>OY720453.1:8389228-9059228 GCA_963082715.1 Harpalus rubripes | reverse complement strand
ATAATTTTTGGAATTGTAGTATTACAGTTATCGCATTAGAAAATTTTGTCACACACAGACACACACACACACACACACACACATACATACACACACACACACACACATACAGACATCATCGTAAAAATAGTAAAATCGTATTCTAGGGACCCTAAAACGTGCTCATTCATCAAAAACTCACCACCGAATTTTTTGACCAAAGACAATACCTTCCTTACCTAAAGGTGACGGAAGGTAAAAAAATAATTTTGCTTATACGCTTTGTTCGGTTTGAATGAAACTTAGGTGTCACGACAGTGATACATTTAATGTAAACTTTTCTGTCTCTAAGTTGTGATATCTGTAACGATTTAGGCAGAAAAAAATTAAGTATGAGTGACAGTGCTTAGAGCAATTTTTAAAATAAATTTCGTCTAGCAGTCTATCCAAATGTCAAACAACTAATTTTTTATGACAGTAACATTTGTTTATGGGTTGCCAATAATTTTCTTCGCAATATCCTATAATTATTAACATATCCGTTTGTTCGGCTTAATAGTAGTATTTTACTGCCATTATCATGACACGATTAAACTTAAAAAGATTGACAACTCATTTTTACAATGTATGAAATATTATTAAAATGTTAGGGCGAACCCACACTTTTACATTCTGTGGGTGCATGTGCGTCCGTGCACTCACGTAGTTTACGCCCCTGATGGTAATACAGCTAAAAGTCAAAGTCTTAATAAGCAAAGTTCAATTCTAAAAAAAAATCCGCCAAAAATCAACAGATTGTCATGTTTTAAAGATAAACAAAACAAAAACACTCATTTTACCAAAGTCGTTTTTTATATAGTTACTAAGATATTAATGGAAAAATCTATATCTCTAAAACAGTTGAGAAATGGACTTTGTGGATTTATCCATAAGTATAGAAACACCCTGTATATAAATAATTACGAGTTTATCATCACGGCTTATTACGCAATACTAGGTTTGCCAATCTGCATATACACATTTGTAAATTTAAGTGGTGATGTGATTGTAGAAATCAACGCTTAATATTATAAAATTATGCAAATTAGAAATAATAAAATGTATTAAAAATCGCACACTCATACTATTTACAGAAGTATAAATTAAAGAAATTTCATTTTACACTATGTTCAATGCAGTGCTGTCGTGATAGTAATGAAACAAGTTAAAAATCGCAAGGCGTTAGTATGTTGTGATATGTGGAAGTGGATAAACGTATATTTTTGTGTATTAAATGATAATGTTCAAACAAACATTTAAAGTGAACTACGAAAATTTATGTAAATTTGTTTTCTTAAATAAAAGCATCAGGTATGAAGATTTTGCATTACCTAGTAAGTAAAGTACCATCATTTAATCTATATAAAATGTATTATATAAATGATTTACATGAGATCTTTGAACATGTTGTTTTTATTTCTTTATATTACACATATGTACACATATCGTATATCTTTACATAGTCAAAATACGTTAGTGCTGTTACGAAATACGCGTATTCAACGTGTATTTTTATACCAAATTTGTAAGTGGTTAAATTTACATAACTTCTAGTATATAACCGCGGTGACCAAGATATTTCGAATTTTAAATGGCACAAAAATTACCGCTTTGGTGTGTCCTCCACGCCAGCAATGAATGTTTGTGTGGTGATACCTGGTATACGCCCGCACGGTACGAATATGTTATCATCATTACAGATATCTGCGTATAAAGCAGATTGGCACATCCAGCAATGGGTAATATGCCGTGATGATATATTACTTATTATATTTTTTATGTTTGGCACAATGTTTCATTATGGGAATAGGCTACTTGCATGGAACTGAAAATCTGATATCACTAAATACCTAAAGTAAAGTTGAAAACGAGTGTAAAAATATAAATTTTATTTTTAAAGAAATATGTTTTCTAATAAATTAAGAAAGAAGATTTTCTTTGACGTCATTATTTTGAACTAGAGAAAGGAATGCATATGTAGGAAAGTAACCTGTAGATGGCGAGCGAGTGGGAGTTTTAATTTGATTTTGACATTAGTTCATTTTTCTGTCATTGTCTCTCTTTATTATTTACAATTTGCGTGGTTTCTGTTACTTTTATTACGTATTTCGATTTGTTGAGCAGGATTTTGAAGGATTTTAACTTAACTTATACTCGTACAAGATTAAAATGACAAACGAAAATATTAACTTCCAAACTATTATTCAAACGTCAAACAGATGATCTGTCATGTTTAAATTACCTGCACATGCCGTTGCTATTGGACGTACTGATGTTATTGCTGTACGGCCATTCATTGGTTCGGGGTAATTCTACGTCATACATGGCGGTAATTTAAATATTAAAATTTCATTATTTTTTTCTGGCAAATTAATGAAAATTTTACCAAAAGAAGAATATGGGTAGCAAGTTTTTATCGTCTCTTTAAAAATATTAAATAAAAAAAGCGCACGCAAATAGCCCATTGCTCATATTTTAGGGAATTGTGCCTCCATTGTTGTTGCGTAGTTCAAATTTGATGTTGAGTAAAAATATATCATACCTAAAGCCTAGCAGATAACAGTTGAATTATGCTAATGAATAGAGATTTTTATAATGCTTGAGCTTTTCTCCAGTAGGATTAATTCACAAAAGTTTTTATTATAATTCATAGGGTTGCATGTCTGGTTGTTGGTCATTGTAATCAGAAGCTGAAGAAACGCGCTAGGCGCACGAACCCTGGCCTACTGCGTTCTGAGCGTTGGTTGGCGTGCTTTTTATATCTTTTTATACGTTTCATGGAAATGATATACGGCGGCAATGCTGCGTGCACGCCGCTCGCGATATGTCACTCTGATTATTATAATGCTATGCATATTTCTGTTGATGTGTAATGGTTGTCAAGGCTAAACGACCGCGACCCTATGTAGAATGGTTTGATGCTTGCGATGTTGACTCTGAGAGCTCGGGGCTTGAGGGAATGACGCTATTTCGCTCATTTATTTTTCTTTTGTTGCGAATACTATAAGAAAGCTTTCATAGCTGCAACGAAGCGGAGAATATCTAGACACATTTGTAAATTTATACGACAAGCTTAAAAATTGATATTGCTGGCTTTTTATTATTACAATTAATTTTGCAGAAATACTACAGGGGTTATATTTACATTTTATACTTATATTATGAATGTTAAAACTGACGGACGCAATTTGCCAAAGATATTACTTGAGTTTTTATGTTAAACATGAAGAAATAAAATATAGCTACATCATTGTAAATGACTGGTAAAATATTAAATAGTTTCTTCTGTGGAGAGTTTTAATTTTCTCCGTTATAGATATATCGTTATTAGGTACCGAAAAGAATTAATGAATTGTTTTATGAAATTATATAATGCATAATCGTAATTTGATGTTTCTGATACTTAAATAACCAACATTTTTAAAGTAAATACAATCGAGGCCAAACGAGAATACAGGCCTGAATGTTTATCCCTGCCCAATGCGTCACGCCTAGCCAAGAGGCCCGAGCGCTAGTCTAGCCTTTCTACAAACAGTCGACTCATAGCAGTTAGCGGGAGCGGACGCACAACACAACGCGGGACGGAACGTCAAATTTCTATTATTTCTCGTTGTAAGAAACTATAAAAATGTTTTTCAAATGCTGTGTGCCAATGTGTAGGAGCAATTACAGTAGCACAAATAAATTCATCAATGTTTTTAAATTTCCACGCGATAGTGAGATGCAGAGAAAATGGTCAAATGCAATACATCGACCAAATTATAAGAATACAAATTCCTCAGCTGTTTGCATTTTGAGGAAAAATGTATTATTCGTGATCTCGAAGTCAGTAGAAAAGATGGTACACGTTTAATTTTACAAAGAAAACGTTTAAAATTAATTAATTAATTAATTAATAAATTAGCGAGCACCTAATATCTTTCATTCATCATTTTTAGTTTCATTATTATCATTTTCATATTATGTTCTGTGTTATATAATTTTCATTCGTTTTTTTTTATTTCTTATACAATTGGAACAAAAATAAATTATTTAAAGTGAAACATGAGTTTATTCGTATATACATATGTATATATATATATATATATATATATATATATATATATATATATATATATATATATATATATATATATAGGCCATTTCTAACTTATTTCTTATTTAATTTGTTTACCTATGAATATAAAATAGGTAATACATAATATTTAAATAGTTATTTAGGAGTTGTATATCTTTATAAATCACATTTTTCAATCCTATTTATTTAAAATTCCGTATATTTCATATGCTTACAATGCTAGCGTTCGAGGCGTGGCGTGACTGCAAGAGGCTCGCTGTGACGTCACGAACTGAGTATTCAGGCCTGTATTCTCGTTTGGCCTCGGTACAATATATGCCATTTAGAAATTCCATTTTCGTTCGCCACGTGCATAACGTCGCTCAGTGACAAGTCAGTTTCAAATTACATTGAAAACTCAATTATTTCAAATACTGGCGAAAAATAAATACAATTAATGTGAATTAATAGTTACTGGTATTTCTTGACTGTTGATATGAATTATTAAAGAAACAATCTTGGTAAAATGATCTTATTAAATTGTCATTTATTTAACAATTCCGACGTTTCGTCCTAATAAACCATCATCAGTGGTGGAACCGAGCCATATTGTAATTGATTTATTAAACGACCAAAGCATAGTCAAGTCAATTGCTACTTTGTACTATACCGTATTGATAATAAATAATTGATAAATGATTCGGATATCTTCGGCTTGGATTGATAAATCTACGTACATTTCAAAAACATTGTGTAGACACACCTGCGCATACAATCACTTGAATAACGAAAACCGAAAACGACTATTACGAATTTATTTATTTAATTCGCAGGATAATGAGTGTTCAAAGTAATCAATTAACTTTAGATGATATCCTTTTTATTAGATTATTTCGCCTTAGGAATGAACTTATCCATAATTTTATTCATCATCTTTTGCCATATATGTCAAATTCAAACCATCCAATATCTATTACATCTGAATTAAACATATTTGCCGCATTAAGTTTTTATCCTACTGACATTTATCAAAAATTAATTGGACAAAGTTATAATATATCTATGAGTCCACAATTAATTTCAACTTTCGGATGAAGTTGTAGATAATCATGTAATAAACTATAGCGTTTAGGTTGAACACGCATTTGTTTATTCATCTAAAAAAATATTCATTATTAATATAATTTTCAATATACTACGTATACTCAAGTTTTACCTAATAATAATACATTTACAAAATTACTGAACACTTACTTTTAAGGTTATGTTTTGATTAGTAAAGCAAGTTCTCACACAGTATGAACACTGTAGTGCAAAAAACGCTGATTACGCTACGACGAAAAAATTCTGTAAACTGTTTTCGAAGGTTGATTTCGTATTTTTTGTCAAATATATATTGCAGGATATGGTTAAAACAACAACTTTATATTGTTGCTTTCTATAAAGTCAATAATTTCTACATATCAATAAAAATAAAGTAATATCAATATCGTGTAGTTGAGATTGTGAAGTTACCATGGGAAGGGGTAAAGTGCAGTAAGAGGGACATACCAGTGTCAGTGTGGCGTGGTAACACCACAGGGCAGTGTTAATATACAGGGTGTAAATGAAATAAGTGCATTAAATTTAACCAGTAATATAACTCATCGAGAGCAACAATATTTCTTAATAACTTTTTCTCGAAATCGCATATTTTTTAGCATTTTTACCACCCCGTAAATTGACAAGTCGTTCCAAATATTTTTGTAATAATTAAATGCAGTAGCAATACCTATGAAAAATTTTGTTTTAGTAATTGACAGTCCTGTCAGTTGTTGCAATTAAATTTTAACATTAGCATTAGTAATAAACTTGTTTATAAGGTAAAATTCTGGCAAAATGCTTATGTTTATGATTAGCGGATACACAGACATTGTAATTACGTATGGTGAAGTTCTCAAGGTCAACGAAGTTACACGAAAATCATCCTCTTCGTAATATTCGTAAATTTATGTTGTACCACATATAATATCTTCGAGATTACACAGTTTGATGTGTCACATATGACAATTTGGAATATTTTACAAGAGTAACAGTTACTTCCATACCATGTGCAAAAATTTCATTGTTTCCAGCATTTCAATTTTGCGAATGAGTTGTATTGTTCACTGATAGGGCTGGATATATTAGAGAAAGTGTCTTTAATAATGCACAATACGCTTATCTGGTCACAAAAATCCTCATACTGTAAAAAGGAAACACAATTTTCAACAAAAAATATCATTAATTGTTGGGTGGGAATAAATTGACGAGTCATTGGTCCTCATATAATCCCACCTCGTTTAAATGGACAAAAGTATGTACTTACATTTTTCGAATAACGTATTTAAACAATTATCATTTGCCGTGTTGACACGTTGACACACGAAAATTCTTTTCATAACCTCCATAACTAGTATGCTCTTCCCACGCTCTTACTCTATTCACACAGTTCAGAAACCTGTGTTAATACACAATTTTATAATTTTGTTATTCAAATTTTAAATTTCTTTATTTTAAAAATTGTACTATTACGAATTTATTAATAATAAATATGTTTTCCGTTGATCATTTATTAATTAATGTGTCTACTTGTATGCAACCACCACCCGCCAATTTTTGTGCTGTGTACATCGATCTTTGATTCAGACAGCTGAGGGCAGCAGAGATCTTGCCAGTGGCGGGTAGCGAAATTTTAAATAAATCTTTAAATAATTTTAACTCAAAAACTAGAAGATTCAGAAAAAAAATTATTAAGAAAAATTGTTGCTCTCGACGAGTTACATCACTGGTTAAATTTAATGCACTTATTTCATTTACACCCTGTATAGTTGGAAAAACTAACAATTATATTACGAAAATGAATTAATACAAGGAAGAAGGTACCGTCATACAATTTAAAGAGTGATAAAATGCGTGCATACATCAAAGCTACGAAAGTAAAACTAATAAAAAATAATGGCATATTTATATAAAAAATAAAATAAAAGAAAGAACCATTAGTTCAAGTGTTATCAAATGATTTTGATTGTTGTACTTTTTCTAAATTACATATGTATTGGGATTCGGTAGGTTTTATTTGAAAATAAATAGCTTTTAAAGATTAATAGTGAATTTCTTCTCGTTTGGAAGACTGTAGAAAAAGTGATGAGTACACCACTTGTGTTAAATACATTAGTTGCAAGTGCAAGAGAAGCGTGCCTGGCATTGTAATCACGCTGGATCTTAAATTACGTCGTGAATAAATCTCAAACGACTTGGTTTTCTCGCAACGTTCACATGCAATAAAACGCTTCGCATTTGATATGGTTCCTATCGTCCCAAAGATTAATATAACCAAATTAGGTATCTTACAATGAATTTCAAACGAACTAGCTTACGAATGAAAGTAATTGGTTTTAGAGTACCTACCAATACCTACACAACAATAAGTGTGGAATTAGACAGGTTTACAGATAATGAATATAAGATATTAATAAAATTAATTAAAAACCACAAATAATTTGGTCGTTACTTTTCAATCTATTTTTAAGTAATAATAAATAGTCTTTTGTATTTCCTGATCTGGTACATCAGACGGCTCTTCTCTGCTCATATTAATATAATTTATAGAATTTCATTTTTACCTCTCGCTAAGAGAGGTATTGAATTCATGCTAAAAATCGCATATCCAGATTTTAGTGAATAAGCACGTTTTAATGTCCCTAGAATCCGATTATAACATTTTTACGATGATGTCCGTATGTGTGTGTGGATGTGTGTGTGGATGTGTGTGTGGATGTGTGTGTGTGGATGTGTATGTGTGGATGTGTGTGTGGATGTGTGGATGTTGGATCCACGATTTCTCAAATACTATAAGACTTATGACATTTTTAACTACGGATTCCTCAATCTAACAATAATGGGAAGAGTTGATTAAGTTTTGGTAACAATTGGACAACCGGAAGTATTAGTTATATCTAAATATTATTTATCAAAAATTTATGTAAATACTTAAACTGTGGTTAAAACTTAAACTTAAAGGTGATTCTCGGCACACGACAAGCCCAATCTACCATTACGAACTCGATTCCCATTGGTCCTCATTAGCTTTGCTCATCTACCGTATCTTTAGATTAGTATATAACTGTCTTCTCGGCTTTCCTTTCGTCACTTGGTTTATTTGGCTTCTAGCGTGGTTTACACGTCGGGTAACCTTGTAAACTGAGTCTCCCCCTCTTGTTGCTTAAACTTGGCCTCTAGCGTGGTTGACACGTCGGGTAACCTTGTTTAAGACAGTATTATCTCCCTTGCTCCTGAAGATGCCCCATACGACTGCGGGCGAAACGTTGAGCTCTGACTCAAAATATGACACAGTCCATTCCCGGAAAACGAATATTTTTCATTACGAGTGTTTATGAATATGGGCATAGTTCTATAATAACCTACTTTTCGGCCTCAATATTGAACACTAGAATCGTTGCTATTAGTTGCTACTGCCGATTGTGAATTGTTGACAGCGCCAGCAAAACCGAACCTAGATTCGAACTCGGACCGTTAGAATCAAAACCGGTCATTTATGTTTCTTGTAAATGTTTAATGTTTTAAATTGTCTAACGAATATTGCTACTTTCTGTATATAAATTTATAAAAAAATGAAAAAAATATTTAACTCAGTGATTGAAAAATGAAATTTACAAACGGTAATGTTTCCATTCACGTTTACTTTGTTAGAAATTATAAAAACCATTGTAAAAATATTGTTTTACATGGAGTGTGTATCTAATTATAAAAATAAATCTAGAGAAATAATTCATTATAAAATATTTATTTTGAAGAACACAATTGAAAACTTTTACAAAGCAAAACTTTGTAACTAGTACAATGTAAACAGAATTAAACAAATTAAAAATGAAAAACAATTCTAAAACAAAGTCTAAATACTGAACCAATCGAACGGCAAATTAAACGTAGAGAACAAAATAAAAAACAAAACAACATCAACTCTGCAGATAATATATCACAAGCCACAGATTCATTAAAGCCATCAGCGAGCAATAAAGAACGAACATACATACACAAACAAAAACTTCACGCAGTTTTAATTACAAAAACCAATTACCGAATGCGTAGGAAGCAGGATAATATCTAATTAATAAATTTCGGTTCACACGTTTCACTGCAGGCAAAATCAACGTTCCAATGAAATTGTAAACATGCGTTTGTCAACTCGCAATTCGCAAACGCGCAATCGTACACAACACAAACACAATTGTGAGATATTTTCAGATCAGCTTTATTAGGTCACGGATTTCCATCTAATTAATTAATTAGCTGACATTCTACGTTCTAGAAATTAACATCTAGGGTTTTTGTGTTAAGTACTAATGGAAGATTCATGTTATAATAATGGAAATATACGAGGTTCGTTTCTAGTTTTATTCAATTAATTTCATCTAGGATTCTGTAAATGGATGATACAATTGAAAAGGTCGTAATGGCAATTACGTTTAAATGTAATGACACAATTGCGATAATGTAATTATAAAATATTAAGCTCTTCATCGTGTTCCTAAATGGACATTTAATTTTATATTTGTCTAGAATAAAATATAGCCCGTTTTTAATTGTCAGTTACATTTTTATGTAGACAGATGTTACATTATGGTTTGACAGTTGATTGATGAGATAGTTTCTCTGACATACGAGGGTTACGCTAGAATTATTGAGGAAAGAGCAAGTTACACATATTTTAGAAAGTATTATTACTGAATGTTTATGCAATATTTTTTACTAAAAAATACTCATATTTCGCCAGAAATACTAATGAAAAATAACTCTCCACACCTACGTTCTTTATATAAATAAACGTAGGCGATAGTTTTTCACAAGTTAAGCAGTATGAACTTTGACGTCATATTCTGTTTCAGATCAAGTGACTTTTTCAAAGTAATACCCAAATTTTAATAATTAATTGTAAAATATCTAATGGATATTTCATAATGTTTAAAAATTTTAAAGCTATTTAAAAAATCTAATGTGGCCAACACTTGACCTCCCGTCAATTCCATGTTTGAAATAGCAATGAGCTTTAAGTAAAGTATCACTTCCGGTTGATCGTTCGTGAACAAAATCTAATTTGTTGTTCTAATAAATAGAAATACCAAATTTTATTATATTTTATTATGTTTTTCCTGTAAAATCTATTAAGAACTCCAAATTAAGTACCACTTCCGGTTTATCATATACGTATAGTCAAAATCTAATGTTGTTTCAAATTATAAACGTGTTTTCAATACCAAATTTGAGAAGTTTTGGATCATGTTTTAATATGTGTTTTCAAGAAAATCTGTTTATAGTTTCCTGTAAAGTAGTACTTCCGGTTTATCAACTTTAGAAAACATCTAATATGTCGTTCTCATTAATTAAAAGTCTTAAATACCAAATTTGAAAAGTTTTGGATTGTATCAATTGTATCCAAAATCTAATATGTTGTTTTCCTTCAGTTTTGGAGTATATAATAATATACTTTTCACGAGAATCTGTTCAGAGCTTCAAGTAAAGTATCACTTCTGGTTGGTTAATTTTAGCCAAAATCTAATATATTGTTTCCCATGATATAATAGTCTTAAATACTAAAATTGAAAAGTTTTGGATATTTTAATATAGTTTTTCATTAAAAACTGTTATAGGCTTCAAGTAAAGTATTCTATTTATCCAATTTTACCCAAAATCTAATCAACTCGTTATATGAATGAAGTTTGCTATAATACAAAATTTGATGTGGACACCACATAACTTCCTTGTACGTAAGGTCAACATGAAATACTCGTATAGACCCAATTATAAATTGTCGTAATTTAACATAACATTATTTTTTTTATACTTTTTTGTCCTAATCCATAGCAAGCTTTATTACAAAAACCTAAAAGTATATAATTTTTAAATTTACATATCTCGCTTATACGAAGGGCTAATTTAATAATATTTCTATAATCAAAATAAAACTATTTTATTCAAGAAAAACTGTTAACAAGTTCAGGTAATATATCACTTCTGGTTAGTCTATTTTAATCAAAATCTATGTTATTCCCATTGACATAAAAGTCTTATATACCAAATTTGAAAAGTTTTGGATTATATTTTATAATAGTATTTCATTAAAAATCTATTATAGGCTTCAAGTAAAGTTCCATTTCTGGAAATTATATAATGACCAAAAAGGGAGGTGCACAACTAGATGTTATAGCAGTCTTAAATACAAAATTCTACGGCTTACCGTTTTTGAGTTATGTGAGATACGTACGTACGTACAGACGTCACAATGAAATTAGTCAAAATGGATTCAGGGATGGTCAAAATGAATATTTTTGTTAAAATCTGAAAACCGAAATTATTCGCGATTACAATACTTCCTTTATTTTGTACAAGGAAGTAAAAATTAACCAAAATGAATGTTAATGACTACGTTTATCTCGACGTTTCAAGCCGCTTGAATTTAGTAAATCCCTTTTCAATCTTCGAAATAAACGATCGAAATTAATATTTCAAGCTGCTGGAAAATGTCAAGTCAAGCCTATAAAATAACAGGCTTGGACTTATGAAGCGGCTTGAGTTCAGTCGAAATTAACAGTGGAGCTTCAAATAATGCAACTACGCATGCGCACATCAGCAATATGTTGGAATGTTAATAAATTCATATCATATGTTGGTCATTTATATTTTACTACATTTTATAAAAGTCGCGACAAAAAACTTAATAAAATTGTCCAAAAGTGAAATATTTGCAGTGATATACAAATATATTTTTAATGTTCTGAAAGAGACGTCAAATAAGATGACAATTTTTAGATTTTGAGGTTACATATCCAGCATAAAATTATATCATTACCTATCCCTGTTTGTTTGCATAATCTAGTATTTAACTATCTTTTTTAAGTCAATCCTAATTTCAATCCGCTGAGATAAACCAACAGGATTTTTCAAGTCATAATATACTTGAAGCCGCTTGAATTGTCGAGATAAACGTATTCAATGTCAAATTACGTCAAATACATGCAATTTTTTAATTGAATCTATATTTCATGTTGGTCTTGCGTACAAGGAAGTCGTGTGGTGTCCATATCAGATTTTTTTACTACTACATACATATGGCCTTAGATTGTTTTATAATTTCAAAATATTCTTAAGAAACTTGTTGGCTAAAACTTTTCTCAAGAACTAATTTATCAAAAAATTGTCACACAAAAAAAAGTTGGCTGATGCATGTTTGATTATCTGAAAACACAGAGAAAACTTCGCAGCAGTGTGTCATGTAAAGTGTATGAAATGCAACTGACTATGAATAATGTAGCGCGAAAAGAAGAAACACCTTTATAAGCCGGAAAATATTTATGCTCTCGTCTTGTGACGGTTTAGTCAAAAGATAATACAATTTAGATTCCAAGCAGTCATAAGCCCGTGTATATCGTTATAGAGCAGCTAAGTGCATCTTTGTTCGCTATATACAGTATTTTCTGATTTGTGTAGAACACGAAAAATAAATAATGACAAATGAAAACCGAGGCGCGGTGAGAATTTCAATGCGTCCATTCACCAAGTGAAAAATCGATGCATATGTAAACGTGACAGAAATTTGAATCCCGAGTAATTAAGCTAAGTGAATTGCGTGTTGCTCACAGATAATATCGTGAACATGTTCTATTTTATTTATTTTAATTTTTATGATTAAAGGCGCACATCATATTTCAAGTGAAATGGGGACATACATTTTAAAAATAAATGCGGAAGGAAGGAAATGTTTTTCTTTCTATATTTTCAATTTACTTATTACAACACAAATAGCTTTGTTTCTCTTTATGCATACGTAAATTATTTGTGTCTGGTCGCGAATCTGGGGAACCGGGTTCGATTCCCACCGACGCCAAATATTTTGATTTTTAAATGACACGAAATTGACCCCTGTGATGCACTCTCCACGCCAGCAATAAGTGCCCGTGAGGTGACAGCCTGGTAAACGCCCGCACGGTACAAATATGTCATCATCATTACCGATATCTGCGTAAAAAGCAGATTGGCACACCCAGCAATGGGTAATATGCCGTGATGATATATTTATATTTATTTATTTATAAATCGATAATGACTACAATTTTTACCTTCCGTCACCTTTAGGTAAGGAATGTATTGTCTTTGATCAAAAAATTGCGTGGTGAGTTTTTCATGAATAAGCACGTGTGTGTGCGTGTGCGTGTGTGTGTTCGTGTACGTGTGCGTGTGCGTGTGCGTGTGTGTGTAGGTGTAGGTGTGGGTGTGTGTGACAAAATTTTCTAATGCGATAACTAATACTACAATTCCAAAAATTATAATTCTTTCGTATTCCTCTTCGTTACATCCATGTGAGGAGCTGATTAGATTTTGGTTAAATTGGTCAACCGGAAGTACTCTCATTTGAAGATTTTAACATTTTTCTTGAAAAAAAGATGTGAAACATAATTTTTTCACATTTAATGTTATAAATATTAAAAAATATTTTATTCTTTATACGATTTTAATGCATTTTATACTTCATATTAAATGGATATAGAATTAGATAATTATAAAAAAATTAAGTATCATATATATATTAGCCAGCTATGCTATAACTCTGGAAAAAGCTACTATATTAAGAAAATTCTGATTGAAAGGTGTTAGTGTCAAGTGCAGTTGACAGTATATTTGTGTTATAACAATTTTACTGAAAATATAGGATCTTTTGTTAGAAACTTTCTGTATGGAATTTGTATAAAATACATACAAATGCCTTAAGGTAATGTACAAGAAATAGAATCTTTTGCAAGGAACTTTCTGTATGACATTTATAAAAAATACATAGAACTGACGGAAGGTAATGTGCTGACCACATCAGATTTTACTATTTTGATAATGAATCTGTGTACTCAAATATTTTCACTATACACTATAACCAAACTTCATTACAATTTACATATGAATTTTGGAATACCGACAAATGAATTTAGCAGAAGGCAGCTGTCAGAAAAAAAATGTATACATATTTTAGCCAATAATAGAGCCATGGAAAAAATTATAGTTTAATTTTATTAATTGATTGTAACAGAATCAAAATATTTCGATATCAATGACTATACGTTTATCTCGATAATTCAAGCGGCTTCAAGTATATTATCTTCTTTAAATTCATGTCGACTAAAAAAAGATAGTTAAATACTCGATTATGTAGACAGACAGGGAGAGGTATATGATCTAATTTCATCCTGGATATATAACCCCAAAATCTAAAAATTGTCATGTTGTTATTTGTCTTCTGTTTCAAAAACATTAAAAAAAATATTTGTTTCTTCACCTCTCCAAATATTTCGCTTTTGGACTATTTTACTAAGTTTTATCGCGACTTTTATAAAATGAGGTAAAATGCAAATAACCAACAAATGATATGAATTTAGTAACACTCCAACATATTGCGGATGTGCGCATGCGTGTTTCCATTATTTGAAGCTTTACTGTTTATTTCTACAGAAGTCAAGCCGCTTCGTAAGTCCAAGCCTGTTATTTTATAGGCTTGACTTGATATTTTCAAGCGGCTTGAAAGAGTAATCTCGATCGTTTATGTCGAAGATTGAAAATGGATTTACTAAATTCAAGCGGCTTCAAACGTTGAGATAAACGTAGTCAATTATAAGATATAAAAATATGCATTTAAACAACCATCACTATAATTATCCTTGTAAACAACTAGATTAAAATGTCAAACAAAATTTATTTCAAAATATCATAGCCTGCTAGATAGGCTCCGTGGAAAGAGAACAACCCTTGTAATATACGAGTATTAGGGGTAGTGTTGCCGCGAGACAAGATTTGTCGAGATTTTACATCATCTCGATCTCGACATTTTTTTTTTTTATTATTATTAAAACCAATCTTGATCTTGAGCAACAAAATTAAAATCCATCTCGATCTTGAGGTCGAGATCTCGACGATATTGACTTTTCGGCTATTGTCGTGCAAATTCGTTAAGATTCGTTCGCTCGGACGTATTGCATTTGCGCATTGGACATGTGAATGCGTAACATGTTTAGACCTGTGATTTGTCTGTCTGTAATATATTTCATGCGATTTCAGGTGTAACCGTGTAACTTCCATTCTGATTTAATAAACGTGTTAAGTCAAGTCATCTTTGATCTGCCCTCATACCGCATAAACTCTGCACACATCCTACAATACTAATTAATGTATAATCAAACACGAAAGTTGTATTTTTTATTCTGATTTCACAATTTTTTGTCTCATATTTTTAATACGTATGTCCCAGAATGAATAAACTCAGTAAAAAGTGTATGGTAAATATAAATACATATGTCTATACGAGTAAAACACAATACGAGTATATACTATATTTATAAAATACATTGTTATTTTCTTAAAATTTTAGGAAGATAAAAATAATAATTTTTTTCCTATACATTTCGAAAGCGATGACGTCAAAATCGAGCGGGAATTACAATACCTGAAATATTGTTGAAATATGTATCCGGTTTGTAAGTGTGGCCGTGGTGAACAAATCGGATTATCGGGCAATTTAAATAAATATCATCTGGGTGCAAACTTAAGTTTGATTATGTGTACTTTTTAACCACGGCCACACTTACAAATCGGATACGTATTTCAAGAATATTTCAGGTTTTGTAATTCCCGCTCGATTTTGACGTCACGCGTTTGGAGTTTATCAAAATTGCAAGCAAATAGACCATTTTCATTGGTGGTGTGCGCATGATTAGAGTGAGAGCTCAGAATTGCCCTGCTAAATTATTTACATGTCAGATGAGGAATGAAACTTCGTCATTTTCTTCACAAAATGTGTGTTAATAAAACTTTCTGTGAAGAATTGGACAAGTTTCATTCCTCGTCTGATAATTCCTTCACGATAACTCAGCAATTGTAATTATTATTTACTTGTTCATGATATGGTCAACTAACTTCAAAGTTGTTTATGTCATACTGTCAAAATATGGTCGGGATACATTGTTATGTCCCGGGGTGCAAAAACAAATCAAATGAAATCAAAAATGTGTCTTGGTATTTATTATCTGCGGATGGTAACAGTCGACACTGTTGAGTTGAGAGATCAGTTAAGGTTGCTTTGTAGAAAATACAACTTATTTAAAGTTTCAAAAATTGGTAATAGATGTCTCAATCTCAATGAAAATTGTATAAATGTATTTATAATAAAACTGCCTAGTATTATGTACAGTACTGATGAAATGAAATAAATGATTGAAACTTGTGTATGAATAATTAATAAGTTTTTCAAGATCAAGATCTCGCCTAATCTCGTCAAGAATTGAAGTATGTAATCTCGTCTCGATCGAGTATTTGACCTTGAAATTTATTTGGTTCTTGATCTCGAAAATTTACCCAAGACGAGACGAGATCAAGAAAAATCTCGTCTCGGCGGCAACACTAATTAGGGGATGCCGTGGCACCCATGGCAACCACCGAGCGCACGCTTATGTTTATCGTCCAAGTGGAAAGCATTTTATATCGTATAATAGTATGTTTTCAATGAATTCCAATAAATCTATTTGGAACCAATCCCTTTATATTCCGCCGTAACCTATCACCAATAAAACTGTGGAAAAGCAGTAGAACAAAACAGGTATTGTCAAATTCCTGATGACAATGCTCGTATAAAAAAATCAGTAATCGTATTGGGGTGATGTTTTCCAAACTCTAACTAAATATCCTTGTTAACCGGGAAACGATAGGGACCATAGCGGATCGGTCGGGCCGTATTACAATAGCTTCAAGAACAATATCAATAGTCATAAAATAAAAGCGCTGCTTACACGCCAAAGCGAACCCCGAGTGGCTGAGGGACAATGCACCGCACCACGGATTCCTAATCTATACGGTAGGTTAGCGTAGCGAAAGCAGAGGTCGAGGGACGTTGCCCTGCCGGACAACTAGGAGGCTTGCACGCAAAAGCTACATAGAAACGGAATGGAGAATTGTTTGAGGGATATTGTAATTGAAATGGTTTCTGCACGGAAATAATTTACACGTATGAAGGAATTCGAATATAGTGGAAAGATATTTTGCTTTACTTCAGTATTAAAATAGATTCGAAACCGTTTGTCTGTAGAGATTGATTTAAATATAGGGTCACGCTACTCAAAAATTATTGCGCTTAAATAAATCAAGTATGGAGCAGAATATAAAAATTTGCACATTTTATTTGAAAGTAGCTCTACCCTTTGCAATGTTTCCCATACCCACATCCATTTATTTCTTATATTTTACATTCCCCATAGAGCAGGGGTTCCCAAAGTTTTTCTTCGGCGGGCCAATTTAATATTACCGAATTTTTTGGCGAGCCAAAAAAAAAGGAATAAAATCAAAACAATAACCACGTTTTTTTTTTTGTTTTAAATATATTTAACTATTTCTTATTTTAGCACATGTAAACACTACTGCATTGTAGTCTCAAATAGAAACAGAACTGCGCGAAAGACGCATTTCGTTCATAATTTGAGCAACCAATAAGAAAAGACGATCTGTTTGTGCTTGCACGTTTTACTATTTTTCGTCCCACCTCTAGTGATTTGGAGCAGTGCATTTTTGAATATTCGTTAATATGGCATAGGCCTGTATTGCTCAGGGCAACTGGGTAGGCAGGACAAGGTCTGGTGGTACAGTAGTTGTAGTGTGCGACACAGCGCACATCATTGAAAAAAACGATAAATTCGTTACTGACTCCTTGAAATTGTGTGTTGCATTAGATGCGCCAGAAATGTTTAACAGTTCTGTATCTATTTGAGACTACTATATTATATTTCTGTACAAATGTGTAACAACTAGACTAGACATACTACAATAATTTTTTACAAACGCTTATGGTTAAAGTTCTGTAAGAATTTTTTAAAAATATTAAAATATTTTATTGTATCTTATTTGTAATATTTATTATTTATTTTAGTATTTACTTATTTATTTTTTAATAAAAATATAATATATCGTATCGATATCGCGGGCCGAATTCACAGGCTTTACGCCGCATTTGACCCGCGGGCCGCACTTTGGGAACCCCTGCCATAGAGCAATAATCAATAGTTATACAACAAGAGGTTCGAAAATGATCGAATATGCAATGAGCTTGTTTCACATTTTTCAAAAAGTATTTGTTGTTCTTTTCATAAATAATTAAATAAAAATATTGGCGCCAAAAATAGTCATGACAAACAACCCCCCCACTCCTGTGTCGTAGAAGCACATACATTACGTCATTCACAGACAATAGAAAAACAATTTTTCCATCAACTACGTTTATTTTTGTTATTTACACAAATAAACGTAATCGATAGTTTGTGACATGTTAATAACAAACTTCTAATTTGACATTTGACGCTGGCATTTTCCATTTTACATGAGTAATAATGGCTAATACAGAATACATTCAAACTAAGTCGCATAGTTTACCGAAAATCGATAACTGGATTTATATCAGAAAAGGATTGTTTTACTGTTGCCGAAATAAGGTGTGTTAAAGAGTTAAGACAAAATAAAATGTAAGAACCCAACTATCAGCTCTTCGACCTATTGCTCTCAGCCACAATTTTCTTCTCTTCGCATCTTTTGGCATATTTATAAATTCAATAGTAGGTTTTCTTCTAGCGCATTTTTGCAAGAAGGCACAATAAGATACTGTAAATTACTCATTTTATATTGAATTTTTTATTATCTAACACGAACCAAACTCAAAAATTTGAGACTTGTTTGACAACTTTGACAATATATTTATCATTGTTTATCATAACATTCATAACACTTGTAACAAAACGCAAAGAATTGACACTATAAAGGGGCCAATTGTAGCCGATGATGATGTATGAGCTGTGACGTCACATTCTGTTTCAGATCACGTGACTTTTTCAAAATATCCAAATTTCAAAATTATACCGTGTTCCATTTAAGCCATTCAGTATTGCGGAGCATAGGGTATAGTTTTGACCTCTCTGATTGGCTGAAATTAGAGACAAGAGACAAGTTTACCCAATGTAATTTCGACTACTTCAGATTTGCGCTGTTGCCAGTGCCATCTACTGAATGGCTTAAATGGAATAGAGCATAATTGTAAATTATCTAATGGATATTTGATGATATTTTTAAATTTGAAGCTATTTAAATAATGATATTTTTTCAATTTAATACTTGAAGGCATATAAAAATTCTTGCAAGAGCCCTATTGAGAGGAAGAGATGTGTTTTCAGGTAACACATCGAGTCCGCAAACTGTATATTCAGATGATTTTCGAAGCTCGAGTTGTATATGTTAGGACTATACAACGAATCAACCAACTATATTTTTCGAAATGTCAAAAATATTACTTGTTCATTTATATCCATGGATGATAGTTTTTCTATTTTGTGTCAGTAACAAAGCTATTATAGCATCCAAAAGAGTTCGTCAACAGCTCATAATGCTGATGCGCAACAAAGTAGAAAAAACTCTCGCTGTCCAAATTTCTAACTATACAATTACTGAGTTTACATGCAGTTTTGAAACCGTTTTTAAAACGTTTTTGGTTTTGAAAACGCCATGTATACAGTGTCAAAACGGTTTTGAATTATCTCAAACCAAAACTAAAATTCATGGGTTGGACTTGAAAACTAGTTTCAAAACTACTCATGTAAACACTTACAACTCAGTTTCGATAATGCGCATGCGTACAGAGCATAACGTTCCTGTCGCTTTGTGTTACTAACCTTCAAATATACTGACAGTTGTATAGTTTTAGTGCGTAGCGGTATGAAGTATAAAGAATAATTGGAATAATAGCAAAAAAAAGTATTTGGAGTGAAGAGACTCTGTCATTTACATCAGCTAAATGCGCATGCGCCGAAACTGTTTTCAAATCAATTTTTAAACTTGTTTTGAAAACAGCATGTAAACAGTTTTGCATAATTTTGACTGAAAACTGAAACCATCTTCAAAACTGCATGTAAACGTAGTAAATGTTGAGAAATGTCACTTGTCTACATTCTTTATGGAAACGTTTAGTCAGGAACTAATGGCACTGTAGTTACACATTTACCACCTTCACAAGTCAATCTGACATATAACTGCAGTTGGTATATTACATAATCAAACAAAATACCGCACTGCTTTGAAAATAAAATAGGGCATTCATTTACGAAAACATAAGTATAAAATGCTTAGATTAGATTCAAGCGATAGCTCAAAAAGAATGGAAAATAACAATAATTTAAAATTAAATATAAAATAAATTATGTGAACAGTTGTGCTGCCACCTGCAAAAGTTTGGCGTAAACGTTCCCAATGAACATCCACTTTTTCACTGCACTAGTTTTTGAAACAAATAAATTTTTACGGTGGAGGACCCCATTGTGGCGACTGTAGAAAAATCTTGTATGTATTATGAGCGCAAATGAACAGTTTCGATTTCGAGAGAATGCCGCTCTCCTGCGTCGCTCGGCAACAACCTCACAATCGACAATGACAAATTCAAAATGCAAAATATATTACACTCTGTTTCGTATTACAACTATAAATATATCTAAAGCTTTGGTGTATCGACCAATTCCGAAAGGAAACGAGTAAATATATCCTTGGTAATTGTTTGTGAATGTTGATTGTAAATCTGAGTTTGAGTACAATTTGTTCGGAAGCCACCTGTCTGTTCGACCGCCAGAGGAAGTCCTCAGGGACTCATCCACACTGCGCAAGCGCGTTATCGCCTGGTCACTCGGACACGCGAACCGGAAATTCAATTCTAATTAAAACACACACAGATCCTTCCCCCTCCTCGCTCCACGTGTTCCCTTAACAAAAGAGAGCGCGGCCGTTTCCATTTGAATAAAATTGAAATGGTATTGAACCGCCGTTCGATTATTGACACAGGAAAACGTCATTTCTATGTATCTACACTCGCGCGATCAGCGTTTTCCTCTCCTGCTGTTTGCTGAATTAATAACCTTCGAACTGGTCGGCAAGGACCAGGACTGATTGCTAATTTACTTTCTGTCAGCAGGACGCGATCGCGAGGCGCTAATCATCGAGATTGTGCCGTTTGACGCGCCCTCGGTGAGCATTGTTCCTAAACGTCGACTTAAATAATTGTTTCGTTCGCTAAAGAATACACATCTGATAATTTTTTTGTTAAATGTTTTGTGAAAACGAGAATTTATCGAGATATTTGTTTTGCTTTTCTTTACTGTACGCCGTTTTATCATATTTACGTTCAATTATTTATGTCCGGTTGCACCAACATAACTTAATGGTGCTATTCTGTATACCGTTCTATAAGCTTTAGAGACTCTGTAAGTAACCAACGTTACAGGATGTAAGCAAATTGCTATTCTGTAACCAAGTTACAGTACTGTAAGCGCTACAGAGTTATAGAAATTTCTTTAAATCTTACAGCGCCAAAATCTTGACTGTAAAGTATTTACAGAGCATATTGAAACGTCAAAAATATATTTTAAAGTCAAATATTTTATATAAAAAATTTAAACAAATATGGAAATTAAAAGCAAAAGTTAAATTTTTTTATTATATCTATTATTAAATGAAAAACATAGAAGGTAATTATACATCCTACCAATTCTTATAGATATTCATGTTTAAAAAAATATTTTAGCATGAAAATAGAGAAGATTTTTCCAAACTTATCAAAATCCGTTCAGATCAGTGTACCAGATAATGAATTACATTACTAATTAAGAAATGTTTTTAAACAAACTCATTGTAAAACTTTTATTTAAGTGACTTTTTACCTTCCGTCACCTTTAGGTAAGGAAGGTATTGTCTTTGGTCAAAAAATTCGGTGGTGAGTTTTTGATGAATAAGCACGTTTTAGGGTCCCTAGAATACGATTTTACTATTTTTACGATGATGTCTGTATGTGTGTGTGTATGAATGTGTGTGTGTGTGTCTGTGTGTGACAAAATTTTCTAATGCGATAACTCTAATACTACAATTCCAAAAATTATAATTCTTTCGTATTCCTCTTCGTTACATCCATGTGAAGAGCTGATTAGATTTTGGTTATAATTGGTCAACCGGAAGTACCCTTATTTGAAGATTTTAACAGTTTTTCTTGAAAAAACGATGTTAAATACCATTTTTTCACATTTAATGTTATTATAAATATTAAAGAATTATTTATTTTCTATGCAATTTGAATGCATTTTATACTTCATATTAAATGGACATAGAGTTAAAAAATTATAAAGAAATTAAATATCGTATATATTAGTCAGCTTTGCTATAACTCTGGAAACAGCTGCTACATTAAGAAAATTCTGATTGAAAGGTGTCAGTGTCAAGTGCAGTTGACAGTATGTTTATGTTATAATTTTACTGGAAATATAGGATCTTTTGTTAGAAACTTTCTGTATGGAATTTGTATAAAATACATGCAACTGCCTTAAGGTAATGTACAAGAAATATAATCTTTTGCAAGGAGCTTTCTGTATGACATTTATACAAAATACATAGAACTGACGGAAGGTAATGTGCTGGCCACATCAGATTTTTTTCTTTAATATAAAGTTGGATAATTTTAAATAGGTAGCTATACTTAAGAATTTATCATAATTATTGATTCAAAGCTAAAGACAAGAGCAGTTTCCGCCAGTCAAGATAATTTGAAGAAAACCCTACCTACTTGTAAGAGTACAAATTAATAGTAGAGAACTGTTTACAGTTTCATAAAATAATTGAAACAGTCATTAAATGATGACTGCATAATTTATATTAATAGATCACACTCGCGAGGATAATAGACTACAAAAATTAAAACACAGGAGATAAAAAAAATTATTAACAATGACAAGCATTGATTACAACAATGACAAAAATTGATTACCTGCAAAAATCAAAACATACCGTATTTTGATTCAATAATTATAAATTTCATTTAAACATAAACCTATATATTACATATGTGTAAATCTGATGTATTTATAGAAATTAATAATAATGAAAAAATCGTGATGGAATCTATTGCTTGTTCAACTACATAAATATATTATGGAATATGTATCTTTGAACCAACATACCTACCATTTTATAGTGTATTATTTATATAAAAATCGTTTCTATTTCATATTTTTTAGAATGCCTACAAAATTACTGTCAAATATACTGTAGCATATTTGACAGCTAGACAGGAATGAAGTTAGGCATTCAATAAGAATAACTCTGTAGCGAGACTTGTTGTAGAGAGAGTTACAGAATAGGTAATTTTATTACTCTGTAAGCTGCCGTCTTACAAAGCTCTATAGTTTATAGAGTCTATAGAGTTACAGTCTTACAGAGCATAGTTACGGAATAGCACCATTATTTTAAGCGTTTTTTAAATTGATTATATTCCATCGAAATGAAATGTTAAATGAATTATTATGCATTTCTGTCAAAATTCGACATGCATTTTTTGTTTAATACTTATTTGCAATCACTTTGACAAGACCAATGTTTTGATTTATTTTGATTTTGAACTGCTAAAATGTTATAAATGTACAATTTTCAGGTAGTAAAACACATAAAATTAAAAATAATAACTTCTCAACAGTTCAAAATTAAAATAAGTCAAAACATTGGTCTTGTCAAAGTGACATTGTTCTTGTCAAAATGACAAGCGCACAAATCAGCTGATTCCTAGCACGTCAAGGATGCTCGAGTCACGTGTCTGCTCGTGCCCTATACCATTTTGTGCACTATCTGAAATGAAAAATGAATAATTGATATTTAAATAATAACATAAATAAACGAATGGTCTAAAGTTGTTCATTTGTTACATGAACTGTCAGTTTGATTTTTAACCTTAAATTTTGATTTCACATTTATTTCCACCTATTTATATTACTTACAAATTCATCCGTTTCTTCACATATAATTAAAAATGGAAAATTAAAATTAAATTTAATGTCATTTGTATTTAATAAATGTCATCAAATTTTTATGCTTGTAATCATTTACCGCTTTGAACCGAAATTCGAACCCAGGCGCAAAACCAATGAAGTGTTATTATTTTCATTACCTTGAACCGAAACTGAACCTGAACTGACATTAATTCCCTAACCTGAACCGAACCTAAACCATAAATAAATTTCGGTTCAGGTCCCTGCTTTCAAATAATTTCTGGCAAACTAAACAACTGTCAAAGCTGTTGAATAATGAATTATGATTCGAAAATTTTAAGATACCAATTTATCTCACAAGTATTTTATTATTTACATCAATTTATTCAGTTATTAAAATACGTTTTTTTTTTTTCTAATGAAGTTTGTGATATAACCATTTCCATCAAAACAGGTATTTTTGAAACGGACAAAATCGAGGGTAAAATTAAATACTGAAACATTTCAATAAAATCAATGTTTCATGCAAATTAAGGACCAGACAGCTGCTGAAATTCAGTTTATATAAAAATTTACATTTTTAATTTAAATGTTTTATTCCAAATAACGTTATTGCGTTGGGAAATTTTACAAGGGCATTAGGAAAACAACAATAATTTAAGAACTTTAGGATTATAACGCCTAATACGAATTTGTTATAATTTGAAGTAGCAGTGGTAGAAATAATTTATGAATGACATAAATTATCAAGAGACAAATATATAATGAAAACATGGTTCAACAGTATATAAATATATTTATTGTTGAACAGTTTAACATGTCTTCGTATCAAAAGTTATAAATGTTATTTATAATCATGTCAGTTTGTGCTCCTTGTTGCAAAATTAGTTACAAGTTATGCGTTGTAGAATGAAGTTAGCTGTTTATAAAATCTCCCTAAGGGTGCACAGCAGTCTGAAGTTATGTTAGAATTTATGAACGAGCATTAATTCTGAGCTATTTTCAATCTAACTATTATATACGTACTAACTGTAATAGCTTTACCATTTTTATTATGTTTATTACGTTATTTTATATATTTTTGCTCAACAATTTTAATGTTATCTATCCTTCAATCGTTGCATTTTACTATGATTTTGAAATGTGATCTAATCTACGGAAATAAACGATCTATGAAATTATTTCTAATTACAGTAATAGAATAAAATAATATATTAAAATGAAACGTATCGATGAAGGACAATAATAAAAACGTACCGATATTAAAATACTAGAATTATTGAAAATCAAAAAATTATTTAAATTTATTATAAACGTTCATAATACAATAGACCTTTTAAATTTAAACCATGGTTATTTGCTTCCTTGCTGACATCAAAATAATATCTAATTAAATATAATTCGAGAGTACGATAAATTAGAAAATAAATTTCCAGATTTGGCCATTCAAGCCCTACGGGCTTTATGATTGTTGCCTGGAAACAAGTTTTCGAAAAATCTGTCAAATTATTTCCAATTTATTCTCACTCTATTATTTGTGATTAGCACAAATGTAAAAAATCTGATGTGGCCAGCACATTACCTTCCGTCATTTCTTTTTATACAAATTCCATACAGACAGTTTATTGCGAAAGGTTCTATATTTCCAGTACATTACCTTCCCTCAGTTCTATATATTTTGTACATATTCCATATAGAAAGTTTCTTAGAATTGATTCTATATTTGCAATAAAATTAAAACACAAACATACTATTACAACGTTTACATGTAGTTTGGAAAACAGATTCACAGATTCATTTGGAAATAGTTTCGGCGCATGCGCATTTGGCTGATGTAAGTAACAAATCCTCTTCACTCCAAATTCTTCATTTTGTTATTTTTCCAATTATTTTTTGTACTTTGTACCACTACGCTCTAAAATTACACAACTGTCAGTTTATTTGTGGGTTAGTAACACTAATTTACACAGGGCGACAGACACGTTATGCTCAGTACGCATGCGCAATATCGAAACTGAATTTTAAATGTTTACATGAGTAGTTTTGAAACTAATTTCCAAGTTAAACCCATGTATTTCAATTTTGGTATGAGATAAATCAAAACCGTTTTGACACTGTATACATGGCGTTTTCAAAACTAAAAACGTTTTGAAAACGGTTTGAAAACTCAGTATATGTCAATCGCACTTGACATTATTTCCAGCCGGCTGCTTTATGAAATTTAATTTCTGTATAATTTTTTAACTCGATATCCTTGAATATGAAGTATAAAATGTAATCAAATCGTATAGAGAATAAAATATTCTATTTTTTTCAAGAAAAACTGTTAAAATCTTCAAATGAGGTTACTTCCGGTTGACCAATTATAACCAAAATCTAATCAGCTCTTCATATGGATGTAACGAAAAGGAATACACCTTCCTTACCTAAAGGTATGACGGGAGGTAAAAATGGACAGGTTTTTTTTTTTAAGAGCTCCTTAATTATAACTTACAAATTGTTCTTCGCACAACATTACCATTTCTGTGAATGTGAATATACTTAGTACCACTCAGCTCAGTTATAACAAAAAGATTATCTATTTACAGTGTTTATCTAAAGACAGATATTAACCAAAAAGAATACAGATGTCAGTATGTATTTATTCGTCCAAATTGCTCTTACACTTCGTTTATCCCACTGTTGTTTTATTTTGTAATCAAAGACACTTCTGAGTTGGGTACTCACCCTCCGAATCATACATAAATTCATCCCCATTACTCCGTGATGCAAACCTATCCACATCTTGTGCGTTAATAATGTGCAATTCCGTTGCGTATGCATGACTTTGATGTCTCAGAGCTGAATTTTAGTCCATGCTGCGTGAAATGTGGATGGCGCTCTACATAAATCATGCGACGCGGGAAGGCAGCAATGAGTTACCTTTGCCCTTCTGACGTCATAGATCAAGGAGAAGGATTAAGTGTAATTTCGGGTAATGTGGTGATTATTATGATGGGTAATTCATTTTAAATTGGTGAATTTGTAAATAATATCATTGTAATTACTCGAAACCTCGGTCATACGAAAGTTGCCACTCTATTTAATTATCTACTGTTATTTTTAAGTACTTATAACGGGTCTTTCATTAAACGCTTCCCATCTTTAAATTTAAATAAAACAAAATGTGTGTGAGATATCGAATTTTTTTTATTCATTTGAAAGGCCTATTGATGCCATTACGTACGGAATATGACATCGTTTAAATGTCCGCCGCGGCTTCGCTGGGTGGCGCGCATCCGAAATGTCCAATTTTCCATGACTTTGGAGCATAAATCAGGCTGAATTTGACCTATGGCATGGGTTATGTTGGCTTTGAGGGCTGCCGTGGTTTGTGGCTTATTCGTATAGACCTGCGACTTAAGAAAACCCCACAAGAAAAAGGCTAACGGGGTCAAATCGCACGATCTCGGTGGCCAGTTCACATCACCTCCATGTGAGATGACCATGTCCTCAAATCGCTCATGCAAAATGGCCATTGTGGCATGAGCTGTGTGGCACGTAGCGCCTGTTGAAACTACATGTTGTTGGTGTCCATATTATCCAATTCAGGCCAAAAGAAGTTGGTAATCATCGATCTAGAGCGCTCGCTGGTGTGATGGCCTGGCCAACGTCGTTTTTGAAGAAATATGGACCGATGGGCGTCATGCCAGCCCAAAATCCACACCAAACAGTAACTTTTTCGGAATGCATTGGACGCTCTTGAATCTCATGTGGATTGGTATCGTCCCGAATTCGACAATTTTGCTTGTTGACGTACCCATTCATCCAGAAATGGGCCTCCAAGGCCCATTCAGCGAACATACGTCGTTGTCTATGATCGTTTACCTTCAGCTCCTGGATCAGTTGAATTTTGTACGGGTGCAGGCTCACGTCACGACGCAAAATTCGCCAAGTTGTGGTCTGCGAAAGGCCGAGTTCTTGTGAGCGACGTGAAATCGACTGCCTCGGATTCTCCTGCACACTCTCACGGACAGCGGCGATGTTTTCGGCAGATCTTGCGTTTCGTCGACGTACGGGTATTGGTTCTTTATTTACTGAACCAATAGAATCAAATTTTTACACCACACTGCGAATAGTCCTTGCGGTAGGACGATTATGGCGACCGTAAAATGGGCGTAGCGCGCGGGACGTTGCCTGAACAGAACACCCATTTTGATAAAACAATTTTACTATTTGCACGTGTTGTTGAACGCTATATCCGTCCATGATGATTTGGCAAAACAGACTGTATAAATGACAGCCAATTTGACAGATGTAGCTTCAACAATATGGCCGCTATCAATTGTCAAAGTTCGGAAGTCCCTAATGAAAAACCCTTTATAAACATATAGCATACATGCAAGTACGATACATAAAATGGATTTTGGGCCTGGATAGGTGCACACCAGAGTATATAGTAATGGAAGAGACGAAAGCATTAAAAATTATAGTAGAAACAGGAAAGAGAGCAGTAAAATACGAGGAACGACTAAGAAACAACAAAAATTCTGAAAGAATGCTGACGGGCAACAAGACATGAAGAGGAAAACAAAAAACTAACAAAATAGGGGCAAGCAAGAAAAGCTTATTATGAAAGAAATTGATATTCCACAGTACAAATAGAGAGGCGACGCAAAAATTGAGAAAACACATATTACGATCTGTATCAGAGAGATTGGGACATACTACAGCAAGAACAACAATGCAAGATCAACAATTTACATTACAATAAACTATACAAATCAATCAGGACAAAATTGGATGAATATATATATATATATATATATATATATATATATATATATATATATATATATATATAATAAAATAAATAAATATATCATCACGGCATTTTACCCATTGCTGGGTGTGCCAATCTGCTTTGCACGCAGATATCATTAATAATGGCATACTTGTACCGTGCGGGCGTTTACCAGGCGTCACCTCACGGGCAATCATTGCTGGTGTGGAGAGTGCACCACAGAGGTAAATTTTGTGCCATTTAAAATTTGAAATATTTAGCATCGGTCGGGATCGAACCCGGTTCCCCAGTTTCACGACCAGGCACTTAGGCACGCAGCCACGAGACCCCGTAAAACTTGTTTGCTGGTAGTTGCAGAATTTATACTCGTTGAATGACTTGGAGCATTCATGATGCAACTACCAAGTGGAACAATGCCTCACACAGTAGCAAGCAAGCAGCGAATGACGCACCCGATGGGGAAGCGAAAATTCAGGCATGCGCATAAAGGTGTCCGCCTCTACTGTGGAAAGTGCCGCGACCCTACCGTCATTATATTACAAGGTCGGGCCTTTTTTTAGACAGGCAACGTATGTTTAAATTTTTCAGTAGGTACAAAAAATATTTATTTCAAATAAACTGCAATTATTTTTGCAAAAGACGAAAAAAATATTTTTTGTAATGGAATTAGTTTTTCAATGTATATCATCCGTTAACGCTTGGTGCATAAGTTGTAACGGTTTATCAATGAAGAACCCTGCGTGAAGATTTCCTCGTTGATGAAGATCAACATTCAGATACCGTATCAGGATGAAACTGTAATATGCAACCGTAAGGAATATTTAGAGCGAGGAAGAAAGTACGTAACTTGAGTTAAACACTTAATTACAACGCCTAATTGATGAACAATTAATGAACTCTTCGGAGCGAATTCATGGTGATTAATCGAAACAGCGTCCTGCAGTGTATGGGCTGTTGGTTACGACATGTTTCATTTAACCCATTTTCCTCTTTCTTTAGGGAATTTTAACTTTCAAAATAGAACAGCAAGTTTTATTCATTATTTATGGAGAAACTTAATTAGTTGTTACACTCTGTTAAAAGTGTTTCTTGCAATTTTCTTTCAGTTTTGAAAAATATTTCACTGATTATCTGTTGATGAAGTGAAGTACATTTTAAGTACAAAAAGATGTCATTTTTATTTTATCTACCGCTATCATTGGTAAGAGAGGTATAGGGATCGTGCTAAAAAACGCATATCGAGATTTTGGTGAATGACCACGTTTTAAGGCCCTTAGAATCCAATTTTAACATTTTGACGATGATGTCTGTGTGTATGTGTGTGTACTGTGTAGGGACCTCCGCTCTAACTCAAAGACTGTCATTCAGAAAATTTGAAAACCATGTATTTCTATCTTATTATAATATGGAAAGAAGCCATTCGATGTTGGTGTAAATCGGATAACTGGAAATGACACTCTACTTGAAGCTCAAAATAGTTTCTCTTCAGAAAATATCTTTAAATGTTATTTTTTCGCAATTTGTGTTATTATTGTAACGTTTTTTTTTATGAAAGGTAATAATATTAGACAATTATTATTAATTAAAACAAGTGTTTATTAAACTATAATGAAACTGACTATTACTAATATTAAACAATTTTTAAAAAACTAAAACTAGATAATATTAACACTATTTATTTATTTAACAATTAACACGACTATTTATTTATACGATCTTACTAATAATTTATTTCGACTATTTATGTCACTGTTTATTCATATCACGTTCAACTGTCCGCCTACCGACCTCAACAGCGTCTATATACTCAACTGACTCAACAGCGTCTGTATATTCAACTGCTCGGACAAAAGTCACACTTTTCACCTCACTGTCTGTCTATTTATGTAACTAATGGTCTAACTTCCACAGCTTCAGTATCACCGACTGTCCGTATGCCACAATTCTTCACCACTACTGCCGAGTATCCACTTCCACTTGCCGTTACTGTCCTCGTATACTTAGCTTCCCAATACTCTTCAACACTACCGAGTATTCTCTTTCACAGTACTTATTCGACACAAATTGCATAACACTTTAGTCTGTAACACTCCATGTGAATGTCTCTATATAACTCTCCCAATGTAACTATGTATGTAACTAACTACCGAGCTTAGCTGCGTCCCTTTTATACAGCTGCCATTAACTTCCAGAGAGCTCTAGAATGTTCGATCCCATAATAACAGTGAACACAAAAGGTTCAGGCGACCTAAAGTAATTAAGCACGTCGCGTCTTGTTTGTTTACGTAGCCCGGCTGCTAGCGCGATTGCGTCATCGCTATACTTGGACGCTTGTTCAGCGTAGCAGCGGGGCTCACACGTTACATTATTAATATTAAATATTATTAAATTTTTTGAAGGTTTACATTAATACTTTTTCTGTATATTTTATGGATAAATTTATAAATAATCTATAATTTAAATCCCGGAGCCTACGCTTTAAACACAAATCCTTGGTTACACAGTTCAGATCTCAAATGTATGTAACTGTCAGATAACTATCACTGTCTCATTAATCTTTTGAAATTAATAATAGTAACGTAATAAAAAGAAAATAGTAAATAGAACAATAGTTATATAGAAACTTAATACAGTTTCCAGTATAAGTAAATATGTAATATGTAATATGTTTATGTTTTTAAATTAATAAAAATTAAATGGTGGGAGGTATTATGTTGGCCACATATGCCTCATTTATAATTTACATTTTTTAAAAAATTAATGTCGTCCTTGCGGCCCAAAATGTGGTTGCAATTTTAAAATGGCCCAATCGTATCATTAACCGAGCGTGAATTTGCTGTTTGAAATGAGATATTGATGTTTAACACGTAGCTCTCTACTTCAAACTGATTTTAATGAAATCCCTACTCATGTTTTCGGTTGTTCAAATGTTTTTGAAATGTGAATCGAAATTTCAGCGAAAGTGTGTTGGGATTACGGGGTTGGCATTTGAAATATAATCTGCTTATACTTATTACAAAATTTAAAGTTGGTACGGTATGTACGTTGACATTAGCATTATGCCACATTTTGTTAAGGATATGTTTATTTTTTGTAATGCTTTTCTTAGAGTTTTAACTTCATTCTCATTATTTTGAAAGAAGGATATTAAATGTAAAAAAGATAAACAAATTGAAGCAAACTTAATAGGGTCCTCCACTCTAATTTATATTCGTCTCAATCTTAATTTTGTATTGTCTACTTTCAATATAACTAACATTTTACTTAATTCTCTGTTATAGTGGAGGACCCAATTCAAATTTACTTACTTTTTTTGTTCAATTACCAATAATTAAACAATGAAGAAAAAGTGCTGACAAACATGCTCATACATATTTTGAAAGAAATCATGTTATTTTCATATACCTATTAGACTAATATATTGCTAATGCTCGTATCTTTCCCGTAAGAGTAGATGAAGGAAACACTGTGAAATGGAAATATCATTTCTGCATAAGTCTGTCTCACACACCCAACCTGGAATTATGCGCACGCTCGTAAATCTTGACTACTATTGGCTAACGCTGACAGCTGTAGCCGGCTTATGCAGTGAGCACATGGTTTGACGTTTGATTTCATTTCTGTTTGTGTTATTGTACATGTACTTCGAAGTATTTGTGCTCTGATAGAAGAGAAATCATATTAATAATTAACATAAAAAATCGGGGGAACCTCCTATATCCCTGAAAGGATATGTCATTTATTTGTAAAAAGGCCGAAAGAGTATATAGCCAAAGCCAACAGGAAATCTTCAAAAATAAAAAGTTAAAACAACGCATGATTATTAATGTGTTTCAGCATGTGTTTAATACAACCGAATTTGTTAACCACGTCAAGGAACAAACTGTTTTAGACAACCACAAAACACAAATTATGAAAATTATCGACACATTTCTAAAAATTAGATTTTATCACGAAACAAAATTACTATCGGAATTAAATTAAATTACAAATGTATCATCGAATTGGGCTATTTAGAAATCAATAAATATTTTATAAATGATTTCTTTTAATCTTCTTTACCTTACTGGCACCTAAATAAATGAATCCTGACCAGATTGTATGCCTATTATTTTTACAGTATAACAAAGCAAATTATTTAATAGAAATTTAACACTAGATTATTTCATTGTTATTTATTATTACTTATATTTATATTCAAGAATTTATACACAAGATAAATAGGTACATTACTTAATTTCTCAAATTTAAATTTAAAATTTCTAGCACTAGTCGTCAATAATCAAGTCATATCAGCCGTGTTCCTTCGGGCTGTGATTTGCAATCTAAATGATAAAAGTGATCATGATGTCGTCGTTAGCTAATAGTGTCAAGGTTTACGAGCATGCGCATAATTCCAGGTTGGGTATTTGTATGAGATAGACTTATGCAGCAATGATATTTCCACTTCACGGTGTTGGCTTCAAGAAAAGCAAAGGATCAGCAATACATTAGTTAATAGGTATATGGTTATTTCATTGCTAAATGTTTTCATAATGTCTAAATATGATAAGTACTAACATTTAATATTTCAAATTCTGTGTATACTCGTATTTACTACGACAGAATTGACGCCAGTAATTTTGTTATGTTATTTATTAATAAAAGTTTCTTTTTGTTTCAGGTATTTATCAAATAATCGAATAAAATAGAGAGCATTGGGGCATATGGATTGTGTCTACTGGTAACAGGTCAGATTGAATATGTTTTATAAGCACCTTCTTTATTTAACACCTATCTTATTGGTCAACATAATAGTAACTTCTCATATATTCAGTCTTAGTCAAAAGTATTACTCTTTGTATAATGTAATTACTTGGAATACATGTAGATCATTTGTTAAATGTATTTTTTAATGAATATTTTAAAATTAGATGTACGTGTATACTTAAACTTTTCATACTAATCTGTTGACTCATCCGATCTCAATCAAAATGAACATTTTTGGTATATTTTGAAGCGATAGTTGAGGCAAAACATATACAAAAAATCTTATGACAATATTTAAATAATAAAATATTTATAATGTAAATGTTAATAAATTGTGACAAATGCTCATAAGATTGTCATTTTATAATATAATATTGCATTTATTTAATCAATGAAAATGTTCTATAAATTATCGTTGTTCAAGAACTCGTGTTCTACTTATTATTTTTGCCTCTATTACAATACACTACAATAAATATTTAGTATTATCAACTATAAAGAAGTACTTTGCAATAAATAGATTTCGATCATGGATATAATTAAACCGTAATTTGCGGTATGTATAATACTCCAATGCATACATTATTCGTTATTTCTTTTGACGAGTTAATAAATAATGACAAAGACCGATAACATCTACAACCAGCAATACAATTATTCTCGGAACAATATCTATCAAGTTATTAAATTGGAATTAACGTATATTATTAGCGCAATAATAATTCAATTCACCAGTTTCGGTTCAGTAATTCCAATCTACTCAATCTAGAATACTGTGAATATTTGTGTTACAAAAACTAAATTTGTAGTAATGAAGGATTTCTATCTTTACAGAACTTTAAAGATGCAAAAAGATTAATGGATGCCAAATAATTTTTTTATACCAGAAATACCTTCCGGATAAAAATAAATTCATTGGAAATACTTTACAATTCTTCGAATTTATGTTTTGTTTTATTTTAGTTATGATAAAGTAGAAAACAAAGAAATGTTTGTAGGTATCCAGTCACGTTATTCGGGTAATAAAAACATCAAATGTTAAATCAATAATCATAGGAAAATTTAGATCGCAATAACTTTCATTTCTAAAATAACTTTCTGCAATATTATTTTTATCATTATTTTTTGAATTAACTTGTGCATTGACTTTTTATGATTGTACAGTGTTTTAATACCTGAATAAAAACTGCTTAACACGGAAGCAAATTAATGAAGACGTGGCAAATACTTTGCGAACATCTTGTCTTTTATACATAATGGAAAAAAATCTGATGTGGCCAGCACATTACCTTCCATCAGTTCTATGTATTTTATACAAATTCCATACAAACAGTTTCTTGCGAAAGATTCTGTATTTCCAGTATATAACTGTTATGTCTCATTTAATATATCTTTGACGTTTCGATCATGTTACATTTTAAGTCATAATTCAGTTTAGAAATTCTTAACGTATTATGATAGTCACGACATTTATTTGTTGATCATTTAGTCTAGAAATTATTATGTATACGTGCGTGACTTTGAATGCCCTAGCCTATGCACCCTGTACCCCTAAGATGATCCAGTCCTGAAGATAGCGCTATGTTTTTGGATAGTCGACATTAGTTAGCCATGGAGTAAACATGGACGAGTCTAGATTAGTTTGTCGCGTAGTACAGACGTGTTTTGTTTTGGACATGTAGTGTCTTTTAGTTTTGGGGCGTGTGCTAAACGCCGCCCGCTGGGTTACGGAATGTAACATGTTAGGCTTAGTTGTATTAGTTAATAATGTAATTGTAAATAAAACAGTTAGCATCAGTATAAACAGTAGCAGTATTAGGAGCCAACAAGTAGGGGAGAGTGGGGCAAGAGTGTACGCGAGGCAAGAGTAAACAATTCAAATATCCCGCTAATTTATACAGTTCGGCTTACCAACCCTAGCGGTAAAACATGGTACTATACTGTCATTTATACGTGAAATAGAAGAACATTGTCAAGTTTATGAAAACAAAATTACAGGTAAGTTTGTATATTGCATCATTTTGATGCAAGATTATAGTCAAAGTATTATTAAATTGCACGTGAAATAAAAAAGAACCAATAAAATAGTGAATATTGCATTAAAGTGTGTACCATCCTCTACAAAGTTTGCTGACAGAAAGTTTAAACAGTGGCGTAGAACACGGGATAAAAACAATTTTTGTGATAATATTAAACGGGGTAAGAGTAAACATAGTGTTTACTCTTGCCCTGAAATTATAACAATTTCCCCATATAAAGAAGAATTGGAGCAAATTTTAAAAGGAAAACGATTAAAGGAAGCAAGAAAGATTAAAAGGGATCTATCGCAGGCATCTACTTCTGGATTACAGAAATAATCAAGCAAAACAATAGTAATAACACGACAACTGTTAATGAAGACGACTGTATTTGTATTTGTTGTAAAGAAAAATACAGTACATCTCTTGAAGACCGAATTATTTGCGGAAAATGTCATCAGTGGGTACACGAAGGATACACTAACGTTAAACTAAATGCCGACAAATATATATATATATATATATATATATATATATATATATATATATATATATATATATATATATATATATATATATATATATATATATATATATATGTGATTTTTGTCGTGCTCAAGCAACATTTTTGCAGTCAATCACTTTTGCCTCGCCATGCGTGGCAAGAGTGAACACTTATTTTTTTAAATAAAAAACATACAGTTTATTTACTATAATAGAAAAGAATTATTTTAATTTTTTTATATGTAATCAAATGTATGAACTATATTTAGAGTTCAATAAAACTGCTGAAATATTTCATGTATGAAATTTATTACATATTATCAAAAAACCGTTCACTTTTGCCCCACTCTCCCCTAATCATCAGCTTAGAAGTCTCCCTCGTGTTACATGTACTAGCCCGTCCGTAAATACTTAGTTACCGGCCTAATGTCGTAAATACATATTTTATTACATGTATGTCACTCATTATAAAAAACTCAGAAAATATCAATATTTACGTTTATAATAATAATAATAAATATAGTAACTAAAATAGTCATTAACCAAATTGGCTGTGGACGTATCCAATCAGTAGGCTAACAATATCATATTTGTGAGAATATTTATTTACTTATTATTAAGTCAGCTAATAAAACCATTACCCCCAAATAACCTGACATTAAAGAACCACATATACAATTATCCAAACATCCAATATGCTATTAGCCTCCCATAATTACTCTACCATCAAGTATTCCTTGAAACAGTCGAACTTCGGACTAAAATATTCCCGTAACGATCCATTCGTGGACCTGGACATGGAAATATAAATATAAAATGACGATAACGCACATACATTAGTAATGCGGCGTCGAGGCGGCTGTGGCCGACATTGTAGGTCACCTTGTTGCCGATCGCGTGTCGCAGTTCATGAGAACCGCCATGTTGGAAGCGATCAGGGGCTCTTCAAAAGTTTGACAACCTGGATTTGAATGTAGCTAATACTTATAAGGATTATAGGTTGTCTATAAACGACCAGAGACAATTTGACATCCAAAGTATTTATTATAAAGCAGTAATTATGTATAAGTGAGCAAATTTTTGGCGTGCCCAATTATTAACTATTTTGATTTTGTTATATCTGCGGGTTAAATGTCAATTTTTGATTAAACTAATATTGATTTTGATTGTAAAAATAATTAATAGTAAATTATCAATCCAGTTATTGTTACATATTTTTAAAGAAGCTTTTAATGGTCTATGACAGCATTTAATCATTCCATTATTTTTCGGGCAATGCAAATGACTTTCCTTATGAGAATGGGGCCCTGGTCGATAGATTTGGCCGGTAATTCGAAAATTGAGATGTTTTTTTTAATACTTAAGGATAAATTTGACTTGACACTAAATCCTTGTTTCCGATCAACATTTGAAATGGATTAAATTGGAATGCGTGGTGTGATTGAATTATTTTTACTTCCTTGCACGAAGTAAAGGAAGTATTATAATCGCGGTTCTCATATTTCAACGGAAATATCCACTTTGACCATCCCTGAATCCATTTTGACTAATTTCGTCGTGACGTCTGTACGTACGTACGTTCGTATCTCACATAACTCAAAAACAGTAAATCGTAGAAAGTTAAAATTTTGTATTTGGGACTTCTATAACATCCCTTTTTGGTCATTACATAATTTCCAGAAATGGTACTTTATTTGAAGCCTATAATAGATTCTAATGAAAAACTATTTTTAAATATAATCCAAAACTTTTCAAATTTGGTATGTAAGAGTTTTATGTCAATTGGAATAACATAGTAGATTTTGGTGGAAGTGATATATTACCTGAAGTTGTTAACAGCTTTTCTTGAATAAAATGGTTTCTTTTTGATTTAGAAATAAATGCTTCAAATAAGAGTTTTAGAGAATTAAATTCTGCGTCTATCACATCAAGTATTATTAAATTAGCCCTTTGTATAAGCGAGATATGTAAATTTAAAACTTATATACTTTTTGGTTTTTGTAATGCAGCTTGCTATGGATTAGGACAAAAAATAACAAAAAAATAAAAAAAATCTGATGTGGCCAGCACATTACCTTCCGTCAGTTTTATGTATTTTGTACAAATTTCATACGGAAAGTTCCTTGCTAAATTAAATATTCTATTTCTTGTACATTTACCTTCCGGCAGTTGCATGTATTTTATGCAAATTTTATACAGAAAATTATTATTTTGTGACATTTTCTATATACAGTGTAATGTATCTGCAGAAATAAAAGATTTATTATTATTATTTCTTGTACATTACCTTAAAGCAGTTGTATGTATTTTATACAAATTCCATACAGAAAGCAAAAGATCCTATACCTATTTCCAGTAAAATTATAAGACAAACACACTATGTTAATTTCACTTGACACTGACATCTTTCAAAATTTTCTTAATATAGTAGCTGTTTCACAGCTATGGCTACTTTATGAAATTTAATTTCTTTATAATTTTTTAACTCTATATCCATTTAATATTAGGTATAAAATGCAGTCAAATCGTATAGAAAATAAAATATTCTTTAATATTTATAATAACATTAAATGTGAAAAAATGATATTTAACATAGTTTTTTCAAGAAAAACTGTTAAAATCTTCAAATGAGGGTACTTCCGGTTATCCAATTCTAACCAAAATCTAATCAGCTCTTCGCATGGATGTAACGAAGAGAAATACGAAAGAATTATAATTTTTGGAATTGTAGTATGGAAGTTATCGTAGACGAAAATTTTGTTACACACACACACACACACACACACACACACACACACACACACACACACACATACATACATACATACATACATACATACATACATACATACATACATACATACACACACACACACACATACAGACATCATCGTAAAAATAGTAAAATCGTATTCTAGGGACCCTAAAACGTGCTTATTCATCAAAAACTCACCACCGAATTTTTTGACCAAAGTCAATACCTTCCTTACCTAAAGGTGACGGAAGGTAAAAATAGATGTTAATGTCAAATTATGTCAAATACGTGCAATTTTATAATTGAGTCTATACTTCATATTGGTCTTGCGTACAAGGAAGTCGTGTGGTTCACATCAGATTTTTTTATATAAGAAAACAGCAAAGGAAGTTCATGCGAAGATATAAATATAAAGAAATAACCTAACTTTTAAACATCAGTTAATAGTTCCACTCATCGAACACTTACATTTAAATTGCCGCCAAAGCAAAGTAACAGTCACACCCCAAACATGCATTGGACACAGCTCATACGTGTGAGCCCGGAATCCATTGCTTTTTCATTAATTATTAGGGGTACCTATATTTATAAACGGTACTGTAGCTATATTTCCTGATAAGCAGTATATTTTAAAATTAAATTCAAACCCGTTTGTAAAACAAGTGCGCTAAATAAAGCTTGTGTATGTCATACATCAAAATTGCTTAGTCATATGTACTACGTTCAAAAATTGAAATACATATTACTCTCTTCCTGGTAGTTATCTATATTAGCCTTAACTGAGCATGACGTCCCCAATTAGACCTTTAATTCGTACAATACGATTACGTCATTTAGCATCGCATCCCATTCAGTTCGAAATTTACTCCACCTCGAAGTTTATTTGAAAAGAACTTCTCTGTTCGATCGTCTGCACGAAACTATAAAAACTTAAACACGCTACTAACGCCAGTGACGCCAGTAGGGTATAAAAATTTCAGCGTCCTTTCCCAGTTGCCGTCGCGGCGCTGCGAGTTGCGGTCAGGCATTCCCTGGACGGTGGCGTGTTGGAGTTAGCCCCCCCCCCCCCCACTATACTTGTACAAGGGCGCAATGTCATGCCACTGGTAATAACACGCTCATCAACGAATACTAGATGAGTACGGGTAATCTTGTATAACGTGTATACAAGCCAACAAGTGCTGTTTTCAATGTATGGTTGCATATTCAATTTATAGGGGAATTTAATTATGGATGTGATATAGTTGGTAGCTCTTTTCAAAGATGATGAATCATGGATGAACGGACCCCAATTCTACCAAAGTAAAATGAGTTCAAAGTGTTGGTACAAAAATGATTCTCTCCTTTTTTTCAAAATCCGGTCCTACTGTCAATACTGCACTAGAAGATAGGAAAACAGTAACTTCTAATTGGTACATAACAATTTGTTTGCCACGGGTGTTTGAAAAAGTCTACCTCGAAGTAAACTAGTATTGCACCAGGACAACGCATCCTCACATACTGCTATGCAAACTAAAACTCATTTAAAAGAATCAAAGGTGGAATTACTGGAGCACCCACCATACAGTCCTGACCTTAAACCTTACGATATCTTCCTATTTCTTAAATTAAAGGAAATAATGTGTGGTTTCCGATATAAAAGTGCAAATGAAGCGGTTGAAGCCTTCGAAAACATGGTCCGTCTCAAGAAGAATGGATTTCTTGCTTTAACGATTAGTTTTATCGAATGCTAAATGTGTTGAGTTAAAAGGAGAGTATTTCAAAAAATAATAACAAATAATTTCTGGAAAATTTAGTTTTCTATCAATAGTTTGCAGAAATTTTCCGTGCTACCCTCGTACGATGTATGGCTAAGATGAAAGTTTGATAATCGAAAGCTTACTTTTAATTCCAATTTACACTTACAATCTTCTTTGTAAAAACCAAACTTGAAATTGAAACCACTTTTTAAATACAGCAATGACGTAATCGCGCTAGCAGTCGGGCGACGTAAACAGACGAGTCGCGACGTGTTTTTTTACTTACGGTCGCCTGAACCTGTTGTGTTCATTGTTATTACGGCGTGGAATATTCTAGAGCTCTCTAGAAGGTAATGGCAGCTATATGAAAGGGACGCAGCTATGCGGAGGGTTAGTTAGTTAGTTACTTAGTTAGTTACATTCAGAGACATAGAGATATTTACATAGGCTCGTACCACGAGCACGGTTTTAACTAAAACGCTGTTTTAAGAAACGTAAATTCAAATTTTAATATTTAATTTCGCCATTATGTTTAAAAAACGATTTTTTAAAAAATATTTCTTTGAATACAAACCATGTTCTGCTTTAAAATCATATTTTGATAAATTTGATATTATTTATTATTAATTTTAAATAATGAAATTTCTTAAAACAGCGTTTTAGTTAAAACCGTGAGTTTGAGAAGCACAGCAGTATCGTAGTGAGTACAGCAGTAAAGTGTCGAGTGGAGTAGGTACTCTGGAAGATACTGGTATACTGGGATAGCTGTGGATGTGAATACTCGGTAGTGTTGACGAGTACTGGGAAGCTATGGTGTACGAGGACAGTAGCGGCGAATCTGAAATTTACTGGTATACTGGGATATCTGTGGAAGTGAATACTCGGTAGTGTTGACGAGTATTATGAAGCTATAGGTATACAAGGACAGTAATAGCGAGTTGGAGTAGATACTCGACATTGGTGTTGAAGAATTGTGGCATACGGATAGTTGGTGATACTGAAGCTGTGGAAGGAGAAAGTTAGTTACATAAATAGACAGACAGTGAGGTGAAAGGTGTGACTTCTGTCCGAGCATTTGAATATACAGACGCTGTTGGGCAGTTGAGTATATAGACGCTGTGAAGGTCGGTAGGCGGACAGTTGAACGTGATATAAGTATATAGTGACATAAATACAGTAATATAAATATCGGTAAACTGTTTACAAGAGTCTGCAAAAGACTGGCAGTCTAAGATTGGAACGCGTAGGGAAATAAATAGTTAGTAATATCGTGGAAATAAATAGTAGTGTTAATTGGTTAAATAAATAAATAGTGTTAGTGTTATCTAGTTAATTATAGTTTTAGTCTCAATAAAGTAATCGTCATTATTTTATACCTTTTTAATACTTATAGTTTAATAAACATTTATTTTAATTAATAACAATTGTCTAATATTTACACTTCATCCAAATTTAAAAAAAAACGTTACAATAGGGCAATTAAAAAACAATTCTTATTAACTATTTACTCAGCAAAATTATTCAAATGAATTTCATGGGAAATTTGAAATCAGTATGCGCAGTGCATCGTGGCATAAGCAATAAAAATAGTGCAACCTTCTTCCAGAAACAAAGCAAGCAGTTCATTTTAATTATAAATAAGGCAAACACGAGTCTAATTGTCTCGAACTGAAACTGATACGTCTGCGTCGGAGGATGTTTACAAATTGGTCGTTTGCTCGTTGGTACATCGTGACTAAAAGCGGTAAAGAGCTTTCTTTGGCTGTTGTTGAAGATTGATTTTATACGCGCAGACAGACAATTGAACCGACTTCTCCGATAGCGTGGATCAATTCGACATTTCCTGAAAATGTTTATCTTTCCCGTAGACACGCGAACGGAGACTGGGAGAGCTGCCGCTGCCGGCTATCAAACTTTACGCCCTCTAAGCCATTACAACAACAACACTGCAATCAGCAATCAATACGTCCCTTTAACTTTCAATTCCGAATTACTTGCCTGCTTTAAAGCACTTTAATGAACTACCACTACTGAATGGAAATGACCAATAATTTAGATCCGAGTAGCGCGTCAATTATTTCAGCTTTAAAAATAACATTTCTGCTTCCATGTTTTATTCAGGAAGAATAGAATAATTTAGTTGGTATTCCTAAATGTTTACTTGGTACTCCTAAAGGTACATTCACAAATGAAAATTGGGTTTAGATTTATGTTTTATACTTTAGATATAAAGACCTTGGCCGCATATTATGTTATGACTCCATTCACACTTCAGAATTTAATTGGCAGTAGTCAACAAGACACCTGCGCGCCTTAAAACTGTCATTCGCTTGGCATTATTGGTTATATTTCAGCAATTATAAGTTATGACAGTCCCCATGTTCTTCTCTCATTTGTTTAAAAAGCCGAATCCACTAAGTGGATACCACGGTAGATACTAAATAAAGATGGGTGTGTATATCTATATCATTTCAGACTCGTTCTCATTGGTGGTCAAACTAAATCATAAACCTAAAGTTTGGACCTTTCAATGTATTACATAATATGCGGCCAAAGTCTTTAAATCTAAAGTATAAACCATAAATCTAAACCTAATTTTCATTTGTGAATGCACCTTTAGTGTCTCTAAATCCAAATCATAAAGCTAAACATTGCAAGGTCCAAACTTTAGCTCGGGTATCTATTAAGTACCTATTGCTCTACCAATATTTTAATCTTATCTTTGAAGCGTTTGCATAGATGTAAATATAATCAATACTAAATTAGAGTTACATTAAACTTGCATTTATGAATGACTTAAGGTGCATTCACAAATGAAAATTAGGTTTATGGTTTTTGTTTAAGTTTAAGTAAGTCATTCATAAATGTATGTTTAAATTACCTGTAAATTTGTTTTAATATGTCCAGATATCTGTGTAAATGCTTCAAAAACAAGATTAAAATATCGGTTCAACAAGACACCTGTGCGCAGTGAAATTGTCATTCGCTTGGTAATATTGGTTATATTTAAGCAATTAAGTTATGGCAGTCTCCATGTTCTTCCCGCATTTGTTTAAAAAGCCGAATCCACCAAGTGGATACTAAATAAAGATAGGTTATATATCTATATCATTTCAGACTCGTTCTCATTGGTGAAGTTTGTGACGTCAAACTAAAACATAAACCTAAAGTTTGGACCTTGCAATGTTTAGCTTTATGATTTGGATTTAGAGACCCTAAATTCTGAAGTGTGAATAGAGTCATTACAAAATATGCGGCCAAAGTCTTTAAATCTAAAGTATAACCATTAATCTAAACCTAATTTCATTTGTGAATGCACCTTTACTTAAATCTAAACGAAAACCATAAACCATAGGTGCATTCATAAATGAAAATTAGGTTTACATTTATGGTTTATACTTTTTATTTAAAGAAAAGATTTAAAAACTGGCCGCAATTTCACCAAGATATATACGCTTTACAAGCCGTTCACTGTTCATTCTCTCCACATGACTAAACCATCTCAACTGGCTCATTCCTACTCTCTTAACAACATTCTTCCTAACCATACATTCTTCATACGCCAAATTATTCCTCACGCGATCTCGTCTTACATATCCACATACACGTAAATACCTCATTTCCACGGCAGACACTCTTTTTATGCTTTCCCGTCCATGCCCAACATTCGCTTCCATACATCAAAGCATTCAATAAATAATTATTTTTTTAGGAAAATAACTAGTTCGTGTGTTAACTGCGGATTAATGATCTCAACAATTGTCTCAATCATTAATCGCCCTCATTAACACACTTGATATTTAAATAACTATTAAACGTTAATTTGCATTTTAAAACTAACAAGTGAAAATTATGTCAAATAATTTATAACTATTACACCAATATATCATAAACATGAATCCCTTATTTCATTCTCCTTATTAAGTACAATAACATAAGTAATAAATTCTCTATTAATTTCCTCGGAGGAAGACAAATCGCCTCAATAATATCTTTGCAGAACTGATGAGAATTTCGTTCCATTACACGGCCAACAATATATCTCTACGACGGAATTCTTCTAGATTTCATGATGTTTATAATGGCATTAATGGCCAAAGCAACAAGCAGATATTAAATTCTGTGCGTAGGTAGGATAACTTATTGAAGTTAATTACCTTATGACCTTTCAAACTGAGCTTAATTGAAGAATGCGTATTATGTTTCAAGATGAATGCTACACCGGCCGAGTACAATGATGATGAGTAAGGTATGTAATCTTAATTGTTACATTCCTTAAGAAATTTTCTATAGGGGAGTGTACTAATATGAAATATGAACCAATTATACCAAAAATCTTGAAAAGACTTCTTCAGTCAGTTTTGTTTCTGAAAAATGTAATTTTAAATGTTTAATATTAATGAAACAACCCTAATTTTCTTCCTGATGTGGTCAACACTATAGGTACGATCTATCGGTGTCAGAAATCATCCTACTTCTTCTAGTAGAACCTCAATGATCGTTCTTTTGCGTCAAAAAAATCTGAATATTCCTACGAATCACTCCAACTTCAGAGCTGGAAGCGCTGGTAGGAAGATATGTAGAGTGGAGATAAATTCAAAATTTTACTAGCCGACTATCGCGCGTACCTTTCTGTTACATTTGTGAATGTTCAGATTAGACTGACTGTTCTCAACAAAAATACTTCCTTTACGTTTTTATTATTTAATATATTTTTATATAATTATAATCTCTGTAATATTTGCATAACTACATTTTGAAGATCCAAAATAAATATAGAAAGTTATCTTTAGTTGTTAACTAACAATAACACATAACCACTGTCTCTTTTCTATCGTATTTATTTTTTACTTGACAGTTATTTGCTACTGAGCGTTCTATTGCTTTAAGAATATTCTTATTCTAGTAGGAATATTTCTGACACCGATAAAACGTACCTTATACCTCCCGCCATTTGATTTTTATTAATTTAAATATACATACTTACATATTTACTTATTTGGAAACTGTATTAAGTTCCATTCCATATATAACTATGGTTTTATTTATTATTTTCTTTTTAAAACGTTACTATTATTAATTTTAAATGATTAGTCCTTTGACAGTGACATTTGTCTGTCAGTTACATACATTTGAGTTATGAACTGTGTAACCAAGGGGTTTTGCTTATTTAAAGCGTAGAATCCGGGATTTAAATTATAGATAATTTTATAAATTTATCCATAAAATATATAGAAAAAGTATTAATGCAAACCTGTAGAAAATTTAATAATCTTTAATTTTTATAACAACATAAATCTCGAAAAAATAACATTCAAGTTTCAAAATTTTCCGAATAATAGTATTTGAGTTAGAGCGGAGGATCCACACATACATAAAGTCCGTTTCCACGACTTGATCCCCTCGTCATCATTAGTAAACATATGGTTCAAATCGCCAGGTGTGGAAGGGAATTGATGACGTCATATTGTTACCATGGTTTTATTATAGGAATTTAATTTTCTAGTTTGACATAAGGCGGAGTATGACAGAACTTTGTCATGTTTAACATTTTCAATATTTTATTTGCAATAATTTTGTTCTTCGCTAATATATACCTACTGTGTGAATATTATTATTATTAATCAAAATTCGAAATGGCACATATTTCGGAAATACATAATTATGATGTAATGTCAAAACTGGAAAAACTGACAATATGATCTATGTGTCAATTTCGTTTTTCATCAAAATTCGACGTATAAATATTTATTTAGAAATAATAAACCAATTGAATAAATGCGATATAAGTATAATGTATGAAATATACCTCTTTTTATTGTCCATAAGCAATATGTTGCAATAATTATCGGAAATCTTAGAAACACCATCTTTGCAATAGCAAAATCCACAATATGTATAATCCCAAGAATTAACAAACTTACGAACACACAACGAAGCACAAATTATTATCGACGCTAAAATCACCTTAATCACATGAATGCCAGAATGACATGAATATTCAAGTAATTCAAATATTTGAAAATGACACTCGTTACCGCGGTTACAATACAGTTTCTATTTCATTTTATGCCGTTGGTTAGACGGAGCTAGCTTATACCTCTCCGAAACACAGACGACAATGAGATAGCGAATAAAAGTCTCATATATGCCATTTGTGTACGACAAAGATACCAGATAAAAGTGTTGTAATTCTTGCATCAGAAATTGGTGACGTGCGGGGATCAACTGGGAGAAATAGAGTGTACACACAGACATCATCGGGAAAATATTAAAATCGGATTCTAGGGACCTTAAAACGTGGCCATTTTCCAAAAAATCGATTTTTAGTACGATCCTTATACCTCCTTTATTAAGGGTAAGGGTAGCGGAAGGTAAAAACCTCAAGTAGCTGCAACTCAGTAACGAATTATTTTGTTTATATTTTTTTCCCTTATTTTTAGCTGTAGAAGCCGCCTGTGTTTAGTCATTCCATCATTTTTGTTACAGCATATATAAACCACGGTTATGAAGAGTATTATTGTTCTCACGAATTATATCCTTCGGTTCCCTCGGGAAATTTTAAGTTACTATTATAAATTCTATTCGCTCTAAGTGTTGATAATATACGATTTCTTGAAACACATTGTAAACGGCATTAAACTAGTGAAAATGATTTCAAATCACTTAATTTTAAACCAGGTAACTAAAATACTTACCGAATTACCACCTAATTTAAAATTCCTTAAAACACTTTTATGTCCTGAGCTCATAAACTAAGCAATTCCATTTCCTCAGCGCTATAAACTTGAAAACTCTCCGCACACTTGCAACAACCGTTGACAGGTGTACCTTTGCTAATTTACAGGACTTCTAAAGATGCTCCTGAATCCTGCAAGCATTCCTGCTACTTTGAATGTTATCGTAAACAGTATTTTCTTCGAAATTCCTGTAAGACAGTAGCGAATTCTTCCCGAGCAATGAATTACAGTTAATAATATCTGTTAAGCTGCGTGCCTCCATAAATTTAGTTCTAATTTATGTTTGTTGGTCGAACAGAGGTGAACTAATTAATTTAGAATATAAATGATCATTAAATGTTAGGCTATTATATATACTGTATGTACGATAATGCTAACGTGTTAAACACACAGGTTACGCGAAGAATTTCTCTGTGGAAGACAATTTCCGATGCTGGAATTGGTTATATTTATTGATATTTTAATAGGGCTGTTGCAGGAATTTTTATGTGACTTCTAAGTACTAAATTTTAAAAGATATTATTTTTTAAAGAAACTCAAAATTGAAAATATCACGAAATATGCATTAGATATTGTATAATTAAATAATGAAGGTATTGTCTTGATGAATAAGCACGTTTTAGGGTCCCTAGAATACGATTTTACTATTTTTACGATGTCTGTATGTGTATGTATGTGTGTGTGTGTGTGTGTGTGTGTGCGTGAGCGTGTGCGTGTTCGTGTGTGTGTGTGTGTGTGTGTGTGTGTGTGTGTGTGTGTGCGTGAGCGTGTGCGTGTTCGTGTGTGTGTGTGCGTGTGCGTGTGCAGGTGCGTGTGCGTGTTCGTGTGTGTGTGTGTGTGTGTGTGTGTGTGTGTGTGTGTGTGTGTGTGACAAAATTTTCTAATGCGATAACTCTAATACTACAATTCCAAAAATTATAATTCTTTCGTATTCCTCTTCGTTACATCCTTGTGAAGAGCTCATTAGATTTTGGTTATAATTGGTTAGCCGGAAGTACCCACATTTGAAGATTTTAACAGGTTTTTCTTGAAAAAATAATGTTAAATATAATTTTTTCACATTTAATGTTATTATAAATACTAAAGAATATTTTATTCTCTATACGATTTGAATGCATTTTATACTTCATAGTAAATGGATAGAGTTAAAAAATTATATTAAATTATGTTAAATATCATATATTAGTCGGCTATGCTATAACTCTGGAAACAGCTGCTATATTAAGTGTCAAGTGCAGTTGATATTATGTTTGTGTTATAATTTTCCTGGAAGTATAGGATCTTTTACCAAAAACTTTCTGTATGGAATTTGTATAAAATACATACAACTGCATTAACGTAATGTACAAGAAATAAAATCTTTTGCAAGGACATTTATACAAAATACATAGAACTGACGGAAGGTAATGTGCTGACTACATCAAATTTTTAACTCTATATCCATTTAATATGAAGTATAAAATGCAGTCAAATCGTATAGAGAATAAAATATTATTTAATATTTATAATAACATTAAATGTGAAAAAGTGATATTTAACATTGTTTTTTCAAGACAAACTGTCAAAATTTTCAAATGTGGGTACTTCCGTTTGACCAATTATAACCAAAATCTAATCAGCTCTTCATATGGTTGTAACGAAGAGAAATACAAAAGAATTATAATTTTTGGAATTGTAGTATTAGAGTTATTGCAGACGAAATTTTTGTCACACACACATGCACACGTACCTACATACATATATTATCGTAAAAATAGTAAAATCGTATTCCAGAGACTCTAAAACGTGCTTATTCATCAAAAACTCACCACCGAATTCTTTGACCAAACACAATACCTTCCTTACCTAAAGGTAACGGAAGGTAAAAATGATCCACATCTGTTAAGTTATTTCAGTGATTAATTTTAAAATTCATCAAGCTCTGTGCGTGCATGGAGACCGCAAGGAAGTTATATAATTTCAGAGAATTCATCGTAGTGTACACATATAGACCCACGCAATTTTGAATAATTCAAGCAAGCGAACATAACGAATGACAGACGGGCGCTTTTACGTTAATATAAAAATAATTTACTTACGGCGTGGAATATTAACAGTCGCCTATACGAGAGTGAATAATTAAATGAAAACAATGTACAATTCTCGTTCGTTATTTTCAATTATGATTGCACGCACCTTTCTACATTTTTTTCAGCGACAATGTAATTATTCACCCAGATAATTGTGACATTTTTTTTCTTTTTAATCGTTTAAGTTAAAAGAATTGTCGTGTACAAGAAAGACGGCTTCAGCACTGAAACTACCTGGCTTTCCTGCATTATTTTCTCATGAATAATTTTGCTTTTTTGCTAAATTATTTATAACTTTTAGATTTATTGCTCATAGTGCGCATTATGCAAGCAACTATAATACTTATAAACACATTTATTAAATTTTTAAACATCACACTATGAAATAATTTAGTAATACATTTTGCAAGCTAAATTCGCAGTGATTCTGTTACTTTTGCTAATTATTTTTGTTTTAAAATTATATGTTTGTTTGTTTTAGTAATACTTTGCGCGTCCATTTCGTTTTTGTTTAAAATCTGTGCGAATTGTGAGTATTTTAATATTTTTGTATTCGTTCCAATGTTTACTTTTCGGGTAACTAAATGTCACTTTGTGATGTACAAGGAAAAGATTCCGTTAGTGGTAGTTTTGGAGAAATCAATAAAAACTGATTAAACAGTAAAGTAAGCATTTTATATGAAAACTTACTATTAACAATTTGTAAATCTAAGTAAGCTAAACATTTCCTTACATTGTTTTAGTAATTTAAAAGTACCATAAGTATGTATGAAACAAAGTTTGCGGAATCTTTTTCTTTTACACTGAAAATAGTAAAAAATAAACACTTCTATTATATAATCTGTTTATTTTCTCGAAGCTACATCACTAACAGTAAGGAACTAGAAAGTTCTTTCTTTGATTATTCCATATTTTTAAAAATGAAGTAATATTGTTTTTGCTAAGAGCTCCTCAATTTAATATCGCTTATAACTCTTCTAATTTTGAAATTCGAATATAAGTAAATGTGGTATTTTAGACAAAAAATTACTTAAGGAACACTCCCTTAAGCTACGAGTATGTCATACAAGTCCTGGGACAGCCTATATAAATTTGGCTTGGTTATATAGACATTTGTTATGTAGGAATATATTTTTACCTCCCGCTACCCTTGGTAAGGAAGGTATAGGGATCGTGCTAAAAATCGCATATCGAGATTTTGGTAAATGACTACGTTTTAAGGTCCCTAGAATCCAATTTTAACATTTACACGATGATGATGATGTTGATGATGATGATGATGATAATGATGATGATGATGATGATGATGATGATGATGTGTGTGTGTGTGTGTGTGTGTGTGTGTGTGTGTGTGTGTGTGTGTGTATGTGTGTGTGGGGATCCTCCACTCTAACTCAAATACTATCATTCAGAAAATTTTGAAACCTTGTATTTCTACCTTATTCTAATATGGGAAGAGATCATTAGATTTTGGTGTATATCAGACAACCGGAAATAGCACTTTACTTGAAGCTCAAAATAGATTTTCTTCGAAAAATACCTTCAAATGTTATTTTTTCAACATTTGTGTTATTATAAAAATTAAAGATTAATTTTTTTACAGATTTGCATAAATACTTTTTCTATATATTTTATGGATAAATTTATAAAATTATCTATAATTTTAATTCCGAAGCCTACGCTTTAACAAGAAAAACTCCTTCAGTTCATATCTCAAATGTATGTAATTGACAGATAAATGACACTATTAAATCATAATCATTTCAAATTAATAATAGTAACGTTTTAAAAAGAAAAAAGTAAAAAACCATAGTCATATGGAATGAATCTTAATACAGTTTCCGCAATAAACTAAATATGTAGTATGTATATTTCAATTAATAAAAATTAAATAGCGGGATGTTTGGTGTTGGCCACATCCGATTTTTTTTTTTTAGAAGTCATTTGACGCGGTTTTGATATTATTATAAGATAATATATATAATATATATATATGTATATATAATAACACAAAAATTGAAATGATGTCACAAACAACAAAACATATTCATTTACCCGTAAAGTCAATTTTTTCTTATAATGGCATTCCAATGTGATGACGTCATTTAGTTAATTTATATAAACCAGGTATTGTAGCTGATGGAACTGACATCTTTAATCAAAATTATGAACTCTCGGGCAAAAATACTGAACACTATAGATATTATAATAGTAATGAAAACTACCAAACAAATGACTTCAATAAATCGTACGTCCCAGCATAAATCACATCAAACGTTGACCACAATTAGATTTTATTTTGTTCGCTACGCTCTCCGAAAATCAAATTACATTTTCATTGTCCATCAAGTATCTATAGAGCTCGAAATTAATATCTGTTGAGTACCGCCGATGATTAGTCCATCGCGATCATTTCCACCCTCAATGTATCTCACATCCACATCTGATTGTCACTTGAGTGAAATTCTCGCTGGACATGATTTACGAGCACTAGAAATAGTCGGCTGTGAAAGCAGCGGCAGCGGCATCTAGTGACAGATTACCGCGCAGGGCGAGGGCGTGAAGTATTGTCCGCGGGTGACGGCGACCTTCCCGAGCAGGAAGTGATAGGAGTCGGACACCGGGCACAAAGAGCCTCTAATAATGTGTCAAATGCAGCAGCGGCAACTCCAGTGGTATTGACTAGCTGGGAATGGCACAGTTTTTTTAGAGGAATATCAGAAGAATGCTTATTCCACACGCGGAAGAACGATTAAATATACACAGTGTGCACGGAGTTTCTTTAACGCCAAATAAAAGCGCCATCTACGAATTTGCATCAAAACTTTTTTCGACTAACCTTCAACATCTTGTGACAAGGCGAGGGTAAGCGCAATAACAGATAAATAACTTTTTTATAAAATCTTCTAAATTATATTTTCGATAATCATATTTTAACTCTGTTTATCTGTTTAAGTTATAAATGTCAAAATTCAGTTTATAAATTCTTTTCGTATTATGATAGTCACGACATTTATTTGTTGATCTTAGGGCCGGTATTTCCATCTCCGGATAAAGTTCGGGATAACTATCCGTCAGATGAATGATAAAATATCGCATCGAAATAAAAGCATAAATGAAGTAAATTATATTGAATGTCATTTTTTGATGCGATATTGTTCATTTATCCGACAGATAAGTTATCCAGCACTTTATCCGAAGATGGAAATACCGGCCCGAAGTCTAGAAATTATTATGTATACGTGCGTGACTTTGGAATGCCCTAGCCTATGCACCCCGTATTCCATACTTGTACTGAAATATAATATGTGCAACATAACTTATCTATATCTACCAATGAAACAAGAAGTACCACAGCTACAGTTGAAGGAATTATGAGTATAGGCTCTGGTTATTTTAATTTAGAGGAGTTTTTATGTGTCATGGATATTCCGTGTATGAACGAAAAAACTTATGATAAATATCATAAAATTGTGTCTGATACTTGGGAAACAGCAGCATATAATAAAATGGTAGAAGCTGGGAAAAAAGAAGTGCCTAAGATAATCCTGTCCTGAAGATAGCGTTTTTGTTTTTAAAGAAGTCGGATTAGATACTCGTGAGAGTTAACATGTAAGAGTCGACATCAGAAAGTCGTGGGGTAAAGATGTAAGAGTCGAGATTAATTCGTCGAGGCGTGAAGATGTGTTTTGTTTTGACGAGACATGTAGTGTCTTTTAGTTTTGGGGGCGACGCCCACCCGCTGTGTTACGGAATGTAACAGTTTAGTATCTGCTTAGTTGTGTTAGTTATGTTTAGTTTAATACATAGTTAATAATAAGTTATAATAATCATCTAAATAAAGTATAGTTAGTAAATCACAAGTAGTGTTCATGTCCGTGTCATCAGCATAAAGTGTAAGTGAAGTGTAGGTATGTGTGTTCTTCCTTCTCACAAAGCCGTGGACGCCAATCATCCGAGGCGTCGACTAGTCAGTAAGTGTATCATCGTTGGGAGTAAACAGTAAGAAGTATTAGCAGACTTCTCTTCCGCCACCCCCCTCATGTTACAATCTGCCTTAAGTTGTATTAATATCGTTTCAGTACATTTCTCGTATGGGCATATTTTGTTGACCTCTTAAAACAAAGATAAGCAAAAAGTGACCGCCCTGCATCAAGCAGAAACACTAAAAACAAAGAAGCAGTTCATCGATAAAGAAGCAACTGGATTGACTATCGTGGAATATTTAAAGAAAAACAAAAGTTGTGCGCACGCACGATAACGCCCGACAAAGCATCAGACGTCCATCAATTTCTATCCTCCAAAAATGTCACTGTGTTACATCATCCTCCGTATGCTTCTGATTTTGTCCCGGCTGGTTCTTCTCCTTCCCCAGAATGAAATAAGCTGAAAAAGAACCGACTCGACAATGTAAAACACACTTAAAACATCGTGACGAAGATAATGAACAGCATTCCAGTTTTGACGATATAACGGATTTTGTCGTATTTATAAGGGTAGTCCTACAACTTTATACGAGTAGCCACTGTGTATAACTGAAAAGAAATGAATTGTCAAGTGACATCGAATATTGTTGAAACGAACACAAGAATAAAAACTAAACACAATCACTCCAAAAGGATCCTGCACTCTTATTTATTATTGTTTTAAATGAAAGTTCTTTTAATTTTGAAGCAATTCGATGTATTAAAAAGTCTTAAGGTACATTCACTAATGAAAATTATGTTTAGATTTATGGTTTATATTTTAGATATAAAGACTTTGGCCGCATATTATATAATGACTCCATTCACACTTCAGAATTTAGTATCCCTAAATCCAAATCATAAAGCTAAATATTGCAAGTTCCAAACTTTAGGTTTATGATTTAGTTTGACGTCACAAACTTCACCAATGAGAACAATTTTGAAACGATTTAGATATATACATTCATCTTTATTTAGTATTAACTTGGTGGATTCGGCTTCTTAAACAAATGCGAGAAGACCAAGAAATCTGTCAAAACTTAATTGCTGATATATAACCAGTAATGCAAAAAGAATTAAAGTTTCACGGCGCACGGGTATCTGTTAAGTACTGATCTACCGATATTTTAATCTTGTTTTTGAAGCATTTACATAGATGTCTGTACATATCAAAATTAAATTAGAATTAATTTAAACTTACATTTATGAATGACTTCCTTAAACCTAAACAAAAACCATAAACCTAATTTTTATTTGTGAATGCACCTTTAATTGTTTTTAGTAGCAGCACGTCCACTTCCAATGCAAAAATCATAAAGGAAAACCATATCGGCATATTCTGCATTAGTAAAATGCGGCATAATGGCTTAAATTAATGACACCACAAAAATTCGTGAAGGCTAACTCAATTTTAATTTTTTTTTAAATTCCTTCGATATCTCCCCTGTATAAAAATAAGTTGTAAATATGTAGAATTGACAGAGGGTGATGTATTGGCCATATTAGAGTTTTTGTTTAAACTGTTTAAATATTTACTATATTTTTTTATTTTACATAATTATGCAATTTACTTGATGAGAAAACAAGATAAATAAAAAACAAATTAGCAGTGAAGCAGACATCTGAATCTGTTTAACAATTTAGTTCGTCTCTTCGCCTACTACTAAGTTAAATGGAAAACTAATCAAACTTTTAGACTTCATTTAAAGTTGTTCGTTTTATGAACTTATTCACGGAATTGCTTATGAAATGTCAGGAACTTGTTTCTGCAGAGAAATTAAAAACTACTTTTGAAGACAGACTGAAAACGCATTCCTTATCTGATAACAAAAACCGTACGATGATTTACGAACTCCTCTTTGTCAGGAAAATTTCTAAAAGATGCGAAATAAATTTAGAAAATTTTGACTCTAAAATTACTTCCTCTCGGATTCATTTCATTGTAATGATGTTCTGTTGCACGCAGAGTTCGTACAAAGGAGATTAAAAAAAGATAGTAATATTTGAAAAAACGAGTAAAACGTAGAATGAAATTGAGGCCATTAAGGAAGAGCGCGCATCCACATGGACCTGAACAAAAGGATGAGGAAGGAGAAACCATAAAAACTAATTAAAAAACAGTTATCGTTTACAAGAAGCATTATGAACACGATAAATTAAATCGGCTGCAATATAAACGCATCATTGCGAAATTCGTTAAAGGAAGGATCTGTTAATTTGGGGTAATGAAAAGAAATTACATTTGTTTTACTTGTATTGTAATTTTACTTTACTCTCTAGTGAACCAGTTCTTATTTTCATATAGACCCATTTCTTTACTGTGTAATTTTACGAAACATTTTGAAATCATTTTGCACAGCCAAATATTTCATCAAGTTAAGAGGAATGGCTTAGCTACTAAAATAACGTATGGTTCTAATATTCCAGTCATTGGGTACAAAAATAAGGGTTTATTCCACAAAAGGTCGGGTATTTCTGATTAAATAGTTATTTTTGAATTCCCTGCAACTTTCATCTAAAACATTTGTTTCTATAATATAAATAACAAGCTATACAGCGCATCAAACAGAGAATTTTTTTAAAAAATTTACTTAATGCTTCATTTGAATCATATTTTATTATATACTTTCTTATTTTTTTTTACAAATTATTTATTATCATTATTATTCATTAATTATTATTATTATTTGACTACTATACATACAATTTCAATTTAAAGAGGTTTTATAGTCCAGGAAATTTTCGATCTTACCTCAAAGTAATTGCAACAAAAGCGGAGTGTGGGAACCTTCCGCCAATTGGGAAAAATGGCGACATATTTAAGATTTTTGCATTTGCTCATAACAATTGAGACAGATATTTAAATAATTCAAAAAATAAATAATATTACGTATTTAGTACTTAGTCTAATAGGTTTTACTATTTATAACAGTTTACGTTCGTCGTGGCATCGAAAAAAGTAAATTATCGATGATATAAACATCAAATTGTCAATGTTTTCCTGCAATTTTTTAATTTTTCATTCACCATTTTGATTCTGTCAAAGCTACGATAACGCGGTTTGAAAATTTGAATTCTCAATACAATTCTCTTTCATATCATGTATAACACGATTGTTACACATATGAACGATTTAAGAATTACTAACACCTTAAACTTATATGAAATTCCTCTAAAAGTATAAACAATTTTTCATCAACCACTTCGACACGTACGAGTATTAAATACTTAACATTGCATATCTTTAATCGAGTCGAAATTTTGAATGAGAAATTGTGAAATTTCAAATGAATCGTTAAGTAAATTTTGAAAAAAAATCTCTGTTTGAAGCGCTGTATAGCTCGTTATCTATTGGTTATAGAAAAAAATGTTTTGGATGAAATTTTATCAGCAACAAATTCAAAAATAACTATTTTTGCCATAATGCTTATTGGTGAAGAGATATTTTGAAAAAAACATTTTTTTGCAACTTTTTTACCATGTTGGCGGTGGTTCCCGAGGGGCCCCGATGTCGAAAACTTGTATTTTTTATTAGGACCTCTAATCATATGACATATCCAAAATCAGAATCCCCCGACTTTTTGCAGTGTAAAACTACCTAATGATTGGACTATAAAGTTTTGAGAAATTTTTTAGATACTGTAACTTTTTTTAAATATTTAACGTTTAAATTATTGATAATGGACAATTCTTCAATGGCCCTTAATTTTCTTCTGACTTGCCCCATTATCCTCTGGACAACATCTGGACCGATTTCTCGAATCTTTTGCTAAATACGACGTCGTAATTATTCTTCATTTGCAGCTTCCCATCCCTTGTCGTACACTTTTCTGGTCAATATTGACCAAAATTCTTCTGTAGGTCGAGTTTGAGGTACATTGGGAGGATTGTTCAATTTCGGAACAAAGTCTACTTTGTTTTCGTTATACCAGTCTCTAGTTATTCTGGCGTAATGGCATGAAGCTAGATCAGGCCAAAACATTATATCATCATTGGCGTGACAGATAAGATAAATGTCACTGTGAAAGAATTAATTATTTCAAATTAATAATAGTAACGTTTTAAAAAGAAAAAAGTAAATAGAACAATAGGAAAGGAAATCAGTATAGTTTCTAGCATATGTAGTTATGTATTTAGATTAATAAAAATTAACGATTCGCAAAAAAGTTTAAGATAATTCTCATTTTTGAAATAGTGAATTCTATTCTATCCCGGTATTTAAAATTTAATCTACATATTATTATCAAAAAAGGTAGTTACTAGGATTAGATTAGACTATATTTTAAGAAATAAACTGTCAAAATTAGAGTAAAATTCGCTAATCCAAAAATAAGGATTAACTTAATCTTTTTTGTGACAGACAGTAGCTTTTATTTACAAATTAGTGATCGGTAAGTGATTGTGATTACTTACCGATCAGAAGGCGAGGCGTTAAATAAATTAAAACATCAAAGCTTATTTTAAAAACGACTAAAATATTTTAAGGCTAAATTGCAGTTTATCCAGAATTCAAGAATTTTATATTAATGGTTATATATACTTGGTACAGCATTAAAAACACTAAATACCGCTAAAAATTGGGTGCGGAAAGCTATATTTATAGAGGTTTTGGCATTTTTTCTGAAAAAAAAAATATATTTCCATGTTTAAGTAGGTACTTACGCTTTCATACGAATAATACTGTTTCAATTAATGTATATTTACAAAATTATGTCTTATTTTCCTTATACTTCGTTTTATAACATTTTTTATTTATAATTTTGCGTTCATCTGTCAAGCTATTGTAAGCTAACATGAAGATAGTGGGCCGAGCGATGTTGAATGTGTGTGCCTGGTGTGCGTTAGGTATTATTTTTACCAGGATTTTTTTTTTTAAATTCTTAAAACATTACCGTGCGTTAGGTATTGTTTTTGTCGGAATTTTAAAAAAAAATATATTTTTCCAAAAATATATATAAATACCTGTTTCCGCGCTCCAATTTTATGTTTCCTTATTATATTTTAGCTAAAATAAGACATTACAATAAAAAAATTGCAATTTCTACTATTCTGGATAAACTGCAATCCAGGCTATTTTAATAAACCAAAATAATTTTCGAATCTTTTTTTTCTAAATTTTGTGCAATGATTGTGCACGAAACATATTAAACATTGCGATCAGTAAGTGCTCTTCTACCTGTATCAGATATATTGGAGATATCAACTTCATCTCGATCTCCAAAATTATCTTCACTGAAACATAAACTTAACTAACTATTACCTCATATAAATATCAAATATCACTGCGGTGAAATTCCGCGTTTATCAAAATGCAGTTATAATTTCCACCCTGTTCTGCAATTCAAAATTGGTTACACGTTACAAACAACATAACCCACAAATTAAAAATTCCCAAACTCTTAAAACCAAACATCCCCACCGAGTGCGTCCCTTGACAATGACGCTAATTTGCTGCTGTAATAATGCTGGGTCCCCAACCCTTTTCCGGGGGAAGGGGATTATAATTATGAACTCAATCCTGCGACGCTGCATCGCCGATGCGCGCTACACCTGTTGGCGGCGCCATGGACTAGTGTCGCTTTTGTTTATTACCTGTGAGTTTTCACATCACCGCGTTGTCGTTTGTTTTGTTGTTGTATGTTGTGTTGTGAGGTTAGAAGCAGTGTTTTGTTTAGAGTATGTGATGATTTTGTTAATTATTTTGTTGAAAATGTGAAATAAATTTTATTGAAGATATTATTTATTATTTTTATGTTATTTGTTGAGGGAAATATTAAATTTGTGAGATAAAAACAAATATCATTTTATTGCGGACAGACGTAAAAAGTTTAGTTGCAGTTTATGAGTCAGTTACAAATGTGAACAAATGTTATGTGAGACATATTTTTGTAAAAAGTTCGTTGAACCTTCCACATTGTATTATTTAGTTCTACTTAGTTTAAATACGATTCGGTTATGTTTTTTGCTAAATTATCTGTATTCTAATGCAAGAACAACCAATGTCGTAATATTTTGAAGATTTTTTTTTAGTTTTAATAATACAGAAAGTACCTTTCTAAAAAATCTGATATGGCCAGCACATTATCTGCCGTCAAGTTCTACGTATTTTGTATAAAGATCATACAGAAAGTTCCTGGAAAAAGATTCTATTTCTTGTACATTACCTTAAGCCAGTTGTAGGTGTTTTGTACAATTTCCATACAGAAAGTTTCTAACAAAAGATCCTATATTTCCAGTATTATAACACAAACATACTGTCAACTGCATTTGACACTGACATCTTTCAATCAGAATTTTCTTAGTATAGCAGCTGTTTCCAGAGTTATAGCATAGCTGGCTAATATATATGATATTTATTTTCTTTATAATTTATAATAACATTAAATGTGAAAAAATGATATTTAACATCGTTTTTTCAAGAAAAACTGTTAAAATTTTCAAATGAGGGTAGGTACTTCCGGTTGACCAATTATAACCAAAATCTAATTAGCTCTTCACATGGATGTAGCAAAGAGGAATACGAAAGAATTATAATTTTTGGAATTGTAGTATTAGAGTTATCGCATTAGAAAATTTTGTCACACACAGACACACACACACACACACACACACACACACACACACACACATACACACACATACACACACACACATACACACATACACACACACATACACACACACATAAATACATACGCACACACGCACGCGGTCGCACGCACACACACACACACACACACACACACACACACACACACACACACACACACACACACACATCATCGTAAAAAATAGTAAATAATATTCTAGGGACCCTAAACGTGCTTATTCATCAAAAACTCACCACCGAATTTTTTGACCAAAGACAATGCCTTCCTTACCTAAAGGTGACGGAAGGTAAAAAGGTTCTGCGTTGTTAATATTGATTATAAATATCACAAATTTTTTGATTTAAATATGTTATAGAGCTAAAGCCCTTCAAGATTATAATGACATGTCTACATTACTAGATTGGTTATTATTGCTTAATAATTAGACTGTTATTCTCAAAAATAAAGATTTTTTTTAGTTGATTTCACAATCGAATTTATTTTGGTCAAAAATTAATATTCCACTGTCTGTCAAATGCGAGAACTAATAAATGGTGTTTTCTACTAATTTTTGAATTATTTTATGAAACTTAACTGAAAGTTAAAATTTCAACTGCAGATTGCAAAGAGGCCCTAAATATTTTTTATCTTTAAATTAATAATTTGACTCATCTAATGTTAATTTTTTGTTTCAGGTAAGCAAAACTTCCATTTTACTACATCCAATTATTAATAATAAGAGTAAGTAAATAATTTATTACTATAATAAATTCTACTTTTTATTTTGAGTATTAAAGTTAAAGATTAGATAAATAACTAATTTCCATATTTAACCTTATTAAAAAGCAGTATTATAATTTCTACGCAGCGTAAAAAGAAAAACATATTTCCTAACTTAACATTAAAATATGTGCTATTGTTTGACGCCGTAATTAATAATTTTTGACATTCAATTCACACGCAAGTGAAAAGCATTAATGAATTTTTTTACTCGGATTTCGTGTGGACTTCAATAGATAAGAATCGGGTTCTTAGAAACTAGAATGTTAACATGTAAGGGAATTTTCCAAATTGTTACTTTCATACTTATAATTCAAGAAAAGAAAATTTCACGGAAAATATTTTTTTTGTGATTCATATACATGGAACAATAAAAAATATTGGCGGTGTTTGTTTTTGAACTTAATTTTTTCTTTGTTAGTTTCAGTTGTTATATTTTCATTATGACGTAATGAGAATAATCTACAACAATGCTAATGCTTATATAATAAAGACGTAATAAAAATCGAATTAAAAAATTATAGTCCAGAACTTGCTAACTTACAAACTTTTTACTAAATTACCGGTTGAGTGTACAAAAAAGCGAAAGATGTTTTCTTTACTTTGCAATCTATGTTTTAGTTGGTTACTAGTCCACAACTTTATTTAGATTAAGGAAATATTATGTCAATAAAGAAACTTTTTTCCTTCTTAATTTTTAGTTTACATAAAATTGGCAAATTTAAGTTTTACTTCCATAATTTTCTGCTGTTAATTTATGAAGTTTCCCTAAATAAATAATGACCATTTTTTACCATTTACACAGTGTCGGACTGGGACAGATTTTTGTGTGTGGCGATTCGGATTTTCGGGCTTCCTATTCTAGGGCCCTACAAATTTTTTCTTGAGAAAATGCAGTAGTTTGCTACTATTAACAATAAAAGTAGAAGTTTCATTAAATTGTGTCAGACAGAACATATTTTTGGACTGCACTGTAGCAGAAAAAAATTCTCTGTCTAATCTTCTTTTAAAAAATCTGATGTGGCCAGCACATTACCTTTCGCGAGTTCTTTGTATTTTGTACAAATTTTATACAGAAAGTTCCTTGCAAAGGATTCTTTTTCTTGTACATTACCTTCCGGCTGTTATATGTATTTTATACAAATTCCATACATAAAATTTCTAGCAAAAGATCCTATATTCCCAGTAAAATTATAAGACAAACTCACTTATCAATTGCACTTGACACTGACATCTTTCAATCAGAATCACTGAATTTTCTTAATATAGTAGCTGTTTCCATAGCTGTCTACTTTATGAAATATAGTTTCTTTATAATTTTTTAACTCTATATCCAATGTAGTAAAATCGTATAGAGAATAGAATATTCTTTAATATTTATAATAACATTAAATGTAAAAAATCTGATGTGGTCACCACACGACTTTCTTGTACGCAAGATCAATATGAAGTATAGACCCAATTATATAATTGCACATATTTGACGTAATTTCACATTAACATCTATTTTTTATTTTTTTGTTATTTTTTATCCTAATCTATAGCAAGCTTCATTACAAAAACCAAAAAGTATATAAGTTTTAAATTTATATATCTCACTTATACAAAGGGCTTATTTAATAATACTTGAAGCATTTATTTCTAAAATTAAAATGAAACCATTTTATTCAAGAAAAACTGTTAACAACTTTAGGTAATATATCACTTCCGGTTAGCCTGTTTTAACCAAAATCTACTATGTTATTCCAATTGACATAAAAGTCTTATACACCAAATTTGAAAAGTTTTGGAATATATTTTAAAATAGTTTTTCATTAAAATCTATTAAAGGCTTCAATTAAAGTACCATTTCAGGAAATTATGTAATGACCAAAAAGGGTGGTGCACAACTAGATGTTATAGCAGTCCTAAATACAAAATTTCAACTTTCTACGGCTTACCGTTTTTGAGTTATGCGAGATACGTACGTACGTAAGTACAGACGTCACGACGAAATTAGTCAAAATGGATTCAGCGATGGTCAAAATATATATTTCCGTTGAAATCTGCAAACCGAAATTACAATACATCCTTTACTTTGTACAAGGAAGTAAAAATGATATTTAACATAGTTTTTTCAAGAAAAACTGATAAAATCTTCAAATAAAGGTACTTTCGGTTGACCAATTGTAACCAAATTCTAATCAGCTATTCATATAGATATATCGAAGAAGATTACGAAAGAATTTATAATTTTTGTAATTGTAATATTGGCGTTATCGCAAACGAAATTTTTGTTATGCACACACATACAGACATCATGGCAAAAATATTAAAATCGTATTCTAGGGACTCGAAAACGTGCTGATTGATTAAAAACTCATCGAATTTTTTGACCAAAGACAATACCTTATCTAAAGGTGGCGGAAGGTAAAAAAGAATGGATAGGCAGTAGACCTATATGTACTCCCTCTTTTTCAATTGTTTACGGATGTCTTGTTTAAGATTTAGTACGACTTTGCGAATATATGGTTTTAATATCGATAGGAATATTCCCCCCATGTTTCTTGTGTCGAAATCTGGTTGCAAGGTTATATTTCCGTGCTTTGGGGCTATATATTTGCGAGATTGCGCTTGCCCGGTTAAGACGGTGTTGTATTAAACATGAGAAATACACTGGAACGCCCTCTCCGCCCCCGCACGAAACAACCCGGGGAAACTGAAGCGAGAGAAGACGGACTAGTTTTAAATATTTACGTATTCAAAACGTATATTGCTTTTGTTGTTATATCGCATGTAACTACCTGCGCAATATCGGGATCGAGACGTACATGAATGCATGAAATTTTTAGTTTTGTTCTTCGTACAACACTTGCTGCATCTGTTGACTTTAAGAGAGGAATTTTATTTGTTTTTCAAAATAATGAAATTGCAAGTACTTCATAAAACAGCAGGAAACATCGTGCATTCCGACAAAATTAAAAACAAAATTAATGCAGTGTGGAATTCGTGCTTTCATTTATTTTATTGTTTTTTTTTACAATATTTATTCATAATCAGACATTTCATACATAAAAATAAATTCTGCTTATAGTGCAGATTGGAAGTTATGACCAAAAAATAATTTCTTAACACGTTCACTACGAAAAAAAAATCTGGTGTTGCCAACACAATACCTCCCGCCATTTACAGCCCGAGTCACAAAAAAATAACTTAATCCTTATTTTTGGATTAGCGAATTTTACTCTAACTTTAACAGTTTATTTCTTAAAATATAGTCTAATCTAATCCAAGTAACTACACTGGCTTGCAAAAAAATCGCGTACACCTATTTTTTGCTGTATTGAGTCGATCTTGATTTTGAACTTGTCTATGTCACTAGTGTCAATTAAGATGTCAAAATTAACAGAAATTCAAATACATATTTGGTTGTTCTTTCATTTTTCTGGAATATATTTGTAATTTAACAGTAGGTAAATTAAACACAATTAAGAACTAGCTCCATAATAGATCAAATAGTGATGACAGTGACAACATTGTCAGTTTTTCCATTATTTACAGAGCTAAAAAATTACAAAACCTCGGTTACTTGATTTTTAACGTGTACGCGATTTTTTTGCAAGCCAGTGTACCTTTTTTTAAACCCCTCAACAGGATTAAATCCCAATTACAGAGTGGGTTCACATTCACACACATCCATGCCTTAGTGGAATTCGAATCCAGGGCCCCGAGGGCACTCATGACATGAGGCGTTGCTCTAACCATTGAGCCACCGGAGCTATAATAAAATGAAGATTAAATTTTAAAAACCGGGATAGAATAGAATTCACTAATCCAAAAAAGAGGATTAGCTTAAACATTTTTGTGAATCATTAATTTTTATTAATCTAAATACATACCTACATATTTACTTATGCTAGAAAATGTATTGAATTCCTTTTCTATTGTTCTATTTACTTTTTTCTTTTTAAAACGTTATTAATATTATTTTGAAATGATTGGTTCTTTGATAGTGAGTGACATTTATCTGTCAGTTACATACATTTGAATAACTGCGTTTTGTTTGTTTAAAGAGTAGGCTCTGGGATTTAAATTATAGATAATTTTATAAATTTATCCATAAAATATATAGAAAAAGTATTAATGCAAATCTGTAGAAAATTTAATAATCTTTAATTTTTATGAAAACATTAATCTCGAAAAAATAACATTTAAAGATATTTTTCGAAGAAAAATATTTTGAGCTTCTAAAGTGCTATGTCTGATTATCCGATTTTTACCAAAATCTAATGGGCTTTTACCATTACAGAAAAAGTTCGAAATACAAGGTTTTAAAATTTTCTGAATGATAGTATTTATTTATAGTATACCTATGCTAATTAATATAATAATATTAAATTCAAATACCCTGTCAGACTGATTTAGCTTAAAATATAATTATGTGTGATAGAATAATTTTGACGTGTGCATTTACGAATTATTATGATTATTAAATATCAATTATTATTAAAGCTAAAATAATTACTTAATGTTCATTATGTCTAACCAAAGTATTATTTGATGTCGAGTATATTAATTCTAATTCAGTAATTATTGATTAAGGATCAATTATTTCATTGGATATTTAAAATATGAATGTACCTACGTAATATATCAAAGTAGAGACCTGCATCGGTCGGGTACCCGCAGAAACCCGCGGGTTACCCGCTTCGCGGGTCGGTTTGCGGTGCAGTTCCACGATCCCTTTTGCGGGTTGCGGGTCGGGCGCGGATAAGTCTCGCGCGGATATCGGGTCTGGTCACTTTTACTTTTTGTTTCCTTTTTATTATAATCATTGTTCATATTTTCTATTGGCATTATATTTTCATAGTTGTTTTTATTATTTTCGAAAACAATAATGGGCCCTTATCTGAGACGTTTGAAAATTGAACATTGCCCTTGACGCACTGAACAACTGCGCAGGCATAAATACGCGGTCTAGCCTAGCTCATTTAAAGTGACTAGACCCTAGACTATACACGTTGTTGTATTGCATTATATTTAGTAATAGTTGAAATATTTTTTTGTATTTAAAAATTTATTACCTACATAATCTAAAGAATAAATATTTTGTTTTATATACTTTGTGCTAATTAGGAATAAAATGTTTTACATACATTTTTCTGATTTTTTATTTATTTATTTACTTTTTTTTTATTATTAAAATGTTCCATCTTTTATTTCAGATTGATGTTAATTATTTAGCGGGTAGCGGGTTCGGGTGCGGGTATAGCATTGGCGGGTACGGGTCGGGTTGCGGTTTAATTTAAAACTAACTGAGTCGGGTACGGGTCGGGTGCGGGTCTTAATGTTGCGTGAACGGGTCGGGTGCGGATCTAAAAAAGTATACCCGCGCAGGACTCTATATCAAAGGTGACGGAAGGTAAAAAAGAGCCTAATATTGTGTGCTAAGCCTGAAACGTTCGGTATAGGTATCTTTTTACAAATATCACCCTCAAAAAATTCTTAGCTTAAAAAATGTAAAGCAACCATCGTTCCCGTTTACAATTTTTGGCGTTTTTCAAGTTTGCGAAAGCTATAAGAAGCGGATTTCTTGTAACTCTTGTCAAGTAGATATGTTGCTGCGGAATATACAGCCGGGATTGGTAAATTCCACAATTTCTGCGGTTGGACGCAGCGTGGCTGCTACGCCCATTGAATTTCGATACTGATAAAGCCCCGCACCGGCCCCATATTCAGAACACGTAGGTACACAATTTCACTATTTCCTCCAACAATTCACAAGAATTTATGCTTCATATGTTTCCAAAGCCTGCCATATTTTTAAATCGTTTTGAATTGTTTTTGCAATTATCTTGCTTCTCGCTAGATTCTTTTTCCAAGGTTATCACGCGCGGAGAAATTTTGCTAACTTTTTTTATATTTTTAATTTTTAATATCAATAAATTTTTAGAAAACTTTTTGCGTTTATAAAACTTTGTAAGGATATTAGTATATTTTTAAATTTTAATTGACAAAAAGTGGGTGCTCTATAAGACTGATAAAATTTCTACGTTGAAGAAAGTCGATAGAAAATTACAATTTCTGTGTGCCTTGACAAAGACAAAATTTAAGTAATGCCTATGTATTCAATCCCTAATTTGTACCACATAGGCTTAAACTAGCAAAATTTCGGTTTTACCAACGACTAAGCATAGCCTGTCTTAATTAACTTCCGTCACCTTTAGGTAAGGAAGGTATTGTCTTTGTTAAAATATTCGGTGGTGAGTTTTTAGTGAATGAGCACAATTTAGGAACCCTGAAATACGATTTCACTATTTTAATAATGTCTGTATGTGTATGTGTATATGTGTGTGTGTGTGTGTGTGTGTGACGATTTTTTATCCGTCGATAACTCCAACACTACAATTCTAAAAATTATATTTCTTTCGTATTTCTCTTCGTTACATTCATATGAATAGCTGTTTAGATTTTGGTTATAATTACTCAACCGGAAGTATCCTCATTTACAGTTCTTAACAGTTTTTCTTGAAAAACGCATTAAAATATCATTTCTTGACATTTTATGTTATTATAAATATTAAAGAATATTTTATTTTCTGTACGGTTTGATTACACTTTTTCCTTAATATTCGATAGATATAAAGTTAAAAAATTATAAACAAATAAATTTCATAAATCAGCCAGCTATGCTATAACCATGGAAACTGCTAATATATTCAGATCACTGTGTAAAATATAGAAGGTGTGACAACTCATCAATTTTTGTTGACAGTTTGATGTCGGCGATCAGTAGGCTGAGGTTCTAACCTTACATGTAGCGCGTCTATACAATGTGCTCTAACATAACATTCTAGAACTAACATGTCAAATAAAATGACAATGACAATCTAAATGTCATAAATTTGATTAAGATATTTCGCTAGTAATTTTAAATGGGGTCGCGTAGCTGTGTGCGTTAGGTGATTGGTTGTGTTTCGGACTGACACGGTTCGATTCCAACCGACACCAAACTTGAAATTTGAAAAAAAAATCATATAGCACAAAAGAGTTTTCCATGGCATCTTTGAGACCCCGTGAGGTAACGCTTAGTAAACGTTTTCAACTACAATTATAGATATATCGTCATTACCGAAATCTGCGAATAAAAGGAGATTGGTACCCTTAGAAATGGGTAATAAACCATGATGTTATATTTATTTATTTAAAATACGTACATCCCCATATTCTCATTCTTGTACAATATCTTCATGTTTAAAATGATTTTGGTAAATACCATCTTTAATACCACGGTTTTTATTGTCTGGAGAGGGTATTGTTTCTTTATTGGATGTTATTCCTGATCTACAACCTTCAACGAAACAGTATTTTCGATATTTGTACATTTTATCCAATATTTACATAAAATTAATTAACGTATATAAATTTCAATTTAAATTGACAAATGACAGTTACCTATGTGCCGGGAACATTTGCAACCTTACACATCTGGCGGATGCCAACTTCGGAAGCATGGATATTTTTGATGAGTTGACCTAGCTCTTATATTTATACACCGTGATTAAGATTATTCAAATTGACAGATGTCACTGTCAAGTGCAATTTACATAGTATGTTTTAATTGTACTGAAATTATAGAAGCTTTTCCAAGAAACTATCTGCATGGAATTTGTATAAAATACATATAACCGACGGACGGTAATGTGCTGGCCACATCAGATTTTTTAAAAATTACGTAGATAGGTATCTGTTTTCAGGTGCCCACATCACCAATGACCAGTTGCATGAACATAACTTGACAATCGAAATGAAATGTCAGATAAATTATTTTGCATTACTATCAACAAATTTGTTCTTTCGATTGGAACAAAGAATGAATATATTAAATTCATTATACTTATGAAATAATTGCGTAGGCTTCCACAGTCTGAGTCATGAGAAATATTCGTTTTCCGGCAATGGACTGTGTCATATTTTGAGTCAGAGCTCAAAGTTTCGCCCGCAGTCGGATGGGGCATCTTCAGGTGCAAGGGGGATAGTACTGTCTTAAACAAGGTTACCCGACGTGTCAACCACGCTAGAGGCCGAGTGTCAGAGCACAAACGCTGTCTGCGTAATGGTATGGTCTTAACATCTGCGGTCGCAGAACACCAACACAACACAGTACATAACATCTTATTTGAAAATTCCCGCATTTTAGCTCCTCTCCGTGAGTTTTACAGACGTAAATACAGGGAAACTTTAGAAATATGGTAACATCCTAATAACATCAATTGGGATGATAGCTATTTCTTGAGCCACATGTGGAAACCGGCGATTCTCGGAACACGACACGGCCAATCTACCATTACGAACTCGATACCCATTGGTCCTCATTAGCTTTGCTCATCTACCGTATCTTTAGATTACTGTCGTCTCGGCCTTCCTTTCGTCACTTGGTTTATTTGGCCTCTAGCGTAGTTTACACGTCGGGTAACCTTGTAAACTGAGTCTCCCCCCCTTGTTGCTTAAACTCGGCCTGTAGCGTGGTTGACACGTCGGGTAACCTTGTTTAAGACAGTACTATCCCCCTTGCTCCTGAAGATGCCCCATACGAGTGCGGGCGAAACGTTGAGCTCTGACTCAAAATATGACACAGTCCATTCCCGGAAAACGAATATTTCTCATTATACTTATATTCACAAATTTATTTAATTGTATTTGCTTCAACATAATACATTTTCCATATAATACCTAATATCAATGGCGTATATCGTGTGCATATATAAAAATTGTTCATTTATTTCAGTGCGCAATATTAACTTAAAAATTGCAAATATTTCGATATTTATCTATGTAGTTCCTAATAGGCATTGCTGAGTTTGGCAAAATTCAAATACATAGGTATAAGTTTAGGCAGATTTTAAATCTAGGAAATTCCTAAAGGCAACGGTTTAAGAATCGTTGGTAAAATTGTCCGTACAAATGTATAGAATGTTTTGCGCGACTTTATTCATGTCAATGACACATATAAATGAGCGAAATAATCCCAATCAATTTATCAGAATCTTTTCTTGTTGGAATGAGTCCCTGGAAGACACCTTGAAAGCGAATCGGAGTCGATCGCGTCTAGAACATAAAACATCTGAATCTCAGCAGCAATGGCCAATTCCCCTTGCAGACAATTTATACTAACTGGCGCGTTTTACATTTTATTCGGTTTACGGAATGCGGCGATTGAGTGCAGTACGACGAAGAAGCCGATCAAAAAAAAACCAACAACAACAATGGCTCTTTCACAGACTTTCTGCTCACATGGCCTCGATATTGTCAGAGAATCGAGTTGTATGTTGTAGATTTAACATAGTACCTCCTCGGGCCTGTTTCATAAAAATTACTAGTCGACAAGTTACAAGTTACAAGTGACAAGTGTACAAGTGACAAGTTCTAGTAATTTCTGTTTGAAGAATAATTTTTGACTACTTGTCAATTTTCCAATATTACTAGTGTATTTTTACAAGTTGACAAGTTTGAAACCATGGTTTCATAGGTTTCTTAGTAAATGTAATATGCAGCCACCTTTGCCTTAAATAAGTAATAATAATTTAATTTTATATTCATTTTGTCATTCAACCCTTGCAATCAATGAAAGTAAAGCAGGTGAAATTATAATGATTTGTAATTATATTTAATATGGCGAAAATGCTGTTAAATTGGCGTTTCTTCGGGAAATTAAAGAACATAAAGTCTGTTTGGCGCTTTTTCCACAAATTTAACAAAAAATATGAAATGCGAAAAATAGAAATTAATCTATGAATTTGCTGTTTCGCACGAATTAATGAGAAGGACTGGCAATATTGCCGGGATCAGGAATTTGTTAACAAATCCTTGGCCAGGATATATTATGAGCAGTGGTAAATGCTTTTGTTATAGTCTCACTTTGTAGTATAATAAAACATTTTCTCTATTTATTTAAACATTAACTCATTTTCAAATTTTCTTTTAATATTTTAATTAGATCATAGTATATTAAAGAACGTGTTTTATAAGACATGTTTTATTCGTACGCGTCAAAATTTAGAAAACGAGCGTTAGCGAGTTTTCTAATTGACAAGTGCGAAAGAAAGTCTTATAAAATGAGTTCTTTATACTATTTTTTATATTTTGCGCCTTCTACAATAACATTTACTTACTCAATTTGTGATTATATTTGTAACCATTTGTACATTTTCATGTAAATAATCTTCCCTAAATAAAAAAAAATAATAATAATTTCGACATTATATTATTAAAATGAATTGTCAATTAACTAAAAATAAATTAGGTAACAATGGATTAAAGAAACGTCATCTAGTACCAACCGTCTAAAACTTCATTATGAACGCAAAATATAAAAATGAATTTTTTTAACATTGGAATAATTGCTCCCTTTTAAATATTGCTATAGTCCGTTTCCCCGAAACGGAAGAAATTGGAACTAACCAGGGATTAAGTCATTCTTATTGGTCGATGATGACAAATTTGAAGTTGAATCTTCAGATTTGTCATCATCGACTAATAAGAATGACTTGGTTCGGATCCCGTGTTAGTTCCAATTTGTCTCGGCGAAAGGACTATATCGAGAAGTATTAAATTACTAAATGCCTCAATTTTTATGAAGACAATCTAAATCGTTCATACTTTTGTTCAATATATTCATAGCACAATTTTCTTATAAAAATTCTAACACGTCGAAAATGAACATGAACATCTTCCTCTTTTGAATCACTGGACCACTTGTTTTTTTACATTACATAAGAAAATTCCTATAATTAATTGTCATAAAGAATTTAATTGTCAACTTGTAATTTTCAAATGACCAATCTTTCATTCAAGGTTACTGTTCACTTGTAAAATACTAGTAGTAAAAACCAGTAAATATTTTTTGAAACGCTACACGTGTAAACTGCAAAAATATACTTGTACAAACGGACTAGTTTACTTGTCACTTGTAATTTACACTTGTAGGTTTTTGAAACAGAAACTTGTCAAATTATTCGTTTGACAAGTTCTACAGTGGTAATTTACAAGTGTAGAAGTTTTATGAAACAGGGCCCAGGTTGTAGAAAAATAATATATAGTTTTTTTTTATTCAGATCGATTACTAAAATGTTAAGTCTAGCCTAGAGGATTTTACAGGAAACATGTGCCTATAAGAATTTGAAAAACAATGAAAATAATGACAAATGGCAATAGTACAGGATTTCTAAGACAGGATGCTTGGGTTTTGAATAGACCTTATTAATTAAATTTTTAATCTAGAATTTTTTCAGAAACACTATATTAAGTCGTTTTATAGGATATTATTTCGACCATTCGTTGGGAGTGGGCGAACAAGTGCTGTTTTTGAACATAATTTCATTTCATGATGTTTCCATGTGGAATGAATTGTATATTGATACATACATACATACATACATACATATTGATGGCTTAATTATTCGGAAAATACATTGTTCGAAGCTTATACTAGTGTGTAGACCCACTTCAAATTTGCTATTAGGGGAATACAGGACTAACTTTACAATAATCACAAAATATAGTGGTGTATATAGAATATTGCAACATTTAATATTAATGAATTCGATTTAGCAATAGCTGTAGTATTTACCAATAGCTGTTTCCAAACGTACTGTACCAAGCTGTTCTTTTAATTTCAATGAAGCTAAGGTATGCATTTATTATTACACTTAGTTGAAATGTATTACTTAACATAATGGTATTCGATTTAAGATCTTTAAAGTTATAAATTCTATGACATTGTAGAATAGAACATTAAAAAAAACTGAAAATGTTGAAATAATTTAGTTTGGAGATTTTATGTGAAAAGAGCCTATTAATTTTGGCTATGTTTAAAGTTCTTAGCAGTGTTTCTTAAAAAAATCTGATGTGGCCAGCAAATTACCTTCCGTCAGTTATATGAGGCATTTACGAAAATTCTTTTTGGACAAAATCTCAGGTTATCTCAGATCACTTCAGATAAACTCAGGAAATCGCTGTTCTTTTTGACACAACTGATCTGAGTTCTTCCCCCTTTCGATGCTACACTACCAGTTTACTAAACTCAAAATGATTTAAAACACTCAGTTTGCAATGTGAGGTATATAATACAACAAATTTTATATTCACATCTACAGTTGTTGTACTTACAGTAACATATTTTCAACATTATCCATATTTCGTTTATAAACAGTATCATAGATCAGAAAAATGTTAATAAATTTGACAGATGTTATAACAAATGCTATCGGTAAAGTAGGGTATTATAAAATTGAATAAAACTTGTCTTTTTACACACATCACAACTCACTTCAGCTCAACTCAATGGGCTACTTGCTTGCCATTTTTTTATTTAATATTTTTGAAGAGACGATAAAAACTTGCTACCCTTATTTTTTCTTTTGGCAAAATTTTCATTAATTAGCCAGAAAAAAAAATGAAATTTTAATATTTAAATTACCGCCATATATGACGTAGAATGAATGGCCGTAAAGCAATAACATCGGCACGTTCAATAGCAACGGCATGTGCAGGTAATTTAAACATGACAGATCATCTGTTTGACGTTTGAATAATAGTTTGGAGGTTAATATTTTCGTTTGTTATTTTAATCTTGTACTAGTATAAGCTAAGTTAAAATCCTTCAAAATGCTGCTTAACAAATCGAAATACGTGATAAAAGTTACAAAAACTACGCAAATTGTAAGTAATAAAGAAGAGAGACAGTGACAGAAAAATGAACTAATGTCAAAATCAAATTAAAACACGCACTCGCTCGTCATCTACAGGTTACGTTCTTAAATATTCATCCCTTTCTCCAGTTCAATATAATGACGTCAAAGAAAATCTTCTTTCTTAATTTATTAAAAAACAAATAATTTTTTTAAAATAAAATAAATATTCTTACATACGTTTTCAACTTTACATTAAGTATTTAGTGATAGATATCAGATTTTCAGTACCGCGCAAGTAGCCTATTATGTACTGAGCTGAGTTACAATTGGGTAAAACGAATATATGTATTAACGTTATGCATTAAAACAGTAGCTGTGAATAAAGCTTAATATTATACAGGGTGTAAATGAAATAAGTGCATTAAATTTAACCAGTAATGTAACTCGACGAGAGCAACAATATTTCTTAATAACTTTTTTTTTCTAAGTCTTTTAGATTTTGAGTTAAAATTCTTTAAAGATTTGCTACATATTTCGGCGCGCGCCCATGGAGAACAAATGGCTGCTGGCGTATTCAAGTGAGATATAAACAGCTCAAAAAAAATCGATTATCGGTTACACTTGCAGTCACAGTAATTAATAAATGAATCAACGGAAATAACATTTATTATTAATTAATTCGTAATAGTACACAATTTAAAATAAAGAAATTTAAATTTTGGGTAACAAAATTATAAAGTTGTGTATTAAACCAGGCTTTAATGACCTGTGAATAGAGGAAGACGTGGAGGAACGAGGGGAGGAAGAGCAAAAGCATAGTTATTAGGTTATGAGATGATTATTTATCGTCGACAAATCGTAATAGTTTAAATACGTTATTCAAAAAATGTAAGTAAAAACTTTTGTCCATTTAAACGAGGTATATTAGTACCAACAATTAGTCGACCATTTATTGTACCCGCTCAAACATTTTTTAATGAAAATTTTTACAGCATTTTCGTCTGTTGAAATGTGCATTGTGCACCTTCCCAAGTAAATTCAATCTCATTAATGAACATTATGAGCCATTCCTAAAATCGAAGTCTGCTGAAAACATTGATCTTTTTGCACATGATATGGATACAACTGTTGCTTTATTTAAAGTTGTCATATGTGACACTTCGTATTGTGATAAAGATGTACAAGATTAACAAATGTGCGAATATTAGGAACAGTATGATTTGGAAACACTCCGTCTAAATGCGTTGGCAACTTTATAATACTGTCTTTATATCAACCACAAATTAAAATGAAGTAAAGACACGAATAAAAAAATAAACCATAGGTAAGTAATTACAATATCTGTGTACTCGCTATTTGTAAACGTAAGCATTTTGACAGCATTTTACCTGATAAACAAGTTTATTACTAATGCCAAAATATAATTGCAACAACTGACAAAACTGTCAATTGCTAAAACAAAATTTTTGATAGCTACTCTGCATTCAATTATTAGAAAAATACGTGGAACGACTCGTCAATTTACGGGGTGGTAAAAATGCTAAAAAAATATGCGATTTCGAGAAAAAGTTATTAAGAAATATTGTTGCTCTCGTCGAGTTATATTACTGGTTAAATTTAATGCACTTATTTCATTTACACCCTGTATATCCAAGAAAAAATAGATAATTTATAAAAATATATATTTACATTTAATATTTAGCCAGCAAATGACAAATGTTATTTTGTGGCGGGCGTAAATCGCGCAGGACCCCCAGAGCCATAAAACTCCAGCCTGTTGAAGGCTTGGCAACCCTTCTCTGCGCCAGGAGCGGAGGTGGGGGGTAATTATCTGGGAGCGTGCCCTCCATCCCTGAATATGAAACGAGGAGGTTATGTACATTAATTTTAAAGGGGATTAATACACTGTAAATAAATTGTTTTGTCCGATTAACAATTAATTTCACTTGCTAATTACGTTTTGCATATATATTAACCACCGTTGTGTTTTAATCAGTAATGGGGTGTTGTCTTTTTATATTTGATAAATTTCACTTGGGGCACGAATGCATTTGTATTATAATGTCAATGTTGCCACAATGGTTTTGTACATTATCATAATCCAATTACGCGAACAACATTTGTAATCATTTATTGCATTCGATAAAAATACCTTTATGTCTCACTAAAGTATTATGAACTGTTTATTGCCAGGATACGGTGTATATAAACATATCTATAACAACCGGGGCATAATGGGAGGGCATAATATTTCATTATGCCCTCATTATAATCCGATCATCGTTTGTGGACTTTAAATTAAAAATAATATGAACGGTATATAATGAATTTATTTTCTTTTTAATTATAATTCATTACAATAATAATAAGGATTGATTACAACAATTAATACATTAATTGATTACAATTAATATAAGAAAACAGCTTTGAAAGCACAACACAGAAATCAATTTTAATTTAATTATAATACTTAAAATTGATTATCAAAAAAACCTTAAAAAGCCATTTTCTTTCACCACACATGAAATAAGTCCGTCGAATTGCAGACTGTAACGTTTCGCATTCATTTTTGACAGATGACGGATCACTAATTTTTTTGGGGACGATATTTATCCACGTTTGAATTCATTTTTGATATTATTTACCGTCATATGTGACACATCCAAAGCCGTACAAGCTCTCTAAAATGTAATAATATTCACAAATAAGTGCATAAGAAATAAAGAACTGAGATCTGTCATGTGATAACGAACCTCAAAATATAATACTTACATTTTCTACAGACGAGAATGGAATAATTAGGAGATCATTTATACGTTTGTCTTCATCAAAGTATACAGAAACATTCAAAATAAATTTTTTATATTTTGCGTTCATAATGAAGTCATTACGATACGCAATTGCGTATCGTAATGAGCTTCATTTCGATACGCAATTTTTTGTTTTAGACGGTTGGTAGTAGATGACGTTTCTTTAACCCATTTTTACCTAATTTATTTTTAGTTAATTGACAATTCATTTTAATAATATAATGTCGTTATTATTATTATTTTTTATTTAGGGAAGATTATTTACATGAAAATGTACAAATATAATCACAAATTGAGTAAGTAAATGTTAATATAATGTTCGAATTAGTCCACATAGATGGACCTAGTAGTACTAAAAATTTGTAGATTGAACCTTTGAACGATAGAAAATTATTTTTAATTAATTTTAAAGCAAGTTTTAATTCAAATATAAGAAAAAATAAAAATTTCCTGTACACTGAGGCTGAAAGGGTTAAATTGTCAAACGTCAAAGCTGGAAGATAAGAAATTTCAATATAACCTCAAAATTTCTATTACTTAATTAATCACTTTATTTAATGAATATAATAATAATAATAATAATAATAATAATAAATATTTTTGTCTTACTTTGCATTTCAAAATAAGCAATCAAAACATTCTCTGTTACGCCTTTGACATTATTTTCTTTACACCATGTGTCAAAATTTGCAAATTCTTTCTCATAAATCTCGCGCGATTTTTTAGGAAGTAGATTATTTCCTGTAGTCTGAGCTATATTACGTAGCTCAGGCGGATTGAAACTGATTTCATCTTCCATGATTACACTAAATTCACTTAAATTTGTTCGTAAATATTGAAATGACATGAACTTTCAAATAATAATTGAATGTGGTCAATTCAATGTTACCAACTACAACATTTCACTTACAAATTTCCCTAAATCAACTCGGTTTAATATTAACAGTTTTTTAAAAATATTTTGGTTTGTAGAAGGTGCAAAATATAAAAAATAGTATAAAGAACTCATTTTATAAGACTTTTTTTCGCACTTGTCAATTAGAAAACTCGCTGACGCTCGTTTTCTAAATTCTGACGCGTGCGAAAAAAACATGTCTTATAAAACACGTTCTTTAATATACTATTTTACACCGTTTCGACAAAATATCTTCCGAAACATCAAATTCACCCATTCCACCATCTCCAGCGATTTAAAACGTTGATGTTTTAAAAATAAATAAATGTTGATAATAAACAAAACTATTAAACAACATCCTTTATTGTAATCAAAATTATTATAAATGAAAACTTATTTCACATAATCTAGTGAGACATAAAATCTTGTATGCACCACGAGCGTTACTAGATGATAATGCCCATCGAGCGACATCTATCCCTCGGGCCAAAGGCCCTCGGGCTAGATCCTCGTCGCCCTCCTGGCATTATCATCATTGTAACGCCCTTGGTACATAAAATAGTATAAGAAAGGGCAATGGTCGAAAAGATGTTACATATAACACTATTATTTTTTTGACATTTCTAGCTTCTATGAAATTACTAAAACCAAATAGTCCATTTACGGTACGATACATGGTACAAATGAATCAGCATAATTAAAGAAATATTTGATACATTAATATGATTAAAGTATTGTTTAGTAACGAGTGAATAAAATGTCACTTTATATTTTATATGTGTTTAGAAAAACAATAAAATGAAAATAAAAATCTTCAAAACATGATATAGTAATCAATCTAAAGTGCCCAGTAAACAATATTTTATCAACTTCGAATCACAAACAATATCAATCAAAATGTTTCCGCTTCACATTAAACTAAACTTTCGGAAAAGCAACAAATATGAACACAGAAACTGCATCGTACGCAATTTTTCGACGGGACTAAGGCTTGATTTACATTAGCGGTACAATGACGATACAATAACGGTACGATAGTTCTTGATCCAATGTATTTTAATGAACCCATTTACATCTACGCTCTCAGTACGATGACGGTATGATGACGGCCCAATGATATTTACTGATTTACATTAGCGATACGATCAGGGTACAGTATAGTTTTGTTTCTGTTGAAAAAATATTGTATATCATAGTAACCGCGTAATATTTCCATGCAAGGGGGAGTGGAAGGTTGCGTTTGAAGAGTACTTGAACTTCAATTAAGGCTCATTCAGAATAAAAAAAAATAGCGGTAGTGTAAAAATTAGTGGCATCGGTAGCATAATAAATTTATAGTTAAAGTTATTTCCGTTCACAATGAAAAATTATTGAAATTATAGTTTCTAGGAATTTTTTATTATAAATTACTAGGGTGCAAGGTTGACAGTTATAGCTGTCATTTTATTTTTGCACAAAAAGCAACTGACATAGATGATGACTTATTAACACACGGACTCGTGAAATCTGCAACTCGGCTTCACTCGAGAATATCATCGATGATAATCACATCACTCGTTATATTATGTATGAAAATATGTTATAGTAAAATCATTCAAAATTCAAAACTAAGTCAACTGGTAAGTTTATTAGCAAATGTAAAACCAAATATGTGAATAATAAGATACTGACCCACTATCTTTGTCAGTGACACTGACATAAAATAACGTTATTCGTACGGCTTTGAATCCAAGTAATATATCTGAATTTAATAAATAAAGTTACAATATAGCGAAAGTATTGTCAACAACGAGCATCGAAGTAAAATTGAATATCCTAACTTAGTCGAAACAATATGAATTTTTGAAAGACAAGCCTGTTATATCCGACCTTATCGCTCACGTCTCTTGTGAGAGAGATAAATATATGCCAATTAGTTATTTATTTTACGACAAATAACACATTGTTTGTCGGCGGGATTCAAACGCACGGAACATGGTTCGAAAGTGACATCGGCGAGCTAGGAGATGTGCGCTTGTCCGCTTGGGTACCAAGTCAATAAAAAAAAATCTGGTGTGGCCAACACAATACCTCCCGCCATTTACAGCCCGAGTCACAAAAAAGATTAACTTAATACTTATTTTTGGATTAGCAGATTTTACTCTAATTTTGACAGTTTATCTCTTAAAATATAGTTTAATCTAATCCAAGTAACTACCTTTTTTTAAACTCCTTAACAGGATTAAATCCCAATTATAGAGTGGGTTCAGATTCACACACATCCATGCTTTAGTGGGATTCGAACCCAGAGCCCCGAGGGCACTCATGACATGAGACATTGCTCTAACCATTGAGCCACCGTAGCTATCATAAAATGAAGATTAAATTTTAAATAGCGTGATAGAATAGAATTCACTAATCCAAAAATGAGGGTTAGCTTAAACATTTTTTTGAATCGTTAATTTTTAATAATCTAAATATATACCTACATATTTACTTATGCTGGAAACTGTATTGAATTCCTTTTCTATTGTTGTATTTTTTTTTTTCGTTTTAAAACGTTACTAATATTATTTTGAAATGATTAGTTCTTTGATAGTGACATTTATCTGTCATTTATATACATATGAATAACTGCGTTTTGTTTATTTAAAGCGTAGGCACTGGGATTTAAATTATAGATAATTTTATAAATTTATCCATAAAATATATAAAAAAGTATTAATGCTAATATATAGAAAATTTAATAATCTTTATTTTTTATAATAACATTAATCTCGAAAAAATAACATTTAAAGGTATTTTTCAAAGAAAAACTATTTTGAGCTTCTAGTAAAGTACTATTTTCGGTTATCCGATTTTCACCAAAATCTAATGGGCTCTTTCCATTACAGTAAAAGTTCGAAATACAAAGTTTAAATTTTTTCTGAATGATAGTATTTGAGATAGAGTGGGGGATCCACACATACACACACACGCACACGCACACACACACACACACATACATACACACACATACATACACACACACACACACACACACACACACACACACACACACACACACACACACACACACACACACACACACACACATACATACATACATACATACATACATACATACATACATACATACATACACACATACATCATCGTAAAAATGTTAAAATTGGATTCTAGGGACCATAAAACGTGGTCATTTACCAAAATCTCGATATGCGATTTTTAGCACGATCCCTATACCTCCTTTATCAAGGGTAGCGGGAGGTAAAAAGTTTGGAACCTATTACCGAATAGATTAACTATTAAATCAAAATTATAATATGGAATACAATATAAAACATTATGTAATAAAGGATTTGAGTCTGCTATCTTCTCATCCGAGCGCGCCATTGAGCTATCACGCTCATACGGTATGCATTTTCCCGGTAACTTGAGCTTGAGGGAACTTTTAAATAAACAGCACACGGCAGCAGCGCAGAGCATATTTCAGGATTTATCGAGGAAGGCCACAATAAACCTTGTTTACCATGCATCCATCCATCCGCAGTCTAAACAAAGCAGCCAGCTACGAACGAGCGCGAAATTAAAACGCTGAAACATTGCCTCGCGTCTGAATTAATTTCATTGAATCTGGAAGAATTTACATTCGTGGTTTTCGGTTATCAAGCGGCGCGAGTGCGCTCGGAAAGAATGAATATGAAATTGTCCATTCACATGGAAAAATTTCCTGTTTTAAGGTGGCAAAGAAAAGAATGGAATCGTTTTGTAATTCGGTTTCTCGAATAGACTATTTTTATCGTAGGGTGGATATCAAATCACATATCAATTGGTTTATTGTGATAGAGCAGGGTTGTGGGGTAGGGTTTATGAAACATAAAACTAAATATCGATTGCAGAACTTTTATAATAGCACAGACTTACCTACATTATGTTCTCGGAATATGTAACCTTTTAAATATATTATATTGAGTCTCGTGGTTGACTGCGTTATGTAACCGGCTGAGCTTTAATGGATCAGGTTCGAATTCGACCAAACTAAAATTTGAAAATTATTTTCCTTTAGCAATGCTAAATTGTTTCCAAGGTATATTTTCAAATCGTTCTGTCAACTGCAAACGTATACTTTCTGTTCTAAACTAACTGCTTATACTGTTTGAAAAGCCAACATGACATTATTGTAAGTTTTCATAATAAATGTTAATTACATAACAACATTGTTAGTGTTACATTTATGTATAACATTAGAGCGTCCTAAAGGAGGATTAACATTCCGAAACCTTGATGAAATAAATAATCAAGAGCGAATAACAATACGAAATTCATCATTATATGCAGGGACCGGAAACCAAACCGAACCTGAACCGAAAACCGTTCCGAACCCACCTTTCTTGTGAACCTGAACCAGAACCCGAACCATAGTTAATTTGGCCGATAAGAACCCGAACCGGAACTAAACTCACTATTTTTGGGTTCAAAAACCGAGTTCACGGACCATGTTTTTACCTCTGTGTCATATAGTTGCAAATAGGATTAGTTTTGTACTGAAATAGTTACCTTTAAAAACCTACATTTTTATTATTTTATTTCATTATTTGAAGGTGAAGAAAATTTATTAGAAAGCTCGTGAAAGATAATGAAAAAGCCCAAGCAGAAATATTAAAATTAAAACAAACCCAACTTACAAGTACACAGTTTTTAAAAATTATGAAGATCCAAAGACTTCAAATACTGCTAATTATTTTTGAGAGGAATAAAAATTGTTACATTCTGTGACGTTGCGCAAATTGAGTCAGAAGTTATAGGTACACAAGTTAGTCTGGAAAGAGCATTTTCTGTACTGAAATTCTTTTTGTAACTTTAACGACCAAATATGATTAAATGGCGCACTCTCCACGCCAGCAATGACTATGTTTACAAGTATAGCAAAAAAGTACTTTGACTTGACTTTGACTTTCAAAAGGCGACTTTTGCCGTTGTGTAAACACTCTCGCCTATTACTTTTCTTCCTAAAGTCAAGTCCAAAATAGAATAGACTTGACTCATATATGTGACTTTTAAAAAGTCGTGTGAACCAACGAACGAAACATACTTTACTTTACTAACAGTGACATCTAGTTTTTATCCACAAATTTCTAATAATTGGATATTTAATTACACAATTTTGGGTTTTATATCTGGATTTAAAATTTTCACAAAATATAAAATATTTTTTGCGATAATTTTTTAATCTATTTCTCATCCATTTATTGTTGCTGCATAGTTATATTATTTAAAAATATCGCGCTTAAAGTTAATAACTGTAGTTTACTATCCCTTTTTTCTATAAACAATTTATTCTTAATTATGATTATATGATAATAGTTAAATAGGTAACTTACATCACACGTATTATAACCAAACTTTACTTTGCTGTCAAAGTCAACGTTGAGTGAAGGACAAGTAACAAACGTAAAGTCAAGTAGATTTGACCCTTATGTGTAAACGCACTATTAAATTGGCTTTTCATAAGTTGCCTTTTGAAAGTCAAGTCAAAGTAAATCTTTCTCATACGTGTAAACGTAGTCAATGAGAGCCCATGAGGTGTGGGCTGGTAAACGCTCACACGGTACAAATATGTCATCATTACCGATATCTGCGTACAAAGCAGATTGGCACACCCAGCAATGGGTAATATGCCATGATGATATATTTATTTTATTTTAAATTTATTGGTACGAATATTTTTAATGAATATTGTTTTTATTTTTCAGTTTTATTATTTACCAAATAGAGTAATATTATTTTTTTTATTGAGCAAATCGTTTTTTATTTACCATAATTACTAGTATGTCAAATTGTTTTACGATAGATACATATTTTTTTTTATTTTTCAAACCCGAACCGGAACTGAACCGGTACCGAACTGCCTAAAAATACATTTTCTGAACCCGAACCGAACCTGAATCCAATTTTATTTTCATTTCTGAACCTGAACCCAAACCGAACCCTTCTGCGGTTTCCGATCCCTGATTATATGTAATATGATTCATTGAATCCGTCGATGGCGTTAGGTGAAATATTTTAATATGTATACGTAAGTATCCTAAAATTATTCTGTTGTAAGAGTAGTTATAATTTGAACAAAGGTGTAGCAAAACAATCAGAAGACCGCTAACGTTTCTATATATTTGATATCTTCCTCAGAGCTACAAGGAGAATATATAAGAAAAATTTAATTACATTGTTAACAATGTCATAACAAATCAGGTACAATATTCAACAGTTGGCTAAATTTCACAAAATAAGTTTTATTATCTTTATCTCGATTTCTGTTTTTATATATTTTTACCACCCTAGAATTATGGAGATTAAGTAACATGGTTCATATTTTTTAGATTTTTTAGAAGGCATATAAAAATTATTGCAACAGTAAATAGTTCACAGAATTTCCCCATTTCATAAACACCACAATTATTTAAATGTAAGTGGAAGTCGAGCCATCAGCTGTAGTATTACATTTCTGTTGTAATACAGAGCATTTGCTAATAAAATCTCAGCGGGTTACTGTTGTTTTACTACTAGAGTCACACCAGAGTAGAACAATGCAGTTCTCATGCATATCCTGCAACTCCAGGCCAACTGGGTCGCAAGTCTCTAGAGATAGAACTGATGCATCATCACCAACTACGCTTTAGAACAGATTAGTGTGGGATGAATCAATTTAATATTAATTAAACTTAAAGTTTATAAAATAGTGGGTTACTGTAACAAACTCATTACAAAGATAAATTCAGTTTTATGCTATGTCATTAGTTATTATACAATATAGTAATATAATAAAAGTTCATAATTTTTCGTATCTCCGTACATTTTGACTGTATTACAGAACTTAAAATCGTCCAGAAATGCGCTCTTGTTGACTTAGGCCGGCAAAAGGAGTTGGCATTACTGTTCTGGTGATATGTCAATTTAAGATTACTTTCAACACAAGAATTAGCAAAATGTTTACAAATTTTAGGGCTAAATCTAAATTGTTGTAACTTAAATAACTAAATTTTGTCATAAAAATAATAATATGCTGTCATTACTGACATCTCGTATAGATTAATTATAATTTCCAACTTTAGAACTAGTTTGTTTTATTACTACAACTAACTTCACGTGATTCAATTGAGTTTCCGCCATCTGTCATTAAAAATATGTGAAAGTATATAAAATATATATATAACTAATGTTTGTATGTTATATTTTCGATAGATATAAAATAATTACGCATTTGGAGCTCAATTGTAAGTAATTATAATTAAATTTAATAAAGTGTAGAGAAATATACGAAGAATTTATGGACAAGTCGGTACAAAAAATCTTGTGTATCACACGCCCAGAAACTGTTTTGCGAGATCTCGTATTTGCAGGCCTCGCTTTCAGCTCGGCCTGTCAAAATGAACTCGGTCTCGCAAATGTTTAGTTTCTGGCCTAGTGATACAAATAACAATTGTTTCTTATGAAACAGATAATGAGCCTGTTTCACATTTCTTAAAAAGTATTTTAAATGAAAGTTTATGCAATATTTTTCTTATTAATAATTATTTTTTTAATAATATGTTGTTATTTTCGTAAATAATTAAATACGAATATTGGCGACAAAAATAATCATGAAAAACAACCCCCCCACTTCTGTGTCGTAGAAGCACATACATTACGTCATTCACAGCCAATAAAAAAACAGTTTTTCATCATCTACACTTATTTTTGTTATTTAGATAAATAAACATAGGCGATAGTTTGTCACATGTTAGTAACAAACTTCTAATTTGACATTTGACGCTGACATTTTCCATTATAAATGAGTAATAATGGCTAATACAGAATACACTCAAGCTAAGTCGGACAGTTTACCGAAAATCGAAAGCTGGATGATGGCTGAATTTATATCAGAAAACGACTGTTTTTCTGTTGCCGAAATAAGGTGTATTAAAGAGTAAAGGTAAAATAAAGTGTAAAAACCCAACCATCAGCTCTTCGACCTACTGCTTGCAGCCACAATTTTCTTTTCTTCGCATCTTTTGGCATATTTATAAATTCAATAGTAGGTTTGTTCCTAGCGCATTTTTGCAAGAAGGCACAATACGATATTGAAAATTACTCATTTTATATTGAATTTTTTATTATCTAACACGAATCAAACTCAAAAATTTGACACTTGTTTGGCAACTTTGACAATATATTTATTATAACATTTGTAACAAAACATAAATAACTGACACTATAGGCGATGTGCACATTTTGAGCGTCAGCGCCTCTAACGGCTACATTGACATTTTTGGTTACCGAATCAATTTTGACATTTCGAGAAAGTGATACAATTTACAATTTTATTTTGAGTTTTTGCTATTGTGCATGAATATTATATATCATAGTATATTGAAATGAATAAAGAACATATTTAAAATGCTACATATGTGTTGTGACAATCAAAAAAGTCAAAATACCAGCGAAGGTACTGTGGCAGAAAATATAAATTTTCTCTTAATATGTGTGATTTCTGTAAACCATCATATTTAAATTTATATTATAATTTATAATATTAGTTGAATGTTACAAGATGCACAATACATGGAAATTAAGATTAAAAAGTTGGAAAACTTGAATGATTGGAAAGAAGATAAATTCTACATACCTATCACGATATCAGTATGATGTTAACATCTTTCTTTTTTATTCGCAATAAATGAAGAAGATTCTTCATTGAAAATATACCAGGCTCTAAGTGGAATCAGTTGCACTAGCTCGGAAAAGAAAATACACGAAAAATACGAGCAATGTGAATTTCTACCTTTAACATTAACATTACATGTACAAAATCTATAATAAATAGACGAATTAAGTCAAAAATAGACTTTTATTTCATACAACTGCAAGTATTATACAATTTTAAGACAATTTTCTGCTTCTTGTATTATATCTTGTTCAAATATTAAACACATTTTTATATAATTCATTATTGCAATCAGACGACCATTGTTGAAATTTTATTCATGTGATAAGTATCTTTTACAATGAGAAAATATGTATACCTAAGAAGATATCTGTTGAAAAGTTATTTTCTTATACATCTGTTCCTCATATAATCTTCTAGGAAATTTATGAAATGTGATACTTCAATCGGTAATTTTGTAAGAATTATTAGATCCCCCACTGTATCCCATAATATTTAACGTCTTATCATTCGCATTCATTGCAAATATTTTATAAAATAGAAATTGCAAAATCATTCTGACATAAAACATAACCTTGCTATGTTTCAATGAGTAACCAATTTTGTCATTTTTGTCCGCTGTCGGCGCTGACTACTTTTGTGCACAACGCCTATAAGGGATGAATTAGAGCCAATGAAGATACATACGTGCTGTGATGTCACATTTTGTTTCAGATCACATGACTTTGTCAAGATACTAACCAAATTTCAAAAAATAATTGAAAAATATCTAATGTATATTTGGGGATATTTTCAAATTTGAGGCTATTTAAATAATGATATCTTTTTAAATTTAATACTTAGAAGGCATATAAAAATTCTTGCAACAGCGCTATTATTAAGTATTACAATACTTTAAGTAGGTGACTTTTTTGTTGGAATTTGTACCAAAACTTATAGGCCACGTTAATTTTCGAAAATAAACCAAAAATATTTCGTTATTCGCAATTTAGACAAAGTGAAATATCAAACATTTTTTACTTTATTGTGAAAGAATGTTCTTCCGCTGCTGTGACACAGCTAACTGGAATTTTAATTTAAAATGCTTCTGTCTTTCTGTCAACGTAACAAAAAAGAATCAGTAGAATCATATTGTTTCTAAGTGTAAAGTTTTATTCAAGTTTCACTGCCTGTTTCATTCTTAATATAGAACCGTAATTATCGAAGGCTTCGCAAAGCACTCATTCGGTTGATAGCTAATCAAGACAATCAAATGTTTTATTACTTCTTTGTTTATGTTTTATGTTTGGTATGGTTTATTGATGGATCCAATTCTGATCTGTAATTTGTGGCTAGAGGAGCGGAAAATTATTTCAAGGAGGAAATGATGACGGCAGCAGAGGAATGTGTAATGGTATAAACCTTAAAATAAATTCTGATTTGATGCAATGTAGGAAGATGTAACGCGATGAAACGCAAAGTTTTATTACTTTCGAGTCATCTTTATAATTGAACCGAGCGTATGAAATTAGCTTTACATACCCTACTATTACATTCGATGTATATATGGCAGATACAAAAAGAAATAGGTATATTTAATGTTTAATACAAAACTTAAAATAATCAAGTAAACATGACAAAAAATATTTTTTCCTAAGAAAATATTTCTTTCAAATATAAGTTCCCACATACACATTTTTTTTACCTCCCGCTACCCTTGGTAAGGGAGGTAAAGTGATCGTGCTAAAAATCGCATATGGAGATTTTGGTAAATGACCACATTTTAAGGTACCTAGAATCCAATTTTAACATTTTTACGATGATGTCTGTGTGTATGTGTGTGTGGATCCTCCACTCTAACTCAAATGCTATCATTCAGAAAATTTTGAAATCTTGTATTTCGAACTTTTTCTGTATTGGAAAGAGCCAATTAGATTTTGGTGAAAATCGGATAACCGGAAATAGCACTTTACTGGAAGCTTAAAATAGTTTTTCTTCGAAAAAAAAATATACCTAATGTTATTTTTTCCAGATTAAAGTTATTATAAAAATTAAAGACTATTAAATGTTCTAGATTTGCATTAATGCTATTTCTATATATTTTATGGATAAATTTTTAAAAATGTCACTATTAAAGAACTAATCATTTCAAAATAATATTAGCAACGTTTTAAAAAGGAAAAAGTAAATAGAACAATAGGAAAGGAAATTAATACAGCATATGTAGGTATGTATTTAGGTTAATAAAAATTAACTATTCGCAAAAAAGTTCTGCTAATTCTCATTTTTGGATTAGTGAATTTTATTTTATCCCGATGGGGTCTCGTGGCCGTGTGCCTGAGTGTCAGGTCGCGAATCTGCGGAACCGGGTTCGATCCCGACCGACGCCAAATATTTCCAATTTTAAATGGCACAGAATTGACCCCTGTGGTGCACTCTCCACGCCAGCAATGAGTGCCCGTGAGGTGACGCCTGGTAAACGCCCGCATGGTACAAATATGTCATCATCATTAGTACCGAAATCTGCGTACAAAGCAGATTGGCACACCCAGCAATGGGTAATATGCCGTGATGATATATTTATTTTATCCCGGTATTTAAAATTGAGTATTCATTTTATTATCAAAATAGGTAGTTACTTGGATTAGATTAGACTAAATTTTATGAAATAAACTGCCAAAATTAGAGTAAAATTCGCTAATCCAAAAATAAAGATTTGCTTAATCTTTTTTGTCACTCGGGCGGTACATGGCGGGAGGTATTGTGTTGGCCACACCAGATTTTTTATTACATTATTTCTAGTTTTTAATACTATTTTTCTCGAAATAATTGTTATACAACCCTATGCTATATTTATATCGTTGAATTCAGAAAATAATATTCTATTTAAAGGGCTAAAAAATTATAGAGGGTGCCATTTAAAAAAATTAAATTTTGTTCTATCGTTTGAGAACCACTGGTTAAATATTCGGTTTGTTACTATTGATACGTTATCCCCTTATTCGTGATCATTTTTTTATAAAACATTTTTCTCTAAAGTTGTTAGTTCGCCCAAAAAAGCGCTGGTTGTTTTAAAGGAAACACCCTGTATATATATACGACTGCAAATACACGGAAGAAGTTACAATGGGTGCAAACTTGTCTCTTGTAGTTAAACTGTTACGTAAATACGTAGTGCGCAAGCGCTTATTTTTATAGCGAGATCGAGATTATAGATCCGAAAACGAGACAAGATCGATATTTTATATTTCTCGTCTCGTCTCGCCTCGCGTGTATCAATAATTGCTGCAAACGCCAACAGAAATTTATTGGCAATTAAATAGTTACACATGACAGCAGAAATTTGTTAAAAATTGCTTTCAATAATTCTAATTTAGTTTAGGGCCCGCATTATTCAGTTAAGGAACCGCTAGTTTTGAACTCGTTGCCCACGAAATCGAAAGAATTGTATGATTAATCATTAAATGTCATTATTTGTCAAATAAAATTCTCCACTTGGGAGATAATGTCCAAATTTTTTATCTAAAGGTAAAATAGTGTACTTCTCTTTCAAATTTGGTACCATAGAAATATACTTTTACTGACGGTCTTGGTATAAGGTTCCTAGAATCTGATTATAACATTGGATTACATATGTGTAAATATGTGTATAGAGAAAAAGAATATTTAACTGAAATATACATATTTTCAAACATCAGAAATAAACCAGAAATAGAAATCTTCTGCGAAAGCACTCAATCGAATATATCCCGTATTTCGAAAACTCTTTTCCTATAGAAACTTATTTTCCTTTAAAAGATTACGTCAATCCCAAATAACCTCTCTACCTAGCAGTGTCAATATGTCAACGTCAGTAAAACGCAAACCGCAAAAAAGACATAAACAATGTTGTTTGTTATTCGCTATATAAACAATGAGAGAAGACAAAGTAGGATATTTTACAAAGAAGCAACACGAAGTAACATGGCGTTGTCAGGCTATACTATAGACTGTAGAGCAACAGCAAGAGCCATGAAGCAATCGAGCTGTCAGCCCAACAGAATGGAACGTAACGTACAACGCACCACGCAACGCTACGCGAACGAGCGGTTAATTTAGTGGGAACCGCAAGATGGCTCAATCGCAAACACAAGTTTTTATTCATTGCAAAGCATTTGGAAGATAGAAATGTTTAAGTGTACGAGAATATCGTTGCCTTCATGACCAAACCATGCAACTCCAAAATAGCAGGAGACATAAAGAATTATTTTGGTAATGGGGCCCGAGGTTTTCTTATGGAGATAACGATATAAGTACTATTTATCAGAAAATTGATGCAATATCACATTTTCAATAATTATACAACAAGAGGTTCGAAAATAATCGAATATACAGTTGAAAGAACGAGATGTGTTGTTAAGGAAACATCGTAGGTGGAGTGGTGTTTTCAGGTAACCCATCGGTCCGCAAACTGTATATTCAGATCATTTTCAAAACTCGAGTAGTATATGTTACCATTTAAAAAAATATAATTTTGTTCTGCTGGTAGAATTTTCGGTTTGTTATTATTAATAAATTAGCCCCTTATTCTTGATCATTTCTTGTATATATCATTTTTTTATACATACATATATATATATATATATATATATATATATATATATATATATATATATATATATATATATATATATATACAGGGTGTAAATGAAATAATTGCATTAAATTTAACCAGTAATGTAACTCGACGAGAGCAACAATATTTCTTAATAACTTTTTCTCGAAATCGCATATTTTTTTTAGCATTTTTACCACCCCGTAAATTGACGACTCGTTCCACGTATTTTTCTAATAATTGAATGTAATAGCAATAGCTATGAAAAAATTTGTTTTGGCAATTGACAATTTTGTCAGTTGTTGCAATTATATTTTGGCATTAGTAATAAACTTGTTTATCAGGTAAAATTCTGTCAAAATGCTTACGTTTACAAATAGCGAGTATACAGATATTGTAATTACTTACCTATGGTTTATTTACTTATTCGTATCTTTACTACATTTAAATTTGTGGTTGATATAAAGTTGCCAACGCATTTAGACGGAGCGTTTCCAAATCATACTGTTCCTAATATTCGCACATTTGTTAATCTTGTACATCTTTATCACAACACGAAGTGTCACATATGACAATTTTAAATAAAGCAACAGTTGTATCTATATCATGTGCAAAAAGATCAATGTTTTCAGCAGACTTCGATTTTGGGAATGGCTGAATTTACTTGGGAAGGTGTATTTATTATGCACAATACACATTTCAACAGACGAAAATGCTGTAAAAATTTTCATTAAAAAATGTTTGAGCGGGAACAATAAATGGACGATTAATTATTGGTACTCATGTACCTCGTTTAAATGGACAAAAGTTTGTACTTACATTTTTTGAATAACGTATTTAAACTATTATGATTTGTCGACGATAAATAATCATCTCATAGCCTAATAACTATGCTTTTGCTCTTCCTCCCCTCGTTCCTCCTTATCTTCCTCTATTCACAGGTGATTAAAGCCTGGTTTAATACACAACTTTATAATTTTGTTATCCAAAATTTAAATTTCTTTATTTTAAAAATTGTACTATTACGAATTAATTAATAATAAATGTTATTTCCGTTGATTCGTTTATTAATTACTGTGACTGCAAGTGTAACCGATAACCAACAATTTTTGAGCTGTTTGTATCCCACTTGAATACGACAGCAGCCATTTGTTCTCCATGGGCAACGAAATTTGCAGCAAATCTTTAAAGAATTTTAACTCAAAATCTAAAAGACTTAGAAAAAAAAGGTATTAAGAAATATTTTTGCTTTCGTCGAGTTACATTATTGGTTAAATTTAATGCACTTATTTCATTTACACCCTGTATATATGAATATGAATATTTTACCATTGTATTTAATATGGTCCACAAAAAAAGTAGACACCTCTGGAAAAACCTTGCATTTATTTTCCTTGCTAAAAGCTAACATCTAGATACCTGCGATTTTGAGCACGAATCCTATAGGTACTTCTCTGACCTTTGGTAGCGAGAAGTAAAAATATAAAAAATATTGTTATGTGAAACGACAATTTTTGAAATTATATTACTAATGAAATAATGTCTAATTCTATATATTTCATAAACACAATAAAAGGAATGTGAATGAGTTTTCCCTTGAGTGGGAAAATATGTGACTTTGGGTAACATATAATTTAATTGCGTTACATTAAAATGTATCCCAAAAATAATTGTAGTTAATTTTTTCCCCTAGACAACAAAGAAGTTTGCATTAATAAAGACTACAAAGTTATTTTAATATTAAACTTCTCGTATGACAGCATCACTCATATAAAATCCTATATAAATGAGAACATGTAAATAATATTTACAAAAGAAAAAAACTTGACAATAAATTGCAAAGGTGTCTAAATCCGCGAGTATTAAACGTCAACAGAAACAAAAAACGAACTTACGAAGAGAAATTTCATAGATGGATTTTAATAATAACAAAAAAGAACTCTCCCAGCCTTCTAAGTTTGAGAAGCGAAGCCCAAAGCCCTGACGGTTAAATCTCACCTGCGAGAACAACAAAGGGCTCGTGACGTGAGCGATGCGTGTTTGTTCGGCTAGAGACGGTGGCGCCGCGAGCAGGAACGGAGACTCGCGGAGGTATGTGAGCGCCGTCAATGTAAATTGTGATAAATCACAAATATTTGAACGGAACAACATGAGTGTGTGCAGGCGGAAGTCAGAGACGGATTCGGAAGACATCACACACGAAGAATAGTTTGTATGGAGGTAGATGTGAACGGTTTGGTGTTTGGTGCCAGAGCTATTGTGGTAAATGCAACTGCAATAAGGCTATAAATTTTGGAATAATAGCAAGGTGGAGTTTATTTGCTACCCTAAATTTCGACTAAAGTCGAATATATAACAAACAATTTAGTTAAACTCATACACGATTAAGTTGTATAGTGAGATCCGTAAACGTGTTCAACAAGTATTTTCTTTGAATATTAACTGATAAATGTTTTGAAGTATGCTTACTTTATTTTGGTAAAATCAACCACAACTTTTACAAAGCGCACACTAATAATAACGATTGAAAATTATGAGCTTGAAGTAGAATAATTGATGAGTCTAGTGAGACAGACTAGGGGTAGGATTCTGTAACTCGTCCGTTTTCAAACGTTACCGTTATCACTATAGCAACGTATTTTTTATAAGATGATTGGCATATTTACGTCATAGTTGTCAAATAAAATGTCATTTTCGCTTGTAACCATACTGATAACGGTAACGTTTGATAACGGACGAGTTACAGAATCCTACCCCTGTTCTTTTGGACAAAAGTTGAATCCTATAAATCTTAAATCGTGATAAAATAACGAAAACATCAGAAAGTGGCCTTTGTAGATTTAAGGGATGCCTGCACCGTGGACTTTTTATTTTTATTTTCAATGGGGTCCGGTACTCATTTTTCTGAAAGATTCAATAAAATGATTAATTTTAACGTTTGTTACACTTTCCAAATGTGTATAGTTTTTCAAATATATATTTTTTTAAATTTAATTAATTTTGTGTAACGTCATATCTGTAATTTTACTTCGCCTACTGACTAAAGTTGTTTATATCTGTCAATGTCATTAATTCTGCCAAAAATTGATGTCAAGGGGGGTTAACTAGTGACAGCTGTCATTTTCAGAAAACTATAGTTGTGCCATGTCAAAGGAAATATCTGTTGTTATAAAGATTTTAAATAAATATGTTTTATTTTAATAAAAATGATAAATGTTTCAATCATTATCATGTAAAATAGAACAACATAAATAAATAGATTTTATTTTCACAAGTTATGAGTAATATAAAATTATATTCTTTTCGCTTGGTACGCTGATACAAAAATACAGTTGTGACGTCATATATTTATAGTGCTAATCGTTTTTATTATAATTATGAATGAAAAGTTTTATATTTTAAAAATATTTTGGTACAAAATAATTTAAAAATAATCATATTTTTATAATATGATAAAATATATGCAACTTTTTTTACCTCCCGCTACCCTTGGTGCGAATAATTGCATATCGAGATTTTGGTAAATGACCACGTTTTAAGGTCCCTAGAATCCAATTTTAACATTTTCACGATGATGTCTGTGTGTATGTGTGTGTGGATCCTCCACTCTAACTCAAATACTATCATTCAGAAAATATTGAAACCTTGTAATGGAAAGAGCCCATTAGATTAAATTTTCTCGCCTGTCCTTGATCGGTGTCCACTCTCGTTACCTTTCCAAGTTGGGATACAATTAACTTGGCAACCCCAAGCTATCGGGTTCCGGCTAGGGGCTGTACGAAAGGCTTGTATCGGGTTAGCTGGCTGCTAATTACGAAATCCCAGTGACAAAGTAAAAATAATTATTAGTGTGCCATAAAGTTACCCTATGGATATAACTCGAAATCATATACATACGAAAATTGTTAGTTTTTCTTTCCCGCCTTGACAATATACAAAAAGCGGAATAGTTCTCATTCCTCGCCTGTTCAAAAGCCATGTGAACGAGTGTAGTAGAAGCACGCGTGATTGTATGTGTGTTTGCGAGGAAATAAATCCAATAAAGAAGTTCCCGGCGTGAATTCTCCGGTGGCGCGTTCCCAGTGGCGTCCGTCTCCCTCGACTCCGGGGCTCGTACTCGTCGCGTGCCATGTTCCACTAACATCGATCATTATTTAATGAACGCACTAACCTGTAAACTATTGATTGGGTATCGGCGGGGCTTGTCGTCCGTGCCAGGACAACTGCCCCTCCCTTGTCCCCGCCACTGATCGGTATCCTTGGGAACTGGCAACGATACAATCGTTGACGATTGTTTACGATCGAAATGTGTGCCCATTTCCGAAGTTTTGTATTTTTTATTAATTGATGTTGATGGATTTCACATTTGAATAACAGACAGTCAATTACTGAAATATACAGGGTGTTTATTAAAAACTCGAACATAGGAATTTAATATCAATTTTTATTTAATTCCAATTTATTATTTATAGTGATTGCAGATTTACTACAAAATAATTAATTAACCTGTCTACCCATATACAATTTGGGAAAATAAATTTTTTCAGTTGTTAATTTCAATGTCAGTTGCTAAGTTCAAAATCCCAACTAGTCGTTACGTCGAGTTGTTAATCTAGCAATTTCATTTCTCTCGTTGTTAGTATTGAACAATCGTTGTTAAATGGTTTTTCTTGAAAATTTTGCGATAGGAAATAAACTTTTACTGGAAATAGAGGGATGCCAGCAAAGGTAAACTATTTATAAACTAATATAAATTTTTAAACAAGATTTTTGATTTATGTAAAGAAATTTGCGAGATGTTAGTAATCCATTCCCGATACTGATATCGGGAAAAAAATATTTACACAGATATTCAAACTAAGCAATTGTCGTTTAATTTGTGAATTGGATGGTCTCATGCTTCAAGCATACTGAGTCAGTATATACCCGAAGGTCTCATGTTACAAAATGAAGGGTTTAAATTGATTCCAATCTTAAATATTTTAATTCTTAATATTGAACAAATTTTCAGATTCTCTCCCGAAAAGATCTAAATTCAATTTTTTGAAATTTATTTTCATTTACCTTACACATTTAAATTTAAACAGCCATTTCAACAATGTCAAATTTCTATTATTTTACTGCTAAAACTTCTAGACGATGGTCATGCGTCATTCCCGATGATAAGAAACATATATACTAAACTGGAGAACTTCGTCAGATTCTCCTAACACTTAAATTCTACGCCTAGCAAAGAGATTACAGGGCAAAATTTCAATTTTTCAAGTCAATCAACCATTTGCAAAATTTTCAACTAGCAGTTATTTGAAATGCAAAACTAGCTTTGTTATTTAATTAATCCAAAATTATCATGAAATCTACTATTAGAGAAAATTGTTCCGCGGAGCATCTTGCACCACAAATTTTTTTATCACTCATTATTAAAACTCAAACTTCAAACGAATCAAAATCTGTCACTTTAGGTTGTGAATAGAGTAGATATATGTACAAATATTGAGGATCGACATGCCTTTTAACTCACTTGTTAATAACTTTTCTGCTATATTTAACAACGATTGTTCAGAACGACTGTTTCGTCGTATAGATGTTTTGTTGTCGGAACATGTAGTGTTTTTAGTTTTCGGGCGCGTGCTGAACGCCTGCCCGCTGGGTTACAGAATGTTACATGTTAGGCGATGTTTAATTAATAATAATGTAATCATTTAGTTAAAAAGTGTTCATCACCAGTCAGATAGAGAGTATCATCGTTGGAGAGAATCATCAGAATTAGTAGGCATCATCATCATCATCATATCCGCACCCCCCGTGTTACAGTTTGTGACATCGGTGGGATAAGAAACAGTAAGGAGTAAACAGTAAGAAGCAGCAATAGAAGATACAGTAGTAGCATCATCATCTTCATAGGAGACCCCCTCGTATTACAGTGGCGCAGTCGGTAGGATAATGAGAGTTATGTTTTACATCAGTTTCAGTTTTATTAGTTTGTGACCGAGGAGAGGGTAGTACGAAGCTCCTCGGAAAACAAACGATATAACTAGAACCGCAACTCGGTCAACAAGTGTACCTAAAGTCGCAAGTCGCAAACGAGGTCTTAAAAGTCGAGGTAAAACTCGCAAGTCGCTAGTAAAGTTAATGTGATTGTGTTCTTCCTTGTCACCGAGTCGTGGACGCCAACCATCCAAGCGTCCACCAGTTAGAGTCAGTAAGTGTAAATTGTATCATCGTTGGAGTAAGAAACAGTAAGGAGCAAACAGTAAGAAGCAGCAGTAGAAGATGCAGTAGTAGCATCATCATCTTCATAGGAGACCCCCTCATGTTACAATATAAATTGAATGAGAGTTCTTACAAGAGTTGCTAAAAATCGTTGTTAACTCTCAGTTGTTACCTAACGACTATGTTAACAACTGTCTTAGTGCATTAGGTCGATAGTCTAATTTGAATATCATAGGCCTGATGCATCGCCCGACATAAACTAGGACGGAGAGGATGCATCTTCTCCGGAGATTCTCTTCTTATGCCAAAGGAAAAATCGTCCGCAAAAACTGGCAGAAAAGTTGCCTATGTTATAGCAGCTGGTGTTTCATTAGCCAGATCTTCTCTCATGTTAAACGCGTATATGTCACGGATTCTCGTCTGCACCCTGAACCTAACAAAATATGAAAATATAGAAAAATAAGAATAGTTGTTGATTGCAGGAATCGCATACAGTATGAGAGTGCATTAACCAGTGGCGTACCTAAGTGAAATGGTGCCCAGGGCAAGGGTCGTAATTGCGCCCCCTGTCAACAATGTAAAATCAAGATTACTTCTTTCTCGCTTTAGTGTAACGAGATATGTGGCATTTTTATTGTTGTTGAAATTATTTAAATATATATATATATATATATATATATATATATATATATATATATATATATATATATATATATATATATTCTTAAGTATCTTCAACCATGAATGAATCAGCACAATAACAAAATAACTATCAATATACGGGTGTTCCGCGACTCAACCGACAAACTCATACCATATATTCCGGAAGTCATTACGATCAAAAAATGTTATATGACCTGAAGGTGAATTTTCGGATATATCGAAGGAATTTTTTAAAAAATAACGTGATCGAAATCGGTCTTTTCAGTTTCTTCCCATTCAACGCTTAGTAAAGCAAGATCACATAATTGATCTTGACCCATAGGGCTCTCAGATAATTTAAGATCAGTTTTAATTTAGTAAAAAATCTTTCGCAGCTAGCGATGGAAACTGTAGTAGTCAACATTTTTTGCATGACTATTCGAAGATTTTTCTCCGTTGGCGTTTTACGGTTTCAACATCCCAGTTTTGACAGAGACTAAGCCCAATTTCCAAAGCTTCAGTCACCAAAGTTTCTCTTTCATTGCGAAAATAATTTTTTAAACCTTTCAAATCTAAGGCGTCATCATGAAAGTTCATATTTATATCTTGCAATCATTTCTGAACATACGGTTGTACAATTGCGTAGCATCACTTCTTGTTTCACTCGTATCATTTGCATCATCCGTTATAGTCTCGAGAATTTGGAGTATGCCGTCACGGTAGGGTTTCACAGCTTCCACTTTTGCACTCCATTTTGTTTTAGACTCAGATTTAATAACTATGGGCACAGCGTTCTGAGTATTCCCCAGCGTTGAGTAGACGATGAAAAAAAAGCTAGAGAGCTTCAACAGTTCCGAAAAATGTCAATACGCACAGTAATCAACAGTTTTTACACTTCAAATTCTGGCAAGTTACATACGGATACCAAGGGCTCCAAGCGACGTCCGCATAATTCTGGCGCCCAGGGCACCTGCCCTGTTTGCCCCGCCCTAGATACGCCACTGGCATTAACCATTATATACTACTATCTCTTGATTTTACGTTAAACCAGTTTAAATATATTATTAAAGACTATAGAGTTCCCATAGTGGTTAATAAAAGATGGAGTCTAAGGTTAAATTTAACTAAAACTATTATAATTACCCCTTAACCTTAAAATTAATTTTAATAAAAACTAGATACGTATTTCGAGAACTAAGTTCTCATCATCAGTAATACAACAAGTGAAAAGTTAAACAGAGTAGTCAAGATTACTCAACATGTTAACCATGCCAGAGGTCCTAACAACTCTGAAAAACAAGGGAGAGAACTGGGATTATATAGGGATGGGAGTCACAGGTGAATGATTACCTATAAACTAAGATAATTTCCGTCCAATAATGAGTCATTAAATATTAAATCGTCCAATAAAATTTAACTTTGTAATAAATTGAAAAGTTTTGAGTTTGGTATGGGGCCGAGATCTGCGTTCATCAAATTATTTTTATATTTATTTATTATTAAACTCTCGTATGCATCTAAATATCTATCATTATTAATATGTTTTAAAAGTTTAATATTAGAATTGTTAACTTTGTGATTATTAATGAACATATGTTGAGCTACGCTAGATTTTTCTGGATTACTGCTTTTTAGATGATAAAAATGTTCTTTAAACCGAGTGTCAATTTGTCTTTTAGTTTGACCGATGTAAACTTTATTACAATCATTACAACTAATTTTATAAATACCGGATTTTTTGTTAGTATCTATTTTATCTTTAGGATTACCTAATAACGATTTAATGGTATTATTTGATTTGTAAGTTACTGTTAAATTATGATTTTTAAAATTTTTGTTTAAACTTTTGGAAGCTTTATCGTACGGTAGTGTTATGTATTTATTATTATTTTTATTATTAGATGGCGTTAGCGTTGTAAAATTAGAAATGGATTGGCGATTTTTAAATTTATGAACTAATTTATCGATAGTTTTAACCGGGAAGCCGTTATACTTAGCTATTTCTTTAATATAGTTCAGTTTCCCATAGTGGTGTTTATTTATAACATCATTATCTCGCCGATCAAACACACAATCTGAAAATTCCTACCACGCCTGAATGCATTTATCTCCTGCATCAATAAACTGATTACCGTGATGAAGTTAGCTAAAAGCATCGCTGGCAACTTCAACTTCACGCGGCAATCGACACGTTAAAGTGTTTGCTGCGCCCGAGTTTAATTATGATTGATAAAACGGAACGTGGAGCGCGCATTCGCCTATATGTAAATTTCCCACCTCTGCTCTGGAATCGAGCATGGATACGCGGAACTTCCACGCCGGTTGACACGTGCATAATGGAGTGCGGTTGCCGGGTTTAAATCCAAAGCAACTCACAAGTATTTTTAGATCCAGTAGGTGATGGAATAATTCAAAGTTAAATACAAACTAACTGGATGATTATTTTTGGAATAAAATGATATAAATATCATTTGAACTGTGGGAAATATTGAATGTTCCATGATAACAAGTTAAATTAGTTAGAGTACAGATTGTGGTTTGTGTCATTTTACCCATGAAAGGTCAAGAGTTCAACTCATGATACGATAGATAATAAATTATATTAACGGCTACTATTTTGTGATTTTCTATTAATAAATATAATTTTATGTTTGTTTATATGATTATAAATTCATGAAAATCAACTTTAAATTATTTTAAACTAGAAAACTATGGGGTCTCGTGGCCGCGTGCCTGAGTGTCTGGTCGCGAATCTAGGGAACCGGGTTCGATTTCGATCGACGCCAAATATTTCGAATTTTAAATGGCACTAAATTGACCCCTGTGGTACACTCTCCATGCCAGCAATGAGTGCCTATTTACTAGGAAACGGATTTTTTTGTAAATGGGATGATATATACAGAGAATTTATTTTAACGTGCAACATATGGTCAATCACTTCCATGGTTACACACTATTGTCAAAAAATGACAGCAATGTAATATTTGTCCATTTTAAAATGCAACATACAAAAATTTGTAGTTATGTATTTTCAGCACTGATTTCCAATAAATTAGCTTATATACTATTAACAAAAAATCAAAACTTTAATGTAGCACATATTAACAAACTTTAGCTTACAAAATTCATACTTTTTATGTAATAAATGTTCAACAATACCTCCATTCACACTGAGGCAATATACTAGTCGCTCGTAGAAAGAATTGACACCATTTGTGATATGTTCTGGAGGTAACTTCTGTGCTGCAATACTATTTATAATGTTGCATTTTAAAATGGACAAATATTACATTGCTGTCATTTTTTGACAGTAGTGTGTAACCATGGAAGTGATAAACCATATGTTGCATTTTAAAATAAATTCTCTGTATATATATATATATATATATATATATATATATATATATATATATATATATATATATATATATATATATATATAATAATAATAATAATAATAATAATAATAATAATAATAATAATAATAATAATAATAATAATAATAATAATTCAAATTAACAAATAGCACTGGTTTAAAAAATATTTTCTTCTATATTCGGATGTCCCCCTTGGTCTTCTATAAGATTGCCTTATTATATCTTTAATAATATAGACATTATTGGAGGTAGCTCATTTAGCTGTTATACCCTGTATATATATATATATATATATATATATATATATATATATATATACCGTGTGTCTGTCTTAAAGATGTTCATAGGAGATTAACATGGGAAATCGGTTTTTCGCAATTTTCTGCTCGCCTAATTATTTTAAGCAAAAACGCTTCAAATAAAAAAATCTAAATCAATAAACAGAATTGCCTTTCCATGTTTTATAACGATAGAAATTAAATATGAAAATGTCGAAAATTACGTTGAAAATATCGAAAAAAATAAATAAATACATGCTTGACCTCTTATCTGTCACAACGTAAGTTAACTTATTTGACGTTTCTGGCAATTTGTCTCTAGTTTTATTGTTTGAGATTATTAAAAAATGAATATTTATACTAATGAAAAGCGTGTTTTCACAAATGCTATATTCATGACAAAATTTGAAAAGACTGTAATGTGTCTTCAAAAAATACACGTGAGTCGCATAATCAGAATGTAAGACGAACATAATATGTGTTACTGGAAGAAAGAGTGTTAGGACTGATAAGTGCAGACCTCTTCTGTAATACTAGATGTATTGGAAGTGAGGAAGTACATCACAGCATCATACATTTGTTAAGCCATGTTGACTTTTTAATAATTTATATTATTTAAACAAAACTGTATTTTTAACTTTATTTATTAATCTAATATTCCTATTATTGTCATAATTAAAGATACTTGTAGAAATCAAATTGTCAGAAACGTCAAATAAGTTAACTTACATTGTGGCAGATTAAACGTCAAGTATTTATTTACTTTTTGTTCAATTCCATGCCTGTCGATATGTTTAACGTAATTTTCGACATTTCATATTTAATTTCTGTCGCTATTAAACATGTAAAGGTAATTCTGTTTATTGATTTACATGCAGAATTTTGTGCCTTAAAACTTTTATTTGACGCGTTTTTGCTTAAAATAATTATGTGAGCAGGAAATTGCATAAAACTGATTTCCCACGTTAAACTTTTATGTACACACGGTATATATATATATATATATATATATATATATATATATATATATATATATATATATATATATATATATATATATATATATATATATAGTATTGATTAAACAAAGTAAAAACAAAAAGTAACAAAGTAAAAACAAAAATAATTCACTTCAACCAAGTACCATGTGTAATTTCTAATTTACAAATTGTTATGGTAATCCAATTAGTTACATTATGAATTAGTTCGTAACATAAACTAGTAACTATGCATTTCATTTTGACAGGTAAACATAAATAGATTATAATATTGTTTGAACTGGAAATGTAATTTTACTAAGAAGTTTATTGTGAAATATTAATGATTGTTGTTTGACAAAAAGGAACTTTTTCTTTTGTAGATATTTCATTCGAACATATTTAAACCATTCCGTATTACTTTTAGGAGTAAATACTTGCCGTCAATTAAGTATGAACTGAAAATTCCGCAGGGCAAGGGACAGAGTTCGGAAAGGGGAAAAAGTTGAGCATCAGTTCATATTCATACTCAATTGACGACGAGTATACTGGGTTATATATAATGAAATTTGAAAGTTTGAAACGTAGGCAGCATTATTTCTGCCTCAATATTATTTCCTAGAAATTTTCAGCGGTGACCTTACCCAGAATACCAGAATGTCATCTTCAATTTGATAGAAATAACAAGTTTAAAATAGGTTCGATAGTATGCTAAAGTCACTAACATTAAAGTTCAACAAAAACTTTGTCAAAGTGCAACATTTTCCAGTTGATTCAGTTATGTTTAGTGCAGATATAATTTTTAATTAATGCAACAACTTAGTTAAGACGGAAAATTGGGGGTTCATTCACTTGGACTGTATTTTAAATAAATGGTCAGTATTAATAGTTTATTGTAACTTAAACTACTTTAACCTATTCCAAAATAAACAAACCTTAACTTAACCTCAACCAATAAGGGTCATTAATGATCGAATCGTTTTAATTTAAGGAACTGGGGTCCTCTACCTAAGTAAAAAATTAGAACTTGGGTCATTTGTACTAAATATTGAATGAAACATACCAATTTATATGACTCCAATTAATATCAAACTCTATTGTTTGAGTACAAAATGAACTTAATATCTGCTTTTAGAATTAAAGTAGGTACAGCTTTCCTACAATTTAGATTTATAAATATGTTAGAAAAGTATCAGACCTTATTATTTTTTGCGAAAACCTGATGGATTTGAATCAAACGCGCTTGCATGAGCCAACCCTGAACCTTCGTGCGCATGCGTGAATTTTTTGGCAAGCAGCATTTGTGTGGGGCAGTGTGTAGTGCTCTCGTCGGTTTTTCATTGCAAGGAAAATTACGGAAAGACTGGAGCAGCGCTATTGCATTAAATTTTGCCTGAAACTGGGCGACAGCCAGGTGGAACCATACGGAAGATTTAGACGGTTTTCGGTGACGTCACCAAGACCAAAGAAGGCTCGCCAAGTGCGCAGCAACGTCAAAGTGATGCTAACTTTACGTACCATAGGGTCAAACAATCACCAAAGAGTACTCCAAGGGATGTCCTCCGTCGCCTACGTAATGCTGTACGGCGCAAGAGTTGTGGTCAACAGGAATTTGGCGCCTCCATCACGACAATGCTCCATTCTATTACACTTTGGTAAAATTTTTGAATGCCTCATAGTAAATCAAATTAAATCAGATCTCAGTAATATAATTATACCACAACAAACAGGATTTTGCTCCAAGAAATCTGTACTAAATAACCTCATACCGTTTACTGAATTTCTAAGTAGTAACATGGATAATAATATACAAGTTGATGTTGTATACACCGACCTCGATAGAGTAAATCACTCAATATTAATAAAAAAATTACTGTCTTATGGCATTCATTGGTCTTTGTTACGCTGGATCGAGTCCTTTGTGAGAAATCGTTCTCAATTTGTTTGCGTAAATTGTTTTAAATCACGGTTAATCAATGTATCATCTGGTATTCCACAGGGATCGCATTTAGGACCTCTATTGTTCAATATTTATATTAATTCAATATTTAATTGTCTCTTAAATTGTTACTTCTTGCTGTACGCAAAATGTTTGAAGATATAAGATCACTCGAAGATTGTAACCAGCTACAAGAAGATTTATTGAGGCTTGAACAATATTGTATTGAGAATGATTAGCCCTAAACATAGGTAAATGTTTCATTATAAGTTTTAGCAGGAATAGGCATTATTATAACTTTTCTTATAAACTACAAAATACAATTGTCCAGCGTAAATCATCAATTAAAGACTTAGGTGTTTTATATGATTGTAATTTTTTATTAAATGAACACGTAGATTCAAGAGTGAATAGAGCACACAAAACTTTAGGCTTTATATTCAGATCAGCTAAACGTTTTAATCATATAAAATCCTTCATCTTGTTATTTAATTCTTTTGTCGGGCCTATACTCGAATATAAATCTCAGATTTGGAACCCACAATATAATAAATATATTATTCGAGTCGAATCTGTACAAAGGAAATTTATTTCATTATTAATATGTAAGTTCTCTCTTCACTCAACCTATGATGAGATTTTGATAGATTATAATTTAAAACCGCTTGAGAAAAGGAAATTAAACGCTGATATGTTGTTTTTATTTAAAGTTGTTAATAACTATATTGACAACCACAATATAATTGATAAATTACATTTTCATGCTCCCTCGAAAGACACTCGCAATAAATGTTTATTTTATGTCGAAAAATATAACTCAAATAATTTAAAAAACTCCTCTATGAATAGAAAAATGATAACATATAATAAGAATTTTCAGCATTTAGATTTCTGTAGCCTCTCACTTAGTCAATTTAAGACTGCATAAAAATATTATAAACTATAACTGTTCATCTGTATTTGTCTATTGTTATCCTTATGTATAAATCGTGGAAGCCTTTTATTGGGTAACTGTTGGCTTCCCAAATATTAATAAAAAAATAAACATTTCTCGCAATTGATTCAGACTTTTTTGGTGAAGAACAAGACTCCTGTAGTTTCTAAACTAGTGATACAAATAACTTAGTGCTCTAATCTTAACCTGTATTTCTTATTATCAAAGTCATCTGATTTCCCCTTAAATAAAACAAGGCACTTTCCAGAACTCTGATTACAGTGCCCGTAGCTTTAGCAGACAATTTCGTTGCTATATGCATTTCGGGATTTATTTATAACCTAAGTTCTCGCCTGTCCGATGACGCTGTCAGGTCGTTGCGACGCTGTCGTCACAGGTAACAATATGCAGAGTGGCGAAGCTTGTCGCACTGAAATATTAACCGTGGCAGATCGGCAAAAAGCGAGCGTTGTCGCCCTCTACCGACACCTGATTGACGTTTACCAGAAACCGCCATTAACTTCCGATACATTATATATAGGCAGGGACTGCACGTCACTCTACCATGGCCCACTTCGACCCGCAGACAGGTTAATTGGATTTGAATATTTATTGCAAATGGCGGTCTTTTCCTATGCAAATCAGACTCAGGACGAGTGACACTGCTGTCCTCTGCTCTGCTACGGAATACGATATCACATGGATTGATATTCCGGACTTTTTCTCCGTGTTGGTTTTTAAATGTTTAAGTGAATTTGCGTGTAACGTTAACAGTTTGGATTTGCTGAATGTGAAATGCATATGGATATTTTATTGTTAAATACTCTGGTATGTGAATAAATGATGTGTTATGACGGGTATATGGAAATTATATTTGGCTTTAATGTGGACATAGAAATGTTGAAAACTTTACTTGTTAATATTATATGGGCTCGAGTAGTTTCTCGCATTTAAACTTTGAACTAGTTAATTTTCATTTTATTTCTCGTAATTTAATATCTCGTGTATTATCTAATTTACCTTACCTGATGTACCTATGTATATACTCGTATTAATAGTTTCATTATACCTGTACAATAGGTATTATACTTTACCAAATGTATAATGCGCTAAAATATTAAGGTCATCTTATTAGAATCTTTGTTTTATTCTTAGTTATTATTATATGTCTATAACATTTTTATGAATACAGAACAGTAATGTAAGGCCACTTTCACACGATTCGACTTTTTGCCGTGCGCCTGTTCCGGCACGGCGCCGTGCAAATTTGTGAACGCGCCGTTAAGCTAACGATGGAAACGAAAATATAGACGGCACGGCATTCCGCCGTGTTTCCATCTGACAGTGACAGTTGCCTTACTCTTGTCAATTCCAATATGGTACCTAATTATTGTATCTTTATCGCAATTATTATATAATTAAAAGAAAAAAGCGTCCACGATACCGGCAATGTACTTATTCCTTAAATCTGCCGCTTGCTGGTGTTTTCGTTATTTTATATAACGAATTAAGATATATAGAACTCAACTTTTGTGCCAAAGAAAAGGGGTCTGATTTTTTAACTTTAAAATCTTCTGTAGATTGAAATCTATCAGATTTTCCTTGCACTCAACAGCCACCGTTAGGTGCAGATTTGAAAGCGACTGCCTGAGACCAGCCGATATAATCTACAAAGATAGATTTCGAACGTCGCTCGCTAAGTTCACTGTGTTTTCTTGTTTGTTTATTAATTGAAATCTGATGGATTTCCATCTACATTAGATTTCAAAATTACAAAATCAGACCCCAGGTCTATCAAATGTTAGAGTAATCAAATGATATACGTCCACCTCAAAGTTGTGGCTAATTTTATCAGAATAAAGTCAGCTTGTGACTTGTATACTTCCAAACATTTATTTTATGAAATGTATCATACATCAGCCAATATCCTCGAAATATGAATATCATTCATAGTCTACTTCAATAAAATAACAAAGCCGCCTCGGTGGCCGAGTGAGTTAAGGCAGCGTGCTTCTGCAGCGCTCGAAGCGACCTTCACCGCTCGGTTCTTGGGGTCGTGGGTTCGATTCGCACCAGGGGCTTGGATGTTTGTGACTGTCCTATCATGTCATCTCCATCAACGCAACGCAAAATGTTCCAAAAACAATGTAAAGGTAAAAACTGATTCACCCTCATCAAATATCAATTGTAATACTTAATAAGTTAAATACAATAAATAATTATTATTATTATTAATAAAATAACAAATAAAATATTGAAATATTTGTCCGGCGGCCGGAACGCACGTATTTAACTACGTGTACTTTTTGCGCCGTGAACGGCAAATTGCCGTGCCGGATTGAAATGGACGCCTTATGCTGTGGACGGCGTTGATCATATCGTATGAACACAGCCATAAGCAACAGTGGTAATTTCTAAGCACGGCGCCGTGCCGAACACGGCGCACGGCAAAAATTTGGATCGTGTGAAAGCGGCCTAAGATATTCTTTTTCAGCATAAACGAACGTTTTACAGACGATAATTTTGAGCGATAGGTTCGATTACGTTAAGATTCATTTTACAAAATCAAAGAAATATCTTTAATATTTTGATGGGTTTTAACTCGGCAAATTTCTCATATTTCATAAACTACTCCGACACCGTTAAAGACATTGGCTGGTAGTTTTAACTAAAACGCTGTTTTAAGAAATAAATTCAAATTTCAATACTTAATTTCACCATTATATCTGAAAAATAATTTATTTAAAAAATGTTTGATATACAATCTTTGTTCTGTTCTAAAATCATATTTTGATAAATTTGATATTAGTTATTATTACTAATAAACAGTGTTGTAACAGATCAAGTCAAGTCAATTTTTGCGATCGAATCTTTTTTTTAGATCAGATCAGATATTTGGTATATATTTTTCTTAGGCCATAAAAAAGATCAATAACGATTTTCAAATGCGTTTTATTAATTAAATAGGAATACAAAAAATAAATGAATTACAAAGAATATACAGTGTGTTAAACAAATCCTCAATCGGAGTAGGCTATGAACAAAGAAACATATGTATGCCTTAATTCAAAAGTGTTAAACCAAATGTCAATTTGACTTTTGAATTGAATAATGATCAGACATACGCTTCCCTTTTCATAGCCCACCCCGATTTAGGATTCTTACTCATGGAAGAAAAATAAGATACATACTTAGTTTTATTAATACTAAATTAATGAATAAAGTAGAAAAAGAAACAATAATAATAATTTTAAGCAGAATTGTTGAAATGTAATAAATTAAGACATGCTATTAATTTTCGTTTTCTCTAATTTTATTCAAGTTTCCCTTTAAAAATATTAAAGATTAAAATTTACTGTCACTTAAATTGCATCTTCTAGGAACTAATATTTGACTGCCAATACTGATTTTCACTAAGCTCCAATGGTGCAAATGACGGTAGGATCATTCGAACTAATTAATTCTAAAAGTTTTATTTTATTTAATCTTTTTTTTAAGATCATATATTATAGTTTTTAGATCTAGATCCAGGTCAAGATCTGAATACATAAAATGATCTAGATCACACCAAAAACCATACTAAATGAACTAGATCAGTGATTTAGATCAAATGATCTAGATCAGTCACAACACTGCTAATAAATAATGAAATTTGACATTTCTTAAAACAGCGCTTTTTTAAAAACAAGACTTGTGCTACTAGCCAAAGTAATACGGTTTAAATTCGACAAATTCTTCTTACGTACATGTATTGTTACTGAGAAGTGGTTAATAGATGAATATGTTTTACAGGCATTTCTTTGGAATTCCATTGTGTTTTTTTCGTGAACTTTTTCTCTAAAATCGTGTAATAAATGATAAGAAAAAGAATTTCATGCTGAATTCATATTTTGAAACCGCGTTGTCTTATTCTTAACCGTATGAGAGTGGTGAATAAAAAAAAATATTACATTAAAAAGTAGCTGTGAATGAAGCGTAGTTTTGTGAATTTGTTACCTTTATATTCTATATATTCTATAAGAAGTTTGAAAATATATTGAATATTAAAAATATTGATGAGTATTTTTTATTAGTTCCTCCAGAGTCGCTCTATCTGTGTCCGATACTGTATGTATTAATACAAAAAGATCGAAATGCCATTATTATTTCTTACAGATCTCTTTACCTAATATAACTTCAAAACATAAATACAGCACTTAAAACTTTTGGTATTACACGTATATTTTGTACAAATTTTTATTTCATATTTGTAATTAGATACGAAAAGTGAAGAAAAATATAAAATAAATAATTTTGACTCAGTCTAAGAAGTTATAAATATGTGCAGCAGGTAAACTGTTAAAACTTGATCGTGGGAGTGTAGGGCAGGTGACTTCGTCATCCTCGGAGTAATTTCACGCTAGTTACGAACTTCCGAGTAGTAAAGCTAAAGCGTAACGCCTTAAGGCACATCACGTCAAATTACCAATTATTATTAATAAGCAATCTGTGCACGCACAGTTTTACGATGTTCGATACTCCCAAACTGCCGGTAAAAATGATGTCAGTGCGCACCGCACTGCTGTCGCGCCAATAATGGAATAACTAATTACCGGACTCACCGCGGCGACCGCACCGCTTCTTTAACGGCTGGCTGGAGTCGGTAGAAACTGTGTTATCCCCGTAATTGGGATCAGAGGAACGGTCCTGAAGATGGTTTTCCAATATGATTAAATAAAAAGTAAGGGTCTAACTTGATCTACACAAGTACGAATAAAGATGGCAAAAATATCATTTTCTATAATAGAAGTGTTAACATTTAATCAAAATATGAATCATACAACATTAATTCTTGCAAAATCGATGTTTTGATATAGGCATGTATACTATTATTCACGAAAGATGACTATTCAAGGTCATGTGTTCGATGAAAGATTACACATCACTTTATAGCAGTAGCTTAGCAATATTTTGTATTAGAAAGAGAAAGATTATTTGATCTATGTCTATTTAATTTATGTGGTGTAACAGATATACGTAAATAGTGGCATTACTTTCTAACACGCTATAAATAATAATGACATATGTCGTAGAATTACAGATACCTAATTATCTAGTACACTGCCCTCTGTGCTAATATTTACCCAGTGGCGTTGACGTTTAAATCAAATTATTATACCTTGGTTTATAAGTTAAGTCTATGTTTTTGTATTTTGCAAAAACATAAGTGAAGAACATAAATCTTTCAGAAAGACATTATTTAGAAAGAAACATAATTTTCAAATGAATTATTTGTATTTTTTCATTTAAAATGTGTCCATAAATATTTCATGTTACACGCCTATGCATATGAAATGCAATGAAGTTATCTGCAAGTAATATTGTATCAGACGGCTCACAAATGACCTTGACTAGTCATCTTTCGTGAATAATAGTTTACTTATATACTTGAACCAGGGCCGGATTTATAGTAGAGAGTCCCGCCTTCCATAAAATACGAGGGCTTTTCTCTTTCCGCTGAGCCTAGTAAAGTAATACACAATTTACTTGCAAAATTATAATTTCTCAAGGCATTCCCCTCCACAATCAATACATTTTTGCATCCGTGAAAACCAATCTCCAGAACATTTTCTTCAATCTTCCCGCGTTAGTTTATCTCTTTCAAATGCGTCAACAGCTTTTTCGGCCGATTTAAAACATAAACCCCGTAACTTATCCTTTACACGTGGAAATAAAAGGAAATCATTAGGTGCCAGGTCTGGACTGTACGGCGAATGACCCATTATTTCAATGTTTTGGGCATTCAAATAATCAGTCGTTCGATTAGCAGTGTGCGGCCGAGCGTTGTCTTGATGCAAGATATTCCTTCCCCGTTGACGTTTTTCGCGAACATTTTGGAGAACTTGAGGCAAACAAACGGAAGTGTACCATTCAGAATTAACAGTACGACGATCCTCCAATGATACAGTGCAAACATCTCCAATAATTCCAAAAAATATGGCGACCATCTTTTTGTTTCGGCTTTTTTTCGCGAATCACTTTTGTTGGAGCCGACTCATTCTGTTGCTTTTTTCCGAGATCATAGCAGTATACCTATGTTTCGTCACCTCTAATGATGTTGTACACCAAATGAGACGATCCATTGTCAAAGCGATCTAGTGTAGATCTGCACCATCTCAAACGGTTTTCTTTTTGACTAGAGTCAAATTGTGGGGAATCCAACAAGAACAAAGCTTACGTACCATCAAATTTTGGTGTAAAATGGTGTCAATTGCACCAATCTTTAAAGTTGCTTGAATATTCCTGACAGTAACATGCCGGTCCTCTTTAATCATGTTCTGAACAAGACCAATATTCTTTTTCGGTATCTGCCGTTTTTGGCTTAGGAGCTGAAAACTATCATTTAAGGAAAGTTGACCACGCTAAAATTCATTATACCACCGCTTTGCGGTACCTTAGGAACACGACTTGTCACCAAACACTCGATGGATTTCCTCAAAATATTCTTGACGGCTTAAGGTGCATTCACAAATGAAAATTAGGTTTAGATTAATGGTTTATACTATAGATTTAAAGACTTTGGCCACATATTATGTAATGACTTCATTCACACTTCAGAATTTAGGGTCTCTAAATCCAAATTATAATGCTAAATATAGCAAGGTCCAAACTTTAGATTTATGATTTAGTTCGACGTCGCAAACTTCACCAATGAGAACGAGTCTGAAATGATATAGATACTATCTTTATTTAGTATCCACTTAGTGGATTCGACTTTTTAAACAAATGCGATAAGGACATGGAGAATGTGATAACTTATAATTGCTGTAATATAACCAATAATGCCAAGCGAATGACAGTTTCACGGCGCGCAGATGCCTTGTTGAGTACTGCTCTACCGATATTTTAATCTTGTTTTTGAAGCATTTACACATGTATCTGTGCATATCAAAACTAATTACCAGGTAATTTAAACTTAAATTTATGAATGACTTACTTTAACCTAAACAAAAACCATAAACCTAATTTTCATTTGTGGATGCACCTTTAAGCATGCTTGAAATTGTAAAATATCACAGCTCAATAATGCTCTTTCCTCAATTCTATTTCTTGGGGCCAGGATTATTTAAATATTATGTATTTAAACAACATTCAATTATATTTAACAACCGCTACTATAAATAACCTTGTAAACAACTATATTAAAATGTCAAACAAAATTTGTTTCAAAATATTGTAGCCTGCTAGATAGGCTCAGTGAAAAGAGAACAACCCTCGTAAATTCCTGATACCCATAAATATGTCTCTACCCATTTTTGAGTGATCCTCACAAAATTCAATTTACAATATTTGGACTTTGGTTGTTTTGTCAAAAGCTGCTCAATTTCTAAAGCACAATAACTGATATTTCCCAAAATTCGTAGAAAATCTAATGTCCAACCTACCCTAAGAAACTGATACTGTTTAGAGCGATCCAAAATCCGAATGAGACTCTGACAAATTGTTGCGGAATTTTCTTTGGTTGGCCTCGGCCGCTGATGTATCCCGCGTCGCCCAGCAGAGCGTCTTTATATGTTGGTGTTGTTGATTGTTTGTCTGAGCGTCGTTTGCTTCACGCCGCCTCGACGCCACGGACGCCGTCGCTGCCGCAAGACAAACGAGAAACGCATTCCTTCGCGCGAATCTACCATGCCCGCGGTTTGTTTGCTTACGAACTCTCAAGAACGATATACACATACTTACTGATCAGCCACTGTAAACACTACTAACAACATGGATAAATACAGATATAAGCAATGGTATCGTCGTCAATAATACATAGATTATGTAGGTACTTATACGAAGTTTCATCGAAAATTAACGACACTATTTGAATTTCATGGATTTGAGCAAATTTTTTTTACGTTGATACCTCGGTTTGTATGAAATATATAAAAAAAGTACATCTATTTTGTCTAAAATCTTTTGACAGTTTGTTTCTTAAAATATAGTCTAATCTAATCCAAGTAACTACCTTTTTTTAAACTCCTCTACAGGAAATCCCAATTACAGAGTGAGTTCACATACACACACATTGGTAAATGAGCACGTTTTAAGGTCCCTAGAATCCAATTTTAACATTTTCACGATGATGTCTGTGTGTATGTGTGTATATGTGTGTGGATACTCCACTCTAACTCAAATACTATCATTCAGAAAAAATTTAAATCTTATATTTCGAACTTTTTCTGTAATGGAAAGAGCCCATTAGATTTTGGTGAAAATCGGATAACCGGAAATGGCACTTTCCTAGAAGCTCAAAATAGTTTTTCTTCGAAAAATACCTTTAAATGTTATTTTTTCGAGATTAATGTTATTATAAAAATTAAAGATTTTTAAATGTTCTATAGATTTGCATTAATACTTTTTCTGTATATTTTATGGATAAATTTATAAAATTATCTGTAATTTAAATCCCAGAGCCTACGCTTTAAACAAATAAAATGCAGTTAGTCAAATGTATGTAACTGACTGATAAATGTCACTATCAAAGAACTAATCATTTCAAAATAATAATAGTAACGTTTTAAAAAGAAAAAAGTAAATAGAACAATAGAAAAGGAATTCAATACAGTTTCCAGTATAAGTAAATATATATATATATATATATATATATATATATATATATATATATATATATATATATATATATATATATATATATATAGGTAATAACGATTCACAAAATTGGTTAAAATAATCCTCATTATTGAATTAGTGAATTCTATTCTATCCCGGTATTTAAAATTTAATCTTTATTTCATGAGTGCGCTCGGGGCTCTGGGTTCAAATCTCACGAAGGATGTGTGTGAATGTGAACCTACTGTGTAATTGGGATTTAAACCTGTTGAGGGGTTTAAAAAAAGGTAGTTACTTCGATTAGATTAGACTGTATTTTAAGAAATAAACTGTCAAAATTTGAGCAAAATTCGCTAATCTAAAAATAAGAATTAGCTTAATCTATTTTGTTACTCGGGCTGTAAATGGCGGGAGGTATTGTGTTGGCCACACCAGATTTTTATATTAGAATAAGGTAGAAATACATGGTTTCGAAATTGTCTGAATAAAAGTATTTAAGTTGTATTTAAGAAATCTTGATTCTTGATGATACTTTCTTGTCTTGTCATGGGAAATAAAAAATACTTCTTGTCTTGGTCTTGTCTTGATTTCAAGGCAAGATCAAGATAAGATCAAGAGTATATCTTGATTTTTGTGAAACATTAGTCGAACTAGAAAATTATTTCCAATTTTCTAACAGCACAATACTGATCCCACGATTCATGTGAAACTAACAATACCTCAGGAGTTATAAAGAGTGACAATAGAGTATATTTGCAGGTAATAGAACATTGTGAGAGTACATATTTATTGAGCGATATATTCGGGGTAAATATTGCCGGTAGTGTGTTAAAATCAGCGTAGTGCGACGCGACGAGGAATGCGTCAACCGCCAGCGAACCCAACCCTCATTTCGCTTGCACGGCGGGTGACTCTATTTACATTCGGCATTCGCACACACGCTGCTTTCAACGCACGCTACTACTCTGGAGCTCTATTCTGAAAGCAGATACTTTATTAAATGCGCGCCGTGGATTTTGTAATTAATTGCGTGCTTGAACTAATGACTTGTGAACGCTGTGCTACGAGTATGTGATACTCTCAAAACTTACGCTGAAATTTGACACGCCTGTTTCCTTCAACAACTACAGCAAACTGTTGTGTTGGCAGACATTTTTCAAACATCCCAACTGAAAGCTTGTATCAATAGACCTGTTTGTAATACAATTCTATGCTGTAGAGCAGATTCGTATAGGATTTCAGTTTGACTCTCATAACCCCACCAACATACAAATTGTTTGTAGTACTTCAATGCGTATAAGCCTGTAATCCCCATGATATACGTGTTTGTATACTTGTTAGAGAAATTATTAATTTGACCTTTGAACAATACTCGTAATACTAGAATTATTTGATATTAGGTATATCTTTAAGCTTATTACATATTTCTGGGAGAGTTATAGTGGGATTCTGAAACCCAGCGTTAATTAAATTCTAGCGTTAACGTGAGTGACAGCTATGGTATCCTGAAACTCAGCGTTACTTAAAGTTAACGCTGCTAGTCGGCGTTAATTCACGCTGGACATATCGAAGGGTTAACCAGGAAAACGGCGGGTTGTCTCTGAGTTTTATGGTCTAAATAGCCCTGATATTTTTCGTATACTGCTATATGTACTTGCAAGAAGTATATTTTATTAACAGTGAATATAGTTATTCATCTTATACAGTATGTCCACGGATCGAGTTCCAAAGAGGAAAACCTTTTTTATTTTTTATTTTACAAAAAAATATATTCTTGATAAAAGTTTTTGCATGTCCCGAAACGGCCAATTCAGTTTTAACCTTTCCAAATTTTCTTTTAGTTTCAGATAAAAATCTAAAATTGGTCGTTTTAGTTGAAAAATATTTTTTCTATTCTGGTGTTCTTATGAGTCTATAAAAGCACTGTTTATCACTGAAAATACGACGTTTAGAAGAACTATAAACGTACTGTTTTTGGCGCCTTTCATGTTCTAGAGGTGGTAGTCATGCTTTCATCACTGACAGATAACCTCAAAATGGTAAATTGTTCGTGTTGAAATATTACTTCTAATTGTGGATTTTTATCCTTTCTCTAGGTGAAAGAAAAGAAATTTATAGCTATAGCTGTGTTAGTTAAGAAAGAATAAGAATCTGTGAAGTTAAAATTTCAACTATAAAAATATGAAACAAGAAACAATGCGCTTAGGTTTACTTTGTCCAAATAATTAAAACGGTAAGTTTTATTTATTACAATTTAAATTTATAGTAAAGCAATTTTGAATTGAATGTATTGTTATTCCACGCAGGTTGTGAAATGTGTGATGCATGTTACTTGAAAATGTTGACACTGTCTACTCAATTTGTGACGGCTACTAGCAAACAAATATGAAAAGTTGACGTTTTAATCCATGATTTCCAGTTCCACGTTGTGGCGAACTATCGAATATATGCCATATATGTTTTTTAGTAAAAATTGTAAGAACAGCTGTTGTCGTTATCTGTGCAACTGAGCAGTGAGTGTTGACAAAATGGTGGAAAGTAAAAGTCTAAATCAATAAATTGTTCATTAAAGTATTTATTTATATGTTTTTTTCAATAAAAAGGCTTGATGGTCAACGTAACGTCCTTCAATCCCATATTCAAGTTTTATTTATGATAATAACCAACACGAACCACCGATATGTCAAATCAGGATGGTTCATTAATAAATCTTGGAGGTATTGGTTTTCCTCTTTCATAATTGTATAATGCTTGATACAATGTTTTAATGTAAACAATCAGACAAAGTCACAAGATACACAAACTGTCAAAATGTGAAATTTAAATTTTTAGCGGGAAGCGCTACCAACATAACTGATAAAAAATCACCAACTCATATTTTTGACAAGTCCTTTATTTAAAAATCTAATTGTAAAATTACCTCAATAGAAAAAATAGTATAAAAAACATGTATCATAAGGCCTGTTGACGCACTCGTCCTTTGTAAAACTCGCCTGGCGGCTCGTTTTCCAAACTTGAGCTCGTACGTTAACAGATTGCCTTATGATACTTGTGTTTTAATGTACTATTAAGTCCCAAAAAATAAGTTTGCGTTGTCATGGTAATTGTTAACACAGCGTTTTGACCAATTTTCGTACACCTCTATTTGAGATGTAAACATCCGGAAACTTTTGATTAAATTCTTCGACAACTCGACGGATCGCTTTATTACCTTTGTCATAGCATTGAATTAGGTAAACTCGTTTGTCTTTTCATTTTTAACGATTATGGTTGATTTTCCTAACTGACAGTTAATGAAAATAAATAAATAACGGCAATTACCAGGACAACGCAAACTAATTTTTTGGGACTATTCGCAATCGAAATTAACGATAGGGGCGCTGATTTTCGAAACAAGATGGCCGCCATACGATGGGTTTGACATATGACAGTTCACATTGTTCTCTGTGTTTCGTTGACTGTGTATACAAACCGAATTTAAAAACTTTTTTATATGAAGGCAATAAGTGTAAGTATTTAATTATTAATTACTACACTACTCACTCTGCTGTCACTTATTTAATATGGCGCTTGTACGATTGATTTCCGTAGTTCCGATTTGTGCCACTAGAGGGGAAATTTTATCTACGATTGCGAATAACGACCAAATTTTCAATTTTTATCTGAAACTAAAAGAAAATTTGGAAAGGTTAAGACTGAATTCGCCGTTTCAAGGGACATTCAAAAACTTTTATCAAGAATACATTTTTTGTGTAAAATAAAAACAGTGTTCAAATCACAAACAACGAGTCCGCAATAGTATGAAAAATTAGAATTCAATACAATAATGTACCTTACATCATAGAAAATGACTGATGTACATAAGTACCACTAAAAAGCGAAGTGAATAAAAGAAATTTTGTGTTGGTTTCAAGAATGTAAAGTATTTTGATTTTTATGTTGTACTAGTATTACAACAAAAAATACTTTCCAGAAAAGTGATATTTGATTATGAATTACATGAAGAAATTCTGATTATAACAAATAAAAGTGTGTTTAATTACAACAAAGAATATAACTGATTATAACAATTTAACATAGGAAAAAATACAGAAAATTATTGATGCATTAGAAAAATAATTGATTACTGTTACCTATACTAAAATCAGTAAATATTTATAAATAGAACAAATATTTAAAATATCTCTTTCTTCGCCACTTATTGGAAATCTTATTCGTAAAGTCAGTACGTGCTTAATTTTCCATTGCAAAGTAACTTCTCTCATAAATGTTCTAACTGCAGACTGGCTAAGGCTAATTTTGTTGATAATATTTTAAACAATTCCACAAGTCTCTATTCTTGTAGGTATATTCTTTTTAGGTAAATTAATACATGTTTTTTTTATTATCTATTTTTTGTAATATACTACTAGCTACTTTTATCTCTTATATATAATATAACCGTGTTGTATACTATTTTTATAAAATAATTGTATTTTTATTAACATATGTAAATAAACAGAAATATATTTTAGCACAAAATATCTACACGCAGTAAATATATTAATTTATTTGACGTTTGACACGCAGGTTTGATATATGCTTTTAAAATAGACAGATAAATGTAATCACATGAATGTAATCGACATGAATTAACATCAGTGTGTTTCAGAATACCGATTTAACGCTGAAACGTGAACGTTACTATCGTTATTTAACGCCGAACGATATTTAACGCTGGTTTGAGAATCCCACTATTAATCTCCTTTTTATTCGCAAATTTAGGAAATATCTAGTTTCAGTAACAATATCTCAACTAAGTTATCTTTGTTAGTCAAAATTATGTTTAAAAATAATTATACTTTTTTCTATTAACTGTCTGTTTAGTCTAGATTCTAGATGTTAGCAGTCTAGACATTTGTAGTGTTTACAATTAAATATATTGCAAGCTTATGTACAGGGTTAATATTTGGTTATAGTTGCCATATGATACTCTGCGCCCTGCATCCTTCAAGATATCGTATGAAGAAGAAGTTAACGTTTTGTTTTATAGTCAGTCGGTGCAGTGCCGGATCAAGCCAGCGCGGGGCCCGTAGCAAATGTGAACAGGGGGCCCTTGAATTGCATTACGTATTATAATTTAGGATGTAAATAAAACAAAACATTTACAAAAAGGATTTTCGTGATTTAATGTGGACAAATTTAGAAATTACACTCCACAAATCAATATTTTTAAGTAGATCATTTTCTATATTCATAATAGTGAGGTCATTTAAACGGCCTTGTCCCATCTTTGCACTTGCAAACCCTTGCCTGAAACATGAAAATAATGTTTATTTAAAAACTATGGCCGCTAGTATGAACGGTGATTAGCGAGCATTTGACTAGAATTGTTTTATCTGTGTCAATTGTTTATAGATTATTTTAGAGAAAAATTCTTCAAATAAAAGATGCGGGCAATTAATTTTTCTATAACTATTATTTGAAGTATTTTCCTCTAAAAGAATCCATAAACGAATGACAGAGATAAAACAATGCTAGTCAAATGCTTGATAATCACCCTTAATCAGTTGTTCATACTAACGGTCAATATGCCCAAACAAAAAACTGGATGATTAAAATTTAGTACCTAATGTGTACTCAAAAAAGTATTTCTCAAATCGCTGGTGTTTTGGTATGATAAAGGAAAAATGTTAAAAACTGAAGCAACTTCGGGAAATAATTCTATCGAGAAATTTTATTAAATCCTGTTTTGACAACTACCAAAATCTAGTAAATATTATCAAAAAATCATATATAAAAAAATCAGATTTTTATCTTATCTACAAATGAAAGCCAATTGAGAAGAACCTATTTGAATCAATGCAGCCCCATAAGCAATTTTGCGTCACATCGCCCCCATTAATGTTCGGCTCTAAAATCTACATGTCTTGTTTTTTGAACTTTGTACAGTAGGTTGGTATATGCACACAAAAGTTAGCTACTTACCAAAAACTTCAGAGCTTATCGTTCTCGTCGTTTTCACTGTTTTGATATTATATAGAATTTTACTATTATAAAAAGTGGTATTGTACGGATTTTGTACTAGTCCACAGCGATCAACAAAACAGAATTAATAACACAAAAGCACGTAAAAACTAAGACACTATAACACGACGTAAATAGTCCAATAACAACAAATAATAATAACAAATTTCACTCTTAAAAGAAAATAAACTTATGTAATTGTGGTTGGAACGAACGACTAAGTCGACATGGTCCGGTTATACAAACAGCTCGAATCGAAAACAATATTAGGGGATTCCACCTGTAAGTAATGTGGTGTTGCCAACTTGTAGCATAATAATGTACCTATACTATTACAGTATGGCCTGCGCTCATTTCTCACTTTGAGAATAGCTACTAGGCGTGTGGCTTAGTGGGTGGCTTATAATTTTTTGATTTGTAGTTTTTTTGGGCACAGGCGCGGGGCCCCCCAAGGCGCGGGGCCCGTAGCATTTGCTGCCTCCTGCTACATGGCTAATCCGGCACTGAGTCGGTGTTTGTTGTCGGAACGAGATGTAGAGGTTGTGTTTTGTTTCGGGCGCGCGCAACATGCCAGCCCGCTGAGTTACAGCGTAATAATGTAACAGCTTTGTTTATTTTTTTATTTATTATATTATTAGCTATGTTTAGTTTAGTAGTTAATAATAAGCTAATCGTAAATATAAAATAATTATATGTAAATAGTGATGCACGACAAGGCGAGAGTACTCTCGCATCTCGAACGAGAGCAAAATTGCAGTTTAAAATTCGAGGCGAGATCGATATAACCACTGCGAGAAGTGAGAAATCTCGCGAAATTCTCGCGAGAGTCTCGCAATAAAAAGTATTTGTAACTTTATAGCTTTGATTCATGAATTCAATGAAAAATGCACCGTACATGGAGTGGAGTCAATTCTAATTCATGCATTGAATACGAGACTGTGAAAATTATATGAATTCACTATATTATTGAGTCTATATTTAGAGTCGATTGGTATCGGTTCCAGAGCGAGGAAATGCAAAATAAAAACAAAATCTGTTTTGCATTCAATAGAACTAGTTTTCTCCAATATTTCAGTCCGTAATTCACCCCAATTAAAACAACGGTTAACATTTTCTTGCCGCCCCTAAAAAGTAAATGATGTTACATTAAGCGTCGATGGGAGCCAAAACGGAGAGAAGCGGAGTGATTGGTTGCCGGCGATTTAATAAGTTACAAAAAAGAATTGTTTAATGTTTTAATTCGTTTTACCGATAACCGAATGTATTAACAGATGTTTATATTGAAATAGGATAGAGATAACAATAAACTGGATATTATTATATTAAATTATAGTTATTTACATTATACGTGCGGTAGGTGTAATTTTACAAAGCGAGGTTTTATATTGAAGCACGACGCGCAGCGGAGTGCTGCAATGAAACCGAGCGTTGTACAAATACCTAACGCACACATTATGTATTAAATTTTTTGGCCGAGATATCTATTAAAATATGTATTTTCTATAAAAAAATTTGCTTGTTAACATAAAACCATTGTTGTCATCAAGCGAGCTGCTATCAAAACAATTTATTGTAGGCTCAGCATCAAGGCGCTTTGAAAACCAATGAAACGTCAAAATAATCAAAAAATTGTATTGCTTGATTTCTATCTTGGCCAGTAATTGCTAAAAGCAAGGATAAAAGTATTGTAATCATATCTATCAAAAAGAAAAATGACAGACTTCCTCCCTGAAAAATCAAAAGCCCGTTACGAGAGATAATTATCAAGTTTTCATACGGTGGTGTGCCGAAAAAAAGTCAACAATTGAGAGATTGGGTTGGGACAAGACCAAGAATTTGCACTTTGATTATTTTATTTATTAGGGATGTCTATTGTCTATGCTGCTATGCTGGAAGGAAAATAAGGTTAGGCAGATTAGTTCCTACATACGTAGTTTCTAAACAGAGTACATGAATGATTCTGTTACCTACCCTTTTAGACATTCTTCATTAAAATTAATTTCAAACATTTGAAATAAAATAAATAATTCTCATAAATCATTCCACAAATTTTATCATTTGAAAATTTTGACATATTGACATTGCCGACTGAGAATTATGCTAACAGATGGTGCTGGCAGATTAAATTAAAAGAAATTCAGTTTTATTTATTTATTTATTTATTTACTATTATTAAACGAAAATTGCGGTAGCTAGCGTTTTTGTAGGCACTCTTTATTATTACAAAGTAGATTTCTTTATTAATGGCCTCTTCAAACTTAAAAATATGGGTGTGTATTACTTTATTCGGTGCGGCAAAGTCATGGCATGTGTAAAATCGCAACTACCATGGACGCCAACGATGTGTGATTGTTATGTTTACACTTTGGGAGGCCAAAAAATTATTTACCAACTTATCACATTTTCTGGTGACCGTTAATGAATAAACATTATATTCGTATTGAAATTATATGGTGACCAGAATTTAGTGTTTCGTCTCTTTATTATATTGATACTTCTACGACTGCAGATACATGGAAGACGGTGCAATTGGTGCGAACTTGTCTGTTGTTGTTAAACTGTTACGTAAATACGTAGTGCGCAAGCGCTTATTTCTATAGCGAGACTCTCGTGCGAGATCGAAACGAGACCCAAACAAATGTACGAGAACGAGAGCGAGATCTAGATTACAAATCCGAAAACAAGACGAGAACGATATTTTATATTTCTCGTCTCGTCTCGCCTCGCGTGCTTCACTAATTATATAAATAAATGATCACTTTTCGGCTGTTTTAACATTGCAAATAATGTCTGTCTCTTAATTACTGGAGAGCTTGTAATGCACACGATGTTGCGTATACACAAAATACATCTCGGTTTCATTGCGTTGTTTTGCTATCCATCTTTCCATTTCCATCAAACTGCTCGGTAATTCCCGATATACTACCCTCTGTGACATCAACGTCGCGGTCGATGTATGTTTACGTTGCATCTCACTTTTGCCAGTTTTTATTATACGATACGCTAGTATATAAGTTGGTGACTAAGCGTAACCGTTGCAGACTGCGGAGAATTTATATTTATGGACTTGTTGTTTGTTGCAACAGCAACAGAAAGCTAGAAAATACCGCGGAGGAAGTATTTCGGAGGTAGTAGCAATGTTTAGTGTTTGGTAAACATGTTTTAAGGTTATTAAAATTGCTGCTTTTCTAGCTTTGTGCACTTTTGTTTGTGAAGCACTTTCAAAGCAAACAAAGATGGCATCTGTATTTATAACGCCGCGATGTGAAAACAAAGCAGTATATTCTCGCTTTTAGTTGCTCTGCTAGGAAAACTACACAACGATGAAATTAAATTATTAATAAACTCTTTCCTACAACTTTCAAGTGTAATAAGCCATCTAACAATATGAAGGAGTGGGGTTTTAAATAATATCATCACGGCTTATTACCCATTGCTGGGTGTTCTAATCTGCTTTGTACACAGATATTGGTAATGATGATATATTTGCACCGTGCGGGCGCTTACCAGGCGTCACCTCACGGGCACTTATTGCTGGCGTGGAGAGTGCACCACAGGGGGTTTTGAAATATAAATATGAAAAAATTTGACAGCACTTAAAATTAAAGAAAGTTTATCTACAACTGCTATAATTTCTAGCATTTCTAGGTTCAAGAAAGTACTGTCTGCTATACTTCTTGCAAGAACCAATAATTTATAATATAATTCAATAATAGTTTTATTTATAAATAAATATATATATATATATATATATATATATATATATATATATATATATATATATATATATATATATATATATATACATATATATATACATATATGTATTTTTTTTTTCAACTCATTGTATTTTTATTGTAAGGTGTCACTACTCGCGCGTCACGCGACGAAATTTATGTACACTCACTTAAAACAATTCCTCTGTAATTGGGATATTATCCCGTAGAGTGAATTTACAATAAATAAATAAATATACCTACATTTTACGCATATCTATATATAAAAGACCACTCATATTCCGCATGTGGAATATAAAATATTAATTTTCCACGATTAGACTTTTTTAAATACGTGGGCTACAATATATTTTTCATACTTTTATAAACCTCTGTAGGTAAATATTGTGACAAGGCTAGGGTATGAGCAATAAAAAATAAATAACTTTTCCTACAGTACTTTTCACGCATTCATTAAAGTGTGTAAAGTGTCACTTTTCAAGCACTAGTGCGTGAAAAAAAAATGTTGTATGCAACACGTGTGTAAAATAGTATTTTTTGTGTCGTACTACAACATCGCATTCGACCAAAAAAGCACTACTTTACGCACTTGTTACATAAATAACTATTTCATTACCTTAATTAATAATAAGTTAGTTTTAATGTAAATATGTAAATAAAAATAGTATAGATAATAATGGGGCCCCGTGGCCGCGTGTCTGATTGTCAGGTCGCGAATCTGGGGACCCGGGTTCGATCCCGACCGACGCCATATATTTAGAATCTTCTGGCGCACTCTCCACGTGACGCCTGGTTAGCGCCCGCACGGTGCAAATATTTCATCATTACCAATATCTGTATGCAAAGCAGATTGGCACACCCAGCAATGGGTAATAAGCCGTGATGATATATTTATTTTATTTTGGAATCATAAACTTGTTTATCCGCACCATTCTTTATGCGGGATTCGAACCTGTGACCCTTGGAGCGTGAAGCGACAGCACTACCTCTACTCCACCTGGGTCAGTCCCATGATAAGTTAGTTTAAGTGTAAATATGTGTAAATAAAAATAGTAAAAAAGCCAAGTATGTCCGTATCCATATATTACGTATTTCTCCGCATAAAAGTCGTGGTCGTCAAATCATATCGACCATCAGTTAACAGTTAGTGAAAATAGTCATCGTTTGGAAAACCAAGCTTGGTATTATTGTTTGTATAAAATAGCTGAAAAAAATCTGGCTAGCTAAATGTCACTTCCCCACCGTTAAATGTCATTACCATTTTGACAAGCCAAATTAACAATGCGTTTTGTGTTCAGTACGGTTACTTACGGTTACATGGTAATAGTGATGCACGCGAGACGAGACAAGACGAGAAATATAAAATATCGATCTCGTCTCATTTTCGGACCTGTAATCTCGATCTCGCTCTCGTTCTCGCACATTTTTTTTTTGGCCTCGTCTCGCTCTCGCACGAGAGTCTCGCGAGAGTCTCGCTATAAAAATAAGCGCTTGCGCACTAAGTATTTACGTAACAATTTAACTACAAGAGACAAGTTCGCACCAATCGGTGCGTCTTCTATGTATTTGCAGTCGTATAACTATAATAGAGACGAAACACTAAATTCTGGTTATCAAATTATTTCAATACGAACATGATGTTTATTCATTTACCGTCACCAGAAAATGTGATAAGTTAGTAAATAATTTAATTTACCTCTGAAATATTTAATTTACCTCTGAAATATTCAGTTTATCACTAAATTATCTCTAAACTATTTTAATACGCGTACATCTGTTAATACATTCTGTCATCAGTAAAACAAATTAAACATTAAAAAATTATATTTTGTATCTAAAAGTACCTACACTTTATCATTAAATATATGCTACTATTTAAGTAAGATTTAGTCATAAAAAACCGCTACACTGGTAACCCGCCGGCAACCAGACACTCCGCTTCTCTCCGTATTGGCTCCCAACGACGCTTAATATATCATCCTTTACTTAAGAAGGTAAGAATTTTATTAATCGTGGTTTTAACTGGGATTAATTATTGGAAAAAACTAGTTCTGGATGCAAAACCGAATTTGTCTTTATTTTGCATTTCCTTGCTCTGAGACCGATACCAATCGACTCTAGCTAGACTCGAACAATATAGTGAATTCATATAATTTTCACATTCGCGTGTTCTTTGCACGAATTAGCGTTGACTCCACTTCTTGTACGGTGCACTTTTAATTGAATTTATGAATCAAAGCTATAAAGTTACAAATAGTTTTTATTGCTAGACTCTCGCGAGATTTCTCGCTTCTCGCAGTTGTTATATCGATCTCGCCTCGAATTTTAAACTGCAATCTCGCTCTCGTTCTCGTCTCGCAGAACAACGAAACGAGTCGAGATGCGAGGTACTATCGCCTCGTCGTGCATCACTACATGGTAACCGCATTTTATTGACCATTTCGGCTACTTGCGGTTACGTCAAACATGTTTGTCTCATATTGTTGATATTAAATCACTCATTCCTAATCTTACGAAATATAGACATTGGTTGTTGTTGCATTAAACCAAAGAATTATATCGTATTTATATTCTTCTTTGGGTGCCATATAGCGGCAATTTATTCAAGCTGCTTGAAGTAGGTGGCGAGCACTCGTGGCCAATGCATATTTGAATACGGATAAAATGTTACAAATCACTTGAGATCTGAGTCGGGCTTGAAACGGAGGGTCAAAACCTCAAATCCCAAAAACCCTTTCTTAATTACAGGCTCGATAACGACGCACACGCCACCTAACGCAATTCTCTCTTCCCGGTCTCATACAATTTGCATTGGGTCCTGTTTGTCCGCTTCTATTCAATTATCCCCAGAAAACCTTTATATTTACATTTCAGCACAAAATTTCGGATAAAACTTCATAATGTAAATTCCCTTTTATTGTTTGAGTTACTGAATATACTATATTCACGAAAGATGACTATTCAAGGTCATTTGTTCGAAGAAAGAATACACATCACTTTATAGCAGTAGCTTAGCATCATTTTGTATTAGAAAGAGAAAGATTATTTGACCTACGTCTATTTAATTTATGTGGTGTGACACATATACGTAAATAGTGGCATTACTTTCTAACACACTGTAAATAATAATGACGTATGTCATAGAATTACAGATACCTAATTATCTATTACACTGCCCTCTGTGCAAAAATTTACCCAGTGGCGTTGACGTTTAAATCAAATTATTATTCCTTGGTTTTTAGTTAACTCTATGTTTTTGAATTTTGCAAAAACATAAACGAAGAACAGAAATCTTTCAGAAAGGCATTATTTAGAAAAAAACATAATTTTCAAATAAATTATTCTTATTTTTTCAGTAAAAATGTGTCCATAAATATTTTATGTTGCACGCCTATGCATATGAAATGCAATGAAGTTATCTGCAAATAAAATTATATCAGACGGCTCACAAATGACCTTGAATAGTCATCTTTCTTGAATAATAGTTTATATAGTTTAAATTGTTTCAAACAGAAATACTTTGAGATAAAATATGAGATTTTAATTTTAATATGTGATGTTTAATTATCTTTTTTTCTTTGTTGCAGGTAAGAATCAAATACCACATCTAGTATGCAGTCCATACCATGTGTATGAGTAAGTAAGTGCACTATCTTCAATTTAATATGTAGTCTAAAAATGTAGCTACAGTAAAATTATTGAAAGATGTCCTATCAAAGTCATCTGTATTATGAACGAATGGGCTACTTGCGTGCCATTTTATTTAATATTTTTGAAGAGGCGATAAAAACTTGCTGCCCATATTTTTTCTTTTGGCAAAATTTTTATTAATTGGCCAGAAAAAAATTAATGAAATTTTAATATTTAAATTACCGCCATGTATGACGTAGAATTTCGCCGAACCTATGAATGGCCGTAAAGCAATAACATCGGTACGTCCAACAGCAACGGCATGTGCTGGTAATTTAAACATAACAGATCATCTGTTTGACGTTTGAATAATAGTTTGGAGGTTAATATTTTCGTTTGTCATTTTAATCTTCATTCATAATCCTGCTTAACAAATCGAAATACGTAATAAAAGTAACAGAAACCACGCAAATTGTAAATAATAAAGAAGAGAGGCAGTGACAGAAAAATGAACTAATGTCAAAATCAAATTAAAACTCGCACTCGCTCGCCATCTACAGGTTACAATCTTAAATTGCATCCCTTTCTCCAGTTCAAAATAATGACGTCAAAGAAAATCTTCTTTCTTAATTTATTAAAAAACATATAATTTTTTAAAATAAGATTTATATTTTTACATACGTTTTCAACTTTAGTTTTTTATTGATAGATATCAGATTTTCAATACCACGCAAGTAGCCTGTTAACAAATTGGCATATATTTATCTCTCTCACAAGAATCGTGTGCAATAAGGAGGGATATAACACGCTTGTCTTTCAAAAATTCATACTGTTTCGCCTGTATTGTAAGTTTATTATTAATTCAGATATATTACTTGGATTCAAAGCAGTACGAATAACGTTATTTTCTGGCAGTGCCACTGACAATGACAGTGGGTCAGTATCTTATTTGTCACATATTTGGTTTTAAATTTGCTAATAAACTTACCAGATGACTTAGTTTTGACTTTGTATGCTTTTACGATAACATATATTTTAATAATAATAAAATAACATTAGTATCATATGTACCCCCATAAAAACTAAGAAAACGACACAACTGAATTTGTTAAAACAAAATCTTAATAGAGGATTACAGCTCAATCGAATTAAGAGAAATTAGTAAAAAATAGTGAAAGTATATACTTAATAATGAATATTAATAAAGAAATAAAATTGGCACACCCAGTAATGAGTAATAAGCCGAGATGATATATTTATTTATTTAAATAAAATGATATAGTTGAAATATTTGGAAATAAGGGGGTTCTTGTTTTAGCTGCTCGTCGTTAATTTGAATTACATATATATTATTTTGATTGGCGACTCAAAAAGCATCTATAAATATATAACGAATGCCGATTAGGGGGAGGAGTCTACTACCAATAGAAGAAGACAAATTCAAATAGCGGACACGTGACTACCAGTCCAGTACTGCAATTCTTAAACAGTTTTATTTGAATATTAATTTTTTGAATTAAACTTAATAATTTAAATACACTTGCAAATGTAGAGCATGTAGACTTGTACAATGTGCTGTGATACTAATTTGATTTTTAAAATTTAATTTATAAATAAGATACATTTCAAGAACATTTAAATCCACGAAGAAAACAGTTTTATAGAAAAACTTATATATTCGTGACGTCACATCCATATTTTCAAAATTCGGGGAAACATAACTTGCTTATTAATAGGAATTTTTCACCGGATTTTCACCAATAGTCTTAGTTTTACTTATAATTTCTGATGAAACTATAAAAAGGAGGAATCCCCTATTCCTACAATTTGTAGATGACCTTGATCGGACACCTTTCAAAAATTTTACTGTACACTGATCAAAGTAGGTACTCATTACCGGATTGGAAATTTTTAAATAATGGGTGGTAGTGAGGTATGCTACAACAAACACAGTTGGGTTAAGATCATAACTTTATTCTTATAAACAATTATTTATTCTAGCATTTAAAAAAAACTTACCATTTATGGAACCGAAAACATCATCACTACTCTTTTTGAGTGAGTGTTCTGTGATACATTCATCATTTGGAAGGCGTTTGTCCACCTTTATGAAAAATGAATCTAAGATTAATGACTCGAATTTTTTCATTTTACTGTTAAAACTTTTCGTTGTATCATACCTCACTTGTACAGGCCAATTGTAAATAATTTTAAAGATTAAGAGCGAAAATTAACAAAGTCTGATATTTAGATGAAAATGACGAAACAAAACTTCCTCTTAAATTTCTGTAATTTTACAAAATTCGCAAACCAATAAAACAAGGATTAAAATTGACGAATCAATAACTTGTTTCCGTTGTCTCCTTTCCTAGAATATACAGTGGCCGTTCTTTTTTTTTTTTAAAAAAGGAATTGTTAAGACCTCTGGCATGGTTTACATGTTGAGTACCTGGGCTGCTGGGAATTTTGGCATTGTTGACATGTTAAGTAATCCCAATTTCTTTTTACCTTGTTAATACTGTTTCGCGGTAAATACTACTGAATAAAAGAACATTGTTTACGAAATACGTATTTAATTTTTATTTTCACTTAATTTTAAGGTTAGGGCTAATTTTTAATTTAAATATCAATGATATAAGAACTTATATCTAATCCTTTTTCTGCTGCCAAGTATTGTATTAAAAGTGTTAATGTTTTACCGTAAGCCTATATTATGTAGGTAGATATTTAGCCCTATTTTGTAAGGAAGTTGTAAAGTCTTAGTAACGTTGTTAAAAAATTTAACCGCCAGAAACAATTGTAAAGATTGTCAATATTGCTAAGACTTAACAACTTACAAATTAGGGTTCAATGTCATATTCAAAAAAATTATGGACCGATTAACATTTTTAATTATCCGTACTTAAATTCCTGCTTTATGTTTGGATTCATTATCAAAACCGGATCTTCATTGTATCACTACTGGAGGGTTTTAAAAGATAAGGAATTGGTTTCATATTACCTCCCGATGATTTATTTTTTGCCTGTTTACTGCCACATAGGTAAAGGAATACCGTTGAATATTGATACATTAAAACAAAGGATTTTACGATATATATATTTTATATTTATGAAATGACAATTTTAAAGAACTTAAATTATAAATTATAAAAATGAGTAAATATTTCACACATGTTAAAAATATCTAATTGTTGATATTTCACAAAATAGGGACGTAAGGGATCTACTAACATCCCGACGAAAATAAAAACCGATACCTGGACGTCCCTACAACGTCCTAATAGCCTACATACGATATCAGGAGTAAGAATTTTTTATTTTCTATGCAGCTTGTTGCCAGATATTGTCTTAGACACAACTAGGTCGCCATAAATATAATATTTACCTATAAAATATAACACATATCTCAGTTTGTATTGCATCGTAATATTACGAACTTAGCCCCTCGCATAAATCCAGATCCGCAAGACGTCCGCATTTTAATCCCGCCATTTATCTTGCAAGATGGGCCGATACAGAAGCAGCTTCTACTGCTTCTACTGCTTCTACTACTGCTACCACGTGTGAAATATCGATACGGAGCAACCTCACGCCTTGCCGCGGTGACTAATCATTTGTCATGCGGCTTAATTGAGTTTCTCCCTGTGTGGTAAGACTGTCGACAACTCAGGGACCAGCTTGGTTTTAAGGTTTTTGGTTAGGAGTACGATTGCTAGGGTTTTGCCACTACTAAAAGTGGTCTTGTTTGAATTGACTAATAGATGACTTCTCAGTCGACAAAATGCAAGTTGAGAGATGGTAAATGAACCTACTTCTTGTAGAGTTTCAGAAATGGAACTTTGGAAAAGCAAATCAACTAAAATGCGAAAATGGAAGAAACTTGGAGGGAATTATTAGTTCATGCTCTTTTTATACTATTCTGCGTAATATTACTTACTTTCATACTGCTTAATGTTTTTAAATTGTAGTAGACTCATTCTCCGATGTTAAGGGTGATACAGTTTTCCCGTACAATTTTTGTTACAATTATTAATATTCGAAATCAAGATTTAATTTTCGAAATTAACATAATTTTCTTTGTGATCTAAAATTATATTTTACATACCTACTTTTATCATACTTTCAATAAGTACGCTCTTATACTTTTTCTATATATTTGATGGCAATTACAGTTCAGATCTCAAATGTACAGGTGTCTCATTTTTGATGTTGTTTTAAGGTATCTCGGGTAATATTAATGATAGATAAAAAGCGTTTGCACATTCCAGGGTCAACTTTTCCAAAAAAAGTTTAATAGTCGATCTTCTTTTGTGTCTGAGCTACAGACAAAAACTCGTTTTTCGCTCATTTTGAAAATATATCATATCTTATTTATTATGATAGTTAGAGAAAAATTGTTTTTAAAAATTTTTTACTATTTTTTAGATATAATAAAATGGCGTAATCAGATTTTTTGAAAACTTCATAATTCTTGAGATATAACACAAACTTATGTTTTTTTTTTAAATGGGAACCTATGTTGAAAATAGTCTCGTCTTTTTGCTTAATTTATAAGCTTTTCAATGATATATAACAAGTCTACATTGTTTTGTTTTAAATATTAATAAAAGACGAATTATTAATTTGTTGGGGTGTAAATATTGGATATTATTAAGAAACAAATGAAAAAATTTATTACAGATCATCATTTGTTCATTTTGATTCTATATCTATTAATTGTGTAAATAAATTGAAAAAATGAGTAAAACTGAAACAAATACTATTAGAAATATGCAAATGATGACCTGTAAGAGATTTTTTCATTTGTTTCTTAAAAATTTCCAATATTTTCACTCCTATAAATTAATAATTCGTCTTGTTATATATCATTGAAAAGCTTATTAATTAAGCAAAAAGACGAGATTTGTAAAATGAACAACGTTTGTTATTTAGAATTTCAAATCTTTGTTTTATATTGGATATGCTAATGTACACAATAATTGTATTAAACAATATACATACATAGAATATTTAATTATATTAATATCTATAACATAATTTTGCTTTAAATAATATATTCAATTACAATAACCATAATGCAACAGTCATGTATTATGTTAATTATTTATTGTATTGATTTCAAATTCGATATCAATACCCGGCAATTACCTGAATTTAATCATATTAAGAAGGTCATCTTCCTTTATTAAAACTTAATGCATTCACTGTCTAATTTCCTCCACAAAATTACATTATATCCGGTATAATTTTCCAAATTACAGACGTCCATCTATTACCTGTCATTATCGAAAAACATGGGTTGCAGTTGTATTTATCGATACCAATCAATTAAAGACGACAACAGAATAATGTTCATGTATGATTAGATTCAGAATGTTTAATTCTATATAGGCTGACCTAATTCCGAATAGAAAGACGTCAGGTAATTTAATATAGATTAGAAGCAAATTACCTAAATAAATATTGAATTACTTGCTGCAGAAGGAATAATTATTATTGGAATCAATAATTTTTATTTTTCTTGTGAACGGACATATGTTGACCTACATTATTTGTTTTACACTTCATAAACAATGCAAAATACGTTTTCAATTGGTATATAATTTTCAATTCACTGCACGTATTTGTAAAATATTTATTGGATAAAGTTTTCAAACTAAATTGTATACAATTAAACCAGCAGTAAACAAGTATATTTATAGAGTAAAGGGTATTTGATACATTTGAATGATTTTTGAATTTCAAATTAAGGTTAGTTCATATGTGAATATATTAACAATATTTAATGATTTAGTAATGTTTCTTTGAATGTTATTAATTTAATATTATATTATTGTAGGTACTATAAACACCAGGGTCGGATTGGCCAGTCGAGATAATCGGAAATTTCCCGAGAGGCCGCGGCTTTTTAAGGCCGCCGCTCGGTGATTACAAACTAAAATTTGAGTACGAAGCATCATCTAATTAACTTCACCGGGTAACCTTCCTTATTTAGATAGTTTTTAATATTTTCTAATTCTTGACAGAATTTCTTTCGGTGTTGCAGATATAGCCCGAGGTCGAATATATGAGGTTTTGATAATTTCCTACTTTGTAGATTTTGAATGATTGGAATTATAGTTAAGGTATGGCCCGGTGTTGGAGTGTTGGTTTACGGCAGGGTAGACTGATGTTATTAGTCTATGGTTCGTTTTCTCTATTAAAACATTCAAGAATAGAAGGAGTCCATGAGATTTTTTCTCCATTGTGAACCTAATATCTAGTAACATCGACATATCTAAGCCAAAGTTTAGGTCTTATATTGGCTGTATCTAGTGTTAATTCTTCAAAAATTTTCATGTATAAATTGGCTAGAACTGAGAAGAGCTCATCAGCAAACCATCTTCTGGAACAAAATATCTATCTTTTTCTTGGAAATAGGAGTTCTGTAGGCAGCACTGCAAAAGTTCCATAATACCATCAAGAGGCAAGTCGGTTCTATCTTTTACGTTGATATCTTTTTCAAGCCTTGTTTAGATGATTTCTAAAAATTTCTTGTAAATAAACTTACAACATCAAATCTGACAAGAAGATTTTGTGGTTGTAATTGTATTTAGCTCAAAAGTTCTACAAAATGTTTTTTATTCTTCACATATGATGTTATTTTTCCTTGAAGTGGCTGAATGATTGGTAATAGAAATTGTGATAGTTTGTAAGTAAGAAAATTTATGGAACTTTTGACGGGTTTCTGAGACACTTAAATCTTTCTTAGAGATTTTTGGAAGCCCCCCGTACAGGTGTGGAAGCTTGCTAAAATATGGAGTGAGATCTGTTCTTGTTCTAAACGGAATATAATTCTTTATATTTCTTAAGAGCACTGTACACTATATACGTAGTAGAATGTTTTCCAAGTTTCTTATAATTTCCTTCATTCAAAAGCTCTCCTATTTTCTGCTTTTATAAATTGGTATCTAATATTACTGTAACACTTCCATTATCTGCGGGTAGAATCTTGGTCGTGTTATCTTTCAATGCTTTATTTTCTTCGTTTTCAAGACTAGGTTTGATCAGATAATTTTTTGTTTCAGAATTTTCTCAGTCTCCATTTACTAATAATTTAAAATTGTCTACAACTTTTAAACGAAACTAAATGTATTTTTTCTTAACTACAGAATGTTCTATTTTAAATACTATTTTTAGGAGCGTTTTTTTTAATTTTAACATCTTTTATAACTGTTCAATTTCTATGTAGGCAAAAAATCATATTATCCAACAGCAAAACTAATTTATTACTTTGTGGCAATATAATTATAAATTTAAAAAAACTGGAGATGAGGCTGATCATGCTAGAATTTTCCCGGGCCGCTGAATCTTCCCAATCCGGCCCTGATAAACACTATGCAATCTCAATAAATCATTATACCTACTCGTATTAGATCTTGGTAAACAGTAATGTCATGGTGGCTAACAAAAAAAAACAAATTAGAATTTTATTTTGACAATGACAAACTTAGCATCTCCTAAGCAACCCCTAATCTACCGAGTAATTCTTCTCCTATCGATATCTCATTAGGTGTAATTACCGCTGCATACCTCCAAGTTTCCACAGAGGTTACCAGCCATCCATCCTCGCAAGGAACTGTCTGCTGTCGCCTGTCTTGTCGGAATCCCTCCCCCAGTCTCAGTCCCGAGTAACCGAAACCGAACCTTGCTCTGGAAGCTTGTTCGTGTTCGACCCAGTGTATTTGCATTTCACTGCTGTTGCATGCTTCGTTGATCCAACCCGGACAAGGATGGTTAGAAGGGCCAGAAAAGCGAATAAGTAGGAGTAGAAACGGGGAGTTTTCAGAAAGAGGGTAATCAGGGATAAATGGGAGGTTGGGAGATAATTAATAGGGTTAGGATGGTTTTTAAAATGGAGAGGGGATGGTTTGTTTTATTTTGTTTTAAGAATTTTTGATGTTCTGTCATAGCTGGAACATTTTGACAATGGTGTCCGGTAATCATTTTTACCTCCCGCTATCCTTGGTAAGGGAGGTATAGGGATCGTGCTAAAAATCGCATATCGAGATTTTTAACATTGTGTGTGTGTGTGTGTGTGTGTGTGTGTGTGTGTGTGCGTGTGTGTGCGTGTGTGTGTGTGTGTGTGTGTGTGTGTGTGTGTGTGTGTGTGTGTGTGTGTGTGATTCTGTTTACGCTCTAACTCAAATACTATTCAGAAAAATTTGGAACCTCATATTTCTTCCTTATTCTAATATGGAAAGAAGCCATTAGATTTTGATGTAAATCAGATAACCGAAAATGACACTTGATTTGAAGCTCAAAATAGTTTTTCTCCGAAAATACATTTAAATGTTATGTTTTCGAGGTTTATGTTATTATAAAAATTAAAGATTATTAAAATTTCTACAGATTTCCATTAATAATTAAATAAATAAATAAATATATATTACCCATTGCTGGGTATGCCAATCTGCTTTGTACGCAGATATCAGTAATGATTTGCATTAATACTTTTTCTTTATATTTTATGGATAAAATTATAAAAATTTCTGTAATTTAAATCCCGGAGCCTACGCTTTAAACTTTAAACAAACACAATTCCTTGGTTACACACGTTACATAGTTCGTATCTGAAATATATGCAACTGACAGATAAATGTCACTGTCAACTAATTAACTAATTTCAAAATAATATTAGTAACGTTAACGTTTTAAAAAGAAAATAGTAAATAGAAGCATCATAGTTAAATGGAATGGGACTTAATACAGTTTTCAGCATACATATGTAAGTATGTATATACAAATTTATAAAAATTATATGGCAGGAAGTATTGTGTTGACCACATCAAATTTTTAAATTTATTTTTCTCTGAAACATTTAATAAATGATGAATTTTAGCGTTTTTTTACACGGAGAGAAATGCATTGTAAGAATATTATTATAAAGTGTTATATTATAAAACGTATCACAAACATATTTAAATTTAAAATACGGTGTTATAGAACTTACAAAACCGCAGTATATCTTTTACATAACTTCTGTTGTTAAACCGTTTATTGTATATCTTACAATAAATATTTTATACTTGGCACATTCATTGTACCTTACAACAAAATCATTTTAAGTGGTAAAATAATATATTGTTTAAAATTACTTATAATTTAACATAGCAAATAATACAATAAATATTGTGTACCTTTTATAATAACTAAATATTTCTATAATGTATGTATTACAAATTACAACGTAATTTTGTATACACAAAAGCAAGTTGCAACTTGTATGGTTCTGTACCAGTAATCAGTCGTTTCTATCCCTAGACAGACAGTCGTCTCTAGCCTATTACTGATTACTGTGCTGCTGCAATACGTATATTTCTTCAACGATCAACGAACAAGACGAAGATATATTTAATAATCAAGTGCATTGTGTTGTGTAGTTCGTGGCAGAATGGCAGACGAATTTGTTAGACATGTTGGATTAATAAATTTACGGTGCATGCGGTTCGAAGCAAAACATCAAAGTTGAAAAAAACTGTCAATAACATTGCATCAAGAATCAACTAAGAGTAGCTAACAGATTCCTAAATAAAATTGGCTTTGAAGAAGACATAAAATTTTCAAAACATAGTTGCGCAGTTGTTAATCTCAATGATATTATCAGTGATGTAGAATTAACAGAGAACTACAACAGTGTAAATTGGGTTGATGTATTCGGAACGTTATATAAAATAGGTTACCATTTATATATCGACATAGATGAGTTACCTGTTTTCGGAAAAATATCTCTTATACTTATTAAAGAAAATATTGTAAGATTTGTTTGCAATTACGTACAGTATGCTTTTTTTTATCATATTTATGGTTATTAACTAGAACCAACGGCTAAACTGTTAAGTATGTATCCAGTAGTACATAAAACATACAAAAATGGAAAATTATATCTATGTATGCGCTCAAATTAATTCTTATGTATACGTAATGTATTTTTATTTATATGTATTGTAAATTATTCTTTTACATTTTTGACATGTACTTATTTTCTTATTAATAAATACTATAAGTAATAATATTTTTTTGATTTATTTTGACATTTTAAATTATTAAAGGTATATACACAGTACAAGATATATTATAAAAGTTATAGTATACTTTCCTGTGTTAAAAATAACAATTTTTAAATTTTATCGGATACAATTCAGTATTGTAAAACTTACAATTTAATATAGTACTAACGTATACTATTATATTGTATCACTTATAATAACATTTATTTTAAGGTATACAATGGTACATAGTACAAATTTCTATAATAAAATATTATAAAATTTGTATAATATTCATGTTGTATATTGTACAATGGTTACTTTGTTGTCCCTAACGTATTATAATTTATTTTATGGTATATAATATTTATTTTTTGTGGTACAATGGTTTTCTCTCCGTGTACACTTTCCATATAGACCGGGGGTGTGGGCTACGTAAAAAATGTATCAAGGTATTCTAAATACTGACCCTTTTAAATACCCTGGCGAACAATTTGCTGTCTACAAAAAAAAAGATTTCCCAACTGTAGGCCGTGACACAAAACTGTTTAAAAAAATTATATTTTAGAATCTAGGTATTGTGTGTATGGGACTTGCATAAAATGACATTATGTATATGGAAATATATGCCAGCCATTTACAATCGTTGCAGGGGGTGCTAATGCCTTTTATTGCTGTGAATTTTACCTATCAGAAATTGTCCATGGAATTCTATCCGGACTTTAGTCAATTGACAATTTAGTGAATACTAAATAAAGATGGGTGTATATATCTATATCGTCTAAATCTAAATAATCTAAAGTATAAACTATAAATCTAAACCTAATTCTCATTTGTGAATGTACCTTAAATGTTATTATAAATATTAAAGAATATTTTATTCTCTGTACGATTTTATTACATTTTATACTTCATATTCAATGGATATTGGGTTAAAAATTATAAAGATATTAAATTTTATAAAGCAGCCAGCTATGCAATAACACTGGAAACAGCTAATATAATTTTAAAAATTCTGATAGACAGATGTTAGTGTCAAATGCTATTGACATAGTATTTGTGTTATAGTTTTACTACATATATAGAATCAATTCTTAGAAACTTTCTGCATGGAATTTGTACAAAATATATAGAACTGATGGAAAGTAATGTGCTGGCCACATCAGATTTTTTAAAACAAATTTGGGTCATGACCCACAGCTGGGTAGATCGTCTTTTTTTCGGGGAAGACAGTAAATCGTTCTCCAGGATATTTAAATTGAGCACCAAGGGTCAGTATTTAGAATATCATGATACATTTTTCACGTAGCACTAGCCGCCATATTTTTTCTTTTTCTGTTCCCTTTGTTTCGGGTTAAATAATGTGATTATTTCGAGTAATGAAGGTTGACATTTGGCTTCACAGGGATTTTAAATTAAATTCCTTTTTTTATTGATATATGAAGTGGGGTTTACCGTGGGTTTTTAGACAAAAGAGTATCTATAGATGAACAAAAAATATTAATTTTCAAAAATATAACCTCATTTATATTGGTAAATAAATAAAAATCCTTTACAGAGATACATATTCTTAAAAGAAATCCTTTACTTTTATTATTGCTGCAGATTTTTTTTCTGTTAATAATTGCAAAACATACATGATAATAAAGATCTCCAATGCGAAAATCTCGCATTGTAACGTGTTCTTAGAATATTTCAAAAGGTTTCTTCAGCATCTCATCTCTTACGGCGACGTAGTTAACAATGATGAGACTTTTTGTTGGGTCATCTCGTATTCTTTACAAGGTTGTATAAAATTCGTCACGGCAGCTCTATAACAATATGACATCACTGTGTGGGGTAAAGAGGCAAGGGGAAGAGTGTTCCGAGAAGAGAGTAATATGCAAAATTACACAACTCGCAAGACCGTCCCCGGGGAAATGCTAAAGCATGCAGCCAGCTTTCGGAAGAGATTAAAAACTAAACCTGCGCCAGTTCAACTACAAAGAGTTTTTGAAGTCGACACTCATGATTTAATAGTGTTTCCAAAGCGATCTTTTAACCCAACTTTATTTTTATCAATTTCATTAACTCTGTAGGAAATGTAATATGATAACCTGTTTTTCTAAATCTTTTGCTCGCAAAAATAAGCGTCATACACCAAATTATTCCTTACGCGATCCCGCCTTACATACCCGCATATAGGTACACAACGTAAATACCTCATTTCCACGGCAGTCGCTCTTTTTATTTCTCGCTAAGAGAGGTATTGAATTCATGCTAAAAATCGCATATCCAGATTTTAGTGAATAAGCACGTTTTAAGGTCCCTAGTATCCGATTATATTTTTACGATGATGTCCGTGTGTGTGGATATATATATATATATATATATATATATATATATATATATATATATATATATATATATATATATATATATATATATATTTGTGTGTGTGTGTGTGTGTGTGTGTGTGTGTGTGTGAGTGTGTGTGTGTGTGTGTGTGTGTGTGGATGTGTGTGTGTATTTTGGATCAGCGATTTCTCAAATACTATAAGACTTAAGACATTTTTAACTACGGATTCCTCAATCCAACAATAATGGGAAGAGTTGATTTTGGTAACAATTGGACAACCGGAAGTAGTAGTTACAAGAAAAAAATCATCTAAATATTATTTATCGAAAATTTATGTAAATACTTATATTAAAGAACGTTAAATTCTTTATTCAATAAATATAAATTCATTATTATATCTTCTATACATTTAGAGATAAAGAAATGCCTATAAAATAATTTGATGTAATAAATCTCAGATCAAACTACTTCAAGGCAAGAAATTCAAATGTTTGTAATTGTCACATAAATGTCACTGTCAAAAATATTTGTATACCACTGTCAAAAATATTTGTACATTATTATGAAAATAAAAAAAAGTTAGCAACGCAAAAGATTAAACGTAAAAAAGAATATAAAAGGAATTTGCGAAAAAATGACGAATATAAAGAAAAGGAAAGTAGAAAAAGAAAATTTTAGGATATTGAATATAAAGAAAATGTATGTATTGTACATAATTTATATTAAAATATGCCATAGATTTTGAAAATATATGTGAGAATTATTTTGTAGTGAGACATGAATATATGTGTTTGTATTTAAAAAGTCAACAACGCAAAAGAATACACGTAAAAAATCTGGTATGGCCAACACAATACCTCCCGCCATTACCTGGTAGTTTATTTCTTATAATATAATCTAATCTAATACAAGTAACTACCTTTTTTAAACCCCTCAACAGGATTAAATCCCAATTACAGAGTGAGTTCACATTCACACATCCATGCCTTAGTGGGATTCGAACTCGGAGCCCCGAGGGCCCTCATGACATGAGACATTGCTCTAACCATTGAGCCACCGGAGCTGTAATAAAATGAAGATTAAATTTTAAATACTGGGCTAGAATAGAAGTCACTAATCCAAAAATGAAGATTAGTTTAAACATTTTTGTGAATAGTTAATTTTTAATAATCTAAATAAATAAATAACCTACAAATTTACTTATGCTAGAAACTGTATTGAATTCCTTTTCTATTGGCCTATTTACTTTTTTCTTTTTAAAACGTTACTAATATTATTTTGAAATGATTAGTTCTTTGATAGTGACATTTCTCTGTCAGTTACATACATTTGAATAACTGCGTTTTGTTTGTTTAAAGCGAAGGCTCTGGGATTTAAATTATAGATAATTTTATAAATTTATCCATAAAATATATAGAAAAAGTATTAATGCATATCTATAGAAATTCTATAATCTTTAATTTTATAATAACATTAATCTTGAAAAAATAACATTTAAAGGTATTTTTCGAAGAAAAACTATTTTGAGTTTCTAGTAAAGTCCCATTTCCGGTTATCCGATTTTCACCGAAATCTAATGGGCTCTTTCCAATACAGAAAAAGTTCGAAATACAAGGTTTCAAAATTTTCTGAATGATAGTATTTGAGTTAGAGTGGAGGATCCACACACATACACACAGACATCATCATGAAAATGTTAAAATTGGATTGTAAGGACCTTAAAACGTGGTCATTCACCAAAATCTCGATATGCGATTTTTAGCTCGATCCCTATACCTCCCTTACCAAGGGTAAAAATGAGGAATATAAAGAAAAAGAAAAGGAAAGTAGAGAAAGAAAATTTCAGGATATTGAATATAAATAAAATGTATGTATTGTACATAATTTATATTAAAATATCCCATAGATTTTGCAAATATATGTGAGAATTATTTTGTAGTGAGACATGAATATATGTATTTGTAATTAAAAATATTTTTCGTTTTATGCGTACAACCAGGTAAAATATCTGGCGAGAGGTTATATGTTGGCCACATCAGATTTTTTTGTTCGAATTGCAAAATCCGAACAAAACAGTATATAAAATTCTAAACGACGTTTGGTTCAAACGGTTCGTTCACAATTTTGCTCTCATATTTAGTGTAGCATTCATGATTTAATAACATCTCCAAAGGAAAAGTTTCAAATTAACTTCTTTTTTATGAAATTCATTAACTTGGTAATGCAATACGCTTGTTTCAAAGCGGAGATGTAGGAAATTTAATATAATGTTATTCTATTTTGCTGAAAATGTAAGTACTGTTGAGCAAACACAGAACAAATATTTGCGCGGAAGGAACGACGATATTCCAAATCACAAATACACTTTATTTTCAACGTTGAATTTCCGCGGTGTCTCAAACATTACACTGCTACTTATTAAATGCTTCAAAGTTTTCGTATTCCATTTAATACTTCAGAAAAATTTAAGATCTCAGCAAACACATTTCACAAATTGAGTGAATTTTCATCTGAAAATTGAAATAACGGAAAGAAAATTAAACACCTCTCTTGCATATATTTCTCTTATTTGCATTTTCCTCCAAATAACCAAGTATTCTCTTCCAAATTAGAAACGTATTTTATCCACATGTAAACCACATTGCTAATTTCCGAGAGTGTATAAAATATCCTCAAGTTCAAAAACTAGTGATGCACGCGAGCCGAGACGAGACGGGAAACATAAAATATTGATCTCTCGATCTCTCTCGTTCTCGCACATTTTTTTGGGTCTCATCTCGTTCTCGCACGGGAGTCTCGCGAGAATCTCGCTATAAAAATAAACGCTTGCGCACTACGTATTTACGTAACTGCTTAACTTCAAGAGACAAGTTCGCACCAATAGTACCGTCTTCCATGTATTTGCAGTCGTATAACTATAATAAAGAGACGAAACACTAAATTCTGGTCTCCAAACTATTTCTATACGAACAATGTTTATTCATTTACGGTCACCAGAAAATGTGATAAGTTAGTAAATAATTAAATTTACATCTAAAATATCAAATTTATTATCAAATTGTGATCTCTAAACTATTTCAATACGAACATCTGGTAACACATCAGTAAAACGAATTAAACATTAAAAAATTATTTTTTGTAACTAAAAGTACCTACACTTTTCACTTCATTAAACATATGCGACTATTTAAGTAAGATTAAGTCATAAAAAACCGTTACACTGGTAACCCGCCGGCAACCAATCACTCCGTTTCTCTCCCTATTGGCTCCCATCGCCGCTTAGTATAACATCCTTTACTATTCAGAGGCGACAAGAGTTTTATTAACCGTGGTTTTAACTGGGGTGAAGTAGGGGCTTAAATATTGAAGAAAATCTAGTTCTATTGAATGCAAAACCAATTTTGTGTTTATTTTTGCATCTCCTCGCGCTGAGACCGATACTAATCGACTCTAGATAGACTCAAAAAATATAGTGAATTCATATAATTTTCACATTTACGTGTTCTATGCATGAATTAGCGGTGACTCCACTCCTTGTACGGCGCATTTTTCATTCAATTTGTGATTCAAAGCTATAAAGTTACAAATACTTTTTATTGCGAGATTCTCGCGAGATTTCTCGCTTCTCTCAGCTGTTATATCGATCTCGCCTCAAATTTTAAAGTGCAATCTCACTCTCGTTCGCATCTCGCATAATGCAACGAGACGAGATGCGAGAGTACTCTCGCCTCGTCGTGCATCACTATCATAAACGATTTTAATGTTTTAAGATGCTTCATCAATTCAAAAAATATTATTATTATTATTTAGGAGAAATATTTCCGCAAATAATAATAAATTGTGACACTATTATAAACAATAGTTTAAAGTGATCACTGAATAGAAAAACAATTGAAGAGTCTTTGGCAAAAACAAATTTTGTAAATTTGAATTATATACAACGGCATCTACTTTCACTCAAGAAGACCTAACAGTTTGGTAAAACTGTTTCTCTCAAAAATGTATCTTAGTCTCAAGTTATTATACATTGTAAAGTTGCAGTGTTTCTACAAAAACAACCAGAGTCCTAGTCCTACAGAGATTCAACAAAAACAAGCTTAGTCCCAACGCATTGGTTGTTTTTGAAGGAAACGCTTAGGCTAATTTTGTATAATACATTTATTTTACTTTCAAATAAGTTTTTCTGTTTGCAAATTTAGTTCCTTACAAAATCAATTATCCTATAGAAATCAGTAATAAATAGGTAATAGCTTATTGGTAGTTGTTTAATTTGCGTTTACTTAACATCCATTTTCTAATATTTAATTATGAACTTAAGTTAAATTGAATTACAAAAATCTTTAACGGTAAGGAAGTCGTAAGGTATTTATTTTTTATCTCAAATCCTCAATTTCATGGTACTTAATGTATAGTTCGGTCATCTATATCAACACGTGGCTGTAATGGAACCTTTCCTGGCTCGTTATGTACCAATATGTACTTATTTTAAAGGCTGGTAGCACGAGCATGGTTCTAACACCGGTTTTAACTAAAACCATACCAAAGACTTAGCACATACTTCAGGGTTATTAACAAAATAAGTGTTGCTAATGTACTGAATAAGCCGAAAATGACGGCATTATTTAAAACTGTTTAATAAGATTTTTGTCTTGCCTTCTTTGTAGTATAAACAATTTAAAATAATGAAGCCAAATTTATTGAATATGGTTGTCAATACATTTTCGAGTTAATCAGTATATTGGCAACACTGAGTTTATCAATAACCCTGAAGTATGTGCCAAGTCGTTGGTATGGTTTTAGTTAAAACGGGTGTTAGTATAGTTTGTGTCAAGATAAATGCACATTGACTTTTACGCCCATCACAGCATGTATTTGCTTAAAAGATTTGCAAGGGTAAGCACACAGAGAGGCATCCACAACAGTAACCACAAATCAGATATTAAAATTAATAATAAAATTACTACAGTTTATTATTCAATAATTTATTTTTATATATTTTTTACATTATACAAATCTTAAAAATAGGTTCTCCTTCAATATTAGATTATTTTCTTCGTCCGGAAAATCACTCCATGCGTGCCACATTTTACTTCAGTTGTTTACAAATGAAAGAAGAATAATGTGATACAACGTTTAGCGCAATTTATATAGTCAAAATACATTAAACGATTTTAACTATATATTTCCTGGTTTGTACTGTAAATTTGGTAATCCGCCCCTGGCAGCACAGGTAAGACAATACCCTGGAGTGATGGGTTAACCGAACTTAAGAAGTCGAAGTCAATGTGCATTTATCTTAACACAAACTATACCTTTTCGTGTTTACAGGGCTGGCCCAAGCTATAGGCGCATTAGACAGTCGCCTACAGGGGGCCAAAATTTAGGGGCGCTACAACCAGCACTTCGACACGTTTTAAATACGTAATATTGTTTATCTTTAATCGTGGCGAAATTTTGAATAAAAAGTTGGAAATGAGCTGATTTGTAGATGTTCAAAATATTTTTTGTACAAAAAATGACACCCTTCAATTTTATTCTTTTATAAAATTTCGATATGAGCTACTGTTTTCGAGAAAATGACGAAAAACCAAAATAGGTTCCCGCCGAACATCGACATTTGATATATTAATAGTGTCCCTATTATTCTGTACAGGGTTCCGTAAAAAGCTTTTGTTGCAATTTTTTAATATTGGTAGTATTTTTCCAGTAATAAATCAAATCTTCGCTCATCAATGGTCCAAGAACGACTTGTGAACTTGTTATTAATTTTGTTGCATTTTATTTATTGATTCCTTTTGATTTCAATTGTGAATAAGTATATTATTGTTTTTGAAAGGGCACCAGATGCTCTTGGGCCGGCCCTGAGTGTTTATTCATCCAGTTTTCCAAGTTATAAAACGCATTTGTGGCATTTTACCATTTTACTTATTTTAGGTAACAATATAATAAATCGGAGATCCCTAAAACAAGTAATTACGAAATATAATAAAAAGCATAATTTCTCACATAACTTTCGTGTTATAAATCAATGGCATGAGTTAGTAACTTTATTAGTTTCTTGATAAGTTTTATATGAAAACTAACCCATTAAAACTGCATTACAATAAAAGCACGAGCAAAGAAACTACAAAGGGGATCTTATTAGATTCGCATTAAAACTTACACGCTCCGTTGCAGTTTCCTTTGCAGAGATAACTGTCCAAGAAACAAACCGTTCATTATGAACTCTTCATTTTCGTCATGTTATTGAAATTTTCCCCTCGACTTGCTCGACGCAAACAAAGGAAAACAAAAAGAAAAAGAACTTCACTTCGTACGTGGCCAAATATTGTATTTATTTGAACAACTGAACACAAAACGTGAAGACAAGATGACCGAACTACATTACTCGCAAAGAATGTTGAATAGCTGCAGCATGTTCATAAATTTTAATGTAATATAAATGAGTTCATTCAATAATAAGAATAATTATTTTATTAGGAAATTAAAAAAACATACTATTAATATACTGTACAATTATACATATCCATAAATTGCTTATAACGCGTTTCTTATCTTTCTATTAATTTATTTGGTAATAACTGGGTCCTCTTATTCTGGTGGCTTACAGTCCATTTCTATATCTTCATTACCACTTCCCATTTTTCTCTACAAAATGTTTAGTTGATTTCCTAAGTAATATATTATTATATTAATATATAGGCTTATATTATTATTTAGCTAAACTAATCGCCAAAAAATATGAAAAGCTAATAGAAAATTCCAAAACTGTTCAAAACTTCAAAAGGTCAAACACGATTTCAGAAATAAATAAAAATAAAACAATATGCGGCTAAACAGATTCTGATTTGTCGAAAGCCGTGTGGAATTATTCCAAACGGTGTGCGGAATTATTCCACACTGTTCCTCTCCGAAATGTAAAATAAAATACAAAAATTATAAGTGGTCTAACCAAGATGCTAGCATAGCACTTATGAATATACATCGGGAAATAAACATTTCCAACGAAGATGTTCTAGATATGTTTTCGTCAAAAGCAAGATAGATTGATTTTGTTATATAAAGTTTAAATATTTTAAATACCAAAGTTCCTTTTTTTATTTTTGTCATGGAAGAGATATATTTTTGTTATTTTTACTTCCTTGTACAAAGTAAAGGAAGTATTGTATTCGCGAAAATTTCGGTTTCCAGATTTCAACGGAAATATCCATTTTGGCCATCCCTGAATCCATTCTGACTAATTTCGTCGTGACGTATGTACGTACGTAAGTACGTATCTCACATAACTCAAAAACGATAAGCCGTAGAAAGTTGAAATTTTGTATTTAGGACTTCTATAACATCTAGTTGTGCACCTCCCTTTTTGGTCATTACATAATTTCCAGAAATGGTACTTTATTTGAAGCCTATAATAGATTTTAATGAAAAACTATTATAAAATATAATCCAAAACTTTCCAAATTTAGTATATAAGACTTTTATATCAATTGGAATAACATACCAGCATTTGGTTAAAACAGGCTAACCGGAAGTGATATATTACCTGAAGTTGTTAACAGTTTTTCTTGAATAAAATGGTTTCATTTTGATTTTCGAAATAAATGCTTCAAATAAGAGTTTTAGAGAATTAAATTCTGCGTCTAGCACATCAAGTATTATTAAATTAGCCCTTTGTGTAAGCCCTTTGTGTAAGCGAGATATGCTTTGGATTAGGACAAAAAATAACAAAAAAATAAAAAATAGATGTTAATGTCAAATACGTGCAATTTTATAATTGTCTATACTTCATATTAGTCTTGCGTACAAGGAAGTCTTGTGGTGTCCACATCAGATTTTTTATACTTAAATAAAGGTATATATGCAAATGCCAAAATATGGTTTTTATATAAGAATTTCTCTGAAAGTTTTATATATATATATATATATATATATATATATATATATATATATATATATATATAAAACAAAATTTTCCAGAAATGATTTTTTTATTGTTTTTCGAAATACTCTTCTTATTTATTCATCAAAATCTCGATATATTATTTTTTTCCTCACTATAAATTATAAACATTCAAGAAAATGATCTCTGCGTTTAAAATGCATACAAACTTCACTATCTTGAAAAGGATATCCTTACTTTTAGAAAGCATGAAATATTGAAAAGACATTGTCCAAGTGTCTGGACATCCCTGCAATTGCAAAGAAAAGAAAGCAACAATGCACGTCGAGCGAAAACTACCCTTGCAACATCAGAAACACGACGCCACTTATGTTATGACGAGCATAAATTCCCATAACAAAAACGAGAATACACCATGTTATCTATATCTAGCTTCGTTGCTCCTGGACAGTGGCGTAGCGAGCATAATTGGCGCCTGGGGTATAATACCTTTTGGGCGCCCCTTTCCCGTAAGAACTTTTTTCATAAAATAATCTTTAAATGTCATTTTAGGGCATTTTACTACAGTTATTTGACCAAAAAACGGGTGTATAAATACAAATATATTTCATAGACATTTTAAAGAAATTTTAATTTCTTACTCCAACATTTAGAAAAAAGTTTTTAGTTCTATTAATTTTATTTCGATAACAGAGTGCGGTACCTAACTACCTAAAATACTGTATAATACATGAATAGTCACTACCTAAGTGCGCATCTACAACACACTATAGGTACTATTTTTCAGGACAAATAGAGATACGAGTTCAAATCGCGTTAAAAAATAAAGAAACCGAACAAAGAAATATTGAAATTAATAAGAAATTTAAAAAAATATGGTAATATAAATGAGAGAAATGAGAAGAAATAATTTTAACTTAATTTAGTACTTTTAAACAAGTGTAAAAAAAGGAGAATTTACTTTATAGAGCGTGAGCAGACATGTGACTCGAGCAGCCTTGAAGTGCTTAGAATCAGCTAATATCTGTGCGCGTGTCATTTTGACTTGAACTATGTCACTTTGACAAGACCAATGTTTTGACTTATTTTAATTTTGAACTGTTAAAATGTTACTATTTTCAGTTCATGTGTTTTACTGCATGAAATTTGTAGAATATTAACAATTTAGCTGTTCAAATCAAAATAAGTCAAAACATTGCTCCTGTCAAAGTGACATTATTCTTGTCAAAGTGACACGCGCACACAAATTAGCTGATTCTAAGCACGTCAAGGTCGCTCGAGTGACTGCTCGCGCCGTATAGTAAATGCAAGCAATATATTGTGACAAGACGAGAGTAAGCGCAATAACAGATAAATAACTTTTTATAAACTCTTCTAAATTATAGTTTCAATATTCATATTTTAACTCTGTTTATCTGTTTAAGTTATAAATGTCAAAATTCAGTTTAGAAATTCTTATCATATTATGATAGTTAGGACATTTATTTGTTGATCTTAAGTCTGGAAATTATTATATATACGAGCGTGACTTTAGAATGACCTCGCCTATGCACCCCATACCCCTAAGATAATCCTATCCTGGAGATAGCGTTTTTATTTTAAGGAGTCGGCATTAGTTAGCCATGGGGTAAACATGGGAGAGTCGGTATTAGTTAGCCATGGGATAAACATGGGAGAGTCGACATCAGATGGTCGTGGAGTGGACATGTAGTTTTTAGTTTTGGGGCGCCCGCCCGCTGTATTAGTTAAAAATGTAATCATTTAGTTTAAATGTAAATAAAATAAAGTTTAGTTATTAAATCAACAAGTTGTGTTCATGTCAGAATGTAGTGTTCATCAGTGTAAAGTGTAAAAAGTGAAGTGTATGTGTGTTCTTCCTTCTCACAAGCCGTGGACGCCAGCCATCCGAGGCGTCCACCAGTCATCAAAGTAATGCCATCAGCACCGCACCCCACCCCCCTCGTGTTACAGTGGCGCAGTCAACGGGTAGGATAATGAGAGTAATGATTTACTCTTATTCATCCGAAAAGATCTTACGTTATTAGTTTTAGAATTATTAGTTTGTGACCGAGGAGAGTGTACTTGGTGTACAGTATGTACACATTTGCGACCACGACGCCAGCGATGATACAGCAACCCAGGCCGTATCAGCCGTCACCAGATATGCTTGACGTATTGCTTGAAATAAATACGTTCTCTGGTGATGGCAGTGTGGGAGAATATATCCACAACATGGGAGCAGCCAGCAGACGATACGGCTGGGATGAAGTTTTTCTCGGCAGTGCAATAGTGTTTAGGCTCAGTGGTAAGGCAAGGGAATTGTATTTTGAAATTCCATTGTACAAGCGGCCTACCACTGGCACAGATATGGTGCGTTGGTTAGAAATAACATATGCAGGACGCACCATATTACCACCGTCATTTTTTCCGGCTTGTACGCCAAGTTTTTATGGTCCAGCATGGACGCACCAGGTCTACGCACCGCAGGCGCCGTTAGATTCGTTGTCTCCAGGGCATGGAGTGCACGAGTTGCCAGTAGGGAGGATCAGTTTAGAAGAAATTGAGTCCTTGCTGGCAATAGAGGATCGTTTTGCGGTGGTAGACATACCACGACCGGAAAGTCCGACAATAGTCGTCACAGCGAGTGACAAGGGCGTACAAGAAGGAAAAATGATTGAAGAGAATTGCCTGCCGGAGGAAACAGCGAAATGTGAGACTGGGGAAGAACACAGCGAAGTAGCTGATGAACTGGACATGAACACAGTATATGACGACAACCTGCACGAAATGGATCTGCAAATGGTGAACGAAGAGGACATCGAGAATGGCGAATTGGGCATGAACGTCGGAGAGGACAACTTGGCATGCCCACCTGTGCAAGTTTTACGCCGCACCCATGGAGGGCACGCCACTGGTGATATCATGTTACATTCCAGGAACGACGTTATCACTTGCAGAAGTGTTCCCAAATTTTTTGTAGTGCCATCCCTTAGACCGCTTAGGTGTGAACACCCCCCTCCCTCGTTCAGTGCAGTGACCTTTGTGTTGTTTTCATTTATGACGATTATATGACGATTTTTGTTAGTGTTTAGTTTTTTTTGGCTAGTTAAGTTGCATGTTAGATTAGTAATTTTTATTAGATAGGAAAATAAAATACCCTTTTCCTTTTTTTTAGCATTTGATATTTGAATTTGTAATTTGTTAAAACGTTTTACGTTTTTATTGTGTTTGCATTATGGTTATAATGTTTTATGTTGGTAAGCTTTATGCTTTATGTCGTAGGTTTTATACCTTTTGTCTGTTTTTAACATGTTATGTTAATTGTGTTTGTACATTTGTACCTGTTTTGCAATTTTTTTGTATCCTATGTTTTATGCTTTGTGTCATATTTGTAATATGTTTGATGCTTTATGTTGTTAAGCTTTTTGCTTTTGTAATCTCGTAAGTTTGATACCTTTTGTGTGTTACGTATTATGTTGTGCTTGTACATTTGTACCTGTTTTGCAATTTTTGTATTCTATGTTTTATGTTTTGTGTCTCATATTTGTAATATGTTTGATGTTTTATTTGTTTTATGTATGTGTTTTATGTTCTGTGCTTGCAGATTGAGAACCTATCTTCAGTTCAGGATTTAAGAATAAATATATCGATTTTGCGATATATTTATGTCTTAAGGGGAGGATAATGTGACAAGACGAGAGTAAGCGCAATAACAGATAAATAACTTTTTATAAACTCTTCTAAATTATAGTTTCAATATTCATATTTTAACTCTGTTTATCTGTTTAAGTTATAAATGTCAAAATTCAGTTTAGAAATTCTTATCATATTATGATAGTTAGGACATTTATTTGTTGATCTTAAGTCTGGAAATTATTATATATACGAGCGTGACTTTAGAATGACCTCGCCTATGCACCCCATACCCCTAAGATAATCCTATCCTGGAGATAGCGTTTTTATTTTAAGGAGTCGGCATTAGTTAGCCATGGGGTAAACATGGGAGAGTCGGTATTAGTTAGCCATGGGATAAACATGGGAGAGTCGACATCAGATGGTCGTGGAGTGGACATGTAGTTTTTAGTTTTGGGGCGCCCGCCCGCTGTATTAGTTAAAAATGTAATCATTTAGTTTAAATGTAAATAAAATAAAGTTTAGTTATTAAATCAACAAGTTGTGTTCATGTCAGAATGTAGTGTTCATCAGTGTAAAGTGTAAAAAGTGAAGTGTATGTGTGTTCTTCCTTCTCACAAGCCGTGGACGCCAGCCATCCGAGGCGTCCACCAGTCATCAAAGTAATGCCATCAGCACCGCACCCCACCCCCCTCGTGTTACAGTGGCGCAGTCAACGGGTAGGATAATGAGAGTAATGATTTACTCTTATTCATCCGAAAAGATCTTACGTTATTAGTTTTAGAATTATTAGTTTGTGACCGAGGAGAGTGTACTTGGTGTACAGTATGTACACATTTGCGACCACGACGCCAGCGATGATACAGCAACCCAGGCCGTATCAGCCGTCACCAGATATGCTTGACGTATTGCTTGAAATAAATACGTTCTCTGGTGATGGCAGTGTGGGAGAATATATCCACAACATGGGAGCAGCCAGCAGACGATACGGCTGGGATGAAGTTTTTCTCGGCAGTGCAATAGTGTTTAGGCTCAGTGGTAAGGCAAGGGAATTGTATTTTGAAATTCCATTGTACAAGCGGCCTACCACTGGCACAGATATGGTGCGTTGGTTAGAAATAACATATGCAGGACGCACCATATTACCACCGTCATTTTTTCCGGCTTGTACGCCAAGTTTTTATGGTCCAGCATGGACGCACCAGGTCTACGCACCGCAGGCGCCGTTAGATTCGTTGTCTCCAGGGCATGGAGTGCACGAGTTGCCAGTAGGGAGGATCAGTTTAGAAGAAATTGAGTCCTTGCTGGCAATAGAGGATCGTTTTGCGGTGGTAGACATACCACGACCGGAAAGTCCGACAATAGTCGTCACAGCGAGTGACAAGGGCGTACAAGAAGGAAAAATGATTGAAGAGAATTGCCTGCCGGAGGAAACAGCGAAATGTGAGACTGGGGAAGAACACAGCGAAGTAGCTGATGAACTGGACATGAACACAGTATATGACGACAACCTGCACGAAATGGATCTGCAAATGGTGAACGAAGAGGACATCGAGAATGGCGAATTGGGCATGAACGTCGGAGAGGACAACTTGGCATGCCCACCTGTGCAAGTTTTACGCCGCACCCATGGAGGGCACGCCACTGGTGATATCATGTTACATTCCAGGAACGACGTTATCACTTGCAGAAGTGTTCCCAAATTTTTTGTAGTGCCATCCCTTAGACCGCTTAGGTGTGAACACCCCCCTCCCTCGTTCAGTGCAGTGACCTTTGTGTTGTTTTCATTTATGACGATTATATGACGATTTTTGTTAGTGTTTAGTTTTTTTTGGCTAGTTAAGTTGCATGTTAGATTAGTAATTTTTATTAGATAGGAAAATAAAATACCCTTTTCCTTTTTTTAGCATTTGATATTTGAATTTGTAATTTGTTAAAACGTTTTACGTTTTTATTGTGTTTGCATTATGGTTATAATGTTTTATGTTGGTAAGCTTTATGCTTTATGTCGTAGGTTTTATACCTTTTGTCTGTTTTTAACATGTTATGTTAATTGTGTTTGTACATTTGTACCTGTTTTGCAATTTTTTTGTATCCTATGTTTTATGCTTTGTGTCATATTTGTAATATGTTTGATGCTTTATGTTGTTAAGCTTTTTGCTTTTGTAATCTCGTAAGTTTGATACCTTTTGTGTGTTACGTATTATGTTGTGCTTGTACATTTGTACCTGTTTTGCAATTTTTGTATTCTATGTTTTATGTTTTGTGTCTCATATTTGTAATATGTTTGATGTTTTATTTGTTTTATGTATGTGTTTTATGTTCTGTGCTTGCAGATTGAGAACCTATCTTCAGTTCAGGATTTAAGAATAAATATATCGATTTTGCGATATATTTATGTCTTAAGGGGAGGATAATGTGACAAGACGAGAGTAAGCGCAATAACAGATAAATAACTTTTTATAAACTCTTCTAAATTATAGTTTCAATATTCATATTTTAACTCTGTTTATCTGTTTAAGTTATAAATGTCAAAATTCAGTTTAGAAATTCTTATCATATTATGATAGTTAGGACATTTATTTGTTGATCTTAAGTCTGGAAATTATTATATATACGAGCGTGACTTTAGAATGACCTCGCCTATGCACCCCATACCCCTAAGATAATCCTATCCTGGAGATAGCGTTTTTATTTTAAGGAGTCGGCATTAGTTAGCCATGGGGTAAACATGGGAGAGTCGGTATTAGTTAGCCATGGGATAAACATGGGAGAGTCGACATCAGATGGTCGTGGAGTGGACATGTAGTTTTTAGTTTTGGGGCGCCCGCCCGCTGTATTAGTTAAAAATGTAATCATTTAGTTTAAATGTAAATAAAATAAAGTTTAGTTATTAAATCAACAAGTTGTGTTCATGTCAGAATGTAGTGTTCATCAGTGTAAAGTGTAAAAAGTGAAGTGTATGTGTGTTCTTCCTTCTCACAAGCCGTGGACGCCAGCCATCCGAGGCGTCCACCAGTCATCAAAGTAATGCCATCAGCACCGCACCCCACCCCCCTCGTGTTACAATATGTATTAATAAAATTTCAATATTCTGTATGTCTTCTGTGATCTTTCTCCAATTATTTTATTACATATAATACACTATTATATTTCACTCCAACACACCGAATGCAATGTGTCAATTTATAGTTGGAAGTAGTGCCTGGTTGTTACCGCAGCGGAATAACGGATTCAGCTAGATAGCCAACTTTTAGCTCCTAGAGTGACGTCACATGCGCAGTAACGTATTTTCGCCATTGTCATAGCAACAGCCCTGGAATGGCAGGTTGTTTATAGTTGAAAGAAGGCAGTGTCGTTCCCGAAACTCAAATATTATTTCCCCAAAACGAATCAAAATAAAAATTAGGACAGTTTGGCGCCCCTGCGAGTAGCGCCTGGGGCACAATAGCCCCCTTTACCCCCCCTTCACTACGCCACTGCTCCTGGAAATCCTGGAATCTATTTACACAGTATCCAGCTGCAACTTTTATGGCCCCGCCATTCTCCATTTCCGCACATTCATTAAGAAAACATAAGCGCGTATTGTGGAGTAAGTGGTGGTGGGAGGTGATTTACGGTCGTCACTTCCTCCCGCGCGAGATTTGAAGCTAAATTAAACACAATATCACAAACAGGGCACATGGCTCCGCCCTCAGTCCAATCTGGTTATCACACTATCTGATTACTCGGTTGTAGATTACGACGCAACGTTTGTCAGCCGATGGAATTTGCAAGTAATTGTTTGTTGCTCATTGCTGAATGCTACCAGTCATAAAAATGATTTAGAGATTTGGGAAATTTCATCCATGTAACCTAGTTTGGCGGAATGGTGTCACTATCTCAAATGAGGGGGTACTTTATGGATACTGTTTCCGGAGGTATTATACAGGATTGTTGGTCAAAACAGATCATTTAATTTTGATACGCTTTTGTAAATAATGCCTTATGTGATGTAAACACAATAGCTATTTGTGTATTAAGAGCGCAAAATGGGACATTGTCGATTGAGAGGTTGTTGCCGCGCGCAAGACACAAGATTTTTTCTACAGTCGCCACAATGGGATCCTCCATCGTAACAAAAATTTGTTACAAGTACATTAAACTAGTGCAGTGTAAAAGTGGGTATCCATTGGGAGCGTTCACGCCAAACTGTTGCAAGTGGCAGCACAATTTATTTTATATTTAATAAATAAATAAATAAATATATCATCACGGCTTATTACCCATTGCTGGGTGTGCCAATCTGCTTTGTACGCGTGCCTGAGAGTCAGGTCGCGAATCTGGGGAACCGGGTTCGATCCCGACCGACGCCAAATATTTCCAATTTTAAATGGCACAAAATTGACCCCTGTGGTGCACTCCCCACGCCAGCAATGAGTGCCCGTGAGGTGACGCCTGGTAAACGCCCGCACGGTACAAATATGTCATCATTATTTTATATTTAATTTTAATTTATCGTTATTTTCCATTTTTCTTGAGCTATTGCTTCTATCTAATCCAAGCATTTTATACTTTCGTTTTTGTAAATAAATAAATGCCCTAGTTTGTTTTCACAGCAGTGGGGCATTTTGTTTGGTTATGTAAAATACCGACAGAGCAGTTATATGTCAGATTGACTTGTGAAGGTGGTAAATGTGTAACTACAGAATCATTAGTTCCTGACTAAACGTTTCTATTAAGAATGTAGACAAGTGACATTTCTCAACATTGAATAGTTAGAAATTTGGACAGCGAGCATTTTTTCTACTTTGTCGCGCATGAGCGGCAAAGTGACATTTTGCGTTGACAAAAGAGAGCGCAAATGGCTACTTTGTATATAGACTGTAGAAAAATATTTTTTCCGTTTAGACATTTAAGGTGCATTCACAAATAAAAATTAGGTTTATGGTTTTTGTTTAGATTTAAGCAAGTCATTCATAAATGCAAGTTTAATTTAACTTTAATTTAGTTTTGATTGTACTGACATCTATGTACATGATTCAAAAACAAGTTTAAAATATCGGCAGAACAATACTTAATAGATACCCGTGCGCCGTGAAACTGTCATTCGCTTGGCATTATTGGTTATATTTCAGTAATTAAGTTTTGCCAGTCTCCTTGTTCTTCTCGCATTTGGTTTAAAGGCCGAAACTACCCCAGTGGTGCACTCTCCACGCCAGCAATGAGTGCCCGTGAGGTGACGACTGGTAAGCGCGGTGAAAATATTTCATCATTACCGATATCTGTGTACAAAGCAGATTGGCACACCCAGCAGTGGGTAATAAGCCTTGATGATATATATATATTTAACTATCAAGTATATATCGTTTTAGACTCGTTCTCATTGGTGAAGTTTGCGACGTCAAACTAAATCATAAAGCTAAAGTTTGGATCTTGCAATGTTTAGCTTTATGATTTGGATTTCATGTGGAAAGAAAGAAAAGTGAACGGCTTGTAAAGCGTATATATCTTGGTGAAATTGAGTGTGTTCGATTGCGTGGCCGTCCAGTGTGTAAGTGGATGGATGTGATTGATAAGGTACTAAAAGAGAGAAAATTTCCGAGTGGGAAGAGAAGAAGAAGTGTGCTTAGACAGGAATGTGTGGCGAAGGTTGATTGTTTCGTAACTATTATTGTGGTCCAGTTGCGGTATTTCGCTACCGAAAATCGGTCACTTTAATATGTTAAGAGTGAGGAATATATGTTGTACCCTATGATGTCAGGTTAGTAAGAATGTTGTTGAAAGAGACAGTGATTATTTTTTGGTTGATGTAGACATTAAATTCTGAAGTGTGAATGAAGTCATAACATTAAATGCGGCCAAGGTCTTTAAATCTAAAATATAAAACATAAATCTAAACCTAATTTTCATTTGTAAATGTACCTTTAAGGTGCATTCACAAATGAAAATTAGGTTTATGGTTTTTGTTTAGGTTTAAGTAAGTCATGTCAATGTAAGTTTAGATTACCTGAAAATTAGTTTTGATATGTACAGACATCTGTGTAAATGCTTCTAAAACAAGATTAAAATGTCGGTAGCGTAGTACTCAACAAGATACCTGTGCGCCGTGAAACTGTTATTGGTTATATTTCAGCAATTAAATAAGTTATGACAGTCTCCCTGTTTTCCTCGCATTTCTTTAAAAAGCCGAATCCACTAAGTGGATACTAAATAAAGATGGGTGTATATATCTATATCATTTCAGACTCGTTCTCATTGGTGAAGTTTGTGACGTCAAACTAAATCATAAACCTAAAGTTTGGACCTTACTATGTTTAGCTTTATGATTTTGATTTAAAGACCCTAATTTCTAAATAGTGAATGGAGTCATTACATAATATGCGGTCAAAGTCTTTAAATCTAAAGTATAAACCATAAATCTAAACCTAATTTTCATTTGTAAATGCACCTTTAGTCATTATCCTATAACCTTCATGCTCAAAAATATGTGAAAAGCGCATCTGCGTTAAAAAGATTTAACATTTGCTTAAGGTTGAGGATATCTCGTTGAAATGATTATGTATGCAAATATGTTTGAAGCAGAAGGCAAGACACGGTTTATGTAAATAAGTTGTCAGTTGTCAGTGCTAGTAATACAACTTGAACTTACCACCGCTTAAATACTTTCGACCACACAACATGATCGATATTTAAATCAAATTTAATTAACTGAAACTCTCGATAAATTAATTAAATTCTTGATAATCTCTTCAACCTCAACGAAGATGAATATCGCTATCATTCGCTTGCATATAAATAAACAAGAAGAAAAGTAGAAACGTTTTTGTAATAAATTACGCGAATCTGGTAATAAGTGAGTAGAAAAAGATGTTTTTACCTCCCGCTACCCTTGGTAAGGAAGGTATAGGGATCGTGCTAAAAATCGCATATCGATATTTTGTTAAATGACAACGTTTAAGGTTCCTAGAATCTAATTTTAACATTTTCACGATAATGGCTGTGTGTATGCGAGCGCGCGCGATCGTGTGTGTTTGTGTGTGTGTGTGTGCATGTTTGTGTATATGTGGATCCTACACTCTAACTCAAATACTATCATTCAGAAAATTTGAAACCTTGTATTTCGAACTTTTTCTGTAATGGAAAGAGCTTATTAGATTTTGGTGAAAATCGGATAACCAGAAATGGCACTTTACTAGAAGTTCAAAATAGTTTTTCTTCGAAAAATACATTTAAATGTTATTTTTTCGAGACTAATGTTATTATAAAAATTAAAGATTATTAAATTTTGCATTAACACTTTTTCTATACATTTTATGGATAAATTTATAAATATATCTATAATTTTAATCCCATAGCCTACGCTTTAAACAAACTAATCGCAGTTATTCAAATGTATGTAACTGACAGATAAATGCCACTATCAAAGAACTAATCATTTCAGAATAATATTAGTAACGTGTTAATAAGAAAAAAGTAAATAGAACAATAGAAAAGAAATTCAATACAATTTCCAGCATAAGTAAATATGTATGTACTTAGATTAATTAAAATTAACGATTCACAAAAATGTTTAAGCTAATCCTCATTTTTGGATTAGTGAATTCTATTCTATCCCGGTATTTAAAATTTAATCTTCATTTTATTATAGCTCCGCTGGCTCAATGGTTAGAGCAACGCCTCATGTCATGAGTGCCCTCGTGGCTCTGAGTTGGAATCTCACTAAGGCATGGATATGTGTGAATGTGAACCCACTCTGTAATTGGGATTTAATCCTATTGAGGGGTTTAAAAAAAAGGTAGTCACTTGGATTAGATTAGACTATATTTTAAGAAATAAACTGTCAAAATTAGAGTAAAATTCGCTAATCCAAAAATAAGGATTAACTTAATCTTTTTTATGACTCGGGCTGTAAATGGCGGGAGGTATTGTGTTGGCCACACCAGATTTTTTATTTGAAAAAGTAGTGTTTATAATTTCCAAAGTACTTCAAACTGACGTTAGCAGGTGGCTATGGAAGTTTTTAAACTTTAGAAAAGTTTCTAGTTTAAAATGACGATAGTAAAACTAGTTGAAAAGCATAAATTATTTTGAAACCTGCTCTGTTAATATTGTTGTTTCTTCGTGATATTCAAATGTACTCGTACTGTCTGAATTTAATGCAATATGAAAGTTTTTAATGGATTATTAGTAAAGCCATTTATTCCATTAAACTAATAGCACGCGCTGTGTACATTGTTATGTGCCCTCAACAAAGGGTATATAAAACTGTCGATTATGTTTATCAGATTACCTAATGGATTTCTGTTTCAATATTTAATGTTTTACATATATTAAATAGAATTGATTTGTACGGCACGATTCAAAACTTAAACAATGCTACCAAACAAAAACATGTTTCTATGGTAACTAGTATGTGTCGTTAAACATAAATTTTACTCCTTCCCTTATTAACCTTGGAAACAGTTAAGGCGACAAAAATGGATACCATCGGTTCGTTGAATGACATAAGTATAGTTGAATTTTATTAAAAATCTGATTGCATATTTCTCAAGCACAACACATGGGTTTTAAAGTTTATATATTTTGTGGTTTTACCAAATAAAAAATTTAGTTCAATAATTATTATAACTTAGGAACAAAATACTTCGATTCAAAATAGGTTATGGGACAATACAGATCTGTGTGCCTTTGATAACAATAATGAAAAATAAAATATCTATGAAATATACATGCTATTGAATGTAAAATGTATAATTGTATAATATTTATGAGATCTACGATAAATTATTAGTAGACAACTTTATACAAAGCGCACGAAGGAAATCTTTACACTGACCTTGACAAAAATATACGTCAAAGTTCAAGAAACATGTAAGTAAATGGAATACACAAATTACATATTAACTAACGGTTCTCCCAAATCAACGGAAAATATTTTTTAAATTGCCGTCGACTAAAAGTACACTGTGACAAGTAGGATAGTCTGACAGTCCTCACACTGGCGCGAATTTATCGCGCAAATGTATAAGAAAGATATGTCGACGTTTTCAAAATCACAGCTTATGATAACACACGTATTTTCTATTTCAAGTGGTGCTTCAAATATATTTTAAACTGACAAAACGGTTCGTGTATATATAAAACGCCATTCTACACGTAATAAATCCTTCCCAGAAATATTTAACGGGAAATCCATCAGATGGCGCGACCAGCGACACGGAACAGCTGCTTGGATAGCCTATAAACATGGAAACATCTACTATATTAAGAAAATTCTGATTGACAGATGTCAGTGTCAAGTGCAGTTGAATAGTATGTTTGTGTTATAATTTTACTGGAAGTATAAATACTTTCTGTTTGCATAAAATACATAGAACTGATTTCACGTAATGTTCTGGAAATATGGAATCTTTTGCAAGAAACTTTTTGTGTGGAATTTGTACAAAATACATGGAACTGACGGGAGGTAATGCGCTGGCCACATCAGATTTTTTCTATTTTATCCAAAACCTTACAAAACGTAATAACACAGTAATTTTATATAAATAACTCTTAAAACATCACATAGGCCTGAGAGACCGAACCAGTGGCAAACGTATGGAATAATTTCCCAAAGAATAGCATAGGGCAGGGATGGCGAACCAATGGCACGCGTGCCATTAATGGCACGCATCACAATATTTTGGGCACGTCACTGATCACAAACTTCATTATGATGCACTACGAAAAAAAGTGTGAAGTAGGTATTATATGACGAGCGAACGCGAGTGATCCCTACGCTACGGAATGTTCGGGTGCGGTGCGCGGGTCATTTGATAAACTGAATTTGTCCCAATTTGATTGGTTGGAAATTGAAGAATTTGAAATGCAGCTGATTGATTTCCAGTCTAGTTCAATATGGATTCAAAAATTTATTGAAACAAGGAAAGAGTTTGAATTTATTGAAACAGAAAGATTGACAAGTAATATATGTGAAAATGCTAATAACAAAATTTTGGAAACATGGAATGCGTTACCAGATACTTTTAATTGTTTGAAGAACCTGGCTCATGCTATTTTAACAATATTTTCATCAACCTACGCCTGCGAGTCATAATTTTCAGAGATGAATAGCATTAAAGACTCGGTTAGAAACCGTTTGACAGATGACTCCAGTTCAGCATGCACTCTGCTAAAAGTAACATCTTACAACCCTAACATATGTTATTTGTCATCGAATCTGCAACAACAGAAGTCACACTAATTTTACTTTAATTTAAATTACGCGTATAATTGAAACATTGCAAAATGTTCCTATTTTTTTGTAGTAAATAAAGAGTTTTGAGTTGATAGTATTTATTATTATTATTATTATTATTTTCCCAATAATCACAAAGTCAAAATTATTTGATGGCACGTCTATGACCTCATTAAACATTTCTTTAGAAAAATGGCACGTTGATACGTAAAGGTTCGCCATCCCTGGCATAGGGCTAAAAACAAGAAATTATATAGTAAAAGAATTTCGAAAAACTTCTAGAAATGTGAGGATTGTTGATGAAGCGCACAAGTGTAGAAAGAAACCGAAAGCAATCGTAGGTCTAAAGTGCATTCCGGGTCGGACGAGAAGTTATATCCTTAATTCGGATGTCCGCATTTTTCCGGGCAACTTGCGGACTGGATCGCATTTCGCTTCAGACCTTCTCGTTCTTTACTTCTGGGGATTAGCAAGAAACTTCGCGGGGACGCAATAAGTAATAATAAAGTTTGGAATGTCCGTGGACTTGTTGTCTTTATTGTGAAACTCGGAAGAAATATAGGTGGAGTATTGTTCTTTTCATTAAAGAAGGATATCCCGTTTCGCTGGTACGGTTATTGTGTGGGGCTCTCACACTGTGTTTGCGTTTGGTCTTTGCAGCTACCCTAAATAATGACTTTCATTGCGTCATCTTTTAAAGCTGAGTATTTTTAATGTCAAGGAAAAATTACCTCCAATAAAGTCTGTTATATGCAAGCGAGCTCGTCTGATTTATAAACGAATTTTACTAAACATTTGAATAAAATATAAAAGTAAATTAATTAGTCTATATAGAGATAGGCGCAGTGTATATAATATTTTATTCAATTTTATCAACAACTAAGCAGCATCTTTGAATTTAATTCCGAAGCAAGTAACCACTAACTCGTTTCTCGTTTTCGTATCATCAGCCGTACATGACAGTTGTCGTTGTGTAAAGATAAGTAACCTATTTTAGCATAAATGTTAAAATTAATTAAAATAAATAAGTTTTGTAATGTTAAATGATTTCAATAATAAAATAATTTTGTAAAATTGCTTTTTATTTATATTTAATAAAACACAAAAATCAGTAATAATTCCTCCGTGACTTCTAAAATATTCTCTCACGCAGTGAGTAATGTTGTACATTAGTTATTGCAAATAACCATAGTTACAAGTTTATTATGAGTCAGTGTTGGATAAAATATTATTTAAATCACGTGAGTTGTGAATGTTTATTCAATAGTTATATACCGAATGCTAAGAATTAAATCGATTAAAATGTCTGGCTTGTACAATAAATTTTGCTTAAAAAGTATTTGAGTACATAATAATTTGAAAAAACCCGAGACCACAGGTCGAGGGACTTTATCTTAAATTATTATGTACGATGACACTTTTCTAAAAGCAAAATTTTGTAAATAAGCCAAACATCAAATTTAATCAATTCGATTTTTTTATTTATACCGTGTGTACTTTTTTTGTGGACCGTAGGAAATACAATGGTAAAATTTTCATAATGCTGTAAATTCTGCCCTATTAATTTTAGAACAACAGTGTAAATACAAAAAATGTTCAGAATTAAAAACTGCATCTAAAAAGTCCAAAATAATTGTTTACATGCGTTTCGTTTGTGCAAGAGAGGCAAAATAAAAGTAATAATATTTAGCTACTTACAGAGTGCCATGAGCACTATCACAAAATTTTAAAACAGTTGTATTGCTTGAATTTGACATGGCATCTGTCATAAAGTTTTTAAAATTATTGATTTCATTATAGTTATTTATGTATTAAGGGCATAATCAAAAGATTGTAGCACGGGGGAATGTTTAAAGCTCGACGCGTAGCGGAGAGCTTTAATTTTCCCGAGTGCTATAATCTTGATTATGCCCGTGGTACATACAACGTTTTATTTTATTTTCGTTCTCGAAATTCAAGGATTCAATGAGTATATATTCGGTATCGTTGTGTTGACGTTGTGATTTTTAAGTACGCTGTGGTTTCTAGCTATATTGTTTATAACAAATTTTAAATTAGTGTCAAATGAAAATGGAAGATTTCGATTATTCAAAAGAAATGTCGAATGAATTTGACGCTACCCAAAGCAAGTTGGTTCCACAGAAGTGAAAAGACGTATATGACAAAGGATACGAATAGTTTTACGAGCAGCGGTGTTCAAAAAATGTGATTTATCGAATTTATTATGTTGTTTGACATTTATCTAAAAATGACGATTTTGACGTTTGAAAGCTGTTGCTTGCCAACTTATAAGCTCTCGGGCGATAAAAGCCAAATTGCGCCCGTTTTTGAGGGCAGATAAAGAAGTTTATGATTCCAAAATAAAATAAAATTATTTATCAGTAAGCATGGATACATTTGCCATCGCAGAAAAAACTAAATGGAACAATATTAACAATTAAATATCAATTAATAAAGTTTTATCTGTCAAAGTCAAATAATATGACTATTCACATTGCATATTTTGTCTTGCATGGCACTCTGTAAAAAGCTTAAAGACGGATATTTTATTTTACGTTTATCTCATGGCAAGAAACTATTATATCAACAAATTTAGGCTAATTTGATGGTATTTAATTCTGAACATTTTTTATGTTTACACTTTAGTTCTAAAATTAATAGGGCAGAATTTACAGCCATATGAAAATTTTCCTATGGTCCATAAAAAAAGTAGACACACGGTATATATACACACAACTCGCGCCCCAGAGCGAATGAGGAAACACGAGACTGCACTCGGATGTGTAATTTCGAAGAAAAAAAAAACTAGCTTAAAAGATATTCGAGAAAAAACGTCTTAAAATTGACCAATCAGAGACCTACACCTTTAACGTGTGTTTGCCGTAATTTTACGTTACTAGGGTTTTATACAAATCAAATCTTCTTTAAAATGTGTGAGCGACTGTAGTTTTCGAAAAACGTCAGTGTCAAATTAAATTTGACAAAGTGAATAAAAAAAGGCAAATTCTTACCATGGATTCAGCCGCTGATTACTTAGAAATGATTACAATTTTCGGAGAATGTGAACGTAACGCCAGAGAGGCACGACTCTATTCGGAACGTTTTCCGGATAGAAATCTTGTGGATCATAAAGTGATATTGAGAGCCATCGCAAGGATGCATGAGACCGGTCAAGTTATGCCAGATCAAATGACAATAATATTTTCGTTTAACACATTTTACACAGCTGCTGCAACACGTTGCACTGTACGACATAAATGATGCTCTCGGATGACACCTCCGCTAACCTAAATTTGTTGACAGTGAAAAATCAACCCTAAAGTGTCAAAATTACAGTAAGTCAAACAAATTTTGTAACTCACTAGTAATATTTTTAAAACCTAGCAACCAGTTTTATTTTGTAATATCATCACACCTCAAGATATTCTTCTGGTATTGGTGGATTAAACAGTCTTGTAACTCCGTTATGCAAGCAGCCGCAAATTATTTACTTCTATTTGTTGGCAACCTATGTCGTCGGCCAGTGTCAGTGTCGTCTGCGGCGCGAGTTGTGAGACACACACACATATATATATATATATATATATATATATATATATATATATATATATATATATATATATATATATATATATATATATATATATATATATATATATATATATAATAATAATAATAATTTAAAAAAATTAAGTCAGGAGCCCTTGGATGGGTTACATTTTCTTTTCATGAATAATCATTATCTTAACTGACTTGGTGTATAAGTACCTATCTATTATTTTTGGTTTCCCAAACGCCGATTAAATATATTTGTATAAAATCAATATCCTATTCGGTTCTACAATGTTTGTCTAGACAGGAAGTTTTAAATTTTGTGTCATTTCCTCGGAGTTCAATCAAAATTTTAATTCATTACCTTAAAAGCAATTCTATGCTTTGAATATAATATTCCATCTTACTCGTATTCTCTTTTAACTAAAATATTAAGTTTCATTTTAAATTTTGTGTATTTTATACTTTGAACTTTCGCTTTGAGATAGAATCATATTTCTAAAATATAATGTCCTTCTGTATAATTTGATGTATTTTTATGTTATCTGATTTTGAAAAGTATGATCAAGACTTGGATTTTTTCTCAAAACCTTTTCTTTTGTAAGTATTAGTTTGTAAATAGCAATTACATAATTAATAAAATTTAAAGATTCAGCTGTAGGCACTTGATGAAACATTATAATAATAGTAATAATAAATGAAAATACTTGATGTAAGTTTCACGTATACGTTTTATTTAACTCTTAATCGATTTCGGCTTCTTAGGCCTTCTTCAGAAGATGTACAGTATTGAACTAAATACAAGAATTGTTAAGTATTCCTAAACACTACATAACATCTGTTGACAGTAAGGGGATTACTTGGAAAATTCATTTATTAGGGTTTGCCAGACATCTGTATGAATTAAACCTACTTGGTCATTTAAGATGCTCGAGCCAATTTTAATTGCTTTTGTATTCCATAAGCTTCTAGTAAATCCATTTTCGGGCCTTTGGCTGTTATATGTAAAATTTTAATATTCTTCTTATCACAGGTATGATTCATCTCATTCAAATGTTTAGCTAGATTTGAGTCTTCTTTGTTTTATTTTGTAAGATCTCATATGATCTTTAAACCTGATATTAAATGTCCTGCCTGTTTGACCTATATACGAGGTTTTACAATCATTACAATTTATTTGGTATATTCCACTGCGGTCATGAATTACAACAGTGCAATATAACCCTAGCATATTATAACAACTACACAATTAAAAACCTTTTAATAAATAACAAACTAAATCGCACAGATCCAAATGAGAGCCAAAGGCCCGAAAATGGATTTACTTGAAGCTTATGAAATACAAAAAGCAATTAAAATTGATTCGAGCATCTTAAATGACCAGGTAGATTTAATTCATACAGATGTCTGGCAAACCCTAATAAATGAATTTTCCAAGTAATCCCCTTACTGTCAACAGATGTTATGTAGTGTTTAGGAATACTTAACAATTCTTGTATTTAGTTCAATACTGTACATCTTCTGAAGAAGGCCTAAGAAGCCGAAATCGATTAAGAGTTAAATAAAACGTATACGTGAAACTTACATCAAGTGTTTTCATTTATCATTACTATAATTACATAATTACTTCTACCGTTACACCTAAATTAATTTCTCATGTTACTGTTTCACTGTTACACCTTTCCTTTAGTGCGACATTTCTAACCTAGTTTTCCGGTGTGAACTTGCCGCGTGGCACGTTCGCCATCTTGGCGCCGTATCCAAGCCACCATCGATCCACGTCTCCCCCACACCTGGCAGGTGTTTACACGACGCACGCACGCAGGCACAAGCCCGTCTACCTGCACCCCCAACATGACCAAGGCGGAGGATCAGCCCTTGTACAACTCACACGCCTAATTACGGACATATGATCTGAGTAGGCTAGGATAGTGGACAGCGAGGAAATGGATAGCTTTTATCAAAATTATTTCTACTTTGAATAGATCATAGAGATGGTTTCCAACAGAACAACCCTATACTATTACTGAATTATATTGAAGCCTATGGTATGGTGCAGTAGATTGCATGATACATCAAATTTTGAGATGGTAGTAAAAAAAATCTGATGTGGCCAGCACATTACCTTCCGTCAGTTCTATGTATTTTGTATAAATGTCATACAGAAAGTTTCTTGCAAAAGATTATATTTCTTGTACATTACCTTAAGGCAGTTGTAGGTATTTTATACAAATTCCATACAGAAAGTTTCTAACAAAAGATCCTATATTTCCAGTAAAATTATAACATAAACATACTGTCAACTGCACTTGACACTGACACCTTTCATTCAGAATTATCTTAATGTAGCAGTTGTTTCCAGAGTTATAGCTGCCTAATATATATATATATATGATATTTAATTTCTTTATAATTTTTTAACTCTATGTCCATTTAATATGAAGTATAAAATGCATTCAAATCGTAATTCTTTAATATTTATAATAACATTAAATGTGAAAAAATGATATTTAACATCGTTTTTTCAAGAAAAACTGTTAAAATCTTCAAATGAGGGTACTTCCGGTTGACCAATTATACCCAAAATCTAATCAGCTCTTCACATGGATGTAACGAAGAGGAATACGAAAGAATTATAATTTTTGGAATCGCATTAGAAAATTTTGTCACACACAGACACACACACACACACACACACACACACACACACACACACACACACACACACACACACACACACACATACATACATACACACAAGCACGCACACACACACACACACACACACACACACACACACACACACACACACACACACACACACACACAAACGCACACACATACAGACATCATCGTAAAAACAGTAAAATCGTATTCTAGGGACCCTAAAACGTGCTTATTCATCAAAAACTCACAACCAAATTTTTTGACCAAAGACAATACCTTCCTTACCTAAAAGTGACGGAAGGCAAAAAATCTGATGTTAACACCACAAGACTCCTAAGCAAGACCAATATGAAATATAGACCCAATTATAAAATTGCACGTATTTGACGTAATTTGATATTAACATTTTTTTTTTATCTTTTTGTACTATTTTGTCTTAATCCATAGCAAGCTTTATTACAAAAGGCTAATTTAATAATATTGGTTGTGCTAGACGCAGAATTTAATTCTCTAAAACTATTATTTGAAGCACTTATTTCTAAAATCAAAATAAAAGCCTTTTATTCAAGAACAACTGTTAATAACTTTAGGTAATATGTCACTTCCGGTTAGCCTATTTTAACCAAAATCTACTATGCTATTCCCATTGACATAAAAGTCTTATATACCAAATTTGAAAGGTTTTGGATTATATTTTAAAATAGTTTTTCATTAAAATTTATAGGCTTCAAGTAAAATACCAGTTCTGGAAATTATGTAATGACCAAAAAGGGAGGTGCACAACTAGATGTCATAATAGTCCTATATACAAAATTTCAACTTTCTACGGCTTAACGTTTTTGAGTTATGCGAGATACGTACGTGCGTACATACGTACGTACGTACACACGTCGCGACGAAATTAGTCAAAATGGATTCAGGGATGGTCAAAATGGATATTTTAGTTGAAATTAGTAAACCGAAATTTTTCGCGATTACAATACTTCCTTTACTATGTACAAGGAAGTAAAAATATTGGGTACCAAATGTTAAGAAAAAATCTGATGTGGCCACCACACGACTTCCTTGTACGCAAGACCAACATGAAGTATAGACCCAATTATAAAATTGCACGTATTTGACATAATTTGACATTAACATTTATTTTTTTATTTTTTTTGTTATTTTTTGTCTTAATCCATAGCAAGCTTCATTACAAAATACAAAAAGTAATGTTTTAAATTTACATATCTCGCTTATACAAAGGGCTAATAATAATACTTGATGTGCTAGACGCAGAATTTAATTCTCAACTCTTATTTGAAGCATTTATTTCTAAAATCAAAATGAAACCATTTTATTCAAGAAAAACTGTTAACAACTTCAGGTAATATATCACTTCCGGTTAGCCTGTTTTAACCAAAATTTACTATGTTATCCCAATTGACATAAAAGTCTTATATACCAAATTTAAAAGTTTTGGATTATATTTTTTAATAGTTTTTCATTAAAATCTATTATAAGCTTCAAATAAAGTACCATTTCTGGAAATTATGTAATGACCAAAAAGGGAGGTGCACAACCAGATATTATAGCAGCAATCCTAAATACAAAATTTCAACTTTCTATGGTTTACCGTTTTTGAGTTATGTGAGATACGAACGTACGTACAGACGTCACGACGAAATTAGTCAAAATGGATTCAGGGATGGTCAAAATAGATATTTCCGTTGAAATCTGAAAACCGATTTTTTTTGCGATTACAATACTTCCTTTACTTCGTACAAGGAAGTAAAAAGCGTTTTTACGGCCCGATTACCGTAAATGTAAAACTTGTTTACACTTTGTAATATTTAATGTATATCTTATGAGTTGATAATGGACGAATTTGCGTCCGAAACATCCCACAATGAAACTTATATAAACTATATTGGAACTTCAAGGCCTACTATTATTTACTATCTAAAAACATTCTACAAGGTTCCCAATAGTTATTTGTATCACTAGTCCAGAAACTGAATATTTGCGAGAACGAGTTTATTTTGACAGGCCGAGCTGAAAGCGAGGCCTGCAAATACGAGATCTCGCAAAACAGTTTCTGGCCGTGTGATACACAAGATTTTTTGTGCCGACATCTCCATAAATTCTTCGTATATATCTCAACACTTTAATTCTATTTTACATAACCTAAAAAAATGAACATATATTTTTATCGGTTTTGCATTGCAAGTTTAAATATAATTACTTACATTTGAGTTAAAAATGCGTGATTATTTTATATTTATTGAAAATATATTATACAAACATTAGTTACGTATGTATTTTATGTAATTTCGCATATTTTCAATGACAGATAGCGGAAACTCAATTGTGTCACGTGAAGTTAGTTGTAGTTACAAAACAAACGAAACAAATTAGTCCCAAAGTTAGAATTTATAATTAATCTATACGAGATGACAGCAATGACAGCATATTATTATTTTTATGACAAAATTTAGTTATTTAATTAAAGATTTAGCCTTAAAATTTATAAACATTTTGTTAATTCTTGTGTTGAAAATAATCTTAAATTGACATATCACCAGAACAGTAATGCCAACTCCTTTTGCCGGCCTAGGTCAGCAACAGCGCATTTCTGGACGATTTTAAGTTCTGTAATACTAGTCAAAATGGACGGAGGTACGAAAACCAAATTTCATCGCTTTATTATCCGGTATTCGAACCCGGGCCCCTCGGGTCGTGAGTCGGCTACGTTGCCCTCTACACCACTACACCACCGGGATTCGATCAATATATCATATATTCCAATGATAATAACAAACGTAATATAAAACTTCATTACAATTAATTAAAATAAAAGCAATTTTATGTAGTGCATAATAATATGAATTTTATTAGCACTTCTGGCTTTTGCGATTCAGCAATCAAACAACAAACTTTAATTACAAAGTAACAAAAAAAGGAGTAGTTAATTCCAAAGTAATTATTATGCAAGTACATCTCCATATCAGCTTTGAGCTGCTCGGTTGCATTCTGAGTTAAGAATCCAACTCCAAATTACAAACAAATGAAATAGGGATCTGTGTCCCGATTCCTCTTCCGTTCTTGCGCCGGGATCGCATCGCTTGACTTGGCTTGGCTTGGCTTCGCGTCAAGTTATTCGCTTATGGCTATGCAAATTTCTGCCAAGGTCCCAATATAAACAGCCAGAAGTTTTGAGTGTGTCTTAATCTGTATATTGAATTTTAAACTGAATTTAACTTTGGTAAAGCTCTGGGGAAAATTTTATACCTATCAACCACGCTATATAAATGTAGAATATAGTTAACGCGATTGGAGAATAATTTTATTTCAACTTTTTGTTGGTTTTGGAGGAAGTTCGCCGTCCAAAATTTTGTGCACATTTCGCACACATGTATTACTCATGGAATTTTATACCTAAGGAATATTTAGGAGGCCTGTTGTCTTAATGCTGACCCTAACTACTGTTGTATTTTACTTCAAATTTTATTGTCTTTTATCTTAAAAAATAGAATAGTTATTATATATAAACCATATAAGTGGTAAAAAGGAACTTCAGTGTCGAGACTACCGAGGTGCATATAATTTTATTTGAAATCAAAAAAGTTATTGTAAAGAACACTCAAAATTATGTGTTTTATCACAAACTTCATCGGAATTATTTAGTTCGTTTTTCTTACCCATATTTTTTTCTTATTTTACGTACAAATTTACTAGTACTATTGTATATCAACGCCTGCCCAAATTATCGGAAGTAATATAGTAAGTGCATTGAAAATGATCGAAAATTCTACATGAAAATAAGTGTTGCCTAGAAACTGGATAAATTACTATCAAAATAAACAAACTCAGTTTTTTAAGAGGCAACACATTTTGAATGCTGAATTTTAAGATCATTTTTAATGCAGAAAATATATTAATTAGACTATTTCCAGAACATTAAAATTCAAAAAATCATATTAATTTTTATTACTTTAATAGATATTGTAGCGCCAAAAATTCAAAACTGTGTTGTTATCCCATCCCTAGTCTAGATAGATGGCAGCACTTGCTAACAAAAAAAATTCCGCGGAATGTGACCCAGATAACCTGTAATATATGCTGAGGTACAAGTATTGTGTGCAAATAAAAGTTGTGTGTAAAATAAATATTCACTCTTGTTTTATTATTACTCGTATCCAACTTAGCATACATATAAATTATAAAATATAACTATAAATAAGAAACAAAAAAACACTAAAAGTTACAAAATGTAAAATACTGAAGGGACCATAATAAGAAATTAAATAGAAAGCAACCAGTGACGGGCACAATCAACTGCAATAGAATTCCCTTCTGCAAGGTCTTTGAAGGTGCATCTACTTGGAAGGTTTGGGCAAATGAGGAGATGGTTCATTGTTTTAATACATAACCAGTGTTACAAATCAGAAAATCTCCGGGAAAATAAATAACCAGTAACAATACTTGTTTATATGTAAAATTTAGCTGTAGCAATCCAAATGGTTTTTACTGTTACTGCTTTATAATTTTCTTCGTTGATTTTACCATTTTGTATGCCCAGTCGGTAAATTTGGGCTAAAACATTGTCTGACGTATTATCAAATTGATAGGATTTCATCATAAAATATTTTAAACTGCTCCCACCCACTCAATACCCATTTTCTTAGGAAAACGTTCCAAAACGATTCATTTTGGTATGATTATAAATGTCAAACAAATTTTGTTTAAATCTGTTTATATATTACCAATCTTTAGCAACACAGACAAATTAGCAGCTCTACTTTTTAATGCGGATTTCTAATTGTCACAATGCCCAAAATTCAATTTTATACAAAGAAAAAGATAATTTTGTTAGAAGATAGCATTACAAAATAATTAATTGGGTTATTTCTATTTCTCTTATCTGTATATAATTACAAAAAACTTAAAAGATTGCTTAAATATGTTTGCAATTTTAGGCTGTCATTTAGGATTTTATATGTCAAATCAGCGCAATATTCACGGTAAGTTTCTGAAAATTTTCACCTAGTATAGAATATTCGCCGTAAGTTTGCTTTGATTGGTCAGAATATTCAAAATCTTGGAAATATTCTTACACATACCTACAAAAATTATCATAAAATTGGCAACACTACATTTGCATGAAATCGTCGTATAATACCTACTTTAGTGCCGATGTCTGAACTTTTAATTACAATTTTTGTGCACTTTAGTGACGATTTTAAATAAATTATATTTAATTCCTACTATACAATCAGTTCTCAATATAACAATAATAAAAATGTAATTATTTATATACTCCAAAACAACTCAAATATGATGATATCTCTGGAAATCTATATGTATTTACCTCTGTCGTTATTTTGTCATTATGTTATACGAGTATTGTCCCTGTACAATAAAGTGCGTTTGTCGGGACATTTTTATTTTTAGATTTTTATTTTATTTCCTAATGTAATATTCGATTGGCGTGGTCTACGTCACAATGAAACTGTGTTATCGATTGGTCCGGTAGGTGACCGCTTGGTACCTGACTAGCCTCACCAAAACATTCAGGACTGAAAACAAAACCGCCAATCGATTCTTTCAAATTACAGAGCAGTTTTTTAAAAATGAACGAAAATACGATATGTATTTTAATCACAATCGATTAGCAATATGACGATTTTTGACTTTTAAAAAGTTGAGAAGTTAGTTATTGTTCATTTCATTTCCTAAGAGGTTGGAAAGTATAGCGTGAGTATAGCTGGGGTTGGAAAGTTGAAAGATGAAACACTTTCCACCTCGGTTAGTAATATACTATTGTTCTAATAATGTTACTTATTACATTTTCTAATTTACTGTTCGACCATCTGTATGTGTCCAAGCATAATCATTCATGATACACTATTACTGAATTTATATGCAGTTTTCAAAGCTTTTTCAAAACGTTTTTAGTTTTGAAACCGTAATGTATACAATGCCAAAACGGCTTTGAGTTATTTCAAACCAAAACTAAAATTTATAGGTTTGACTTGAAAAATAGTTTCAAAATCAATAATGTAAACACTTCGGTTTCGATATTTCGCTTGCGTACATAGCATAACGTGTGCGTGTGCTGTGCGTGTGGGTGTGCGTGAGTGTGTGTGTGGATGTGTGTGTGGATGTGTGTGTGGATGTGTGTAATAAAATTTTCGTCTACGATAACTTTAAAACTACAATTCCAAAAATTATAATTCTTTCGTATTCCTCTTCGTTGCATCCATATGAGGAGCTGATTAGATTTTGGTTATAATTGGTCAATCGGAAATACCCTCAATTGAAGATTTTAACAGTTTTTCTTGAAAAAACGATGGTAAATAACATTTTTTCACATTTAATGTTATTATAAATATTGAAGAACATTATATTCTCTATACGATTTGACTGCATTTTATACTTCATATTAAATGGATATAAAGTTATAAAATTATAAAGAAATTAAATTTTATGAATTAGCTAGCTATGCTAGAAACAGCTACTGTATTAAGAAAATTCTGATTGAAAGATGTCAGTGTCAATTGACATATTCATAGTATATTTGTGTTATAATTTTAATCGAAATATAGGATATTTTTGCTCGAAACTTTATGGAATTTGTATAAAATACATATAACTGTCACTGTCGAAAGGTACTGTACATACAAGAAATTTAGAATATTTTGCAAAGAACTTTCTGTATGGATTTTATAGAAAATACGTAGGCATTTACGAAAATTCTACCGGTAGATACCGCATCTACCGACTGTGTTCGAAAACACGATTGGTAAATAGTTACCGTGTTCGAAAATTGTACAATATCTACCAGATTCATCTACCGGATTCATGAAGAAACTCAAAAAATGGTAGTAGTTAAGTAGTTAAAATTGGAAATGTGTTCAAAGTGCGACTCTGCTCAGTTTGTTAACTACATTAAATTTCTAGCCTGTTTCAAATTTTCAAATTTTTTATAGGTTATGTATCTACCCCTGTTTACCACTTGCGTTTTTAAAATATCGATTCCGGTAGCTATAACCTGATAGACAGCTATTTACCGGTAATAGTTCACCAATAGAATTTTCGTAAATGCCTCATATAACTGACGGAAGGTAATGTGCTGGCCACATCGGATTTTTTTGCGGTGGTTTTGGAGAGTAGCGACCATTTTCTTTCAAACTCTGACCTTAACTTACTAAAACCTACCTAAACCAATCTGCATGATGTATTAGTTGCTCGTTGGATGTAACACCCTCTTGAATACCCATGAATAACTTATTAAAATGAGGTTAGTTTTTGCGCTATGTATATCTCCTAGATATCTCTTATTGAATATAGTTATAGTACCGATAGTAGCACTGGCTGAGTGGACATCAGGTTGTGGCAAATTAGTGCCTCGCGCAAAGCTGTATTAATCACCTGCAGGTCAGGTTGATTCGAGTGAATAAAGCCGAAACCGCCTGACCGCAATCCCGCCACAGTTATGTCGCCGATTAGGGGAGAGCCAGAGCCCGAACTCTGCCAGTTTTAATTGTTCTCATACGTACAGACAGTCGTCATTCCGTAAATGCCAGTTTTTTCTACACCTGCAAAATCGATAGACACTGGTATTATAATATTATTGTCATTCAACATATCTTACATTTCTGTATAAACGAACGTGGTTTCGTTGCATTCATTTACTTGCATATGAATAGGGGATTCCACCATTTTTTTTTTAATAACTTCAGCTGAACGTATAAGTAGAACTAAGACTGTCGGTGAAAATCCGGTGAAAAAATTCCTATTAATAAGCGAGTTACAGTCCTCCGAAATTTGAAAATATAGATGTGACGTTATGTATATAAGTTTTTATGAAACTTTTTTCTTCGTGGACCTAAATCATTTTGAAATACATATATGCTATTTCTAAATTATATTTACAAAAAATAAATAAATATTATTATACTGTACAAATCGACATGATTTATAATTGGAAATGTATTAAAATTATTAAGTTTAATGCAAAATATTTATATTCATATATAATATCATAAGTGGTAAATTTTTGCCGGAAAAATTTTCAGATTGTTACGAGAGCCGGTTGCCTAGCAATTTATTGAGTGGCATTGACAAAAATATTACGAGTTGTCAAACGAGTGATTTTAGATCAATGTCACGAGATAAATTGGCAACGGGCTCGAGTAAAACAATAGGAAAATTTTTCCAGGATAAAATTTAAACACGAATGGTATTCGGATGACTATTTCCAAAATAAAAATCAGGTAATCATTTATATAATTTTTTTCTTGACAAAAATCTTATAATTTTTATTGTTTAGTGGTATTATGTTTAAGTTTGCTTTTCCAACGTTTTAAATAGATTCTTGTCCGAATCGACTCGTTTTTAATAAAAACTGATAACACTGAAAATATACAGACTTTGACAGGTATGTAAACAATATGTTTCTAAAACGGCAAAAAACTTTCGCTTATCAAAACTCACTTACTCGTAATACGTATCTTATTGGCTTAAAGGGTGCGATAAAATTTTTGTGACGGTGTTTTGTCGAAATGAAACTTGGTAACTAGGTAGAATCCTGAATTTGGATTGGTTCATATATGTATGAGTGAATAGTCAAATAAAAACTGTTTGAATTTGTTTACTTCCATTGGTAGTAGGCTCCGCCTCTAACTCGGTATTCGTTATATATTTATAGGTGGTCTTGAGTCGCCAATCAAAATAATATATATATGGATTTCATATGTGACAAGCTGCTAGAACAAAAACCCCCTTATTTCCGAAGTAGTTCAATTATATCATTTTATTTCTTTATTAATATTCATTACTAAGCATATACTTTCACTATTTTTTACTAATTTCTCGTAATTCGATTGAGCTGTAATCCTCTAATCCGAATTTGAAAATGGTGATAACGGAAAACTTGAAAATAGAAGGAATTTGGAATAGAATACAATCATGTTAGGGGTATTAAAAACTGGAATATTTTGAAAACTAATAACTTTTTTAAAACTTTGATAGTCTCTATCATTTATGCATACTGACTGTAATTGCAAATAAAACAGAAAATATGATTTCATGAAATAAATAAGCATAAATGCTTATTGAATGCAATCATTGTGCATAAGATATTTGTTTTGTCATCTATCTGTAACAGAAATCAATTGAATGCATCAATAAAAAGAGGCATTAAGCAAGTCATTCCCGTTGAAGAATCGGAAAAGATTTTTAATAAAATTTATTCATGCGTGACATGTGCCGGTATTGTTTAAGATTATCTGTATTGAAATCGATTTATTTTTTTTATTTTTGCAATTTTACACTTCGTAGATGTCATTCATACAAAAAATTTCATTAAATGAGTTGTACCATACCACAGATCTTCCAGAGTGTTTACATGTTGAATAATTTTAATCTCTTTTTGAGAAAAGGGCTGTTAGGACCTCTTGCATAGTTGACACGATATGTTGAGTAATCTTAATTTCTCTTTACCCTATTAATACGGTATTGGAACCCGCAAAATAGCATGCGACATCAGCGGGATTTTAGGGAACTAAATTAATGGCGGCCAGTAGGACATGTTAAATTATGTAAACATCAAAAATCGTCGTTTCGTTTAACATAAAAAGATGTTCTCACGCTTAGATTTTATGATTTCATTTGAAAATGCGTGAAAAATAAGCGAATTAAAGAAAATGAACTTAATATACACCAAAAAGTGCAGAGTTAAAGTGTACGAGTACAACAAAAATTCAAGACATATTCCATAATTTTTGGCAAAGATCGACTGAACGTATGGAAAAGAAATTTAAATATATCGCAAATCTTTAATCTGATAAATAAATATGCCTTTTCTTTGCATTTCACAAAAAGAAATTATAATATAATTTTGCAGGTATGTATGTAGTTATAATACAACTATTGACTGTATTGATAAATAAAATTTGTAGATTCATTGATTTTACTAATATTTGCCCCTGTAGATTGTAGTTCCAAGTCAGAATTGCCATAAGTCAAATTTCGCCACAAATAGTAATTAAATCCGGATTTATGAATTGTTAACATTCAACTATATTTCTTGGTCTCATGGCCGCGTGCCTGTGTGTCAGGTCGCGAATTTGGGGAACCGGGTTTGATCCCGACCGATGCCAAATATTTCCAAATTTTAATGGCACAAAATTGACCCCTGTGGTGCACTCTCCACGCCAGCAATGAGTGCCCGTGAGGTGACGCCTAGTAAGCACCCGCACGGTGTAATTATTTCATCTTTACCGATATCTGTGTACAAAGCAGATTGGCACACTCAGCATTGGGTTATAAGCCGTGATATATTTACTTATTTATTTAACTATATTTCTTGATAAAGGATTCGACTGAACAAACTTAAAGATTGTGTTGATTTGAACTTTCTTTCAAAATCTAAACAAATCTGACGTCCTACTAGCCACCATGACAGGTGCGCGTATAGCGCCGCCTACGAATTCTGCGGGTCCCAATAGCGTAAAATTTACTTCTGAAGATGCGAATATTCTTCTCGAAATATTTTTATTTTCAATATGTATTTCTCGACTGGATCAAAGTAATATTGGGAAAACTTGGAGAAAAACAGTCTGATGAAAACGTTTGAAAATTGTTTTATTACATAGCCGACGTTTCGGCACCAAATATACTTTCTTCAGGGAAATATCACTTGCTCACTCACTTGTTTCTGAAGATGAACTGTGCAGTTTACATTTTTCTAAAAATAATTTTGACAATATACCTTTGTAATTCAACATTTAAAAAAAAAATCAACTCCGTAAGTCTACATTTCCCTGAAGAAGGCATATTTGGTGTCGAAACGTCGGCTATGTAATAAAACAATTTTCAAACGTTTTCATTAGACTGTTTTTCTCCAAGTTTTCCCAGTATTTTTATTTTCACTTAATTATGAGATTAGGGATGACGTTTACCTCCCGCTACCCTTGGTAAGGGAGGTATAGGGATCGTTCTAAAAATCGCATATCGAAATTTTGGTAAATGAGCACGTTTTAAGGTCCCTAGAATCCAATTTTAACATTTTCACGATGATGCCTGTCTATATATATATATATATATATATATATATATATATATATATATATATATATATATGTGTGTGTGTGTGTGTGTGTGTATGTGTGTGCGTGTGTGTATGAGTGTATTTATCTGTGGATCCTCCACTCTAACTCAAATACTATCATTCAGAAAATTTTGAAACCTTGTATCTCCACCTTTTTCTAATATGCAAAGAGTCCATTAGATTTTAGTGTAAATCGGCTAACCGTAAATGGCACTTTACTTGAAGCTCAAAATAGTTTTTCTTGGAAAAATATCTTTAAATGTTATTTTTTCGAGATTAATGTTATTATAAAAATTAAAGACTTGCATTAATATTTCTTCTAAATATTTTATGGATAAATTTATAAAATTATCTATAATTTAAATCCCGGAGCCTATGTTTTAAACAAACAAATCTCCTTGGTTACGCAGTTATTCAAATGTATGTAATTGACAGATAAATGTCAGTGTCAAAGAATTAATCATTTCAAATTAATAATAGTAAAGTTTCAAAAAGAAAAAAGTAAATAGAAAGATAGCAAAGGAAACCAATACTTTCCAGCATAAGTAAATATGTGGGTAGATAAATAAAAATTAACGATTCACAAAAAAGTTTAAGCAAATCCTCATTTTTGGATTAGTGAATTCTATTCTATTCCGGTGTTTATAATCTAATCCTCATCTTATTATCAAAAAGGTAGTTACTTGGAGTAGATTAAATTTTTTAGAAATAAACTGCCAAAATGAGTGTAATATTCACTAATAAAAAATAAGGATTAATCTTTTTTGTGATTCGGGCTGTAAACGGCGGGATGTATTGTGTTGGCAACACCAGATTTTTAATTTTATTATCAATAAACTACAAACAATATATACCTATATTTAGAAATTTCAAGTACGAAATATTAATTTAAAATATTCTTATTTTAAGATACGTTTATAAAATAAAAACAAAAATACTAGTGTCATAAAAGAACTTTAATTTATTACATCGCAACTGTGCATACATCAAAAATATACTTTCTTTGAAGAACCTGTTCACTTATATACATTTTCTTCATAAATCACTTACATAATATTTACATTTCATTCTTGCATCATTAATCTTGTTTTTTGATTCACATATATCCATTGCATTCCATTATCTTACCAAAGTACACTGTAATGATCATCTACTAATGTCCACTATTCTTGCTTCTACTTTAGCAAACTATCAATATAATATTTTGTTACCGTGTAATTTCCTGTGAAAAAATCAATAACTCCAGATTGATTTCATCTGCAATACCCTCATAAAGATCTTATTGATCTGAGCTATTAATTCGTTCGTCGTCCGAGCGATGGATTTTTGCTGATTTGCCGATTGGCATGGGTGATGTATTGCTACAGCTGAGCGTTTTTGCTCTGTTGTTTGAACCCGGGATCGCTGCTTGTTGATAAGTAAAGTTGAAAGGTTTTGCGATCAGTTTGTGAAGTGTTTTTCTCTCTTGATTGGTGAATTTGATAATATTGATTGTAATTGTAGAGAAGTTTGATTAATTTTAGCAAATACGGTAAGAACGAACTGCAAAGTACAATTAAAGTTTAAATTGTTTAGGTGTTAACAATTACTCGAAATATAAGTCATACCGCATTTATTTTAGCATGCGCTTATACCTTCCTCAGGATTTTCAAGTTTTCAAACACATTTAGTACATACATTAACATCATTATCACACTTATAAGATTCTAGAGCGATGTTTATTTAAACGAATGTATTTATGTGTAGGTAAGATTTGCTTTTCTTAAGGTTAATTTTCAATTCCATCCCTCTACCTCATTCCTGACCTTTGCCATATTTTTCATTTATTCTAATTTTTTAATTCTTTTATTTCTGCGTTTTTCTATGCTCCCTTCCCATGGTTTCCTCGGTCTTCCCTTTCCCCTTTTTTGTTCATACTTCCAGCTTCTACTACTTTTTTACCTCCCGCTACCCTTGGTAAAGGAGATATAAGGTTCATGCTAAAAATCGCATATCGAGATTTTGATAAATGACCACGTTTTAAGGTCCCTAGAATCCAATTTTAACATTTTCAGGATGATGTATGTGTGTATGTGTAGATCCTCTACTCTAACTCAAATACTATCATTCAGAAAATTTTGAAACCTTGTGTTTCGAACTTTTTTTGTAATGGAAAGAATCCATTAGATTTTGGTGTAAATCGGATAACCGGAAATGACACTTTACTAGAAACTCAAAATAGTTTTTCTTCGAAAAATACCTTTAAATGTTATTTTTCGACATTAATGTTATTATAAAAATTAAAGATTATTGAATTTTGTAAAGATGTGTATTAATACTTTTTCATGGATAAATTTATAAAATTATCTATAATTTAAATCCCGGAGCCTACGCTTTTTACAAACAAAACTTCTTGGTTGCGCAGTTATTCAAATGTATGTAACTGACAGATAAATGTCACTGTCAAAAAACTAAACATTTCAAATTAATAATAGTAAAAAAGAAAAAAGTAAATAGAACAATAGGAAAGGAAATCAAAACAGTTTCCAGCATAAGTAAATATGTAGATATGTATTTAGATTAATAAAAATTAACGATTTGCAAAAAAGATCAGCTAATTCTCAATTTTGGATTAGTGAATTTTATTTTATCCCCGTATTTAAAATTTAATCTTCATTTTATTACCAAAAAAGGTAGTTACTTACTTAGACTAATAATCATTAGCTTAAACTTTTTTGTGACTCGGGCGGTACATAGCGGGAGGTATTGTGTTGGCTACACCAGATTTTTTACTAGATTATTCTGATCCATTCTCATTATGAATCAGTTCATTTCTATCCTGTTTACTATATCTAATGCTTGATTTGTCGTCATCCTTATGTTTTAACTTCTTTTCCTGTTCGATTTTATTTTTACCTTCCGTCACCTTTAGGTAAGGAGGAAGGTATTGTCTTATATTTTTATTTCTTATAATATAATAAATAATATTGTATAAACACATAATTACTATGTACTATATACTGATATGCATAATATTTACGTTAGTATAGGATAGACAAAAGTTATATTGTCACGTATTTCTAATGACGCGGTGCTTCCCTGCTTTACCGACACAAATTAACCAAGATGTTCCGAAAAACAACCACTTTTCAGTGACCATAACCTGACTACTTGAACCATAACCACGGTAGTGGTTAAGTTACGGAATATACTATAAATTTGTAAATTAAATAATCCAATCATTTTATAGTATTCAAACAATGATTTTGGTGAGGAAAATGACGGTTTCAAGTGACAGCTGAAACATTTTAATTTTGATTTGACACATGGACTCTAAAAATATGAATATATTATTAATATGTAGAACAATACAGATTGATTATGATAAATGTGATAAATATCATATAACTGTCATCCCATTTGTGTCAAACCACGTGAACCAATATGAGTTGATTGGGCATATTTCATATGATTAAATGCATTATAAACCAGCAAGGTAAATCGTAAATTTGTAAATTTGTAAATTTAAATTTATAAATTAAATCAATCATAAACCAGTCATAAGATTTTGAGAATTTGTTAACACCTAATGCTCACCACAGTCGAGAAAATTTACCCACATTTGTGTTAGAGTTTTGAAAATAATATTTAATTGTAATGTTGTAGTGTGAAAATTACCTTATTGATTGTTTAGATAAAAGATAAATATAAAATGAAAACAGCTTTCAAACAAAATGAATGAATTTGTATCTAAATGCAAAATAAAAAGAGGTATTAATCTTTATTTTATCTTCATCTCTATGTTTTTCCAATTACCTTAAAACGTAAAACAGAACAAAACAAACATAATTTGTCAACGCATATTTCTTTCCAAAAATAACTAATTTATCATTAAGATGAATTATTTATAAGAGAAGAACATTTACAAAATTGTATTTCAAATAAACATTCCTTGTCTGCCTACTAATTGTGTTTACTAATTATTTTTTCGATAAAACAATCAATGTATGTATGTCGCATTTCAGTCACGGACGAACGAGTATTTCTAGTAAGCGTCAAAGACATGAAGATGCTTCGCTTGTAACGCCGAGTGTTTTGAATTACGAAGTTTACTGTTTGCAATGCAACAGCTATTAAAGCAAAGTATGTAAACGTGATCCTGCATAATCTATGCTTTATGTAGAATGTAGTTGCAGCCCTTTTATGACTTACCATCTTATGAAGGCATTTCCTTGTTTTTGAAGACATTACAGGGACGACTATATTAGTTATTCATCGCTGAAATAAATATTACTACATATATACGATACATTTTACAGCTAACTGTGAAACACTGATAAATAATAATTTATTTGGTTGTAAAATTCGAATGTTTCATTGGTTAATGAACTTTTTTACAGGCATAACGACTTTGGTTCAAATCTCATCAGGGCGCCTCTTTTGTAACTAGAAAGCGATAACGAATACCAATTCAGATGGAATACGAACCCCCCACCACTGTAAAGGTAGCCATTTTGCACTGAATAAGCAATTCGAGAGGTCTGTAGAATAGGATTTTCAGTGACATTTATTAGAAATTTCATTCGATCATCGTCTTTCTGGACGAAGATTATAAATAATACTTTTAGCAGGATGGCTCGTTTATTTATTTCCTTTTATTGTGAGGAAATTATGGAAAGAAATATTGCTCAAAATTTGAAGAGAAGAAGATTAAAGACACGATGATCCTTTTAAACTACCATCGGAAGAATTTGAGAGCAAATATTGATAAATTTATAAATAAAACTGCGTGGTAATTTTAAAATTTCAAGACCAACAGATTATTTTACACAATTCGATAGAATGCTTGCCATATTAAATTCATATTCGTTATCGCTTTCTAGTTACAAAATAGTGGCCCAGATTCAATAAACAAAATTAATTTTGTAAGAGTAGAAATTAGTTATGAAAATGTCGAAAATCACCCCGATAATAGCGTTTTCAAGTATTCACCTGCTATATAATCTATTGGAACCGCTGAACTTATGTAATATATATTACTGGAATGCGGTATGATGCGAGATTCCTATACGAATATATTCTGTATGAAATTTAAATAAATAAACAAAATTATAATAATCCCATATGTCAATGTCAAGAAGTTAATATAAAAATTAAGTCTGGGCATTTATTTATAAGATATTTTTTTTGGTGTTTTTGAATTAAATAATGTTTCAACTGTTTTGACTCCAATACAAAAGACAATGGAAGTAGAGGTTCCCTTAATGTCGACAATGAAAATAAAAATAACAATATCGAAAGTGCACTATGAACCTAATTGTATAATAAAAAAATACTTTAGTGCTGAGGTATACATTATATTTTTTTTTCTTAAATCGGTAAAATATTAATTAAAAACATAAATAAATAACATTTTGTTATGTACACTATTATTCACGAAGGATGACTATTCAAGGTCATTTGTTCGAAGAAAGAATACACATCACTTTATAGCAGTAGCTTAGCAACATTTTGAATTAGAAAGAGAAAGATTATTTGACCTATGTCTATTTAATTTATGTGAATTGACAGATATACGTAAATAGTGGCATTACTTTCTAACACACTATAAATAATAATGACGTATGTCGTAGAAGTACAGATACCTAATTATGTACTACACTGCCCTCTGTGCTAATATTTACCCAGTGGCGTTGACGTGTAAATCAAATTATTATTCCTTGGTTTACAAGTTCTGTCAATGTTTTTGTATTTTGCAAACACATAAGTGAAGAACATAAATCTTTCAGAAAGGCATTATTTAGAAAGAAACATAATTTTGAAATAAATTACCTACTCTTATTTTTTCAGTTAAAATGTGTCCATAAATATTTCATGTTGTACGCCTATGCATACGAAATGTAATGAAGTTATCTGCAAGTAATATTATATCAGGCGGCTCAAAACTGACCTTGAATAGTCATCTTTCGTGAATAATAGTTTATTTGTAAAACGTTAGATGGTTAGATCAATTGAATACTAGCTGTTGCGATGGAGATGGCTAACAAAATTACTGTCAAATGTCTTAAGATCTGTCAAATACTTTAGCAGCACAAACATCACATTTCTTTGGACATTCCAGTTTACCACTAACTTAAAAATGACATGGTCTTCATCGAGTTGATTGATTGGTATGTGAACACAGAATATCCAGTGAAAGGAAGTTTGTAATATGCATATTTTTTCATAGTTAGGTGGATTTATGCTGCCTAGTTTTTTTTTATTTTACTTTTTCTTTTACTTTATAAAAGTTAAATCTGTGTTAATATATGTACTGCTTTATGTGCACACTTTTAATTTTACTTTAAGAACTAAAGTTGACCAACATTCAAGTTAAGACCGTTAAAGTAAAAGAATTTCACAACTGCACATGTGTACCACTTCACAAACGTCAATGTGTGGTGTATTTATTTGTTTTCGTGTAGGTTAGATTGCAAAAATTAGAAAATTAGTAAAGTACAAGATTGTTTATTGTTAGATTTAGTCCAAAAATATCCCCAATTATATATTAAAAATATTTATGTTTACATTTACGACTGCGTGCTAGAAAAATCACATCGACGCATGTGTACCGTGGGCTTTAAAATAACTGCATAAAGTACCAAAGTTAAGGAAAAAGCGGAAAGTAAAAGAAAAAGTAAAAAATATGCTGCATAAATCCACCTTTAGTAATTCAAGTTTGACAGATGAATACCTATTTAAAGTTAAATTTTGACGTAAGAGTCTGTAAAGTTTTACTTTAGCTATTATTTTGGCTAACTTCGCGGAGTGTTATCGTGTACGTTAGTGTCGATTTCAGAACAAATATTTTTTTTAATTCAGAATGTATAAAACAAAGATGGAAAACCTTCAGTCATGATTTCTCTCGTCTCACAGTATGATATAACGGTGCATTCCAGTAATATATATTGAGTTCAGTGATTAGAACTCAAAGGGTTAAAGCAAAAACAATGAACAGCTACAAATCTGTATTTCGACCCCCAGAATTCTCTCAAGAAAGGTATACTAAAGAAACATACAGGAATAACATTTATATGAATTAATTAGTTTAAAATCTAAGTACAGTTCATCTAAAGTAGCTATCCGCAATCCGTGAATTCTTGGAATTCCCAACTACCCCTAACTAAAATTATAAATTCCTTGCATTTAGGCCTCATTACTATTTGCTGACACCACAATGTCACTCTCACAGTCACACACATACACTGGAAACAACAACAACATCAACAAGGAAGACAAGACGGCACTAAATAAATTGTAGCGGTTTCGGTGTGGCGTCAAGTTAACCTCGTCCTGCCCCAAACTCCGCTGTAAGCAAATGAAGTTAATAACGAGTGGAACTTGCGGTGTCAGTGGGAGTGAAGTTAGCATGACTTCTTGTAGGGTCGACTTGTAGGGAAGAATTCGACTACTCCCAAAAGAGGAAAATTTTGGCATGTTTGTTAAATTTTTGTACGTCACAATTCTATGATGATATACAAAATTGAACTCAAATTCACATTAAAGTAATTCAAAAATTTCTGCAACTAGATTAGTTATTTTTACCTCCCGTCATACGGTAGGTAAGGGAGGTAATGTAATCGTGCCAAAAATTAGATGGTGAGTTTTCAGTAAATAAGCACGAATTAGGGTCCCCACCACACGTTTTTACTATTTTTACCATGATATGTGTGTGTGTGTGTGTGTGTGTGTGTGTGTGTGTGTGTGTGTGTGTGTGTGTGTGTGTGTATGACGATTTTTTTTTCGTCCACGATAACTCTTATAACAAACTTCCAAATATATCTATTTTCCATATTTAAGCTTCCTGCATTCATAAAATTAGTTGATTAGATTTTGGATAAAATTGGATAAATGGAAGTGATACTTTACTTGAAGCCGAAATCAGTTTTAATGAAAAACTATATTAAAATATAATCCAAAACTTTTCAATTTTAGTATTTAAAACTTTTATATCATGGGAAACAACATATTTGATTTTAGCTAAAATTAATCAACCAGAAGTGATACTTTACTTGAAGCTCTGAACAGATTCTCGTGAAAAATATATTATGATATACTCCGAAACTTGTCAAATTTAGTCTTTACGACTTTTATATGAAGGGGAACAACATATTAGATTTTGGGTACAATTGATAAACCGGAAGTGATACTTTATTTGAAGTTCTGAACAGATTTTCGTGAAAAATATATTGATACAATCGAACACTTTTCAAATTTGGTACTTAAGACTTTTATATTAATAAGAATGACATGTTAGATTTTTTCTAAAATTGATAATTTGGAAGTGATACTTTACTTGAAGCTCTGAACAGATTTTTGTGAAAAATATATTATATTATATTCCAAAACTTCTCAAATTTAGTATTTAAGACTTTTATATAACAGGAAGCAACATATTAGATTTTGGCTAAAATTGATAAACCGGAAGTGATACTTTATTTAAAGCTCTGAACAGATTTTCGTGAAAAATAAATTGATACAATCCAAATTTTTTCAAATTTAGTATTTAAGATTTTTATATTAATGAGAACAACACATTAGATGTTTTCTAAAATTGATAAACCGGAAGTACTATACAGGAAGCTATAAATAGATTTTCTTGAAAAAATAGATTAAAACATGATCCAAAACTTCTCAAATTTGGTATTTAAAACACGTGTATAATTTGAAACGACATTAGATTTTGACTATACCTATATGATAAACCGGAAATGGTACTTAATTTGGAACTCTTAACAGATTTTCGAGGAAAAACAATAAAATATAATCCAAAATTTGGTATTACAGACTTTTCTATTTATTGGAACAACAATTTATATTTTTTTACGAACGATCAGCCAGAAGTGATACTTTACTTAAAGTTCATTGCTATTTCAAACATGGAATTGACGGGAGGTCATGTGTTGGCCACATCAGATATTTTTAAAAAATTATCAATTAGTGTAATTTTCATCCTTCATTTACGTCTTAGTTTATATTCTTGCTACCACACATAAGAAACTTTCTCTTGAACTTGACTTTAGTACGAGGTTGTATGTATATAACTAGCCACAAGTAGCAACAACCAAGTTGTATTAAAATTAGTTTGAAACATAGTCCACATATAGTTCTTGATGTTCTCTAATTACATTGCGATTTACATTTGACTATGTTTAAGTGTGCACGTTTCACGATAACGTACAAAAGTTCTTTCATTGCCCCTGTTCCTACGAGTATGTGGTGTATTGTTTCTCCGTTATAATTTAATCATTTCGGTGATCGCAGTAGGGTGAAAAAATGTTCATGATTATTGTGGGAATTGGCTAAACTTGCCTGCAAGCACAGCATGTTCATGTTCGGAAATAACCGATCGTCATGGTAACGGAATTATTACTTTGTTTTGGTTTGATTGTGGTTGATGGCCAATGATTCATACAACTTTTTCTCACTTCTTTTTGTTATAAATGATTGGAATTATGTAGGGGATGGTATGACCATATACCTATTAACCACGGTGTGGTATCTATAGGTGAGTGCACGACGTATTCGGTATTCCAATGCATTACGAACAGGGGCGTCACTAGGCATTTTTAACAGGGAGGGCGCAACAGGGCGCACCTTTAGAACGAAATAATTTTTGACAGTCTGATTCTGTATTTAAATTTTTTCGTGTTTAAAACATAAAGATTTTCAGATGTAATGAAGCGAACACAAATACTTATCTGTCATTCTGCAGTGATGTCCCGAAGATCATCTACTATTATTGCAAAATAATCACAATTATTAATTTCCGGAGTTATTTTGCGTATTATACATTTTGCACTACTCTCTAATACATGATTTTGTGACGTAGGTTAACAATAATGTGCATTTTGAGGTACATTGTAATTCTGGAGATAAGGATCAAATTTTTTAATAACTAGAGTTTATAAAATTGGCCTTATTTGTTGAATTTTTTGTTTCATTATGTCCTTGCAATGGGATAGCGTTAAATAATTTTGCCTCTTTTATAGCCTGAATGGTGCATCATTTTGATTTCTTATAGTACCTTTCTTAAGAGGAAAGGTTACCCGTGTACTAATATATGAAGCGAAAATTCAATTAATTGTTTCTATACTAGAACTATTAACATTTTTAAAAACTCAACACACGACACACATACTTCCGATATTAACCTGAATTAAAAAAAAAAATATTGAAATCTATTAGTATTTGACTTTGATTTTAATGGCAAAACGAGAAAAATCCAGTATTAATAGATTTCAATAATTTTTATTTTAAAATGCAGGTTAGTATCGGAAGGATGCTTGTCGTGTGTTGAATTTTTAATGCGTTACTGATTCTAATACAGGAATAATTAATTTGAATTTTCGCTTCATATTTTAGAGCAGCGATAACCTTTCCTCTTCGGCTAAAGTCGTAGGTACATAATCGTCTCGCTGCTTATTGCAGATAAATAAGTGCATAATAAAATAGTAAAAAAATCAGATTGATTTTTAATAATTTATTTAAATAAAAACAGAAAGGGAGCGCAAAATTAAACAGGGAGGGCGCAAGCCCTCTCAGAAATAGTCTATCGACGCCACTGATTACGAAGAATGGCTAACTAACTGGGCTAGTTCATACAGTGTGCCGCTAGGTGCCAGGGTTTGTTGCGACCCGGTTTTTACAAAAAAAATATTTAAAATATTAAATTACTCATATATAACGCATAATATTCTATATTTTTTATACATTACCTTTTATTTTTGTCAGTTCTATTAATGTATTTTGTACAAATTCCATACAGAAGGTTTCTATATTTCCAGTAAAATTTATAAAACAAAAATATTATGTCAAATGCACTTGACACTGACATCTTTCAATCAGAATTTTCTTTATCTTACTACCTATTTCTATGGTTACAGTATAGCTAGCTTCCGCAAAATCACACATTTTGGCATCTTAGAAAGACGATATTTCTCTTTATTTGATCTATACCCTGTTGTGAATCCCCTAGCAAAACATTTTCTATTTAAACGTGAACTCATTTTAACCTGTAACCGCAACCAGCACATCAACTGTCAAACACCTGTCAAATGGTAACGGATCGCGTTAGCGCCATTTTCATTCCCAGTTACTTAGCCATGTCAATGCATCTCATGATCTCACCTATAGATACTACATTGTGCTATTAGCTAATATATTGCTGATCCTTTGCTTTTCTTGAAGCCAACACTGTGAAATGGATATATCATTGCTGCATAAGTCTATCTCACACAAACACCCAACTTGCAATGCAAAACCGATAAAAATATATGTTCATTTTTTAAGTTGTGTAACACAGAATAAAGTGTAGAGAAATATACGAAGAATTTATGGAGAAGTCGGTACAAAAAATCTTGTGTATCACACGCCCAGAAACTGTTTTGCGAGATCTCGTATTTGCAGGCCTCGCTTTCAGCTCGGCCTGTCAAAATAAACTCGGTCTTGCAAATGTTCAGTTTCTGGCCTAGTGATACAAATAACTATTTTTTTATTATTAATGATTATATTTTATAATTATCTGAATGTAATTATACCTAGACAACTCATTGAATGGAAGCAAGAGCTTTGTAATTATTTTACTGTCATCATTGTAATCTAAATATTTTTATGATTAATTATTTATAACGAAAGTGTTTTACATAATTAATAATTGTTTAATCTCTTAATACAATTAATATTGTCATGAATTTATGCCATAATTTCATATAAATTTATAAATGTCCATCAATTTATTTATTTAATTCTATAAGCTGACACGAAACAATATATTTCCCAACAGCTTACCATAATTATATGTAATTATAATTAATTTATTTTCAATAAAACACGTTTGTAAAAACATAGTAACCATCAGTAGTGTGCCTGAGTGTCTGGCCGCGAAACTGGGGAACCGGGTTCGATCCCGATCGGCGCCGAAAAAAATTATTCGAATTTTAAATGGCACAAATGTGACCCATGTTGTGCACTCTCCACGCCAGCAATGAGTGCCCGTGAGGTGTCGCCTAATAAACGCCCACACGGTACAAATATGTCATCATCATTACAGAAATCTGTGTACAACGCAGACTGGCACACCCAGCAATGGGTAATATGCCGTGATGGTATATTGTTATTATTGGAAGTAGTTTTCATAATGAATATATTCTGCATCTAAAATATGATTAATGAGAATAAATTAATAATAATTAAGAAATGTCACTGTTTCGCACGACATAAATATTCAAATTTTAAGAGGATCGTAATAACATCTTAATTACAAAGATAAATTAACAATGCCGGAAAATTAGCATTCATTGTTATGTTTTGCGTGACTGTCATATTTTCATCAAGTTTTCCTACCCGAAATTTGGGACACGATTAATTGTATGGGGACTTATATTTTTAACATGATTATGGTACAATTTAAATATCTGTTTACTTAGAGAATGTTACATTTTCCACTAAAATTTAATTTATACTCATTTATCATGAAAAGATACAGTATTATTCACGAAGAATAACATTTTGCAGTAATTATTAGTGCGGTTGATTTTGAGAAAAATGGAATTCGAAAATTCAGTTAAAAAATAATTCGAAATTTCGAATTTTTATCAACATTTGAATATCATGCACATTCAAAATGACAATTTTGAGTATTTACGAAGTTAGAATCACATATTTTTAAGTGTAAGTTAATTGGCATTTATTGCACTTTGCTTTGTTATTATTAATTTCAGAAAAATGTTTTCAAATTTTACTTCGCGGCGACATGTTAATTAAGAATATTTTACTTTCAACAAATAAGCGACAAGTCTCGGTGCTTGGACATAGAAAGCAGGTTTAAACAAGTCATGTCATTGTAAAACACGAATAAATAGATGGCGGCATCATCTATCGAATTACAAAATTCGAAATATATTCCGAATTTTGACTTCGAAATTCATAATTCGAAAATGTATAAAGCTTATTTTTCAAATTTCGAATATTTCAAAATTCGAATTTAAACGTTGACTCCACCTCTTGAACGGTAGTTTTCAATGAATTTATGAATCAAAACTATAAAATTACAAATACTTTTTATTGCGAGACTCTCGGGAGAATCTCGCAAGATTTCTCGCTTCTCGCAATGAATGTCCAGAATATTGACTACGTTAAATACTCGATTATGCAGACAGACAGACAAGGAGAGGTATATGATCTAATTTCAGATTGGATATATAACCCCTAAGTCTAAAAATTAACATGTTGTCATTTGTCTTCTCTTTTAAAAACATTAAAAAAATATTTTTTGTTTCTTCATCACTCCAAATATTTTGCTTTTGGACAATTTTACTAAGTTTTATGTCGCATCTTTTATAAAGTGAGGTAAAATGCAAATTACTAACTAATGAAACGCGTAGTTACATTATTTGATGCTTCACTGTTTATTCGACAGAAGTCCAAGCCTGTTATTTTTTTGGCTTGACTTGACATTTTCAAGCGGCTTGAAATATTAATCTCGATCATTTATTTCGAAGATTGAAAAAGGATTTACTAAATTCCAGCGGCTTCAAATGACGAGATAAACGTAGTCATTGTCTACTTCATTCAAACACATTTTTACCTGTTTTAGGTTAAGGAAGATGTTAGATTCAAACATAAAATCATGTACTCGTTCACTTAAAAACCTTCGTTTATTGGTAGTCGGTACTTGGTGGAACATAAATGAAAAATTTTAAATTAAAACACAGATTCTTGTTTTTTCTACTTTATTTCAAACTTATGACGACCGTTTCGTCCTTTCGGACATCATCAGACTGAGTATACAAGAATGTTGTACAGGTATTTATATGTTTAGTAAGGGTGAAACAGAAACATCAACTTGCTCGTTACAAATATTTTTCCCAGAATTAACAGCTCTTCTAATTTGTAGATCCAAGCAGTTCAATCGTAATCCCTTCGGTGCTTTATGAAGAATTTTGAAATCCCCATCGAAAGTATGTTTCATATTAACCCCGTGTTCGGCAAACCCTGTATTGGTAATATGCTACGTAATGGCTTTTTGATGTTCTTTAATCCTAGTTTGAAAAGATCTGCCGCTTTGCTCTCTGCAGATTGTATTGCACTCATTATATTTAATTTCATATATCCTTGTTACATTGTTTAAACATTCAGTTTTACAGACATCAAACAAAAATTTGCAAAAACCATATACACATATGTGCGCTGTCAAAATCGAAAACAGAATTCATTAATTAATTAATTATTTTAGGGGCTATCAAAAATACAACCAGCACTACGTGCCCGTATGTTCATCCATGTGGCAGCCTATATTTAGGGTCTGTCAATAAATTTATAAAACATTTATGGTAGTAAACGTAATTTCCGTAAAAATCAATAGTTTTCCGTTGCCAGCGTCTTAAAGCGGGTGTTTGTCCGTCGCGGCGCTGTCATTAGGCGGGAATCGGCGGGTAATCGCCCCCAAATCCCAGGTGAATCCCCCATGCACGTCCATGGCGCGATCAATACCAGCGGTGGCCTACTCCAGCTCTAGCGCCGCCGTACCTGCCGGTGCCGTGCTCGTGACTACTCGTGACTACTCCAGTGGCGTCGGGGCGGTGTGACGTCGTGGCATGACAAAGGGCGCGGATTATAAATTAGTTTCTTTCTAAAAACCCTAATCAGTTTAAAAGCTTTATGATGTGACGGTTTGGAAGAATGATGGAATATTAAAAGATTGAGAATTAATAACTCCTGTACGACAAGTAAACCCAAAACTAATGTAAAGGAAAATGAGCTCTATATTTTATGGGGTAGCTTCATATTCATGTACGGGGAGGGGTCTAGAAACTTTTTTTTTAAGGCTTGTAGACAGAATAATTTTTTTGATAATGAAAGGACATAATTTCAAGTTTAAATCCTGCTAAAACATCTTGAAGGTGGTGGCCACCATTCTCTATGCACTGATGCAAGTGATTTCTGAAGCTCATCTCTATTTGTTCCATCATTCGAGCTATTTCCTGCCGAGTAAGATTCTTCTGCTGAAGCAGGGTTATAGGGCGTGGTTTGTAAATCTTTGCCTTGAGATATCCCCATATAATATCACATGGTGTTAGATCGGGATATCACCTCAAATCGTGATGAGCCGTCAGGGCAACAATGCCCTCACAATTTTAATGCCATGTGATTTTTTTGGGTATATCTCAAGGCAAAGGTATACAAACACCATCCTGGAACTCTTCTTCAACTGAAGAATTTTATTTGGCGGGAAATAGCCCGAATATTGAAACATGTAGAGAAGAGCTTCAGAAATCTGTTGCAACAGTGTATAGAAAACGGTGACTACCACCTTCAAGATGTTTCTTTTAAAACTATATGATTTAAAACTTAAAATTATGTTCTTTCAGTATCAAAAATAAATTTCTTACCTTCCGTTACTCTTAGGTAAGGAAGGTATTGTCCTTGGTCAAAAAATTCGGTGGTGAGTTTTTGATGAATAAGCACATTTTAGGGTCCCTAGAATACGATTTTACTATTTTTACGATCATGTCTGTATGTGTGTGTGTGCGTGCGCGTGGGCGTGCGTGCGTGTATGTGCGTATGTATGTACGTGCATGTGTGTGTCTGTGTGTGACAAAATTTTCGCCTGCGATAACTCTAATACTATAAATTCAAAAATTATAATAATAATTTTAACAGTTTTTCTTGAAAAAACGACATCATTTTTTCACATTTCATGTTTATTCTCTATACGATTTGAATGCATTTTATACTTCATATTAAATGGATATAGAGTTAAAAAATTATAAAGACATTAAATATATTATATTAGCCAACTATGCTATAACTCTAGAAACAGCTGCTATATTAAGAAAATTCTGATTGAAAGGTGTCAGTGTAAGTGCAATTGACAGTATGTTTGTGTTATAATCTTTTGCTAGAAACTTTCTGTTTGTAATTTTTATAAAATACACACAACTGCCTTAAGGTAATGTACAAGAAATAGAATCTTTTGCAAGGAACTTTCTATATGACATTAGGTACGTTCTATCGGTGTCAGAAATAATCCTACTAGAATAAGATTATTCTTATAGCAATAGAACGCTCAGAAGTAACAGTAGCAAATAACTGTCATGTCATATCTACATACCCTGAATATTAAATAATAATAATTTTTTATTGTTGTCTACCATTTTAAAATGTAATAACACAGGTAGAACGCAAAGGTATTTATTTTGTTAGCACAACCTAACCTATACAAACATTACAAATTTGACAGTACTTGACAGAAATGTGCGCGCGACAGTCGGCTATTTGAATTTATCCCCATTCCATACATCTTCCTACCAACGCTTCCAACTCTGAAATTGGAATGATTCGTAGGAATATTTAGATTTTTTTATGCAAAAGAACAACCATTCAGCTACTACGAGAAGTAGTAGGAAAATTTCTGACACCGATAGAACGTACCTATTTATACAAAATACATGGAACTGACGGAAGGTAATGTGCTGGCTACATCAGATTTTTATTTTATTCTTCAAGAAAAGGAAGTTTCTAGGCCGCACTCTGTATTACTCACAGTATTTTGAGAGTATAAATTCTATTTAAAAAAAAAATACCATTACGGCTCATTACTCATTTCTGAGTATGCCAATATGTTTTCCTTTTTTCAGATTGACCATTGGTGCATAAAATAATGATTTCAAATTATAGTATTCCAGAATCACATTGTGCATGTACTTTGCTGCAAGAAAGTAATTCTTGTCCACATAATTTATTGTCATTGTTGTCTCATTAAAGTAAAAATTTATTTAAAGCAAAAATGTCGAATGAGAAATGAATAATTGTATTAAAATATTTTCTTCTTTGTTACAGGTAAGAATTGAACCCTGTTCCGGTTTATATTCTACGATCTCAATGTCAGAGTACCAGGAGGAAGAGGTTTGAATATCATATAATAATTGCATGCGAATTATGTCTAGTTATAATAAATTTATTGGTACTACTTGTTACTTGACTGTTACTGTTAGTAACGTGCCATTTTCGGTTACTTGATGTACACCAAAATCTAATGGGCTTTTTCCATTTCAGAAAAAAATCGGAATACAGGGTTTCAAAATTTTTTGAATGATAGTATTTGAGTTAGAGTGGAGGATCCTCACATACACACACACACACACACACACACACACACATACACACACACACATACACACAGATACAAACACACATACACACATACAAACATACCCACATACACACAGACATCATCGTGAAAATGATAAAATTGGATTCTAGGGAACTTAAAACGTGGTCATTTACCAAAATCTCGATATGCGATATTCAACACGATCCCTATACCTCCTTTACCAAGGGTAGCGGGAGGTAAAAATTGAACTAATTATACGAAACTGATCAAAATTTGTAATTACACTTGTGACAGATGTACATACATACATACATACATACATACATACATAAAATCACGCATTTCCCACTTAGTGGGTTAGCACAAACCCGAAAGAATAAAAAAAAACATCATCCAAAAAAAAAATCAGTCTCTCTTTCAACAACATTCTTACTGACCTGACATCATAGGTACAACATATTCCTCACTCTCAACATATTAAAGTGACCGAATTACGGTAGCGAAATACCGCAACCGGACCACATTAATAGTCAGAGCTGGGCAAAGTACCGGAAAGTAGTACTTGAAGTACAAGTACCAAGTATCTTGATGTTTTTAAAAGTACTTGAAGTACAAGTACTTTTTTAGTTTCTAAAGTACTTGAAAGTACCAAGTACTTAAAAAAGTACTTGTACATTTGGGTGCAAGTACTTTTTCAGATAATTGATATTTTTCTGATTATATGGACCTTAAAAGGTGATTGTTGACAAAAATTTCAATATGCGATATTTATTTGGTTATTTAAAACAAGAGTTCCTCGCTGGGACTGCCGCACCTAGCGATCTCATGACGTAAAATTGACGTCATATGATCGCCATGCGATGCGAGAAGCTGTACCGAGATGTTAGAATGACGTCATTTTTACGTTATGCGATCGCCAGGCGATACGCAAAGTCCTAGCACTGTAGTTAGGTAATACAAACATTTATGTACATGCAATATGCGCAAATTAGAATTAATTTATTTTTGCCAAAAAAATTGCAAATATATCTTTACTTTCATATTACCGCTGAAAATATATTTATTAATGAAATTCACATAACACCACACCTCTGCAAAAGAAACACTGACAGACAAACAAAGTAATTCAAGTACATTTAAAGTAATTCAAATAAAATAAAAATAAAATAAATATATCATCACGGCTTATTACCCATTGCTGGGTGTGCCAATCTGCTTTGTAAGCAGATATCGGTAAAGATGATATATTTGCATCGTGCGGGCGCTTACCAGGCGTCATCTCTCGGGCACTCATTGCTGGCGTGGAGAGTGGACCATACGGGTCAATTTTGTGCCATTTAAAATTGGAAATAATTGGCGTCGGTCGGGATCGAACCCGATTCCCCAGATTCTCGACCTGATACTCAGGCACGCGGCCACGAGACCCCGTAAAGTAATTCAAGTACATTTAAAATACTTCAAGTACATTTAAAATACTTCAAGTACATTTAAAGTACTTCAAGTACATTTAAAGTACTTCAAGTATTTTTCATTGTACTTCAAGTATTTTTCCAAGTACTAAGTACCAAGTACATGTGAATAGATTTACTTTGTCAAGTACAAAGTACTATAAATAGAAAGTACTTCAAGTACAGTACTTGAAGTACTCAAAGTACTTGCAAGCCTAATAAAGTACTTTTCTTGCAAGTACTGCCCAGCTCTGTTAATAGTTACGAAACAATCATCCTTCGCCACACATTCCTGTCTGAGCACACTTCTTTCGCCTCGGCCACATTCATAATCGCATTCATACACGCTCTTCTTTTCCCACTCGGAAACTCTCTCTCTTTTAGTACCTTGCAGTTTTGTTTTATTATCTGGTCTACTTCATATTTATACTGTTTATTCATTCTACGAGGCGTTTATTATTATTGCGCTGTGCTATTCTTACATGTACAATACTATACATCTTGCTTTGCCTTGAATGCCCAATTAAACAATGAGTTTCCATTAAGCCATCACCGTTTAAATCACATATATACCCGTCAGAATGGAGTAATCTCACAACATACTTCATGACTAATAAAACCACTACAAAACTGAATAAATATAACAATTTCACATATTTCAAACGTCAACCGCGCGACATGCGTAATATTTTAACATATCTGTAGTTTTTTCTTCTCTGCGGGCATCGCCGTGTAATGAATAAGGTTTATGCTTACCCAGATCGGAATTTCAATCCAGAAACGAAATTATCCCGGTGATTTATGAAACCGTTGTGGTTGCGATAACTCGACGCTTCGAACCGTTTATCATGTATAGGAAGCATTTAAAAATGATATTTCTTTCGCGAACGCAGATTAAACACTTGTTGGAATATTGATGATGTGCGTTGTTGATTGCAAAGCTCTGCAGTTTTCAATGTTCTTTTATCCGAGGAATTTGTACGGCACAGCAGAGATTCTACATTGCTATATACGACTAGGTTTTATTGTTTTTACATTGATATATTTTTTTAGTAATACCGACGAACAAAATATTTTAAAATAAATTGTGCAGAAAAAGAATTATCAATGGCAATGGATTAACGAAAACTACGTAAAAATTTATGAAACGATAGATTGAATCGTGTTTATTTTATTTATTGACAAAAATAATTTAGGTTCCATATGTCGAATGTGGATAGCACAATACCCAAATTATTGTAATAACATGTGTTCTATAACTCTGTAAATTTGCTTTAATATGTTTTTCATTTTTTGAACAAATTAATAAAATGATCTATTTTATAAATCCTGGAACCTATGTCTCAAAAATAAACACAATTCTTGAGTTACTTAGTTCAGGTTTCAAAGAGTTTTAAGAATAAACATGGACTAGTACATAAGTTTTTTGACTCATACATACAAGTGTCGTAAATGATTAACACTCACCAAAAATTATAGTAGGGCCTCGATTTTCTCTCTTTGAATTTTACTGGATTTAAATTCTACTAGAATTGGGTAAGAAAATATGATAATAACTCTTCAAACTAGACGTAACAAAACTATGTCAAGTATAAAATACAGAAATTTAATGATACCTAGGTATTCTACTGTCCAGACCAGTAGAATTTGAAATCTATTCTGAGAAAGCGTGAAGGATATCTCCAATATAGTAGAATTTAAAGATATAAAAATCGAGGCCCTGATATCGTTATTGTTTCATGCAAAACATTTTTTTCTGAATAAATGCAAATCATTAAAATTAGTGCTGTTGATTTTGAACACATTCAAACTTCCAATTCACATATTTTCAAGTTTAAGTTAATAGGCTACTTGCGTACCATTTTTTTATTTAATATTTTTGAAGAGACGATAATAACTTGCTACCCATATTTTTTCTTTTGGAAATATTTTTATTAATTGGCCAGAAAAAAATTAATCAAATTTTAATATTTAAATTACCACCATGTATGACGTAGAATTACGCCGAATGAATGAATGGCGGTAAAGTAATAACATCGGTACGTCCAATAGCAACGGCATGTGCGGGTAATTTAAACATGACAGATCATCTCTTTGACGTTTGAATAATAGTTTGGAGGTTAATATTTTCATTTTAATCTTGTACGAGTAGAGGCTAAGTTATAATCCTTCAAAATCCTGATTAACAAATCGAAATACGTAATAAAAGTGACAGAAACTACGCAAATTGTAAATAATAAAGAAGAGAGACAGTGATAGAAAAATGAACTAATGTCAAAATCAAATTAAAACTCACACTCGCTCGCCATCTAGAGATTACATTCTTAAATATGCATCCCTTTCTCCAGTTCAAAATACTGATGTCAAAGAAAATCTTTTTTCTTAATTTATTAAAAAACATATATTTTTTAAATAAAATGTATAGTTTTACATATGTTTTCACCTATACTTTAGGTATTTAGTGATATATATCAGATTTTCCGTACCACGCATGTAGCCTATTAGCATTTATTATACTTTGCTTTGCTATTATTAATTTTAGAAAAAAATATTTCCAAATTGTACTTCGCGGCGACATGTTAATTAAGAATATTTTTCTTTCAACAAATAAGCGACAAATATTCTTAGTGTTTGGACTCACAAAATTCGAAAAATATTCCGAATTTTGACTTCGAAATTCGTAATTCAGTAATATATAAAGCTTATTTTTCGAATTTCGAATATAGCGAAATTCGAATTTTGTCAACAGCACTAATTACAATGGCACTTAGATCAGTTTAAATTTAAATTCTTCAATTATAGCTTTTGCATGTTTTTCTTCGTTTTCTTGATATACTGCTACTACTGCTTGGTGAATATGAATAAAAAACAGAATAATATTCCAGATGATATCAGCCTTGCTTGAGAGTGAAGATGCAACGTTGCATCAAAGTTAGGTTCAATGGTAAACACGTAATTTATCGTTGCAAACTTTGTAATCCTTTTAGAGCAGTTTCAGCGTCAGTTTTTAGTGAGAGTCTTATTTCTCTGACAGTTTCAAAGTATCCAAACATTCTCGATCGCCCCACTTAATATCTAAATAATTCCAGAAAGATGTCAGAATAATCTACTTGGGAGAAAGTTTTTAAAGTCGAAATTGATTACTTATATATCGTGTATTGAACTTCTGAACAATGAATTATGCATGGAAGAACCTACAAGTTGGGAGTTATTCAGCCGAGAGGCTACCTCACGATTTCTTTAAATTAAATTCGTATTTTCTCTGCAAATATAATCCAACGTTCTTGCCATGCCAGAGATTCCGAGATGAATTAAAATATTTCATGTCGATTCTGCGAGAACCTCAGATTATTGCAAGAAAAATGTTTGTCTAAGGAGGTACCTAGATCCACCATTCATAGCAAAGTTACAATGAAAAAAATCTATATAAGAACTAATTTTTATCTCCCACTGCCCATGATAAGGGAGGTATAGGGATCGTGTTAAAAATCGCATATCGAGATTTTTGTAAATGTCCACGTTTTAAGGTCCCTAGAATCCAATTTTAACATTTTCACGATGATGTATGTGTGGATCCTCCACTCTAACTCAAATACTATCATTCAGAAAATTTTGAAAACTTGCATTTCAACCTTTTTCTAATATGAAAAGAGCCCATTAGATTTTGGTCTAAATCGGATAACCGGAAATGGCACTTTACTGGAAACTCAATATAGTTTTTCTTCGAAAAATACCTTTAAATGTTATTTTTTCGAGATTAATGTTATTATAAAAATTAAAAATTATTAAATTTTCTACAGATCTGCATTAATACTTTTTCTACATATTTTATGAATAAAATTATAAAATTATCTATAATTTAAATCCCGGAGTCTACGCGTTAAACAAACAAAATGCAGTTATTCAAATGTATGTAACTGACAGATAAATGTCACTATCAAAGAACGAATAATTTCAAAATAATATTAGTAACGATTTAAAAAAAAGTAAATAGAACAATAGAAAATGAATTCAATACAGATTCCAGCATAAGTAAATATGTAGGTATGTATTAAGATTAATAAAAATTAACGATACACAAAAGTTTAAGCTAATCTTCATTTTTGGATTAATGAATTTTATTCTATCCCGATATTTAAAATTTAAGCTTCATTTTATTATAGCTCCGGTGCGCTCGGGGCTCTGGGTTCGAATCCCTTTAAGGCATGGATGTGTGTGAATGTGAACCCACTCTGTAAATGGGATTTAATCCTGTTGAGGGGTTTAAAAACAGGTGGTTACTTGGATTAGATTAGACTATATTTTAAGAAATAAACTGTTAATTTAGAGTAAAATTCGCTAATCGAAAAAAAGGGGTCTTCAAGCTTTTCGGGTCTATAAGAGCCATTTTCCCTTAAATATTTAACTCAAATTTCACAAAATAGCCGCAGTGGGTATATAGGTATAAAAGGTGTGGCAAAAAAACCTTTTCACATTTTGACAGTTTGTATATTGTGTGATTCTGGCTGATTGTTTACATTAAAACATTGTATCAAGCATTATATAATTATGGAAGAGGAAAACCAATACTTACAATGTACTCCACCGGTTTATTAATGAACCACCTGATTTGGCATATCTTGTAATAAAGGTAAATTTAACAAATAACGAATCGGGATTGCTGGTTCTTGTTAATTATTATCATAAATAAAACTCTTTAAATCATGAAATACTTTAATGAACAATTTATTGATCTACACTTTTACATTCCACCATTTTGTTAACACATCCACTGTTCAGTTGCAGACATAACAGCAACAGCTGTTCTTACATTCTTCAATACAAAACATATGTTGTATTTGTATATGGTACTTATGTCTAAATCATATTTAAAAATTTAATATTCGACAGTTCGCCTCGACGCGGAACTGGAAATCATGGATCGTAAAATTTTCATATTTGCTTGCAAGTAGCCACAAATTGAGTTGACAGTGTCAACATTTCAAGTAACGTGCACCATATATTTAAAACCTGCCTGTTATAACAATACAAACAGCTGAAAATTGCTATATTACCATAAAATTAAATTGTAATAAATAAAAATTACCGTTTAAATTGTTTTGACAAAGTAAATCTGAGCGCATTGTTTCTTGTTTCATAATTTTTTAGTTGAAAGATTTTAACTTCGCAGATTCTGCTTTGTGAACTAACACAGCTATAAATTTCTCTTCTATCTAGTCCTATCTCTTGGAGATAAGATAAACATCAATCATTAGAAGTAATATTTCAACATAAACAACTTACCATTTTGAGGTTATAAGTAATTCATCTGTCATGACTACCACCTATAGAATACGAAAGGCGCCAAAACAGTACGTTTATAGATCTTCTAAACGTCGTGTTTTCAGGATAAACAGTGCTTTTATAGACTCATAAGAACACCGAAATAGAAAAATAAATTTATGGGTATCAGCATTATAAATTTATTGGATTAATGAGATTTCTGAGAATTAATTACGGCGCAGTGTTGTTTCATGTTCGGTGAGTAGTTAGAAGTCTTCAATTTCAAACAGCTTTAAGACATATTTCTTTAAGTTGACTTCTTGTCTTGCTTTTGATGATATTCATGTTGAAAAACGTCTGCTCGCAATAATACGTGGATCCAAAAATCATTAAAATTCCAAATACAATTGCTTTAGAGAGCTACACTGGACCACTCATTTGAAAGAGATGGGGGTCCATCTATACGAGATTTCCTAAACAAAATTTCCCGAGGCCAGCGGTGCCTTTCTATGTTCCTCGTATTTATTGACAAATAACTCCAGGTCTCTTTTACCACAATAAATACTTGAACTACTGCTATTTCTTTGAATCGCAACGTCTAACAACGTTTTGAGAATGAGGCAGTTTATTGTAGGAAGCAACCGTCGATTCTAACGATCTCATATAACCGTCGATTCGTCGAGCATTGAACCATTCAAGTCTCGTAGCTCAACTCATTGGAACTTATGAATGAATGTAGCGATATATTCATGTGACTTCATATAAATAGATGCAAGCCTCTGAAAATAACGCATTATGTCACAAGGAATGTCATTCATGCAAAAGATTCTGCAGGCAATGGTTTTTTATAGATGCAGGATGCGCAATAGACAATGGAAAACGTAATCTGATTTCGAATCGATAAAAATAATCACCTTTATTGTAAAAAGAAGCATTTATATTTAAAGGGAACTAAGGGCAGAAAATTTCATACTTACATAAATTCACGCTGTTCCAAAAACTGCGTTGGAACAAACCCAAAATGCAGTACCTTCCCTAAGGTTGGTCAGCCCGGCGTATGCTCGGGTCCCCGGGGTTAGTGGGGCCCCGCACCTAGCTACCTTAATTTTCTACAAACAACACAATATACAGAGTAATTCAGTTGGCTATTAAAAAATACTTGAAATTGGTAAGACTGATACAAAAAAAAATATTTCCAGTTCTTGAAAGTGACATTTGAAAATTTAAATTTAATAATTTTTACCTCCCGCAACCCTTGGTAAGGGAGGTATAGGGATCGTGTTAAAAATCGCATATCGAGATTTTGGTAAATGATCACGTTTTAAGATCCCTAGAATCCAATTTTAACATTTTCACGATGATGGCTGTGTGTATGTGTGGATCCTCCAGTCTAATTCAAATATTATCGTTCAGAAAATTTTGAAACCTTGTATTTCGAACTTTTACTATTATGGAAAAAGCCCATTAAATTTTGGTGTAAATTGGATAACGGGAAATAGCACTTTACTAGAAGCTCAAAATAGTTTTTCTTCGAAAAATACCTTTAAATGTTATTTTTTCGAGATTTATGTTATTATAAAAATTAAAGATTATTAAATTTTCTACAGATTTGCATTAATACTTTTTCTATATATTTTGTGGATAAATTTATAAAATTATCTATAATTTAAATCCCGGAGCTTACGCTTTAAAGAAACAAAACTCCTTGGTTGCGCAGTTATTCAAATGTATGTAACTGACAGATAAATGTCACTGTCAAAGAACTAATCATTTCAAATTAATAATAGTAACGTTTTAAAAAATAATAATAGGAAAGGAAATAAATACAGTTTCCAGCATATGTAAATATTTAGGTATGTATTTAGATTAATAAAAATTAATGATTCGCAAAAAAGTTTAAGCTAATTCTCATTTTTGGATTAGTGAATTCTATTTTATCCCGGTATTTAAAATTTAATCTTCATTTTATTATCAAAAAAGGTAGATTAGACTATATTTGAAGAAATAAACTGCCAAAATTAGAGTAAAAATCGCTAATCCAAAAATAAGGATTAGCTTAACCTTTTTTGTGACTCGGACGGTAAATGGCGGGAGGTTTTGTGTTGGCCACACCAGATTTTTTATGAAAATGTTTCATACATTGAATTATGATTTTAATAAATTAATAATAATTTAAATAAATAAATATATAAATATATCATCACGGCATATCGTCGCATCGATACGATTTGTAATTACTCCAACTGTCTAATTGAGTTCAATGTTATTTCTTTGGACTGCCGTAGAAAAATCCAATCATGTTTATATCTGTATAAACTTGTTAATAATCTAATTGATGATGCTCATTCGCTAGCTTGCCTAAATTTTGGAGTACCTCGCTTAGGTTCTCGGCGTAAATTAACCTTCATATACAGCACCCCTAGAACAAACTATGAACTTCGATCTCCAATTAGACAGTTGTGTGCTACATTCAACAATGTGTCCATATACATTAACAATCTTGACATTTTCTATGATACTCAGTCCAAATTTGGAAAACAAATTATGAACTATTTCTTGTCTGATCTTTAGCAATTAAATTGAGTTATTTCTATTTATAATATTGTCACTTCATTATTTCAAAGTTTTCTTGTAACTACACTGTATTTTTCTTTATTTTTGTCAATAATCCTCTGTAATTGGGAACATCTGTTCCTGTTGAGTGATTAACAAAATAAATAATAAATAAATATTACCCATTGCTAGGTGTGCCATTCTGCTTTGTACACAGATGTCGGTAATGATGATGACATTTTTTTTAAGAAATACGCTTCTTGGTGTATAATATAGGTAGACGGAGACATAAAGTCAGTCAATAACTCATTTTTTCTTCAGGGGCAGAAGTAATTACTTCTGCCTCGCGGAAAATAATCTAAACTTTTACCCCTACTGGGCGAAATATATACAAAACTGTCACAATATAATTTATTAATTATTTTTGTACTAACAATAATTTTGCATAAATTCTAATAATTAGTACCTAATATAAACAAATTAATGCTGTACGTACATCATATATTCATTTGTTGCGAAACAAATACAAATAATCCAAGGCTGCTATTATACTACAATTCGAATTATTTAAGGAATTTTTTATATACCTATACGCTACCAAAAAAATAATAATTTTCCATGACAATGTGGATAGAATTCATGGTAGTACTCGTATTTTCGTATTTTATATTTATTTGAAGCACAACAAAACAGAACTTTTTAATTATTATTTAGTTTTGACGTACACACATTGCATAGGGAGTTATAAAATTCCATAACTGAAATACATATTTTCAAACAATTGTTCAAAACTAATTTCGGATACGTCTATCAATTTGATATTTACGTTATTAATTTTTCATTTGTATCACGAAAAAACTTTTAGTACACTTAATTGGTAAATAATTCAATAATTATACAGTTTGTATTTTTCCAACTGATGATTAAACGTTTGTTCACAAAAAGAAATACTTTTATGTTTACATATAATATGTATAACAAGTTCATATTATTCGATAACTATATTGCATTGCTGTTAAATCATATTGTACATGCACCAATTTGAAATATTGAACAGTATATTTACATTTCCTTTTTGCATTACATGCTATTTCAATGCAAGCAGAAATATATTGAAATATTTGAAAACATATTTCAATGAGAGTAGCTGAAAGTAACATTTCAAGTATGTATTTTATTCGTTGTAAGTAATCTATTTTATTCTCAATATGTCAGATACATGTAGGCACATAACATACGTATATTTACAAATGGAATAATTTGCGATTTTATCTTTAATAATACGAGGTCTGTCTAAAAGGAATCCGACCTTCGGCTGGAAAGAAATATTGGGTCCCAAATCCTCTTCAAAGTAGGCCCATTGTGCGTCCACACATTTAGCCCACCGATCCTTTCACTGCTGGAAACACCTCTGGAGGCAGCTCCTTCGACGCGTTCCGCATTATCTCTTCTCTACTATCAAAACGGGTCCTTTCAGTGGCCTCTTTAATTTCGAAAACAACCAGAAGTCGCAAGGAGCCATATCTGGAGAGTAGGGAGCTTGGCGAACGACTAGAATTTCATTGTTCGCCAAGAAAGTCTGGATCAGGTGCAATGAGTAAGATGGAGCATTATCATGATATAATTGTCAGTTTATCGCCGTCCTTTTGCGTCAAAATGCATCACAGAGAGGCGAGGAACTTCTTCAAAGTACTCTTTTATCACTGTTTGTCCTTCCAGTGCGTATTCGCCATGCACAATTCCACGGCTTTCAAAGAAGACAATCATTATCATCTTGATTTTGCTTCACACCTATCACGCTTTTTTCAACTTTGGTCCTTGGGGACGATGGATAGTTTCATTGCAATGACTGTTAATCCCTTGGCATCGTCTCCAAATACCTGGTGAATCTTACGAATTGTTTCGCTTGACAAACTTGATTCAGTATCTTTGCTCAACACTTTCAGTCATTTCGAGCGATTTGGAAATCTCGACGAACAACACTCTCACACAGCAGCTACCAAGCAGCGAATCGTTTCATATTACTTTCAATTCAGTTAGTTTGGGATTCTCTTTATTCTGAAGAACCGCAAAAAATAATTGATGCTACCGGCGCGGCAGGTTTGAAGGTGTTACCTCCGAAATCCAAAGAATTGTATGATAAAACCAATCATTCAATTTTGATAGGTATATTTTTTAATTGACAGTAGCTAAGACTGAAAATATCCATTTTATCATTCATAATACTTTCGACTTCATTATATATTAGACATAGTCGTCTAACTGGATCTCTAGTTTCATATTTTTTTCTACATAGCTTAGTGCAAAACATTATATAAGACCTAGATGCCAACCGAGGAATATTTATTTATATACGGTCCTATACGTCATCTATAACATTTCGCAGTAATCCATGTAAATATAAGCATGAGCGAATCTTACGTCTAGAATCCAATGTTTGCATATCTAACTTTGATAAAGTCACGGAGTAACTGCAAGTAAATGAATTAAAAAGAGAAGATTTTATCGCGCAATATCGTACAAACTTTCTTTGTACCTATTCAATTTTGATATTATGAGGATGGTACATGGAATTCCAGATAATCAGGCCATATTCAAGCTTGGATCTAACTAGAGAAAAGTATAAGGACTTGAGAGTTGTGATATTAGTTAAGTTACGTGAATTTTTAATAATGAAACCTGATGTTTTATAGGATGTATTCACAAATATAGCTCCCAAGTTCTTATGAGTATTAACTCTATTAAAACTAAGGTCACCAATCCAGTAAGACGAAATAGTTGTAGAATGCTTCATTGAGTAAGCATCAATTTTCACTTTGAGACATTAAAGAAAAGATGTGAGGATGAGCAACAAACTAGAAGGTTTTCAATATCTTTCTGAAGCTGATGGCAATCAGAAACTGAATCAATGACTTTAAATAATTTTAAATCATCAGCATTTTGAATATTCCAAGCACTCAGTAATATCATTTATGAATAAAACAAAAAGGAGTGGCCCTAAATTTGACCCTTGTGGTACACCTGATGTAGGAATAAAATGATTAGATTTAAAGCCATTACACCGAACAAACTGCTTGCGATTTGTAATATATGAGCGCAACAAATTAAGAAGATCAGGAGAAAAGTCAAACTGATGCCGAAGCTTATGTAGCAACACTTCATGATTCACAGTGTCAAATGCTTTCGCAAAATCAGTGTAAACAACGTCTACTTGCGAATTATTACGAAATGCATTATATAAAATGCAAATTATTATTCTTTGTAGGTTTCGGTTCCAATAATTGACTCTAGCTTGATAGTCACCCCGTAAAAACCCGGGCAGTAAACCTTTGAAACTCCATGATGAATAAACCGTACCTCGTGACCCGAAAACCTTGTACTACTCTTCTCTTGCCATTTCCTTGTGTTCGCTTTCGGCGTCCGAGATTACGGAAACAAGACACGTGTAATATGGGCGGTCTTTGTTAAGCTATTAGGGCGGCGGGCCAAGCCGGGCGTCGGGGGGGGGGGGGGGTCGAAGCAGGAGCGTCTCCCCGACTCCGACGCTGCATTCACGAAGCGAGGATTTGTAGTGAAATCGATATATCTCTTGTAGACCGTTGTAGATTGCGTCCTACGGGAAACCAATTGGTATGCTTTCGCCAAGGAATATATTCTCGGCGTGCAACTGCATGGAAGGTATTTTGGTCGACAACACTTTCAAATTTTATATAGTTCTTAGAAGCTTATATTTATATTTATGAAAGCGAAAAGCCTACTGTTTTTTATGTATTGTAAAAAAAAAATATCAGAAACTCGCCAAAAGCGAAATAACTTCAAATCTAAAAATAAATAAAATATTTAATAACAATTTCTGAGGGAGAATCTGTTTCTATTCGCAGATGATGATATATCTGCATCAAATACCAATAGCCATGGAATTTTATGAAACTATAAACAAATGTTTTCCAGTTTGTTTGTCAAATTTGTTGGCAGTGATTTTGTTTTAGGTATTTTCTTTTTATTTTTTAAAACATTAGAAAATGCCTGACAAAAAATACATTAATAAAATTAAAACATATTAAAATTTTGACAGAAAATGTCAAACATGGTCAAACATTTGTTTATCTTTTTGTTCAAATGCCTTGGCTATTGCTATTAAGTCAAGGCAAAACGGGGGGCAATAATCTGCAAAAAAATGATCTCCTGATCACCTTGAAGTTACTTTTTTTCGAAATTGAATTTATTTTCTGAAATAGAAGTTACTTTTTCTGAAATTGAAGTTGATAAGGTATAGATGTTACCTCACGGGTTTTCAAAGTTTTCGTGGAGAAAGCATCAGAGGAGTCATTTTTGTAGAAATATGTTCTAACTTAAATATCATCTTTCACAACTTAATTTCAAGTGACAGATAAACAACTGTTTTTACCTTCCGTCACCGTTATGTAAGGAAGGTATTGTCTTTGGTCAAAAAATTCGGCGGTTGATGAATAAGCACATTTTAGGGTCCCTAGAATACGATTTAATATTTTAAGGATGTCTGTGTGTGTGTGTGTGTGTGTGTGTGTGTGTGTGTGTGTGTGTGTGTGTGTGTGTGTGTGGCGTGCGTGCGTGTATGTGTGTGTATGGCTGTGTGTGAGAAAAATTTCGTCTGCGATAACTCTAATACTACAATTCCAAAATTATAATTCTTTCGTATTCTTCTTCCTTAGAGCTGATTAGATTTTGGTTACAATTGGTCAACCGGAAGTACCCTCATTTGAAGATTTTAACAGTTTTTCTTGTAACAATGATGTTAAATATAATTTTCCCACATTTAATGTTATTATAAATATTAAAGAATATTTTATTCTCTATACGATTTGACTGCATTTTACACTTCATATTAAATGGATAATGAGTAAAAAAATTATAAAGAAATTAAATATCATATATATGAGCCAGGTACTCGTATGCTATAACTCTGAAAACATCTGGTATATTAAGAAAATTCTGATTGAAAGGTGTCAGTGTCAATTGCACTTGACAAGTATGTTTGTGTTATAATTTTACTACAAACTTTCTGTATGACATTTACACAAAATACGTACAACTGATGGAAGGTAATGTGCTGACCACATCAGATATTTTTTTGTCCACGGCGTACCTTATTTTCATATTCTCAATAATTCTATCAAGAGTCTCATATTCATTATTGTAGTGACTTTTTGTTAAATTTAACAGTTTTTGTATACTAGTTTGTGATTGTCGTGATAGTGGAACAAAACATTTTGAGATGGATACATTATATAAGTTTGAGAAAAACCTTATTCCAAGTGGTAAATAATGCACTGCGGCGCCTATTTCCTTGCTGTTTGAAAGCTTTCGTCCCCCAGACTCCCTAGATGTGTGTAGGACACGACTGGGAACTGGGACTCCACAATGGAGAATGGAGATACATGCTCGAGTTACACACAGATGTGAATAGTGCTCCACACAAGAATATGTGAGTCTTGTTGAGGAAATTAATTTTACTACTGCAACGATGCTTCTAGATTGGATTGGATACCCTCTACAAAAGAATATTAAAATTTCTAACATACGAACAGCTTCAGAACATTCTACGTTCGTGTTGTTAAAATGTAGTGCACATAAATTTCACTTTATTTTATCGTGAATGCTCGGTTTTATTTTTATTGTTTACGTGTATTTATTTGTGTATAAAGTAACATAACTAATAATTTTGGTATTTCATTTGAAACAATGAAATTGTTATTTATTTTTAGTTTAATAAAATCCGTTCTAAACGATGCATTATTCAAATCGTTCACTTATAATAAACAATAACAGAAATTTAAATACTTATATAGTGGTAAAGCAATTGTCATATATATATATATATATATATATATATATATATATATATATATATATATATATATACAGGGTGGTGACTTGGACGACGCAGCATAGGGATTTCAATGGTAAAATCTTAATGTACAATTATTTGCTCCCCTAATCATTTTAGAGCAAAATTATATTGAGATTTTTGCTACAGAAAAAAATACTGCATCCAAATATGCTATTGCTTATAATTTTTCAATTTCCGGAACCGTAAAAATAATCGAAAACAATAATAACATTTTTGCGAAAATCATTGGTGCCATGGAACAAAAATTTAAACAAAAGCGCAAACTTATTTACAAAACGAGGAAAATAAAAACACCTTTATTGTAGTTGATGACAACAATGGAATTGTTGATTACAACAATGTAATTCGACAAGAACAAAATTTAAGATTTCTTTAAGAACTGAGTATGAATACGACCCTAACGTATTTAAATTAGAAGACAAAATGTATTGGGAAAAAAGAATTTTTATTTTACTATCACAAACATATGAATTTATAATATAAAATAACATATTACAAACCACCATTTACCATTAAACAATGCCCCAATCTGTTGTAAAATTGTTGTCTGACATTTGCTAATTGTTTATGTAATATTTGTATAAATTTTATTCCATGGCATCAATGATTTTTGCAAAAATGTTATTATTTTTTCGACTATTTTTACGAAACGAAATTATAAACAATATAGTCGGATACAGTTTTCTGTAGCAAAAACGTAAATACAATTTTGCTCTAAAATAATTAGGGGAGCAAATAACTGCACATTAAGATTTTACCATTGAAACCCCTATGCTGCTTCTTTCAAGTCAACACCATATATATATATATATAGCTTCAAATTAAGTACCACTTCCGGTTTATCATAAAAGTACAGTCAAAATCGAGTTTTAAATACCAAATTTGATAAGTTTTGGATCATGTTTTAATATATATATATATATATATATATATATATATATATATATATATATATATATATATATATATAATATATGTTTTAATATATATATATATATATATATATATATATATATATATATATATATATATATATATATATATATATAAAACATGATCCAAAACTTATCAAATTTGGTATTTAAAACTCGATTTTGACTGTACTTTTATGATAAACCGGAAGTGGTACTTAATTTGGAGATTTCCGAGGAAAAATATAATAAAATATAATCCAAAATTTCGTATTACAGACTTTTATATTTATTGGAACGAGAAATTAGATTTTGTTTACAATCGATCAATTGGAAGTGATACTTTACTTAAAGCTCATTGCTATTTTAAACATGGAATTAACGGGAGGTTATGTGCTGGCCACATCAGATTTTTTACCATGTATTATTTATATGAGCATGTGGGTGCACATTAAAATTAAACCCCTTAAAGAAGGCGTCTGCAATGGAAAACTAAACAATTTCAGAAATTGTGTGGGAGGATTTGTCGTGAGCTGCTCTCTGCCTTAAAAATTTAAACTTTAAAGACAAGACCTTTACTGTATTTGTATTTCAATTTTTGCTATTTTCATTTTAGCATGGCCGCTCCGTGGGTATTAGGCGCCTTTGTGCTATGTTACCTTTTTGCGCCCGTACCCCTTATGATGTAAAATTTGCAAATTAAAGTTTAAACTATACTTTTTGTGCTTCCAAAATGCTAGATTTAATATATTAATGAAATTTTCCCAAATTCATTCTTGTAATCAATAGGTTATAATCAAAATCGTTTGTTGTAATCAACAATTTTACAACAGATTTCTGAATTGTATATGCATTTGAATATTTGCAAAATGATAATAGGTATTTAAATATTGGATTCATTCTTGTAATCAATATTCTTGAGTTATAATCAATATATTCATTGTTGTAATCAACATTTTCATAGTTAATATTTCAATATAACAATGCTAGAATAATAATAAATGCAAATAAATTAAAAAATATATTTTTCACTTCTACCACGTTAATTTGTAAGTTTTATAGTAATTTTGTCTTTACGAATAAGAGCATTTTATAAAAATTTGCTATTATTTACTTTACTGTCTTGAAACGGCGCCCCTCAAAGTCAGGCGCCTTTATGCGGGGCACTAGCTGCCCACCCGCACGGCGCGGCCCTGCATTTTAGAACTATTTACTATAATTTAAGTCGCAAAATTTGTGAAATCAACATTAAAGCCTCATTTCCATCGAATGTTTTAATGCTTAATGCATAATGATTTGTGCGTAATGCTTAATGTATTGTAACAATTTAGATACCATTTCCAGCTACTTTGTTTAGTGACTAATTCGACAGAAATGTCACATTTTTTAGCCTTTTTATTTTTAACTCTAGCAGACTGTCATTGCAGCAGTAATTCTTCTCTTCTTAACATGCCATATACATAATTTTTTGGCAATATCTAAAAATTAAGGAAACTTAATCATTATAAAATAGACTGACAGCTAACAGTGCAGATTAAAAAATAAAGAAAGACAGATGACAGATATGTATTTCCATCTTACAATTACGCTTAGGCATTACGCCTTAAACCTTGGAGTTTACAAGCTTTTGTTTTTAAGCATTGCTCTTAGTTCTTAAGCATTAAGCCTTATGCATAGCTCGAAATGGTAATAAACGTTGCCATATAATAAACATTTTTGCGCATTGCGCTTAGATATTAATTATAGCTTCTAATCATTAAGACAATCGGTGGAAATGAGACTTAATAGTATAGAATATCAAGTTTTTTATCAAATTGTCTTGATAATATAGTATTTGCATGCCTTTGAAGTTATCAGCGCAGTATATCAAAACACAAGACTCATGATTAACATTATTAGATCATCTTTAGTACATGTAGTCTTGATTTAATGAAATTAAGCTTGTGCAGTGAATTTGACTAGTGCATATAAAATACACAGCAGCCTGATATATAGAAGACGAGATGAAGGATGAAGTCAGTGTTGCCAACATATCCATTACTTGACGCATCCAAGATCCAGCAGATTGCTGCGGTTTGGGAGTCATGTGACATGTGACATTCACGTCTGCTGTAAGTTGGCTGCGCTCATCTGAGACCGAAACTAAAATTTCAAATACCGGCAGCAGGTAATATTGAATTCCTGCAAGCTCTATTCTTTCCCATAATGTCGGCTACGTACACTCACCGCCTCTATATTTTATTAAATCGCTGGATGTAAAATATCGCAGACGGCTTGTATCGTTTTATTGCGGTGTTGCCTTTGGGCCGTAGCCAGCGTCGGCGGCGTCGCTCCTGTTTTGCCTTCGGTTTGTAGCACCTGAGTATTATCTTCTTGGCGCGAACGCTGTCTTCTAATGTCTTTTAGACGCGGGCAATGGCTATGAATATTCTCAAACGACGCGCAAGGTTCTTACACTTGAATTTATTGTCCACCAACGTGCGATAATTGAAATTGTTTTTAGATTTTGTAGCTTTACTTCATTCTGCAAGCTAAACAACTTTATCCAGCTCAATTTAAATATATGTAGATGTAATCAATTAATGAGTACAAGTTCAGTTTCTAAATATTCATTGTTCTGTTCAAGGACAGGAAGCTAACGTATCATTTTAAGCTAATACATAGACGAGTTAAATGTCTTTATGCCATCAAACCAATAAATCTTAAGATGAATGCAAATATGTACTTGTGTTCATTTGATAGTATCAATCACACCTATAATTACAAGCACTTATGGCAATTTTGAGATCGATTATTGTAAATAATACTTGCTAATTTGTATTTTACAATTAACATGTCTGGGAACATAATATGCTACGAATTAATATTGAGAATATGTCACATGGTTCAAACTTCAAAATTTTATTTTAAATATGTTAAAAGTAGTTTCCTTAAACAATAATACACTTTACCATTCTTTCCTTTCACTTTTTAAAAGCTCCCAACCAAACTTCTTTTGGAATTTAAAAAAAATCTTTCTGAACTCATAACACAACAACAGAGATTTTTAAAACCATAAAATAATAATCTCAATCATCGTGACGGTTTAGAACTTAATAGAGCATTGCTACATATACGGCAGTATCATGTAGCACATCGCCTATATTAAACTATGTAGCTAACAATATTATCCAATCAAAATACGTGGCTGTGATGACAAAAACGTAATGTAATTTGTTACATTTGTTTCTATTTGTTAAAATATTTAACGACGTTGTTTAATACCAAGGCCCAGTTTCATAAAACACTGTTAACTTGAACCACGTTGTTAACTTTGACAAGGCTTATGCCCAGTTTTATAAAAGATGGATAAGTAAATTACTAGCAAAGTAAATTTTACTCTTAAAGTAAAATAATTTATTCCAGAGATTTTTGTTTTATAAAGCAAGAATAAAAATACCAGCTAAGTAAATCTAGAAAATAAATTATTCCACCGATTTTCGAGGAAGTAAATTTTATTCTGTAGAATAAATTTGACATATCAACATTAATTAAATTAAATTAAATTCATTATAAATTTCATCTCTTGCATTATTTTTACATTTATTTATTTATTTATATCCAATATATTTGCTTTGTCTATTTCTGTGTAATTTTTTCCTCGTTCTCTCTTTTTTCCATGTTAGTTGACACATGGCATTTTATGATACACTTTATTTTCTATTTTGACTTTTGGAATTATTTCGTGTCAGGAACATTATCGTCATTAGCGGTTTTAAGGGATACCGTCTAGTAATGTTTCATCCTGGTTTTATCAATCTCTCTTTTGCTCCAGTAGTGGAAAGATTAGCCGATATAAGAAACCGTAGCCTGAGTGTATTACGGTATTCACACACTTTTCAGAATGATTGAAGGTCACAGGACATGAAAAAGTTCCGATTATGATCAAAATTATCTTCCACGGAAAAAATTAGTAAGAATTTACCGGGAATGTGAAATTATGTTACTTATAATACCGACATTAGGAAAAGTCAACGGCGTTACGTATTTTAAATTTTTTGACATACAGTTTGTTTCAAATCGTGAAGTTAGACGGTGGTTACTGATGAACATGACAAGTTTATTTTGGAAGCATATTTTCTTTTTACAAGGAATAATTGAAATGAGTGGATATATGATTTGAATCAAACGCGCTTGCAAGAGCCGACCTTGAACCTTCGTGCGCATGTGTGAATTTTTTCCCGCCTGTCGATAGCGTCTGTTGTTGGCAAGCAGCATTTGAGTGAGGTAGTGTGTAATGCTCTAGTCGGTTTTTCATTGCAAGGAAAATGCATCAAATTTTGCCTGAAACTGGGCTACAACCAGGTGGAAACCACTCGGAAGCTTCAGACGGCTTTCGGTGACCATGCTATGGGCATCACAGAGATTAAGGAGTGGTACAACCGCACATCGGTGGAGAGCGAACCACGCTCCGGTCGAAATGACCAAGTCATTGTCAAAGTGAACGCTGTGGTGATGCGGGACCGTCGTGTGAGTATCCGAGAAATTGCGGAAGAGGTGGGCATCAGCATTTTTTCGGCACATTCCATTATGACCGAAGATTTGGCCATGAAGAGAGTGGCAGAAAAATGCACATTTCTCACACTTGATTCAGAATTTTTTGGCGAAGAACAATAATGCTGTGGTTCAACAGGCTCCTTACTCTCCTGATATGGCACCCTGCGACTTCTGACTGTTCCCCAAACTCAAGAGGGCATTGAAAGGAACGCGATTTCAGACAAGAGAGGACATCATGGCCGCAACGACAACCGAGCTAAACTCCATTTCAAAAGAAGCTTTCTCGGAATGCTTCCAACAATGGCGGCACCGCTGGGAAAAGTGTGTGGAGTCCCAAGGAGTCTACTTTGATGGTGATTAGGTTTCCAACACTCCAGATATGCCAGCTTTTTTCCTCGGCCAAATGTCGGATTCGGATACTTTTCTAACAGACCTCGTAAGAACCATGCGTCTTTTTGCGTCCATAATTCTAGCTTAAAAAAAATAAATCTTTAACATAGCAGTAATATTTATTTACATTAATTTTTTTGTCAAAATTCGGAAGAAAATCTCATACATTTTATGTGATCCTATCATCACCGAAAGTTTGAAGGACGAAGCAAATTAAAGCAGAAAAAGACTTAAAAATTAAATCGACAAGTTTCGCAAACACAGCTAAACTGTGACTTGAAATTAGGAAAGTTTTTATCCCGGAACAAAGTCGTGTATATTTCCGTCGCCTGGAAGTCAAACTACGTAAGTCGCTCAAGTGTTTGTTATCAGTTTCGCGGGGGTGGAGTGAATTTAAAGTAAAGTCACACAAACTCCTCTCCCCCTCTTCAGGCCTTCGACCCTCAGGCATGCACTCTGCAACAGACAGAGATCCCCGGAAAATGTAAACAGAGAATTTAATTAGTTTATACTGCTCATTATTACAAACTTGCATATTCTCTCTTTCTTCATTGTTTTCGCAGCTTCGCAACGTAAACAGAAATAAATAAATAGCTTTATCTTTAAGTAAATTATGAGAAGAGGACTTATATAAAGTGCTTGTTAAAGTTTATGTGACACCTATAAAGTGTTTCTAAAATTTTAGGTATGCCATCATCGCTTTTTGCTTACAATAAATTGGGATGGAGAAATACAAAAGATATTTTATTCACATTTGGTTAGTAATATGACGATTTCTGATTTTTAAAAAGTTGTTATTGTTAACCTCATTTCCAAGGCGAAAAAAATGTCACATTCCAACTTCAGGGCTATTTTTCATTCCCACCTTGAGAGATCAGTGAGGTATTTACATGGTTAATAAAGCTTTTTTATTTAAATGTAAAAAAAACAAATGAAATTGAAAGTAATATAAATAAGTATAAATAAATATGAAACCAAAATTTAAGATTAATAATCAAACTGACAGTTCATGTCACAAATGAGCAAGCCCAGACCATTAGCTTGTTTATTAGTTTATTATTATTTAAATATCAATTACTCATTAATTTCGATGTGAATAATAAGTCTCATTTCAGTAATGAAACACTTTTCACCTCGGTTAGTAATATACTATTACAGAATGACAATAACACTTCATTGAAAACATTTTCGTATCTCTACATTTTACAAAAAGATATTGCAAGTTAATTTGCGAATAACATCAATCACATTTATGACTTATTACTAGCTTTATTATATTACAAATAACAATCACAGAAAATACAAATTATTTAACAAACATAATCATATTACAATAAATAAAGGAATGAGTGAAACAAGCTTATTTTTTATTTTTTTTACATTACAAGGATTTGGGTCATGCAGGTTTATAATCTCTGTTACATATTTAATATTATAAACAATATACAAATATTAACAATTATATTAGTAGAAATGTATAGTATAGTAAAGGATTTGACAATTGGCAACACTGTACATGTCGTTTTCGTTTCATAGAAATGATTTGTTTTTACAATCGTTTATGAACTCTTCAATACAATAGTATTCCTTATCGACTAATTTGTTTTTTAACAGTTTGAGTACCTTCGTTTTCTTATACAGGGTGTAATCATACTTCGAGAAAAAAATGAAAGGGCGTATAGTACTGACCAAAATGAGTAAAAAGGGCTTAATCAACATTGGTCCGATTTTCAACTGTTTCCGAGAAAGAGGCCATTTACTATTAGAATCGAAGAAAATTGACAAAGATAGTGATTGAACAAAATTTTGTGTATGTCAGTAAATAGACTATAAAAAAACAATAAAATTTTATATGAAATATTTTTCTCAATTTTTATTAGTAACGAAGTTATTTGAAAATCAAATATTGGCCAAGTTGCCACAAAATTTAATTAAGTACAATTATTTGATTAAAAAAAAAACAAAAGCACATCTATGTTGACCTCTGAAAGGTAAACAAAAAGTCTTATTTAATCGAAATCGAACTTTTATAGTTTTCGAGATAGCAGAGGTAAACCCCTTAAAAATTCATTTTTCACTGCCTTATATCTCGGAATCTATTGAAGATCGGACCCATGTTGATTAAGCCTTTTTTTACTTTTTTGGCCAGTACTATATGCCCTTTTATTTTTTTCCTGAAGTATGAGAACAGCCTGTAGATAGGTGTCTCGAGTCGATTCTTTCGTATTTTCTTTACAACCATGTCAAGAGAAGATTAGATTTTGGTTATAATTGGTCAACCGGAAGTACCCTCATTTTAAGATTTTAACAGTTTTTCTTGAAAAAACTATTGTTAAATATCATTTTCCCATATTTAATGTTATTATAAATATTAAAGAATATTTTATTCCCTATACGATTTGATTACATTTTGTACTTCATATTCAATGGATATTGAGTTAAAAATTATAAATAAATGAAATTTTATAAAGCAGCTAGCTATGCTATAACCATGGAAACCGCTACTATATTAAGAAAAAGCTAATTGACAGATGTCAGTTTCAAGTGCAGTTGACATGTTTGTGTTATAATTATACTGGAAATATAGAATCTCTTATGAAACTTTCTGTATGGAATTTGTATAAAATATATAGAACTGACAGAAGGTAATGTACTTGAAATATGGAATCTTGTGCAAGAAACTTTCTGTATGGAATTTGTACAAAATATATGGAACTGACGGAAGCTAAAAAATATGATGTGGCCAGCACCCACATCAGATTTTTTGAAATATAAATGAGACACACCCATTCATACTTCGCGAACAGTGTGTTCATTTCATTGCTAAGATTTCTCGCCATATTTCTCAGTCTTCCTTTTAATGCGGCGTATTACCCGATAATAAATATCGCACAACTCGTGCTCTTGTAGATGCTGACAAGCAAGACATACATCACGTCAGATTATCGAGTTGAAATCGCTGAATTTGTATAATTAAATTTGAACCGAGGATCTAATAAAAGTGAAGTCAATTACTTGGTCGCCACCGAAGGCATTTGAGTCATATGAAGGCTATGTAGTAAAATAAATTGAGTGTAAGTAATGGCACATCATGAATTAAGTTATTCCATTAGCTCTCGGGCTAAATGATCCGTATTCATATTAATTACGTCTATTTAAATTATGCTCCTTTTTGATAGCGAACGATTTATGTCTTACTTTTGTGTTTTATGGCCTGGTCTTCAATTGTTCTTGCCAAGAACTCGTTTGTGAGAAATTGAAGGAAAATGGGAATGAAATTGGGACATGTTCACGAAAGTGGAAACGATGAATTTTCCATTTTCTTTTAAACCACATATAATTGTGATGCATTGCTCCAAATTTTACAAGGACTAAATATGATATATACGCGTGTCACGTCTTTCTGTTCAGTTTTATATGTTATTTCAAATTGATATTTACGTTACTGAACTATGGTATGACTAGCGAATGAAAGTTGACATTCAGAGAAGAATAGAATTGTGCGAAATAATCAGGTATGAAATTTTTGCATGAACCCATTTAAATACTGGACTAGGAAAGCACAGAAATACATTACTATGTCTGGCTGAAAATAGATGGCCGACTAGGGTAACTGAATATCAAAACGGAGGTGCGTTTAAAATATTTTTTGTGCAACTGGACGCGAAATAAGTATTTCGCAGCCGCAATACAGGCCGCGAAATTGGATTTCGCACCGTTGCTATGGTAACGGCTGCGAAATTCATTTCACGGCCGTTGTAATGGTAGCGGCCGCAAAATTAGGTAAACAATCACTTTGACACTTGAGAATTGTATGATTTTATTTAACAAATGTCAATCCCATAGCCACCTTGAAAGCTAACTTTTTGTTTACAATGAAACTGTTTAAAATTCATAAAATTTGTAATTATATTTTTTTACGGTTGCACAAAAAATATTGTGTACACCTTGTCCGCGAAATCCTTCAGCGTCCTCGAGATTGTCTTGCTTCGGCTGCAAGCGGCCACGGCGACAATTTTTCTCTCGGTACGCTAAAGAGTGATTTCGCAGCCTTGATATACAAATAACTATTAAACTATTAAAACTATTTAGTTTGGCAATTCTATGAAATAGGATTATTTTTAATTTCCTCTAACAGTAATTCCGACTCGAGGGTTGCTTATACCTGAGACGAACGAACTAGAATTTGTGGTATTAAATTATTTAAATACATCCATGAATCCTGTTGCTAAGATCATTTTAAATGCCTCCTGGTATTGAGTACAATTCTAATCTTCTGTAATGGAATACATAAGGGTCAGTTTCCTTTCAAATCAAATATAGGAAACTGTTTTCAAAAGAAACCACATCTATTAAATTATCTAAATGTCAACTTTCATTCGCTAGTCATACTATACAAAAAATCTGATGTGGCCAGCACATTATCTTCCGTCAGTTCTATGTACTTCGTACAAATTCCACACATAAAGTTTCTTACAAAAGATTCAATATTTCCAGTACATTACCTTAAATCAGTTCTATGTATTTTGTACAAATCCCATACAGAAAGTTTCTATATTCCCAGTAAAATTATAACACAAACATACTATGTCAATTACACTTGACACTGACATTCTTAATATAGTATATAGATGTTTCCATGTTTATAGCAAAGCTGGCTGTTTAATGAAATTTAAGTTTATGATTGCCTTTTGTATTTCTGTAAAGCATAAAGGTAATTTTTTTCGTGCTAATTTTATCTGGGTGCTGCTTTCTCAGGATGAACCAGTCTTGTCAGAAAGAAAACGCCAAAATAATTCGAATTCGTCTAAATTATAAATTTTATTGTTACTTAATCCAAGATCTTTTATTATCTATTGCAAGCCGTTTAGTCACTGGCATGTTTTTCACACGTTATGTTTAAAGAACGTGTTCCAAATCATTGCTGAAACTTTTGAAACCAGTCTCTCTCTAAATCGGTGAATAACTGGGCGTAAAAATATTGAGATTTTTTAAAAGCATGTTGTCTGTGTCTCTTTTTGCAAAAACCAAGAGTATACGACATCCTCCACTTTTTATGTTTACCTCAAACTCGGGGTATAACTGGGCATAAAAATATTTACATTTTTCAGAAGAATTTAATACTTGACAAAAAAAAATAGGTGTTAGGCTTACCGGCCTCCTAAAACAATGAAAAAAGGTAATCTTTAAATAATAAGGTTTTAACAAAGACTCGAAATCTTTGTCACATAACATTTATTGCGTACAAAAACGACATTTCAGTATACACTTATACTAGAGGAAATATTAATAAAATATAGCCATTATAATTCAATAAATATTTAAAATATTGCCTAAATAATATTATTGAATAGTTATATAGACTTCCTGCTTCTGAATATTACCAATAGATTGCGATGCGAGTACAGAAGGCGAAGGCGATAGTGGGAGTGACGCCACTTCAGTTTCAGTGTTGTAACCTTGATTTTGACGTTTGCGCGAGGTTTGATATGTTTGACTTTGTCATTGTTTTAGGTTTTAGTGTTAAAAGTATTGTGTTAGTGATGTTTTTCATGGTATTTACACGATATTCTTCATAATTAAGGTTAGTTCTTACTTAGTTTGTTGTATTACAGATTTACGAGTATCTTTCTACATACTTTGCAAAGTTGAAGTTAGAAATGTTATACATGGCATATATTTTTGTCTTACATATGTTTATTTTACGTTTCTCATTCACATTTATTCTGAAACGTTTAAACTTGATATAGTTGTTGGCAAGAAGGACGACTATTCAAAGACACTTGTTCGAAAAAAATAATACTTGGTATTTTATACAGGATGTTTCAGGACTAGTGTAACAAACTTTAACAGCTTATTCCTGAGGTCATTTTGAGCCAAAAATGTCATATGAACATAGGTCCTATTCCTTCTAGTTACCAAAATACAAGAGGTTGAATTTCTATAAATAACACGAATTTTTTTAATTTTTGTAATCAAGGTACCTTCGGAAAACAGAAGTTATATTGAAAAGTCATACCTTATTTGTATTAATTAATTTTATTTATTAATAATAACGAATACGATTTGGACAACAAAACATACGATGACACAATTATTAAATAAATAAATAAATAAATTCTAAACACAGAACAACATAACCAAACATGGAATAGGTTAACACAATATGAAATAAGATAACAAATTTTAAAAAAATTACAGCAAGAGCTCAAAATGCTTGCTGAAAGTGATAGGGATGTAATTCCTCACGGTTTAATATCCGCCAAACAGTGCTGTGAGACATGTGTAATTGAGCAGTGATGCGTCTTGTGCTGATTTCAGGATTATCGAGAACAGCATCAATTACATTCTCTTCATCTTCAACGTTATTATTAACACCAATGCCATAATTTTGTACATCTCCCCGTACAGTTGTTGATCCAGTTTCACGTAGACGCTGAAAAATGCGCGCAAATAGGCGATGGGAACGTTGGCGTCTATTTGGATATCTGCCTTGGTATTCTCTGAACGCATAACGAGCATCACCATTACATAATCCATAAATAAAAATCATATCTGCATATTCAGCAGTACTATAACCGTCCATTATGAAAAATACAATCAAAAGTACAACAATTTTTAATTAAGATAATTAATACATAAATTAATTAATACAAATAAGGTATGACTTTTCAATATAACTCTTGTTTTCCGAAAGTACCTTGATTACAAAAATTAAAAAAATTCGTGTTATTTATAGAACTTCAACCTCTTGTATTTTGGTAACTAGAAGGTATAGGACTTATGTTCATATGACATTTTTGGCTCAAAATGATCTCAGAAGCTGTTAAAGTTTGTCACACTAGTCCTGAAACACCCTATATATATATATATATATATATATATATATATATATATATATATATATATATATATATATATATATATATATATATATATATATACAGGGTGGTGGCGGTTAGGGGTGAACATAGGGATTTAACATGGGATTTTAGTTTTTTGCAATTTCCTGCTCTCCTGTTCATTTTACGGCAAAAGCTGTACAGTACAAAATTGTTCAGAATTAGAAATTGCATACAAAAATGTATTTACATTTATTATTATGTTTTTGGTTTCTTCACAATTTTAAAAAGAAATTTCAAAATTTCTGTTATTTTGTAGAAATAGCCATGGAATTTATTTTTTTCTGGTTGTCAAAAGTTATTTATAAACGTCAACCATGCGTTAATCTAACTTAAAAATTAAATAAAAACAAACAACTTTAATTTTAATACGCATTTTTTATTAGGTATACCATTTAATAACAAACCAATTCCAAATGTATTAACTACGTAGAATTTTGATTTATCATAGCCAATACTATTTCTTCATTCACTTCGTTATGACGTCTTCTATTATTATTACTATTATTTTCTTCATTACCTTCGTTCACAGTACGGTTCACAGCTACACTAGCTGTATTCTCAAATTTTTTAACAAGTTTAGAAATTGTTGCTATAATAGGAATTGGTGTATTTTCGTACTTTATGAAAAACAAATCACGTATTCGTCTAAAACTATTTCCACCATAATAATTTTTTATAACGAAAACTCGTTCCTTATTCGAATAAACATTCATTATTAAATTAACTGTTTATTACAGAAAATTTCGAAAATTTGACAGAAATTGAATGACATTATTATGTTTAAACATTTGAGTTATAAGTCATGGCTATTGCTACAAATAAACAGAAATTTTGAAATTTCTTTTTAAAATTGTGAAGAAACTAAAAATATAATTATGAATGTAAATACATTTTTGTATACAATTTTTAATTCTGAACAATTTTGTACTGTACAGTTTTTGCCGTAAAATGAACAGGAGAGCAGGAAATTGTAAAAAACTAAAATCCCATGTTAAATCCCTATGTTCACCCCTAACCGCCACCACCCTGTATATATATATATATATATATATATATATATATATATATATATATATATATAAAATTATTATTTGTATGTTGGTAGTGGGTGAGTACTTGGGTGGGCACAAGACTTTTTCGGGTGGGCACGTGCCCACCCTGGCCCCCCCTTAGCGCCGCCACTGCGTTATCCTATCATGATTGTATGCAAATCAAGCCTAAAGTCGTATTTTAATACAGAAGATTTGTTCAAATTATTATGTTGTATCCCACTTTTCAAATTAACATAATCGTTTTCTTATGAATCCGTAGTAGATACATCCTCTTGATAATAGTTTATCCTGGTGGATTTCCTATTTCCTCCATGTAATAGAAGCAGGAGTATGGGACACAGCACAATCCTGCAGCAAACGCTAGGGCTTGCAGGATTTGAGGGCGAGAGAGAGACTGATGTAATTGATGGCACAGAATCTAATTGAAACTAGCAGGTACTTTATTACTAGTTGATAACGCGCGGGCTATGACGATGCTGGCTGTTTATACACCTGTGTGGCAGCGGCACCGTAGCTGGAGGATTGAATTTACGGTGATTAATATGCGAGGAGAAGGTGTAATCAAAATAATATAGTTTGCGCTGCGACTAGCTAGTAGATGACTTGGTATTTGGAATAATTGCACGATTTTTTACCGTTTGTCGCCGAAGGTAACAAAGATATTGGGACCCGCAGAACCCGTTGGCGGCACCGACAGATTTGTTTACAATTGAATATATTATTTTGACAAAAATTATGTTAATAGTTCAATTCAACACTATTTTTAATAGCGTTTTCAATTTTTACCTTCCGTCACCTTTAGGTAAGGAAGGTATTGTCTTTGGTCAAAATATTCAATGATGAGTTTTTAATGAATAAGCACGGTTTAGACTACCATTTTAATATTTTTACGATGATGTCTGTATGTATATATAGATGTATGTATGTATATATGTGTGTGTGTGTGTGTGACGATTTTTTCGGATCGCATAACTCCAATACCACCTTTCCAAAAATTATAATTTTTGCGTATTCCTTTTCTTTAGATCCATATGAAGAGGTGATTAGATTTTGGTTATAATTGGTCGACCGGAAGTTCCCTAATTTGAAGATTTTAACTGTTTTTCTTGAAAAAATGCTGTTAAATATCACTTTTTCACATTTAATGTTATAAATATTTAAGAATATTTTATTCTCTATACGATTTGATTATATTTTATACTTCATATTCAATGGATATAGAGTTAAAAATCTGATGTGGCCAGCACATTACCTTCCGTCAGTTATATGAGGTATATTTACGAAAATTCTACCTTTGAACTGTTACCGATAAACAGCTTTTTATCAGGTTATAGCTACCGGAATCGATATTTTAAGAACGCAAGTGGTAAACAGGGTAGATCCATAACCTTTGAAAAAATTTGAAAATTTAAAACAGGTTAGAAATTTGACGTAGTTAATAAACTGAGCAGAGTCCTACTTTGAACACATTTCCACTTTTAACGCGCGCGCTTCACTTTGCATCACTACCTTTTTTTGAGATTAGATTCTTCATGAATTCGGTAGATGGATCTTGTAAATATTGAATAATTTTCGAATACGGTAACTTTTTACCACTCGTGTTTTCGAACACAATCGGTAGATGCGGTATCTACCGGTAGAATTTTCGTAAATGCGTATGTATTTTCTATAAAATCCATACAGAAAGTTCCTTGCAAACGATTCTAAATTTCTTGTATGCACATTACCTTTCGACAGTTGTATGTGTTTTATACAAATTCCATACAGAAAGTTTCAAGCAAAATTATAACACAAATATACTACGAATATGCCAATTGCACTTCACACTGACATCTTTCAATCAGAATTTTCTTAATAATTTTATAACTCTATATCCATTTAATATGAAGTATAAAATGCAGTCAAATCGTATACAGAATACAATGTTCTTTAATATTTATAATAACATTAAAGAAAACTGTTAAAATCCTCAAATGAGGGAATTTCCGGTTGACCAATTATAACCAAAATCTAATCAGGTCTTCATATGGATGCAACGAAGAGGAATATGAAAGAATTATAATTTTTGGAATTGTAGTATTAGAGTTATCGTAGACGAAAATTTTGTTACACACACACACACACACACACACACACACACACACACACACACACACACACACACATACACACACACACACATACACACACACATACATACATACATACATACAGACATCATCGTAAAAATAGTAAAATCGTATTCTAGGGACCTTAAAACGTGCTTATTCATTGAAAACACCACCGAAATTTTTGACCAAAGACAATACCTTTCTTACCTAAAGGTGACGGAAGGTAAAAACAAATCCCTTAGTAACGAATACAAATATGGTGATAATCTCTTTGCTTTTGTCATCTCTGTGATAGACATGTAACTAAGGAGATTCCGAATGTTGATTGGCGGAAAACATGTCACGTGACTCATGAATTATATTCTCAATGAAATAGATGAAATTCTCATGCTCCAACGATTGCTCCACCTAGGAGTTACATGAAGTAAATATACAAACATCTACTCCTCACATCAGTCTCTTAAACCGCAGAGCAACCCCAGTTGATTTTAGTTTCTTGGATAAACTTCCCAAACTACACCGTGCATCGAGTATTTCAAGCGCCCAATTATTCTGACTAGAGGAAGTCGGTTTACGAACGAAGCCACTCTCCGAACAGGTACAAAAGAAGCGAAGAGTGAAGAGTTCAGAGGGCGTTGTTGATAAAAGGCGCTTAAAAACCTAGCAGCAGCGCGAAGGCTCGAGGTGTAGCCTCCAATTACTCAAGTTTTAATTAATTGGGCAACGCGATCCGAGATTCGAGAGAGGAGCGATATTCGCGATGTTGTGAGCTTCGCTGAATAAACTGTAAAGGTGAAGTTACGGAAAGAATTGAAAAGTGATTTATTATAGTTTTTTTCAAAATCAACTCCAGGTGTTATCGACCAGCTTCAAATACTAGATAACAGCAGAAAAATTATCTTGTATATAAAAGTGAACGAATAACCGCTAAACAAATCTACATGCATTTAGACCAGCGTTTCTTAACCTTTTCAAAGCACGGTCCAAATTTATCTATTAAATTGGTTTCACAACCCATTATATAGAAAAATTTTAAAAAATAAAAACACATGTCTTATTGTAAACAATAATCTATGTATGAAAATAAGAAAATGAAAATGTAGGAATAGATGTATCACATACCTACATATTTATAAAAAAAAATCGGGTGTGGCCAACACAACACCTCCCGCCATTTACAGCCTGACTCACAAAAAAGATTAAGTTTTTTGGATTAGCGAATTTTACTCTAATTTTGACAGTGTATTTCTTAAAATATAGTCTAATCTAATCCAAGTAACTACCTTTTTTTAAACCCCTCAACAGGATTAAATCCCAATTACAGAGTGGGTTCACATTCACACACATCTATGCCTTAGTGGGATTCGAATCCAGAGCCCCGAGGGCACGTATAACATGAGGCGTTGCTCTAACCATTGAGCCACCGGAACTGTGATAAAATGAAGATTAAATTTTAAATACCGGGATAGAATAGAATTCACTAATCCAAAAATGAGGATAGCTTTAATATTTTTGCGAATCGTTAATTTTTATTAATCTAAATACATACCTACTTATATGCTGGAAACTGTATTGAATTCTTTTTCTATTGTTCTATTTACTTTTTTTTGCAAAAAGTTCAATGTTTTCAGCATATAGCAGCAAGTTTCAAACCAAATTTAAAGTATTTCTTCCGATAAAAATATAGATTCTTTTAGTATTTTGTTAAACAAAATTGTTATAGGAAAATTATATTATTCTATTTGTATAAATAATTATTATACGTTCTAGTATAATATTAAAATAAATTGAATTCGAGCGCATTTTTAAAACAAGTTCGTAAATATCTCTTTCGTAAACTATAAAGAAAGTGATAGCACTCATTTTACTATCTCAAATCTTTCGCTTCATTGATTTGTAATAAAACATCAATTTAAAGCATTTAATAACTCCATCTATCGAACGAAAGTGTTTTAGATTTCGCTATCGGCTCCACTTGACTGGGTTTCTATTTGTCATGGAGCCAATAAACCTTAAAAATCCAATTGACCATTTCTTCCGACACATCAGAGTTCCTGCTCCATTATCATTCATTACTCGGAATGTCCTCTTCGAGCTAGCATCTGGTCGTTTTCCTGTATCGTACAACTGGGTCGGAGTAGTTTCCTTTCCCTCCGTCTAACACAGTGGCGCCCATTGTTCAGGTCCGGAAGACGATTAATTGATCAGTTGTTTCAATTACAGAAAACAAAACTTGACTTGACTTTCGAGGGAATACTGATTGATTGGTATTATAAATACTTGTATAAAGTGTGTAGTTATTTTGGCCTGAGTATGTAAACGCTTTACGCACTACTGCAATCAAATGAAATGAATTTTGACGTTTTGTTTACTGTACCGTTTGCATTTACTACTTTACCGCCCGCATGTGCTACTTTACCGCCCGCATGTGCTACTTTACCGCTCGCAGATGTTACTTTACCACCCACATGGCTACTTTATTGTGTGATAAGACTAGGGTAAGAGCAATAACAAATAAATAACTTTATAAACTTTTCTAAATTATAGTTCAGGAATTATATTTCAACTTGTTATCTCTTTTGGTCAATATTCTGTTTAGAACAGTGGCGTACTCAGGGGGAGGGCAATAGGGGCGATCGCCCCTAGACCTACACATTTTTTTTTTATACCAGTGATATTTCGAGTTAGTCATAAAATTGCTCTGTTTTGTTCATTTATTTCGAAATTTCTTCTAATAAAGGCCTCTCACTTAAGTAAATCTGACATAAGTATCGTTCACAATAAAAAAGAAATTGCAACTTGTTATCAAGAAAATATTGGCGCAATGAAAAAATTGCGTTAGAATCTCTAGGGAAGAGATAGTCATTGTCAAGTATAAATCATGCTATTAGGTGACAGATTTTCTTGTTTAATGTTTCTAATATTTTTAATGTAAGGTTCCTATACCTTAATACCTTTAAAAATCTTTGCTTTTATTGTCGAATTTTAACCGGGACGCCCCCTAAAATGGTTCCAAATAAATAAATAAGAATTGTGCTGGCAATGATTTCGCTTAATACTAATATTTGACCGTGCCAAAATGCCCTCGATTTTAACTATTTAAATAACATTGGCTTTTGACACATTTTGGAACTTTATTTTTTCCTAGCAAATAGGTTTCAAAAATCCACTCAATTTTGAAATATATACTAAAATGACTCGAGATATAGAGATGGTTAAACTATCGCCCAATAATTAATCCCAAGGCCACTGAGTTACAATGTAACATGTAACTATTTAGTATTTGTTTAATTAAGTTTTAATGTAAAATGTAAATAACCATATGTAATTATAAAATCTAGTTAGTTTAAATCGCAAGAATGTCCATGTCTATAATATAAGTGTTCATCAGCATCCCTCATCTTGTCATCGAGTGGCAAGTGTATGTGATCCTCAATTTTCACAAAGCAGCGGTCGACCAGTCCAGCGTCCACCAGTTAGTTAAAGTGTCATAGTTGGAAAACAATTAATCGCACACATCATCAGCGTCTTAGACAACCGGCAGGATGTAATCTTTCAGTTACCGCTATGGTAACTAAGATGTAAACAAACAATTTTAATGCAGTTATGCGTAAAATGTTTTAATTGGAAAGCAATATTCAATCATTCAATAATAATAAAAGAATTGTTTAGTATTATTAATAGTCGAAGTTTCTGGAACAATTCAACAAAGAAAATGAACGTTCTAATGGTTGGGCGAATAAAAGATATAAAACTATTTTTGTTAGTACATTTTTAAATTAAAAACAGAGGGATACGACCTTGGAAATACTGAGGTACAGTTTAAATTTTTTTTAAATAAAAATTAATGATTATTGTCATCCAAAACATTTTTATATTGTGAACGGCAGGTGTAACTGTTTAGTTAAAGTTTGAATTTAACTGAATTTAATGCAAAGCGCACAAAATTTACCATTACAGGTATTGGATTCATTATTTTAATTGAGTTTCCATTACATTTGGATTGGAGTGGTGGTTTTAGTTTGTAAATCGTAGTTACCTATATTCTAAACAGTAATTACAGTAAATAGTAATTTGTTCTTACTATCATTAGTTTACTCCTTACAAATTCACATTAATTTATTATAGAACTTACTAAGTGTTAGTATTTGTATTTTAGTTGAGTGATTTTGTGATTGAGTGTAATGTCTTGGTGGATGGAGTTAAACTGGAGCAGGTGAATCAGTTTGTATATTTCGATAGAATGATGTAGAGGAGAGAGAAGGTTGAATGAGGTGTTGCACGGTTTTTTTTCTTTGCTTTAATCAAAAGAATAAGAAAAAATATTTAGCCCCTATTTTTTATTTTTTTCGTATTATTCTTTATTCATGAGAAAATTGTCTTTGAAATTATAATGTTTGAATTTCCGCTTCCCCTTTCGCCTGATGACGTCAGAATAAACCTAACCAATGAGGGTGTGGCTTACATTTGCCTCCGACGGAATTTAAACGAGTGACAGTCATGACATCTGTCAACTACTACTGATTTTTGTATTTGGAAATAATCAAACATAGTTGTAAAAAAAGTGTTTTGTGCAGTGTGCCCAAATAGAACTGATAATAGGGAAACATAAAACATAGTGCCTCAAAACGAAGAAAGAAGAATGAAATGGTTGTCGCAAGTAAAAATAAAAACATAAAATCAAAACTTCTTTGTTGTAAAGATCATTTTGATGTAAATATAAATATTTTTATAATTAAATAAGAACTATTGAATACATTTATTTTTTTAGCTGGAAAATGATGCACTCAGGCTACGGTTTCTTATACCGGCTAATCTTTGCACTGTTGGACCATAAGAGAGATTGATAAATCCAGGATAAAATATTATTAGACGGTATTGCTTAAGACCACTACTGACGATAATGTCAATCTCCAACTGAAGAGGATCTATTCCAAGCAATGTGTCGCTGGAATATGTTTTATATATGTTTTAATAATATTGTATTCTGTATGTTCCTGATACGAGATAAATACAAAAGTCAAAATAGAAAATAAAATGTGTGTCGTAAAGTGTCAGGTGTCAACTAAAATGGGAAAAAGAGAGAACGGGGCAAAATTACTCAGAAATAGACAAAGAAAACATGTTGGAGATAAATAAATGTAAAAATAAAATATGGGATTAAATTTATAATGAATTTAAATTAATTAATGTTGACATGTGTCAAATTTATTTTACACAATAAAATTTACTTCCTCGAACATCGGTGGAGTAATTTATTCTGTAGATTTACTTAGCTAGTATTTTTATTCTTGTTCTGACGAAAATCTCTGGAATAAACTATTTTACTAGAGTAAATTTTATTTTGCTAGTGCTTTACTTATCCATCTTTTATAAGACTGGGCATGAAACTATGAAATATAATGCTATAATATAATAATAAATAACTAAGAACTACGCTAAAGAACCAAAAATCACGCTGCACTATAAGTCAGACCTTATGTCACACAGTTGTCATTAAAGCAATCATTGACGTTGATAATACATTTGTTTTTTTTATCATCTTTCCAGTTTTGTCATTGACTAATACAGAGAATTTATTTTAAAATGCAACATATGATTCATCATTTCCATGGTTACACACTACTGTCAAAAAATGACAGCAATGTAATATTTGTCCAATTTAAAATGCAACATTATAAATAGTACTGCAGCACAGGAGATACCTCAAGAACACATCACAAATGGTGTCAATTCTTTCTACGACCGACTAGAATATTGCCCCAGTATAAATGGAGGTATTTTTGAAAAATTATTACATTAAAATTATAAATTTTTATAAGCTAAAGTTTGTTAAGATGTGCTACATTAAAGATTTGAATTTTTGTTAAACGTATATAGGCTAATTTATTGGAAATTAATATTGATAATACATAACTACAAATTTTGTATGTTGCATTTTAAAATGGACAAAAATTACATTGCTGTCATTTTTGACAGAGATAGTGTGTAACCATGGAAGCGATAGACCATATGTTGCATGTTAAAATAAATTCCCTGTATATGTCTGATGCCACAGACAGTGTAATTTGGCGCCAATTCAAAAAGTATATTTTTAAACTGCTACTGTTCTTAATATATACACAAATTTGAACAGAAAATCATATTTAATCACACTGTAGAACGTACTTATTCGAATTTCAGAAGAAAAATGATATGTTAATATTTTTTGCAACACCTCATTCATCAAGAAATTGAGTGGAGATTAAGTGCAGAAAATACGGCATTGGGTGCTGTGGATTGTTAGTTTTTTCAAGTGACCTATAGAACTTTATATGCTTCGAAAATGGAGGGAATTTAGAAAAGGATAGTCTGTAGTTAACATTGTGCAATAAAGACAGAGAAAGAACCACGTGACTAACGTTTATATATATATATATATATATATATATATATATATATATATATATATATATATATATATATGTATATATATATAATAATAATAGTAATAATAATAATAATAATAATATAATTATAAAACATTAAATAAATATTAAATATATTGTATAATACAGACTTTCATAAAACTATTCAATCAAATTTTGACGTCCTCTATTTGACATAATAATGTTTTCCAAAGGTTACTGATTTCAACGCTTGGTTATCCGGTAAGGTTAATTGAAAATACGCTTCGTAGCCTGGCGAACTATGAAGAATATTCTCATAACAAAAACCTTGGACACGGAACAACTTTTTCAATTCCATATGTGAAAGGATTTTCCGAAAAAATAAGAAGAATAGGGAAAGATTATAATATTTTAACCGTTTTTAATGCGAGGTCAAATTTAAGAAGTTATTTAACTAAAACCAAACCATCTGGCATCTTAGATTCAAAAAACTGTATTTACTAAATTCCGTGTGAGTGTGGAAAATTTTATATAGGTGAAACTAAAAGACCATTAGAAATTAGGGTAAAGGAACATAAAATGAGTACCAAGAATGGTGAAATATCAAAATCTGGGGCAGCATATAATTCATGGGAGGAAGGGCATCATATGTTGTGGAAAGAAGCAAAAATACTCCACAAGGAAGAACAATGGAGGAGAAGAAAATTTAAAGAAGCAGTTTTTATATTTTCAAATTCAAACAATGTTAGTAAACCAAGCGTTGAAATCAGTAACATTTGGAAAACATTATTATGTCACATAGAGGACGTCAAAATTTGATTGAATAGTTTTATGAAAGTCTGTATTATACAATTTATATATTTATTATTTATTTTATGTTTTATAATTATATTATTATTATTATTATTATTATTATTATTATTATTATTATTATTATTATTATTATTATTATTATTATTATTATTATTATTATTATTATTATTATTATTATTATTATTATTATTATTATTATTTTGTAACCTGATGACGAATGTAGATCTGTAGCAGTCGAAACGTTGTTATATTTTAAATATAAAATAATAAAGACAATGCAAGTCCAAACCAGTATTCTTTAATAGTTATATTATGGTTAAGTGATAAATTATTGCAACCACACCACAGTCAGTTGAGTTGAGCAAAATAGAAGATTCTGATATAGGAAAACTAATTAGGAAATATGCATGATCAGCATACATTATAGTGTCTTTACAATCAATAGCTTTGTTCGTTTCGCTACCTTGCGTCTACGGTTTACTGCCGCGCCCATATATTTGGTCTAGAGACGCAAAGTAGCGAAATGAATAGACCTAATATGTTCAGAAAGGCCATTAATTAATTATTAAAAACAATAGAGGCCCTAAAATAAGATAGATAATAATAATATTCTAACTGTTTGTTAGGCCGTCGGTTCCTTTATGTTTAAATAACTTTGGTCCAATCAAATGCCAAAAGCAAGAGTATCACTTTTGAGACTCTAATTATAGTGTAATATTGTATATCCTTAACATGGAATACATTGTCTAGTTAGTAGAACAGGTAGCATACATTTGGGAATCAGGTAAACAATCCTTGAGGTATCCGGGGTCGTATTTCGGCCATCCTTATCATATCACCGGCATTCCATCAGCCATTCCTCCGACTCCTACCTCATTCCGAGTGCGCCATACATTCGTCCGGCATTGTTCTCCACAACGGGGGCAATTAGTTAGGTCAACAGCAATCACAAGTCTGACGGTGACACCCGCTCAGCAAGCAAACATTCTCCCTCGGCAAACATGCATTAACTATCGCATCCCGCACTAAAACTCCATGCGGAATCAATTATCAAGACTTTCAATCGAAGCATCCCGCGTGGTAGAATTCCACGCGGTCGAAATCCCACGCGGTCGAAATTCCACGTGTTCGAATCCCACGCGGTCGAAATGTACCACCACTACTTTGTCCGTTCTACAGAAATTCAAATATTTCCACCCCGTCGAATCCCACCCGATCGAAATGTCACACGATGCAAATCCCTCGCTCCCGTACCGCTCTCTTTTGTGACAAGACGAGGGTAAGCGCAATAACAGATAAATAACTTTTTATAAACTTTTCTAAATTATAGTTTCAATATTCATATTTTTACTCTGTTTATCTGTTTAAGTTATAAATGTCAAAATTCAGTTTAGAAATTAATATTGTATTATGATAGTCACGACATTTATTTGTTTATCATTAGTCTAGAAATTATTATGTATACGTGCTTGACTATGGGTGCCCTTGCCTATGCACCCCCTACCCCTACGATAATCCTGTCCTGGAGATAGCGTTTTTTGTTTTAAAATAGTTGAATTTAGATACTCGAGAGAGTAACATGTAATAGTCGGTTTTAGTTAGCCATGGGTTAAACATGGAAGAGTCGGATTAGATACGCGTTTGAGTAAACATGTAGACGAGTCGAAATTAGTACGTGGCGTCGGAAAGACGTGTTTTGGTTTGGACATGTAGTGTCCTTTAGTTTTGGGGCGACACTCGCCCGCTGGGTTACGGAATGTAACACTTGTTAGTTGTGTATGTTGGGCTTAGTATTAATTAATAATCATTTAGTTTAATTGTAAATAAAACCGTTAGTCAGTAATCAGTAAAATATGTTAGTAATGTCCATGTCCGTAAATCTCAAGTGTTCATCAGTGTAAAAGTGAAGTGTATTTGTGTTCTTCCTTCTCACACAGCCGTGGACGCCAATCATCCGAGGCGTCCACCAGTCAGTAAGTGTATAATCGTTGGGAGTAAGCAGTATCATCATCATCGTCACATCATCTTCTTCAGCACCGCACCCCTCCCCCCTTGTGTTACACTTTATCGATAGTATTGCATTCTAACAATCTATGCTTCGTGGTAGTTCTGCGTCAAAGATAATATATTTAAAAAAAAATTAAATCATATATTATTATACAATAAACTATTTAATAAATGAAGCAGGAAAAGAATTTACCTATACATTTTAAGTAAAATTATTGATATTTCTGGTCCGCCATTTTAGATTAGCTGTCATATTATGTGAATAAGCAGTATATTCTTTATTTCAGTTGTAAAATTATGTATTACTTATGTTGCTTTTATTTCCAAATATATTTTCTTCCACTCGGCATATTTTGACAATAACGGTAACTTTATGTATCTACACATACTTGTCTACTTGAAAATAAATTTAATTATTTTATAATATTAAATAACTAGTAAACCATCATGTTTACTTAAAATGTATACGTAAATTCTTTTCCTGCTTCATGTATTAAATAGTTCTTTGTACAATAATATAATATCTTTTAAAATTTCTTTTTAATATATTATCTTTGACGCGGAACTACCACGAAGCATAGATTGTTAGAATGCAATACGATCGATAAAGAGAGCTGTACGGAGCGAGGGATTTGTATCGTGTAACATTTCGACAGGGTGGGATTCGACGGCATGGAAATATTTGAATTTCTGGAGAACGAACAAAGTGGTGGAGGTACATTTCGACCGACTGGGATTTCGACCCCTGGGATTTCGACCGCGCGGGATTTCGACCCGTGGAATTCGACCGCGCGGAACGTACTCAACTATCGCATCGCGCACTAAAACTCCATACGGAATCAATTATCAAGACTGTCAATGATCCAAGTCGACTGGATAGTCGCGACAAACGACTAACGACGCAGACGTTAATTAACGAATCCGGGGGGTCCTGCATGCGTATTGTTTCAGCACGCGCGCTGTAATGAATACTTCCTGCTGAGTTGAAGAATGGCGGATACCGGCCGTTTTTTGGTGAGGTGGTCATTAGGTTCAAGATGAAATGCTGCTGCACTACTCGTGAGAATGGAGACAATGAGTTGTTTAATTAGAGAGAATGCTCTAAGTGCTCCGGCTTTTTCTCACTGCACCCTTATTGTTTAGTGCAGAGTATATTTTCGACGGCGCAATCAAATATGATTTATCGTAGGTCGTAAAAGACTAAGTATAATTAAAATATCTTAAAAACATGAAACCGGTATTTAAATCTTTCAACAACTTTGTAATCAGGAACGATGTGAGAAGAAAGGAACTATAAATTAATATGATGTGAATCAAAAGCATCAGAATTTTTGATTACTAGTCGATTTTAAAACAATATTAATGGGGGTTTCCACCGTAATCAAAATAGTGAATGCTCTGTAACACTGTAACTCTATAGACTCTATAAGCTATAGAGCTCTGTAAGACGACATCTTACAGAGTAATAGAATTACTTATTCTGTAACTCCCTCTATAACAAATCTCGCTACAGAGTTATTCTTATAGAATGCCTAACTTCATTCCTGTCTAGCTGTCAAATATGCTACAGTATATATGACACTAATTTTGTAGGCATTCTAAAACATATGAAACAGAAACGATTGTTATATATATATATATATATATATATATATATATATATATATATATATATATATATATATATATATATATATATATATATATATATATAATACACTATAAAATGATATAGATTCAATAACGATTTTTTTCAATATTATTAATTTTTATAAATACATCAGATTTACACATATGTATTAGGTTTAGGATTAAATGAAATATATAATTATTGAATCAAAATACGTTGTGTTTTGATTTTTGCAGGTAATCAATTTTTGTCATTGTTGTAATCAATGCTTGTCATTGTTAATAATTTTTTTTTATATCCTGTGTTATAATTTTTGTAATCTATTCTCCTCGCTAGTGTGATCTATTATTATTAATTATGCAGTTATCATTTAATGACTGTTTCAATTATTCTATGAAACTGTGAACAGTTCTCTACCATTATTTTGTATTCGTACTCGTACAAGTAGGTGGGGTTTTCTTCAAATTATCTTGACTGGCGGAAACTGCTCTTTAGCTTTGAACCAATGATTATGACAAATTCTAAAGAATAGATATTTAAAATTTTTCAACTTTATATATATATCTGTAACTTGGTTACCGAATAGCAATTTGCTTACATTCTGTAACGTTGATGACTTACAGAGTCTATAGAGCTTATAGGCTTAGCTTATTTGACAGTTTTTACTCTAAAAGACACAAAAAATGCAGGTTTGATATAGAATACTTAGATTCTAAAATATAAAACATTTCATATAACCCTTTCTAATTTTACACAAACCAAGACTTTCCGTCCTTCGTCCTATTCCTGTCCAGGGGCTAGGTAATAATTAGAGTGGTGGCATTGTTATTCCGGAGCACATCTTCAGCCGCATAGTCGTTAGCCGGGCTTGCTAATGAACACGGCTACTGTGTTGGCACTAGCGGACTGCTAGCAGGGCCCCATGTCGCGTCAAGTAGCTCTTGACGCCGAAGCGAGGACACGCACGGAAAGAAAAACACCCACGCGGGAGTGGATATAAAAGGGTGAAGGGCGAAAGTTGTCGAGGAAGGTTCGGTTGTTTAATGGAAGGAGTAAGGAATGCTACTAAAGTTCTATTTTTGTGGTTTGTGTCGACAAATTTTGGATTTTTCGCGATTTGGTATATAAATAATTGGTCTATAACTGATTCATATTTGCCCAGTTAGGGCCAGTTTTACAAACTCTGGTTTCAATTTTAACTGTCAGTTATATAAAGAAAATGGAGTCCTGCACTCTGATTTTTTTATTATTTTAAATGAAAGTTTTTTTTTTAATTTTGAAGCAATTCGTAGTATTAAAAAGTCTTAATTGTTTTTAGTTTAACTGCATTTGATTTTTAATGTGAACATGACGTCACGGCGGAACCTATAGCTACTAGATATATTACCGCTGACTCGTCCACCATTTTGTAGCCATTTAAATCATTCAATATCAGTGTTACAGTATTATTAATCATAGAAATTATACATAATGACGGGTTGTTCTGCTCCAAATTGTGCAAATCCTTGGAGTAATGGTTATAATTTTTACAGGTACTTACGCAATACATATAATTTTCTCCTTTAACCTCAAAAATCTTAACGAACCGTATTTTCTCTTGTTTTATAATTTTAAATAAATCAATACAGTAAATATGGAAGTTATATTTAATTATGGAAAATAGTTACTACATAAACTTAAAAGAAATGCACTTTTATTTCAAAATTTACTGCTTTCATTTGGCACCAATATGGCGGATGAGTCAGCTATGTATTATCTAGTAGCTATAGTGATACCTATTGCTATATCTTTCTCTCGCACAAGATCTATAGTAGGCAGCGAGAGATAGGTAGCACTAATGTGACGTCACAGGGACACTAACAACAAACCTCAAATATCTCGCAAAGTAATTATAAAAAAATTGTTTTTTCATCTTAATTACTGCTTATTGAGTGATACTTTGAGTATAAAGTGTACATTTTATAATTTTTTCTTATAGAAAAAAATGAACTGTCAAATGACAAATTTACCATTGGTGTCAATAATTCGACTCAATATTGTTTATTTAACTTACATTTAAAATTTTAACCAGAGATTGTAAAAGTGGCCCTTAGAATTTTTATTCTTAATCTTGAATCTAATCCAAATCTATTTGATCATTAGTTTTTGTAAAACACTGAAGCGAATTATAAACAAATACATATATTGTTAATTTTGTGTAATATTTTACTAATATTTTTTTCTTTTGTTCCAGGTAATTACACGGACTTATAATAGCAGTAATTCTATGGATAATAACTACGTGGAACAGGTCAGATTACATTTATTTATTTTTACCTCACGCTACCGTAAAACAGGTACACGAAACATTCTAAAAATCGCTATTAGAGAATTTAGTAAATAAGTACGGTTTAAGGTTCAAAGCTTAAAAAAAATTTTAATTTCATGTTATGTTAATTTTAAACCTTTGATGCCCGAGTAAACTTATCTTCACTGCGTTTATTTGGACCCATTTTGTACTTTAATTTTTATATAGCAGTTTGTATACAGACTGTCCCAAAACGTACCGGCAATATTTCAAAGATGAATTCTAGAAATTATTTAGAGCCGAAAAGTCCATATAAACATATGTCCTAAACGTTACCGGTAACATAATTTATGTGGCTAAAATTTTAGTTCAACGGATTTTGACAAATATATATTTTTTTTTATATATACATTTTTATTATTTTATTTACAAGAAATGTTCAAAATAATTCCATTGTGTTCGATACATAAAGCTGCACATTGCAGAAGATCTCTGCGTTCTTAATATGGTTTCTTGATTACTCTTAATATTATAGGCAACCTGCTGTGTTCTTTGGCGTAATTCTTCTCCCGTGCACATTTCAGTTGCATAAATAATCTGTTTCTTGTGACTCCAAAGCCCCGAAGATAAAAATCTAATGGAGTCAGGTCCAGCGAATGATGTTCAAATGTTACCAAACAAAAGACGTGATCTTGGCAACTAGATCAGTATAGGGCACGGAAGATCACGTGATCTATCATATGTTTTGTCCCTTTCTTACTTCAGACTCGATCTTCAGCTCTGTCCCATGCTAACTTCAGACTGTACTTTCGACGCAGTGCGCATGCGTCAGTTTGAATAGCTGTCACATTTCTAGCAAGATATCAAATGAGAATAAAATGAAGTCAATAAGAATCAAATAGGTTTTTATTGAATTCTTCAATAATATAATATAATGGAAGATAACAATGTGATTATATGTATATTCATAAGTATTACGATCAGGATGATCTTCGTCTTCATTCTTGATTAAAAAGCAAATATTACCAACAGTAATTGACAATTTATAAATTTAGGGCTTCATCAACGACGTACTATCAAATCTGAATAATCGATAATGTCAGCAAATGATATTCTCATAAATATAAACGGCCACGAGCCACAGACGACGTCTCTCTTGTTTTTCACATGTAACCTAACTACCACACCTACCCTACCTATACAAATTGTCACTTGTTACTTAGGTTCAAATATGATTAGGTTTTAAATATTACCTCGATAATCGGTGCTTGATGGGATAGCAAGCAGTTTTATATTATAGTCCGACAACAAATTTGCACCCAACAACGCAGTGGCATTGTTTCAAAAAAAATGACAACACTCACAAACAACAGAAAATACAGTAAAAGAAATAACAACAAACAAGATAACAAAAAGAAACAAATAATAAAACACTACAATGAATAAGAATAACACAATCAATCGCTATATGCACAAGAACCGCCAAATAACAAATTGGCAACAAATTCCACGCTTGCGCAAACTTATTTTTAAAATTTACCACTAGAAAAATATGAGAGCTATTCAAACTGACGCATGCGCACTACATTATAAAGTACAGTCCAAGTCTGAAGCACAGGTCTGAAGTTAGCGTGGGACAGAGCTGAAGATCGAGTCTGAAGTGAGAAGAGACAAAACATATAATAGGTCACGTGATCTTCCGTGCCCTATTTCAGATACCCGTTAACCTCAAATTTTAGTCACATAAATTATGAAATGACAATAAAGGTTACGTTTAGAACATATGTTTATGAACTTTTCGACTTTAAATAAGTTAAAGAATTCATCCCTGAAATATTGTCGGTACGTTTTGGGACCCCCTGTATAAATAAGAGATGCGATTTGAAGATTGGAAATTATTATTATACAGGTGCAGTTCATACTTATTTTAGCGTTACTTGGTATATTATTTTATTATATAATCGCAAAACAGTAAAACTCAAAAAAAAATCCGCAGTGTAGGAGTTAATTTGAAAACATGATAAAAATGTATACGATTAATGATTAATGAACGTAAAATAAACTGACAATCCAAATAACATGTTGAAAAGAATGTAGTTGACAGTTAATCGACGCTCATTACTTGAAAGAACTCATACTATAACTATTTTTATTTTTTACCATGTTTATTAAGGTTATTAGGTCGCTAAGACCAAAAATTAAAAAAAAATCTTTAAAAAATACAGAATTTTATACTCTAAAGGTACATTCACAATTGAAAATTAGGTTTAGATTTATGGTTTATACTTTAGATTTAAAGACTTTGGCCGCATATTATGTAATGACTCCATTCACACTTCAGAATTTAGTGAATCCAAATCATTGCAAGGTCCAAACTTTAGGTTTATGATTTAATTTGACGTCACAAACTTCGCCAATGAGAAGAGTCTGTAACGGTATAGATATATACACCCATCTTTATTTAGTATTCACTTGATGGATTCGGCTTTTTACAAATGCGAGAAGAATATGGAAACTGTCAAAACTTAATTGCTGAAATATAATCAATAATGCCAAACGAATGACAGTTTCACGGCGCACGGGTAACTGTAAAGTACTTCTCTACCGATATTTTAATCTTGTTTTTGAAGCATATACATAGATGTCTGTACATACCAAAACTAAATTACAGTTAATTTAAACTTACATTTATGAATGACATACTTAAACCTAAGCAAAAACCATAAACCTAATTTTCATTTGTGAATGTACAGGGTGTAAATCGAAAAGTGAAACATAGGAGTTTAACATGGGAAATCAATTTTTCTTTGCGCAAACGTTACCTAATTATTTTATGCAAAAATACTTCAAATAAAAGTTATAGAGATTTAAATGCAGCATCTAAATCATGTGAAACGATTATTTTATCTCTTCATATAAACGTAAAAATTAATTACAAAGACACAGTTTTTATGAGCTTTTTGTTTAAGCAGCCATGGATTTATGACAAAAAACGACATATTTGTTTTTTTTTTGTCATATATCCATGACTGCTTAGACAAAATGCTCATAAAAACTGTAACTTTGTATTTAATTTTTACGTTTATATGAAGAGATGAAATAATCGTTTCACATGATTTAGATGCTGCATTTAAATCTCTATAACTTTTATTTGAAGTATTTTGCATAAACGTTTGCGCAAAGAAAAATTGATTTCCCATGTTAAACTCCTATGTTTCACATTTCGATTTACACTCTGTACCTTAAAACAGTATGTACGAAAATCACTCAATAAAGTGTTAGGGAATAGTTAAATACTTAAGGCGAGGTATTACTGAAATACTTTGTGACGAAACTTTTCCCTAAAGGATTAATTGAGTCACTATACTCCACAGGGATGTTCTGTTGGGAGGCCGCCAGCTTTTAAACAGTGGAGACGGGCTGGGTTGGAAACCACAAGAATGGTTATAAAAGGGAATAAGGGCGCCACGTAATTTTTAACCTCCAAAATTACGAAAAGGACGGTACTAAACAAAATACTACAAGATCTTACCTACCGTAATGTTGTTGCCTGTAAACGACTGAGGTTTGCGAAATAAAAGAAATAATTTAATAAAACAGAATTTAATAAAAGGCAAGTTAATGCGTGCTTAAGGCACGGTGAAAAATCGTAAAGATTATAAATGTACAATAAAAAAAATGAATCTGAGTTGTAAAAAAAGTAATAAGATCAAAAATACACAAATTAATGAACCCTAAACCCATAACCCAGTTTCTGGCGCGGCGTATATACAGTTACAGTTCTTTCGAAGTGATATCATTTCAAAACCTGGGCTACATGCCAGTTGATACGCGCAACCTCGCTGAATCACAAGTTGCAACAATTGGGCAACAATGTAATCACATATAAAAATATTTTTAAAAAGTGCTATACACAAAAAAATAGTTCTGCAACAATGAAACAACAATGAGCTGATGGCTCCAATAACATATAATCACTCTAATCATTTTCATAAAAAAAAATTACAATTACAAAAGTCTCAAAATGAAATCTACAATGAGGACACTGTAGCACAGTCCTCTACGGCAACACACAACTTTAAAATAAAACTTTAGTTCTTCCACGCAAAAAAAAATACATAAAACGGAAGAACGATATTCAATGAAGTTAAAGGTACTTAGCTCCTGTGACGTGTGCAGGGCGAAAAGGGCTACACAGGTGGGCGATGTTGGCGGATGGACTCAAGCTGGCTGATGTCCCAACAAACGAAGATGCGGTTGTAGAGCGGCTAAATCCTCCCTCGGAGATTAACTGCCAGAACGAAAATGTAATGCCCATGAATCCACAATGGCGCATCACCGAAAAACCAACACTGGACAGTCAAAACGGCACTTCGCTGCTATCAAAATCCGCACAATGGCGAGACCAAAACAATATTGGTTCAAAAGACAACGAACGAAACACTCTACTTTTGCGTCGACACAATAACTACACAAGAAAAACTCTACGCCGAACAATGGCCATGTGCCACAAATACGATGGTCAAAAAAAACACGTCTTTACTACCCTACATCAGGAACTAAAGTTCATGAGGTCGGAAACTATCACACGGACCATCAAAAATGGTGGCCGGAAACATACAACGCCACAGTAAAACAAAAAAATAACATAAAGAAGAAATACAATAAAAAGAACGCGCACGCCACTGTAGTATTAAACCGTATTAAACCTGCCAAAAATGTCAACAAAACTTCAGAAGGTCGCTACAAAATGAATGTTTGGACGAATTGTTAAATAAAATATAAATAGGGCGAAAATAATCAACATAGAATACAGGTAAGTTACTAAATAGAAGTGAAACATATTTTACATAAGATATACACAATGTAGGAACCAATGAAACACTAAACACAAACGCTAAAAACGAGACATGAAGTTGCAAAGAAAATTTATTGGACAGAACACAAGTTAAAGAAGTTATAACAATTGAAAAACACAAGGAATATAAGGGATTGACAGAATAACAGTAAACATTCGACGAGGGAAATCCAGATTTATGTTAGAAGAAAGGTACGTAAAAGATAGAAATAGGAATATAGAACAAAAATGTTATATGGCAAAATTAGACCGTAACAACTTTGTATATTTTCTATTTCTATATTTTCGTGGACTCCCTTTTGGTTAAATTTTCTGACTGCCAGTAGGGGAAAGCAACATCGTTGTAACGATAAACTTTATATCCCCTCGAAAGTTTATGACGGGGAGATTATTCTCGAATCTGCGCTTTGAAGCGACTCTTTGAAGCTTAACATTTATAATATAGCGAGAAGCGACACGGCAGGAGCAAATCTACGAGATTATTCGGCCAATGTGTTCCCGATACACAACTATTCTCGGCATTATCCTTTATCAATTCCTGGATTACCTCGTACCGCAGCAACTCATCCTTCGTTTCGTTCCGTTTCGTTTGATTGGCGTTCGGTGGTGGTGGTCGGTGCAGCCAGGACTACAATTTAGTCCTTTGATCCACTGCGTTAACCTCAAAGAACGCGGTGTGCTGTGGTCCGATGTAAAGGTGGTCGGAGAGTTTTATGTAGCGTGCCATCTTTGTGCTAGAAGATTGGTTATTGAAAAGATGGCGAGACCGGAAAATTATGATTACTTTCTGTCGAAGATGACATGTTATTTTTCTGCTAGACATCATCAAAATTTCACTGCACTTCGATATTGTTTGGTACTTCGTAAATATTTCAATATATAGCTGAAGAGGGCATTCCTTCAAGAACTATGTGGCAATGGAAAACTATTGTACCTATAACATTCGAACAATCATCTCATTCTACTCGGTTTCTCTTTATTTGTTCTTTTATTTCTTTATGATATATGGAAGATCGAGTAAGATGAAACGAAAAAAAAATTACTTGAGCCTGTTTTTCAAAAAGTATTTTAAATTAAAGTTTGTGCAATATTTTTCTTAGTAATATATATATATATATATATATATATATATATATATATATATATATATATATATATATACCGGGTGGCGCTGGAAATCCGTTACATAGACATTTAACATGGTGAAACAGTTTTTACTTGTGCGTTGCCACCCAAATTATTTTAGAAATAATTCTTCAAATAAAAGTTGTAGAGCATAAAATTCTACTTATAAATTAGTAAACAAATTACTTTTCATATGCGTAGTAACTGTTGAAATTAAATATTAAAATTTTGAAAATTTTAGTTTAATATATAGTTTAAATACTGCTAGCCGTGGAATTAAAACAAATGTCAAATTAGAATTTTATTAAAAAATAAAAAGTAAATTAAATTTTATGACATAAAAAAAACATACATTTGTTACGCTTTTTGTTTTAATTCCATGGCTATTTTTGACTTGATTTTCGACATTTTCATATCAAATTTCTGCCGTTTCAAAGCATGCAAAATTAATTTTGTTTATTGATACAAATGCAGAATTTCATGATCTACAACTTTTATTTGAAGTATTTTTTCTAAAATAATTTGGGAAGCAACGCGCAAGAAAAAACTGTTTTCCAATGTTAAAAGCCTATGTAACGGATTTCGAGCACCACCCTGTATATATATATATATATATATATATATATATATATATATATATATATATATATACTCATAATAATAATAATAATAATAATAATAATAATAATAATAATAATAATAATAATAATAATAATAATAATAATAATAATAATAATAATAATAATAATATAATTAAATAAAAAGAATGGTGATTTAATAGTCTTAAAGAACAACTCCCCACTCTTGTGACGTCATAGCACTTACATTACGTCATTCACAGCCAATAGGGAAACAAACAAAATTGACCCCTGTGGTGCACTCTCCACGCCAGCAATGAGTGCCCGTTAGGTGACGCCTGGTAAGCGCCCGCACGGTGCAAATATTTCATCATTACCGATATCTGTGTACAAAGCAGATTGGCACACCCAGCAATGGGTAATTAGCCGTGATAATATATTTATTTATTTAATAATTGCGTACGACAAGTTGTTTTCTTAACTAAAAAAAAAGAAAGTATGATCGTTACTATGTAGAAAAGTGTTGCTAAGTAAAATATAATCATTTGATTCACTGTTTTTTCCTTTAGGTAAGGAAGATATTGTCTTTGGTCGAAAATTTTTAATGAATAAGCACGTTTTAAAGTCCCTAGAATACGATTTCACTACGAAAGCTAATGTACATACAAGAAATTTAGAATCTTTTGCAAGGAACTTTCTGTATGGATTTTATAGAAAATACATACGCATTTACGAAAATTCTACCGGTTCGAAAATTATATAATATCTACCAGATCCATCTACCGGATTCAGGAAGAATCTAATCTCAAAAAAAGGTAGTGACGCAAAGCGAAGCGCACGCGTGAAAAGTGGAAATGTGTTCAAAGTATGACTGCTCAGTTTGTTAACTACATCAAATTTCTAACCTGTTTCAAATTTTCAATTTTTTTATAGGTTATGGATATACCCTGTTTACCACTTGCGTTCTTGAAATATCGATTCCAGTAGCTATAACCTGATAAACAGTTGTTTACCGGTAACAGTTCACAGGTAGAATTTTCGTAAATGCCTTATATAACTGACGGAAGGTAATGTGCTGGCCACATCAGATTTTTTTATTTGTCGATAAAAAAGTTCTTTTCCATTGAGTACACAAAATACAATATTACAGTACACTTTTCAAATTAAAATATTAATAACACAACATTTTAATAATTTTTATTTTCCATTATATTTAGAAAAAAACAATTTGGGTAAATACGATTACGTACCCAAATTTCTTTACGCATATAATCATTTTGCAGTGGGTAGATGCCGGAGAGAATAATACGATATAATTTCTCGTGTAAATAGGTTATTATTCGTACTTGGAAAATAAAACCTGGTGCTTTTAAAAAACCATCAACATAAGCCTCTTACCGCGTAATAACAAATCCAGAACATTTATTTCCGCCTGTTTCCTCCAACAGGTTCGATACTTCGACCAAGCAGATGGTTCTCTTTCGGAATCCCTGTAATGACCAATAAATATTTGTGATACACATAGCATGTTTTACCGGTAATGACGTGAAATTACGTCGGGGATGTTAATTATGAATCCCGGGGCGCGGGAGTGGCGCTAGTGTCGCAAACACCGACCGAATGTTGAATTATGAACGCTTCAATTACTTGCGATAGGAGCTTGGTAGCTTGGAATCGGTGCAATAGGTGCAAGGAACTTACTTGGGGATGTTGGTGTTGGTGTAGTGGCAGCATTGCAAACTTGCATGCTCGATCAAATTTAACTTACTTAAGGAAAAGACTGTCGTAAATTTCGTCTAATGATTATGGAACACCGTGTTTCAAACTTCTACATTATTACTCAAAATTATTAGTCCACCTGCATTTTCGTATTTTTATCTCCACTATCCTTGGTAAGGGAGATATAGGGATCGTGCTAAAAACTGCATATCGAGATTTTGATAAGCAAGCATGTTTTCTGGCCGGTTACAATTTAACCTTTAAGCTTTTTTAAAATTGAAAATAATTACATTGGAATCAATTTAATTATTATGCATTGTTGTCAAAATTTTGATATGAATATAATTTAAACCTGTTTGTTAGTGCATCTATCCTGGGACTCTACCGTGTCGCCTGGCGATCGCATGACGTAAAAATGATGTCACTCTAATAACGCATCTACACATTCGCAGGAATGGCGAGTCGAATCGCAAACCGAGTGGCGGAGCAAATCTGTAGTCTGTTCATTTGTCATTCGCCTCGTCTCTCGCCTTGCCGCTCGTAGCGCTCGCTCCGGGAGCGGTTTTTGGGGGACAAGTCAAAGGCTCGTAGCGATGCGGCGAAATCTGTCTTTACACTCGGCAAGTGTGAAAACGGTCTTTCGTGTTGTGAGAGCGAACGTGCGAATACCACTCGCGAATTTCTGCGAATAACAAGGCGAAACAAGAGTACGAATGTGTAGATGCGCCTTAACATTTTGAAACTAGCCGAGGCCACACGACAAAACTCGTGTCGCGTTAAAGCATAAAGCCGGTATCCCACTGTCAAAATTTTTATAAAAATGGACGTAAATATTTTGATAAAAACCGTTTTGACAGAATTTTTATGAAAACTGTATTTACCTGACGTCACGTAAAAATTTTGATGTGAGGTCACATAAATACAGCAGTCTGTATTCATTTTGTTGAAAGCTGCGTTATGATTGGATGTTGATGCGGGCGTGCGCAATGCGGTTGCTTGAACCATGGGTAAAGTCATTTTTCTAAAGACAGCTGTTATTCTCTGACATTATTCGAACAGCGGTGAGCGTTTGTTTATATTGAAATTGGAAATAATATGAAGCAAAATAATCAAAATGTGTAGTGTGGTTGCCTGAACAGACAGCGTTTTAATTGATTTGCATAGAAATGAAGAAGTTTGATAACACACAAAATCGCCTGAATATTATAATAAATACGCCAGGCAAAGTGTGATTATAAACTGTTAAATGTTATTATGCTATAATAATCAGGCAATACATCAAAAAAATAAGTATTAAAGTTATTTAATATTTACATGCGTTATTCTTTGCATTTCTTTCTTCTCCTTTTACATTTCCGTCCGAATCCTATTAGAATACTCATTAATCGTAACCAACAAAGTTTTTCAATCAATAATATTACGTAGTATTAGTATAAATATCTTGATCTATAATTTATAGAAAATGTATTTTAAATTACCTATACAAATTTGCAAAAATAAAATATGAAGTAAATGAGAAGCCCATACAAATCCGCCTCGTTCAAGCATTTTAAGATGGACTTTATTCACCTATATACTCGCGTCGTATACTTTAAGTAGTGACGATAAAAGGATTAATTTTTCAAAATTTATGTGTACACTAGATAGAACAATGCCTATCTTTCATGTGCCGAAATACACTGCCTTAATTGAGTGTCACGTTTCTTACTTTACTTTCGAACCATGTGCATGGTTTTTAAGAAATGGTCTTTCATTCGAAGAAAATTTCTGCAATTTATTTCATCTTCTATTCGTAATTTGGTGTGTCTGATAATTAAACACTGCGATTTGTATTTCTTTTCTCCAGTCATAGACTAGTTCACCAGCGATGTTCTGATTTTTTTTATTTTTTGTATAACTGTGTAACCCATTACTCCAACAATTATTGCAGCTAACATTTTTTTATTTGAATGAACGTTATTCATAATGAAATTACAAAACGCAACTACCTCTGCAGAACAACGGCTACAAAATGAGGTTTAGTAGTATATTTGGCGCCAATTCTCTTTCATGAGTTATGCAACACTCCATAAAAATGCGTAAAAATTTTTACAGTGGGATGCAGTACTTTTCATGGAACGTTTTTATAAAAAAATTTACAGAAATTTTTATCAAAATTTTTACAGTGGGATACCGGCTTAAGGCTTGCGCGCTAGTCGAGCCCTTGCCCTAGCCCTCTAAAAACATTTGAGTTGCAGCAGTCAGCGTGAGTGGACGCTTGGCGCTCACTTGTCCACAGTATAAAAAGTATTATACAGTAGCGAAACTCATGATTCTCTGTCAGAGCGCGCATGCGTCAATCAGCGCAACGAGAACGTGGCGTCCCTTTAATTAGGAACATGATGAGCGTAGAGTTTAACTTTTATCACAATTAAAATATTCAATACAATTATTTATTATGGGGTCTAGTAGCCGAGTGCTTGAGTGTCTGGTCGCGAATCTGGGGAACCGGGTTCGATCCCGACCGACGCCAAATATTTCTAATTTTAAATGGCACAAAAATGACCCCTGTGGTGCATTTTCCACGCCAGCAATGAGTGCCCGTGAGGTGACGCCTGGTAAACGCCCGCACGGTACAAATATGTCATCATCATTACCAATATCTGTGTACAAAGCAGATTGGCAAACCCAGCAATGAGTAATATTCCGTGTTGATTTATTTATTTATTTATTTATTATTTATTTATTTGTAAATAAAATATATTGAACGGTCATATATTTTAAATTTATAACAATTTGCTAAATTTCAGTATATTTTGTATATAAAATAAGGCTGAAGAAATATGCATTCGTGTCGGCCTGTTGATATCGCCGCCTATGGCATTGTTTTCAATGATTCTGACAGAAGACGGGAATATAATAGTCTTATACGATAATAAAATAGCAGACAAAAATTTGTGTACAACTTGTAAAAAGTTATCATGTTATATACTGTTATTATACCATGTAAAATACTTTTTATTTATATTGTATAACTGGTTGTAGTATAATACAATATTATACTTTGCGGTACCATTTGAATTGGCGCCACCACGCGCAACAGAAACATGGCGGCTTCATTCGCGGTCATCCAGTTTGGTATCAAAAGTTCAAAGGTGCACACACAGAGTTTGGCTACTGTATATGTTGTGTATGTGTGTCATTTATTTTTAGTTCAATTATTATCAAAAATCGCCCCAAAGTGAAAGTTGTTAAGGTTTAGCAACATTACTATGGCAAATAATCATTTTAAAATTCCGTTTATTTCGTACGCTTACAATGCAGTCGTTCGAGGCGTTACGTGACAGCAAGAGGCTAGCTGTGACGTCACGAATTGAGCATTCAGGCCTGTATTCTCGTGTGGCTTCGAACTATCGTAAAAGTGACGTCATGTGATCGCTAGGTGATACACCACTAGGCATTAAGGTCCCTAGAATTTTAATAACACACTCTAACTCAAGTAGATACTATTTATTATTCAGATAATCTTGTATTCTTATTCTACTGAAAAAATATTTTCTTAGATAAATACTTTATGAAAGATTATAACCCAGTTGCATAAAACATTATTAACTTTAATTACGTTGTTAACTTTGACAAGGTTAATTTTCTAATGTATTTTTGATACGTATCCATGGTTACAATGCGCAGTTACACACATGATCAACTAACAACGTTTTATGCAACTGGCCCAATTACATTTTCAACAGGTATATGCATTAATAATTATTTTATTTATTTTAGAGGTAAATTTATGAAATTATCTATTTTTATAAATCCAGAAGCCTATGCTTTAAAAATAAACACAACTCCTGGTTATACAGTTGAGGTAATGTACTGGCTACCTCATATTTTTTCCGTTGCTCTATTGTACGAAATAATTGTTTAATAACTTAAATAAATGTTTAGAATATATTCTATTACAATCTTTAATCATAAGAATATCGGTTTTTCTATATTGCCTTTTTCAAACCACAATTTAATGAAAGTTTGTTGTTTTGCGTACGTATATTAATTATAAGACGGATCTCTATATGTAAATGTATAAAATGCACGTACCTATTTACATTTAAGAAATACATAATTGCAGTTTTCTAAAATTAGCTATACAGGTATATAATTATATACCTACTAAAAATAGTGAATGGTTATTTACATATTTATGAACAAACATCTGTTTTTCACATTTTATTCACGGATTTTACGATCATAATTATAAAATCAAAGTTTTTATGATTTGTCATTCGTTGCACCGCATTGTTAATCTTGTCTTATGTGTATGTAAAACCAGCTTAACTTAAAGGGGATGATCGCCAACATTTTCGATCCACCAATGCTTCTCCCAGTATTGTTCGCTTCCTCTATTGCTTGGCTAAAATATCGTGACCTGTTAAGAGCAACCTTTGTTTTGTCTTTATTCTTTCGCATAAAACGCGACTCTTGTTAGTTCATACTCCATTTAAAACATTTTACAACTCTCTCATACACGGAAATGTAATTAAAATGTTACATTACATTTGCTATGCCACAAGTTTACTACGCCATACTCTTAACTATAAGAGAAAATAGAATACAGTAAAGACCGTTGTAGTATGATTGGATAACTAACAAAATATTATCATTCCTATAAGAAGCTTAGGAAGGATAATAGCATTTTAACCCAAATACACCCAAAAAAATGTAGAAAGGATTGCAATTAATAAATATACGTAAGCTCTTCATTGAAATCATTGATCATACGATTTTTACCTTCCGTCATCTTTAGGTAAGGAAAGTATTGTCTTTGGTCAAAAAATTCGATGATGAGTTTTTAATGAATAAGCACGTTTTAGGGCCCCTAGAATACGATTTTACTATTTTTGTGATGATGTCTGAATGTATGAATAGATGTATGTATGTATGTATGTATATATGTATGTATGAGTGTGTGGGACGATTTTTCGGATCGCATAACTCCAATACCACCTTTCCAAAAATTAAAATTTTTGCGTATTCCTTTTCTTTAGATCCAAATGAAGAGCTGATTAGATTTTGGTTATAATTGGTCGACCAGAAGTATCCTAATTTCAAGATTTTAACAGTTTTTCTTGCAAAAATTGTGTTAAACATCACTTTCTCACATTTAATGTTATAAATATTTAAGAATATTTTATTCTCTATATGGGGTCTCGTGGCCGCGTACCTGAATGTCTGGTCGCGAATCTGGGGAACCGGGTTCGATCCCGACTGACGCGAAATATTTCAAATTTTAAATAACAAAAAATTAACCCCTGTGTTGCACTCTCCACGCCAGAAATGAGTGCCCGTGAGGTGGCGCCTGGTAAACGCCCGCGCGGTGCAAATAATCATAATTACCGAAATCTGCCTACAAAGCAAATTGGCACACCCAGCAATGGGTTATATACCGTGATGATATATTTATTTATTCTCTATACGATTCGATTACATTTTATACATATATACTTCATATTCACTGGATAAAAAGTTAAAAAATTATAAAGAAATAAAATTTCACAAAGCAGCCAGCTGTGCTATAAACATGAAAACATCTACTACATTAAGAAAATTCTAAATGACAAATGTCAGTGTCAAAGTGCAATTTACATAATATGTTGGAGTTATAATTTTATTAAAAATATATAGAATCTTCCAAACCATATTAAATAAATTTTTGGAAGTTTGATGAGTTATCGTGAAGGAAAAAATCGTCACACACACACCCACATCATTGTAAAAATAGTAAAAACGTATTGTGGGCATCCTAATTCGTGCTTATTCTTACTCTCCCTTACTCTTTATCGATGATACACAGATTTTGTACATCTAACTGATGATAATTCGAATTTCCCGTCATATCCCGTCATATCCCTGATCCTTAACCTAAAACAGTTACCCGGCTTGATTAAAGGTGTATATACGCTGACATATGCACATCGGCTGATCCTCATCTGGCGATTCTCGTTTGTTATGCGCGCAGAATTACATGCATAACATATGCGCGCTAAAACACTTGTCGCACGGTGTGCTGTCTCGGTCTATTGTCGCAGTCGCTTCGACTACGTTGCTAATTTGACGTCTGCTGCTCCTAGACAGGTTGGCAACGGAATGTAGCTACGCTGTGACAGATACGCCAGTTGCGGTAATTAATTTCAAGATTGCGGAATATTACAATGAAAATTGGTTAGGACTAATTGGAGATTTCTTTACCCTAATGAAGTTATTTTTGTTTTGTTGGAATGAAACTAGATGGAGATGAAGTTGGAGTTAGAGATAAACTGTTGATTATGAAATTGTCGTAAAGCGATTATTAAAATAGTTTTCGTTATCTTTGCATATTAAAATCGTGACATTTGTGACACTCGTGGTTCTTCTATTTTAAAGGTTTCCTACAATGATCGAACAAGTCTGGATTAAATAATTTTCGGCCTAACACAGGCATTTATTAATATATTTTTCAATGTAGTCCTCTTTTAAGTCTCTATACTTATGGTTCATCGATTCTGCATTGCTACAATTTCGATCTACTGAAGTGACCGACTTTCGGTACCGCATCCGGACCACATGGAATGTTAAAACCATGTAAATAGGCAAATTTGTATATCATAGGACGGAGAAGATGCATCTTCTCCGGAGATTCTCTGCTTACGCCAGAGGAAAAACCGTCCGCAAAATCTGGCAGAGAAATGGCCTAGTTAAATAAAATAAATAAATATATCATCACGGCTTATTACCCATTGCTGGGTGTGCCAATCTGCTTTGTACACAGATATCGGTAAAGATATATTTGCACCGTGCGGGCGCTTACCAGGCGTCACCTCACGGGCACTCATTGCTGGCGTGGAGTGTGCACCACAGGGGTCAATTTAAATGGCCTAGTTCATCCAAAAAATTGCCCAGATATAGCAGCTGGAGTTGCCTTAACTAGATCTTCACTTGTACATTCCTCTTCTAAGTTGGCGCAAGTGAGCAGGTGGGCCATTGTTTGTTCTTGACAACAATAACATAAAATGGGTTTTGCTTGATACCCCCAGTTGAACATGTTTACTGCCAATTTTCCTACTTGACTTCGTAGGCGATTTAAAGATTTTCAAATGGGCCATTTCTGATGACAGTTTCTCATCTGGAAGGATATCCATTGCTTCATCTTCTCGCTTTAATGACACATCCCACATTAAGCATCTTGTTGCAGTCTTGGTCTCTGTCATAGGATGCACTTAAGTCAGGAAACTGTGTCTTGATTTTAGTCGTGATCGAGCTGGTTCTTGGCCGAACATTGGGTGGTTTATACGAATCCTGTCTGTTTAATGGTGGTGGCTCAATATGTCCTGTAGCAAAATCACGTGCTAGCCGCATGAATTTGTTTTGACGCGGAGACTCTCGCATTTGAATAGACTGGTTGCGTTCGGTTTTACGCTCCGAGCGATCTGAGCGCTCGATGCCGTTCGGTAATTACATCTGAGCGATCTATTTGCTCAGCTCTATGTTCGGTTATTAGCTCACGGAGCGCACAGAGTCCGATCTATTCGCTCGTTCTCAAACCATGGAGCATGTTGAGCAGTTTTCTGGCGCAAGCGTATTTAAGCACATATTTAAAAATTTTGTCACCGTCAATGCAAATAGTGTTTATTTTATGAATGACTGTTGTAATTTTCGTATATCAATCAAAAATATTTGCATTGTATAATATAGTTAATTTAAAAAAAACATTTTTCTACATATTGGATAAATCTCTCCAGGTTGTTCTGCATGTTGATAAAGGGTTAAAATGAAATACACCTGTTGTGTGATGATGCAGAATGTATTATTTATTTATTTATTTAAGTGGCGATCGATTTCGGACGGTAGTCCTTCATCAGGCCGACGCGTCAAAATAGTAAAAATATATATCGTAGAAAATCTTAAGTGTCAGAATGACAGCTACACGCTCTATACGTTCGGTTATTCAAGCTACAGATCGGAAATCGTAGATGAATCTGTCACGTGTTCAGATTGCTCAGAGTGCTCGACAGATTTAAATACCGAACGCACCCACTATAGATCCGGCTAATAGGATTCAGTCATCGCTACTATTGATGCTTACGCTGAAACGTTACCCTAATGGAACAACACACCTTTCGTTAGAATTCCAGGTCGTTTCTTTTTATTTCTTTACCAAGTCCATGTAACAAGTTCGAGTAGTATTGTCCTGTAATGATTTGACCCGTAGGAATATAATCCCCCAACAATATTGCCTTCGTGTCCTAAAGAATTAAAGCCGGGACTTTACCAGTAGACAACACCATAGCTTTTTTGGAAGGTGCTGAACCCCTACGCGTTCACTCTTTCGACTGCTGTTGTAGTGGCGAACACATGTCTCAATGGTAGTAACAAATGTTTCTATAAACATATGAGAATCAGTTTCGTAACGATCACATTTTTGATCAACAGTCAGAAGCTGGGGGATCCAGCTCGCAGAAATTTTTTTCATTCTTAACTCATTGGTTAAAATGTTTTGCCCATAGTCTTTGTCATTTCTCGAACCTTGATTCGCCGATCTGTCACGACTACATCGCGTATCAAATTGATGTTTTCTTAAGTGGAAACAGTTGCACGTCGTCCACTGCGAGGATCATATTTGTTACTTTCCATCATACGTTTAAATCGAGGTGCCGACTATTTTACCATTGTCTTCATGAATTTGTTTAGGTGTTAAGCTCTTTTTGTACAGGTATTTGATCACTGCACGGTGTTCTTATTTTGTTCATTTTAATAAAAGTCAATTTAGACATTAATTCAAGAAATTCCAATTAATCCAAACAAGACAGTATTCTCAGTTTGCAATCTATGTTAGACTAGGCTATGCCACTTCTCTGCGATAAAATATAAATTTAATTGTAAATATCTATTGAATTATGGTTTTTATTGTAACATTTATTATATCTTGTTGTTGTGAGTATTAATAACTTAATGTTTAATACACCACATACATACAAGGTCGCAAATATTATGAATACTTTTATAAAACATGAAAAATATAGCCATTCTTATGTTAGTAAACATCATAGAAATATATTTATGGTCTATAATTAGATATTAGAATGTTAAACATATATTGTGTAACAATAAGGTAATAATAAGTTAATGTTTTTTTTTTATTATTTCGATACAAATACAAATACAAAGATTTATTCATATAACAAATAATACTAAATTGTCCTTTAAATTATATACCTACATATTTAAAATTCTATCAATATGCTATACATATTTTATTTTATAAACATTTTGCTAAAATATATGTATATATTATTGTGTAACACGAGGGGGTCTGCGACAAAAGCTGACTGATAATACTGCTGATTACTGCAACGATGATACACTGACTGTTACTGGTGGACGCCTCTGATGGTTGGCGTCCACGACTTCGTGTGATGGAAGATTTCTTGAGAAGGAAGAACACACAGACACTTCACTTTTACACTTTACACTGATGAACACTACGGACATGAACACATACTTATGATTTAAAAACTAATACTTTTATATTTACATGGTTACATTATTATTAATTAATACTAAGCCTAACATACACAACTAACAAGTGTTACATTCCGTAACACAGCGGACGAGCGTCGCCCCAAACTAAAGCTCTTACATGTTAACTCTTACGAGTCTCTAAACTCTCCCATGTTTATCCCATGGCTAACTAATACCGACTATTCCATGTTTATCCCATGGCTAACTAATATCGACTGACTTAAAACAAAAACGCTATCTCCAGGATAGGATTATCTTAGGGGTATGGGGTGCATAGGCGAGGTCATTCTAAAGTCACGCTCGTATATATAATAATTTCCAGACTTAAGATCAACAAATAAATGTCGTGACTATCATAATACGATAAGAATTTCTAAACTGAATTTTGACATTTATAACTTAAACAGATAAACAGAGTTAAAATATGAATATTGAAACTATAATTTAGAAAAGTTTATAAAAAGTTATTTATCTGTTATTGTGCTTACCCTCGCCTTGTCACAATTGTTTATTTAACAAAGTCCAACTGAAGGCGTTTGTGGAAAATGGGTACAAGTGTATTTTTATTTTATTTGTATTTATTGAAAGAAAAAAAATGGTCCCTATGTTTCCTAATGATGTTCCCAACATTTACTCTTTGAGAAATTCAGACTCATATCATCCAAAAATATGGCACACCTGATAATTAGGGGATAGCAATAAAAACCAACTAAAAATTTATATTCTAAATAAGGATGCGGTTAAAAGCTTAACTTATGATAACAACCGTCGTACGGTCTTTGAAGGCGCTACTAGTCTTTTTCTAGAATTTCCATGGAAATAAATCCTGTACCAAACAAAACAAAGACACTAGGTATTGTTTCACAAATTCCTTTATTACGTAATTTCGGCAGTTACGCCATCATCAGAAGGTATGAACTGATTTACAAAACAGATCTTAAAAGTATATATAGAAGGTTCATTAAAAACTATTAGTGTGGGTGGGATTAGGGAAATTCCTTAATAACTATGTCTGTAAATGGAGAATTTATTAGGGCTTTCTTGATTTCGAAATCTTCTAAGAAAGTAAGCCGTAAACCTTTTTTTTCTTTATGTAGGATCGAAAGGTTTTCTATGGAACAACTATGGTTGTAGTCAAACAGATGGTTGACTATATTCGAATTGGTAATTTTAGTTGCATATTTTTTACAATTTTTTCTCTTCTTATTTTTACTACTTTTAAATTCATAATTATATGAAAATAATATTCTTAACAATAGTTTGTGTTTCTTTATTTAGCGAGATTTGACATTTGATATTTTTTGACATTCATAGCCACTAACAATAAAAAAAATCTGATGTGGCCAGCACATTACCTTCCGCCAGTTCTATGCATTTTGTACAAATTTCATACGGAAAGTTCCTTGCTAAATTAAATATTCTATTTCTTGTACATTACCTTCCGGCAGTTGCATGTATTTTATGCAAATTTCATACAGAAAATTATTATTTTGTGACGTTTTCTATGTACAGTGTAATGTATCTGCAGAAATAAAAGATTTATTATTATTATTATTATTTCTTGTACATTACCTTAAAGCAGTTGTATGTATTTTATACAAATTCCATACAGAAAGCAAAAGATCCTATACCTATTTCCAGTAAAATTATAAGACAAACACACTATGTCAATTTCACTTGACACTGACATCTTTCAATCAAAATTTTCTTAATATAGTAGCTGTTTCCACAGCTATGGCTACTTTATGAAATTTAATTTCTTTATAATTTTTTAACTCTATATCCATTTAATATTAGGTATAAAATGCAATCAAATCGTATAGAAAATAAAATATTCTTTAATATTTATAATAACATTAAATGTGAAAAAATGATATTTAACATAGTTTTTTCAAGAAAAACTGTTAAATTCTTCAAATGATGGTACTTCCGGTTGTCCAATTCTAACCAAAATCTAATCAGCTCTTCGCATGGATGTAACGAAGAGAAATACGAAAGAATTATAATTTTTAGAATTGTAGTATGAAAGTTATCGTAGACGAAAATTTTACATACACACACACACATACAGACATCATCGTAAAAATAGTAAAATCGTATTCTGGGGACCCTAAAACGTGCTTATTCATCAAAAACTCACCACCGAATTTTTTGACCAAAGACAATACCTTCCTTACCTAAAGGTGACGGAAGGTAAAATGTACTAATCTACTACAAAACTAGAATGTGCTATTTACTAACTCTTTTGGGTGATATAACAGCTTTGTTACAGGCGCAAAATAGAAAAAAAATATTTATAATAAGTCAGATACAAGTAAATAAACAATTAAATAAACTTGTTATTTACGATAAAATTAAAACTAATTAAGAACTAAACGATAATAGAATCTCTCGAGAAAAAAATGCATTTCTCTTTGCATCTTGTAAGAAATTAATACATCTCAAAGACAATTTGACAGAAATGAAATGTAAATTGCAGCGCGAGCACAAAGAAAATCTTAAAGCCATGACGGATGATTCAACACAAAAGAAACTTTGTGCTTTGCAAAGAACTTGCTGGCGAGATGACATCAAAATCGAGTATAGTTTGCGACGCTTCAAAGAAAAAGTTTTATTTAAAAGTCCTGTGAAAACGAACCGTGTACATATCACGTGATCAGAGAATGCCATGGCAGACAAACGACAATCGGGAGAGCATGGCTCATACGATTGAACGGGCTCTTGTTTAATTAAAACACGCGATTGTCAGCGCCGTCTATGATGGTGGCAGGGCGAGAATTGCCTAATCCTTTATCGACCTCATTCGAGATGAACATGCAGATAGTTCTAGTTTACAATTGACAGATAAAATCTATAAAAGGATGATTTATCTTATAGAGGTTATTATAAAAAAATTTTTTTTTCTTCAAGCGTATTATAATATTCATATTATGCTACTGTACACACACTATAGAAGACATTCATTGTATTACTAGTACAAAAATGTTGTTATTGTTGTACTAGTAAAAAATTGTTAGTGTCTTTGTTCACCGCTAGCGGCGGCATTCGTCACAGCAACACAAATTATATTAAAAATTGTTATTTGACAGTTGCATCGTTTTTGTTTTGTAGTGTTTACAGCCAGCTTTGGCTGAAACTGCAAACACAACTATTAAAAAATTCTAAAAAAATGTCAAAAAAATCTTTGAAACACTTGAAGAAAAAATAGTATACGTCATTCGGAGTAGAACGCCCTTTTTGTGTTTTACCCAGCTTGCATAGCCTCGGCTAGCGCCTCGGCCGCAATAGCTGGGTTCAACACAAAAAGACCGCTTTCTACTCCTAATAACATAATATACTATTTTTTTCAAACGTCGTACAAATGCTACTTTTGTGGCTTGATTCACAAGGTAGAAGTTTCAATTCTACGCCGGCGGCGTAGAAATAAAATAAACAAATATCCATAGAAACTACGTAGAATCAGCGAATAAAAAGAAAAGTAGTGCGTTTGAAAAAAAATTTAATGTGTCATTCGGAATAAAAGTGTCTTTGTGTGCCTCGCATGCAATTGTCCGACTCGCTTCGTTCGTCGTGCACACAAAGTATCACTTTTACTCCTAATAACGCAATATACTATTTTTCTTCAAGCGTATTATAGTATGCATATAATGCTACTGTATACATGCTATAGTAGATATACATTGTCTTACTAGTACAAAAATGTTGTTATTGTTGTACTAGTAAAAAAATGTTAGCTTCTTAGTTCACCGCTGGCGGCAGTAGTCGCCACAGCAACACAAATCATATTGAAAATTTTTATTTGACAGTTGCATCGTTTGTGTTTTGTAGTGTACACAGCCAGCTATGACTGAAATTGCAAAGTCTATAATTAAAAAAAATTCCAAAAAAATGTCAAAAAATTATTTGAAACACTTGAAGAAAAAATCTGATGTGTCCAGCACATTACCTTCCGTTAATTCTATGTATTTTGTACAAATTTCATTTGCTAAATTAAATATTCTATTTCTTGTACATTACCTTCCGGTAGTTGCATGTATTTTATGCAAATTTCATACAGAAAATTTTTATTTTGTGACGTTTTCTATATACAGTGTAATATATCTGCAGAAATAAAAGATGTATTAATATTATTTCTTGTACATTACCTTAAAGCAGTTGTATGTATTTTATACAAATTCCATACAGAAAGCAAAAGATCCTATATTTCCAGTAAAAATTATAAGACAAACACACTATCTCAATTTCACTTGACACTGACATCTTTCAATCAGAATTTTCTTAATATAGTAGCTGTTTCCAAAGCTATGGCTACTTTATGAAATTTAATTTCTTTATAATTTTTTAACTCTATATCCATTTAATATTAAGTATAAAATGCAGTCAAATCGTATAGAGAATAAAATATTCTTTAATATTTATAATAACATCAAATGTGAAAAAATTATATTTAACATAGTTTTTTCAAGAAAAACTGTTTAAATCTTCAAATGATGGTACTTCCGGTTGACCAATTGTAACCAAAATCTAATCAGCTCTTCATATGGATGTAACGAAGAAGTACACGAAAAAATTATAATTTTTCTAACTGTAGTATTAGAGTTATCGCAGACGAAAATTTTGTTACACACACACACACACATCCACACACACACACACATCCACACACACACACACACACACACACACACACACACACATACAGACATCATCGTAAAAATAGTAAATTCGTATTCTAGGGACCCTAAAACGTGCTTATTGATTAAAAACTCATCATCGAATTTTTTGACCAAAGACAATACCTTCCTTACCTAAAGGTGACGGAAGGTAAAAATAGTACCTACATGTCTATATTTCGAGTAGTCGAAAGTATTTTGTAGAAATTATTCACATTTGTGTAGATTTTATAATGATTATGTTTACACGTATAGCAAAAAAGTACTTTGGCTTGACTTTGCCTTTCAAAAGGCGACTTTTGCCGTTGTGTAAACACTCTCGCCTATTACTTTTCTTCCTAAAGTCAAGTCCAAAATAAAATAGACTTGACTCATATAAGTGACTTTTAAAAAATCGTGTGAACCAACGAACGAAACATACTTTACTTTACTAACAGTGACATCTAGTTTTCCTAGATATTTAATTACACAATTTTGTGTTTTATATCTGTATTTAAAATATTCTCGAATATTAAATAATTTATTCTTTTATTGATTATATGATAATAGTTAAATAGGTAACTTACATCACACGTATTATAACCAAACTTTACTTTGCCGTCAAAGTCAAAGTTGAGTGAAGGACAAATAACAAACGTAAAGCGAAGTATATTTGACCTTACGTGTAAACGCACCATTAAATTGACTTTTCATAAGTCGCCTTTTGAAAGTCAAGTCAAAATAAATTTTTCTCATACGTGTAAACGTAGTCAATATGTTGAAAATGTAAACCGGCTTGGACTCCTATATATTTTATTCCGAAAATTCTGTTATATTATTTATTATATATTTTTTCGATACATATAATATTTGACGTGTATTGAAATAATTCTGCATATCTATTTGATTTAAAATACAAACAAATTAATTTTGATTGAAAGTTTTAATTTTATTTTGATTCTATTCAATAAATGTGCAATAAATTTTACATGAAACTATTTAGAATTGAATAATAAACAGATCATTTTAATTGTATTTTAATTTCATTTGAAATTCAGTGAATACATTTTAAACTAATCATACAGACTATATGATCGTGACAAATATTGATTAATATGTCAATAATATTTTCCGAATACTATTTAAATTCTATATTTTTTGCTGTCAATTTACTGTGACATTTATTTGCTTACATTATTGTTAAAATTAATTTTGCACTTTCTGTATATTTTACATAACCTAACTTAACGCACATAAGTCACGTTTGGAAAACTCGGGTCGAGCTTTGTGCGATTTAACCTACAAACTACAAAGTAACGTGCATGATGTAAATTTTGTACGCAATATATGCAATTATAAGTGTACTTAGTACTAAATTTAAAAAATCTGATGTGGCCAGCACATTACCTTCCGTCAGTTCTACGTATTTTATATAAATGTCATACAGAAAAGATTCTATTTCTTGTACATTACCTTAAGGCAGTTGTATGTAATTTATACAAATTCCATACAGAAAGTTACACTACTACAAAATATCCTATATTTCCAGTAAAATTATAACACAAACATACTGTCAACTGCACTTGACACTGACACCTTTCAATCAGAATTTTCTTAATATAGCAGCTGTTATAGCATAGCTGGCCAATATATGATATTCAATTTCTTCATAATGTTGTAACTCTATATCCATTTAATATGAAGTATAAAATGCAATCAAATCGTATAGGGAATAAAATATTCTTCAATATTTATAATAACATTAAATGTTAAAAAATGATATTTAACATCGTTTATTCAAGAAAAACTGTTAAAATCTTCAAATGAGGGTACTTCCGGTTGACCAATTATAACCAAAATCTAATCAGCTCTTTATATGGATGTAACGAAGAGGAATACGAAAGAATTATAATTTTTGAAATTGTAGTATTAGAGTTATCGCATTAGAAAATTTGGCACACACACACACACACACACACACACACACACACACACACACACACACACACACACACACACATACACACACATATATATATATATATATATATATATATATATATATATATATATATACATTCATTCATTCATTCATACACACACAAATACATACAGACATTGTAAAAATAGTAAAATCGTATTCTAGGGACCCTAAACCGTGCTTATTCATCAAAAACTCATCACCGAATTTTTTTAACAAAGGCAATACGTTCCTTACCTAAACGTGACGGAAGGTAAAAAAAAATATGGTTCATCAATTGCCTTAAATTTAAAAATACCAGAAAATATCCATTAGCATTAGATATTTTACAATTAATTATTAAAATTTGGGTAATATTTTCAAGAAGTCACGTAATCTAAAATAGAATGTGACGTCAAAGTTCATACAGCTTAACATGTAACGAACTATCGCCTAGGTTTTTTTTATATAAATAAGGTCTTTTCCTCTTGGCTATGAATGAAGTGCTGTATGTAATTGACGTCACAATAGTGGGGGGGTTGATTTTTTAACAAGTTATAGGTATATTTTTTTATAAATAAAATAAATAAATAAATAAATCATCACGGCATATTACCCATTGCTGGGTGTGCCAATCTGCTTTGTACGCAGATTTCTGTAATGATGATGACATATTTGTACCGTGCGGGCGTTTACCAGGCGTCACCTCACGGGCACTCATTGCTGGCGTGGAGAGTACACCACAGGGATCAATTTTGTGCCATTTAAAATTCGAAATATTTGGCGTCGGTCGGGATCGAACCCGGTTCCCCAGATTCGCGACCTGACACTCAGGTACGCGGCCACGAGACCCCATATTTTTTATTACTATTAAATATTGCATAAACTTTCATTACAATCCCTTTTGAAAAATGTGAAACCAAACCGGTGAATACGTTTTAGTATGTACCAATATTTCATATTAAGAACAGATTAACGTATCCCTAAACCTAACGGTCACTTTAAAAGTAGATGGATAAAATCTTGTCTCTTAATTTTTAAAGAAGAAGCATATTGTACATCAATATAAAAATTAAGTTTGCTTTTATTAAGGGTACATTTTCTTGGAAGCCTATGCCTGAAATTGATTTAAGTTTAAAGTTCAAGTCGGCGCATTTAGCGCTGTCGGTAAATTTGGTCATGATGTTATTCGATAACCTAAAATCTAAAAGCCAGAATACCCCAGCCGATAATCAAGAAGGCGTCGCCTTAGCGACAAACACCGCGAAAACGAAAATGGATCTTCCGCGGGTGAATCACCACACCACATCGAGTTGCGATCCGCGATCTCGATCCGCAGTAATGGATATAAATTACCCGCTAAAACCTACAGCGAAAGAATATAACAAAGTTAACTACCATAAGAACCATCTTATTTACCTTGCAGCCATCTACAGAGTGATTGATCAGCGAAAAATGACGGAATTTAATTCTGCAGATGGAGCACTTTCGAGTACGACGGCATTCCGTCACTGTCTTTCTAATTTCGCGCGCATTGTTCTGCTTCCCGTTTCCGGTTGATGCTCGCTTGATGGTGACGTTGATGTCACTTGTTTTGCGAGATATTTACCGTGATGTCGTAATGTTTATTCCGCTATTCTTTTTCTGTTTTGTTATGTTGTGCATGTGTTTATGTGTGGGTTATGCATACTGTTGTTAGCGCTATCACTAGGAAAATCTGCAATGTTTTTATGGATTGCTGTGGTTATGTAATGTTTTGAATAAGGATGAGCTAATTTTAACGGCAGAATGCATTGTGTATTCTTTCTCTTGTTGCAACGCGCGATAAATTTCGAACTGTTTGAATTTAATTAAATGCTTCTATTTTCAAATTAGTTTATTACTTCCGGCCTACTTTACATAATACATACATACTAATACCGTCAAACAAAAATTCAATAACATGCATATAATGCAAATCGTTTCAAAACGTCATGTTGTTTATTTATTTATTTATTTATTTATTTATTTATTTATTTATTTATTTATTTATTTATTTATTTATTTATTTATTTATTTATTTATTTATTTATTTACTTATTATCTCCTACAAGAAAAATTTTGGTCTACACTTCAGTGGTGACCCAATCCGGCTTAGAAGCGATGATAGTTGAAGATGAGCCAGTTTTTCTATCAGTGCCGAATTAAGAAATTTTACCGCCCGTTTTTCCAACATCAAACTGCCAAGAGCCAGGGAAAAAAAGATAAATGTTACAAATTTTTGAAGTAACGATGATCGACTTGGAAAATGATGCAGGAAAAGAAGAAAAATTCTCGGAAATGCAGTCAAGATTATATGTTTTTCTACAGTCTATATACAAAGTAGCCATTTGCGCTCTCTTTTGTCAACGCAAAATGTCACTTTGCCACTCTAGAACGACAAAGTAGAAAAAACGCTCACTCCTCAAATTCCTAACTATACAATGTTGAGAAATGTTACTTGGCTTCATTCTTAATGTAAACGTTTAGTCAGGAATTAATGACACTGTAGTTACACATTCCCCACTTAACAAGTCAATCTGACATATAACTGCTTTGTCGGTATGTTACATAACCGAACAAAATGCCGCACTGCTGTGAAAATAAAATAGGGCATTCATTTACAAAAACGAAAGTATAAAATGCTTAGATTAGATTGAAGCAATAGCTCAAGAAGAATGGAAAATACCGATAAGTAAAAATAAATAAAAAATAAATTTTTGTTATGGTGGCGACTGTAGAAAAAATCTTGTGTGTGTTTCGAGCGCAAATGGGAATTGTCGATTTCGAGAGAATGCCTCGCTCTTGCGTCGCGCTGCAACAACCTCTCAATCGACAATGTCCCAGTTTGCGCTCTTAATACACAAATAGCTATTATCGTCCATAATTAAATAATCATATTATCTTGACTGCATTTCCGAGAATTTTTCTTCTTTTCCTGTTACAAATTTTGTTTTTTCATTACGCGAATTTTAAAAGTTTGAAACCCCATCTAATGTTTTTGGAATGACAAAGTACATTAATCTTATATCGCAACTCAGATTGGTCATTTCTGAAAATTATTATACCCACAAGTCAAGTTTCAACTTATGTGGGACCTAATAGAATTTCTCCGTTATTTTTGCCGTTTTACGGTTTTCGATTCAGCTCCCATTTCGAAGTTCTGGTTATTGAAAGGTCTCGTGGAATAGACTATAGGTACAAATTATGAAAATCCATGAACTCCCATATTTTTTAAATTAAATGAAAAGTTAATTTCGAGTTGGTTCTAAAACGTTGGTTAATAGAACATTTCAAATATTCACAGGAAAAATCTTCACCAGTTTCACTTTGCAGTCGGAGCTTTCTCGCTACATCAGTCATTCGTCCAAATTTTTTGTGTCGTTTGGTGGTTTTGTGGTTTGTGTAATTCACTAGTTAATTTTTAGCAACTGGTTAAAAACTGTTTCCAATTGTTTATATTATGTCAACATATTGCTAAAAATTAATTACTGAGTTACGGAATCTCATCAGATAGCCACTGACACCGCTCTTAGCTTAACAAATTTCTGTTCAGTACGAGACTGAACAGAAATCGGCTGACCAAGTTATAATTTGCTCATATCGCTGTCGAACATTCATCTTTTTATACCCTGATGCTTGGACCGTCATCTTTTTTAGATCTTGTCTTACAAATTATGAGGCCTGTATCTTAGGATTGTTACCGTTTTGCCTGCTTTACGCATACCATTTAAAAGCGCCCACCTCTCGGCCCACCTTCAATCTAAGTACCAATTATCTCATTTTGCTAGAAAATGGACATTCACTCTTTTTCCCCTGGCTCTTAAATTTGTTTTAATTAAGTTTTTTATTTAAAAAATTTAAGAACATGCTCTGCTCGGTGTACTGCCTTTTACGTATCTATCGCCGGGGGCTATTATATGTGCTCATTATTTTGTCCACCATTAACTTTTTTTATGGGATCTCTTGGCCGCGTGCCTGAGTGTCTGGTCGCGAATCTGGAGAACCAGGTTCGATCCCGACCGACGCCAAATATTTCCAATTTTAAATGGCACAAAATTGACCCCTGTGGTGCACTCTCCACGCCAGCAATGAGTGCCGGTGAGGTGACGCCTGGTAAACGCCCGCACGGTACAAATATGTCATCATCATTACCGATATCTGCGTACAAAGCAGATTGGCACATACAGCAATGGGTAATATGCCGTGATGATATATTTTTACCTTCCGTCACCTTTAGGTAAGGAAGGTATTGTCTTTGGTCAAAAAATTCGGTGGTGAGTTTTTAATGAATAAGCACGTTTTAAGGTCCCTAGAATACGATTTTACTATTTTTACGATGATGTCTGTATGTGTGTGTGTGTGTGTGTGTGTGTGTGTGTGTGTGTGTGTGTGTGTGTGTGTGTGTGTGTGTGTGTGTGTGTGTGTGGATGTGTGTGTGTGTGTGGATGTGTGTGTGTGTGTAACAAAATTTTCGTCTGCGATAACTCTAATACTACAACTCCAAAAATTATAATTCTTTCGTATTCCTCTTCGTTGCATCCATATGAAGAGCTGATTAGATTTTGGTTATAATTGGTCAACCGGAAGTACCCTAATTTGAAGATTTTAATAGTTTTTCTGGAAAAAACGATGTTAAATATCATTTTTTCATATTTAATGTTATCATAAATATTAAAGAATATTTTATTTTCAATACGATTTGATTGCATTTTGTACCTAATATTAAATGGATATAGAGTTAAAAAATTATAAAGAAATTAAATTTCATAAAGTAGCCATAGCTGTGGAAACAGCTACTATATTAAGAAAATTTTGATTGAAAGATGTCAGTGTCAAGTGAAATTGACATAGTGTGTTTGTCTTATAATTTTACTGGAAATAGGTATAGGATCTTTTGCTTTCTGTATGGAATTTGTATAAAATACATACAACAGCTTTAAGGTAATGTACAAGAAATAATAATAATAAATCTTTTATTTCTGCAGATACATTACACTGTGTATAGAAAACGTCACAAAATAATAATTTTTTGTATGAAATTTGTATAAAATACATGCAACTGCCGGAAGGTAATGTACAAGAAATAGAATATTAAATTTAGTAAGGAACTTTCCGTATGAAATTTGTACAAAATACATAGAACTGACGGAAGGTAATGTGCTGGCCACATCAGATTTTTTTTTTATTTATTAACTTTTTTTAAGGGAACAAAATTATGTTTTAGGAAATTAGTTGGCATATCTACCTATTTTTATGAGTTTCACTAGGTTATAAGGTTCTTCATTGCTAATTTCCTAATTTAGTTCTCAAAATTGTATAAAGTTTTGTGTATTTTAATTTATTGTAATATTGCAAAACATTACGATACTATGTACTATCACTAGCATTTCTTGTCAAGATTATTGTTAATTATTACAACTGTATTTTTGGCAAGTAGAGCATTATAAACTACATCGCAGAGAGATTGGAACGTTCAACAGCAAGAACAACAATGTAAGATCAACAAATCGAATTACAACAAACGATACAAATTAATACAAACGATGTCAATACCACGGTATTTACTGGATAACTAGAAAAACATCAAGATGATTGCCAAATTCAGATATGGTAATAAAGAGAGAAACAATAAATACTGGGTCAAGTGAGGAGAGAAGGTGCAGGCTATGTTGGAGAGAAGAGGAAATATTTAGGCTCGAATGATAGAAATCATCAAGAAACGGGGGGTTAAATTAAGCTAATATGATGTATTATTACCAATTCAATTGTAATACATAGAATGTAAATTCTAAGTCAATTCGACAAGAATAAATGCAATAAAAATATTACAAACGTTATTTTTCCTTAATTGTTGTTGATGATATAATAATAGACGTACAGGAGTAGAAACCATTGGCAAAGATATACGAGTAGTATCATTAATATGCAAGAAAAACCTCATTGAAAAAATTAGTATCTAGGATAAAAGTTTTAAAAATAAATATTGATATAAATTTTTTATAGCAGAGTATAAAATACCACAGAACAAACAATTCTTTTAATATATAGGCTATTTTCCACGTATCGCTTGTTATATTGTTTTAAAACATGCTTTCAATTATTTTTCCATTAATCAAATTGACATTAATAGTTCCATAGCAAACAAAAGCACGTTTTGGTCGATAATTTTTGCATAATTTTATTTATTTTAAAATGGAAATGATTTATTATAACTAATTTCAAAATAATTGCACATGGAGCGTTTTATTTTCCTTTGCAATATAAATTAACTTCATGATACTAAAACGAAAAATAAATTTAATAAAAATATGACTGTTTGCAGTTATTGGAGTACAATTTGATAATTATTGTCAGTCTAGAAACAAACCACCAGGAAACCAATTCTAATTCACTTGGAGATTTGGGACTATGAAGTCTCTATTAATGACGTCAGATATTAGGGATTTAATTTTCTAGGTTAGCATAAGTAATGTGGAATATGACAGGAGTTTATGTTTTACTATGTTTTATAATTTAAAATTGAGTTTATGTGCAAGAACTATACTAAACTCAACGAAGAAACAGAGTAATAAATGTGCGTGATCTTCACGTGATTTGATAAAGCGATGCCGCTATTGACTGAGAAGAAAACAAAAGAAAGTTGGCAAGAGCCGGGTTTACAATACGTAAATTTAATACGCATTTGCTGACATATAACTTCTGAACTGCTGATATACTTGCCGTGATTACTCTGTTTCTTCGTTGTCTTTAGTATAGTCTGGTTAGCAATAGTAATAATAGTTTAAAACTTTTTATTTTAATTTATCCTCGTCAGCCATTAGAAAACCTAAAAATAATATATCAAACAGATTCATTTTCTACAAATATAATGTCCATTATGAATAATTCTATTTTTACATATTTCTATAAAAGACCGTATATTTAATAGTTTAACGAAATATTAGCGAACAAAAAAAATACTGCAAATAAAATATTCAAAATGTCAAACTTGACACCTGGTATACTCCACCTTATACCAAACTAGAAATTGAATCTTTATAACAAAACCATTGTAACAATATGACGTCATAAATTGCGATAAGTTTTTATAGTATATTAAGTATTAAGGGGTCTTGTGGCCGCGTGCCTGAGTGTCAGGTCGCGAATCTGGGGAACCGGGTTCGATCCTGACCGACGCCAAATATTTCCAATTTTAAATGGCACAAAATTGACCCCTGTGGTGCACTCTCCACGCCAGCAATGAGTGCCCGTGAGGTGACGCCTGGTAAGCGCCCGCACGGTACAAATATGTCATCATCATTACCGATATCTGCGAACAAAGCAGATTGGCACACCCAGAAATGGGTAATATGCCATGATGATATATTTATTTATTTATTTAAGTATTAAGAACGGTAAGGACAATTTACCGATCGAAGACAATATTTGGGGCCTGAGCGAAGGGAAGGTCCCAATTTTGTCTGAGATCGGTAATTCCTTAACGTTCGTGATGCTTATACTATTTTTTGCACGATCGATGAACAAAATTTAAAAGAAAAATAAGATTTCAAAATTATTTTAACTTATTAGCTCGCCTCCTGAACGGGAAGTGAAGTACATCACTTACCGACGTGAATCACATCACTTACCGTTCAGTAATTTGTAAATAAGACCTACTGTCTTGGAAACACCATCGGTAAACATAAAAAATAACCCGATCGTGCAAAAAAGTGAATTAGAATCGGTCCCTGTATTTTTAGGAAAATTTAGCGACTTTTTCGTCTCCAATTTTTGTATAACCATAGAAATGGTTAAAATGTTCAAATATTACTAATTGACAAAAGTCAGTATCAAGTACAATTTACATAGTACGTTTCTGAAATAATTTTACTGGAAATAGGGGAGACCGGTGTCAATTGTAACAGGTGTCAAATGTAACAAGGGTAGGTAACAGGGCCATCTTTTCGAAGTAGATTTAACCGCGCTTGCAGAGTGAAGCAGAAAGAGCCATAGCTCTTTGGTATTTAGTGTAAGTACATACGCGCAAATACAGCGTCTGTTTCTGACTAATGTCTATAAATCGACAAAAAAGTAAATACAGGTAGTGACACACATTGTTTCTAAAACACTATAAGTGGTTTGTTCGGAAATATTTCAAGTTAAGGATCAGTTTGTGAGTTATATCTGCTTTTATTTTTCATTAAAAAACATATCAAATTATTACCTAATAAATACAAAAAAGCAAATAATATTTTTATAAGTTAAGCGGTGTCAGTTGTAACACATGCCACGATGTCGATTGTAACGTGTTTAATAATTAAGTACAGTACTGATCATCATAAAAATTACAAGAAAAAAACCACTGCTATCGAAATCATAAAAGAAGAGGAGCAAAAAAACGAAAAACACTTCCGAAAGTAACAGTTGCAGATTACTCTTCATATTTTTTGAGCACAGGAGATTGGTTGCAGTGGCGAAAATATAAAATCTGGAAACCGGGCAAATTAAATTGTACGAAGAAAGACCTATTTTATGTTTACCTAAACTGCAATTTCGTTAGCGACTAAAGGCATTGGTCGAAATGGTCCATATCACCAACAGAATATATATTTTGTTTGCTTTTAGTTGAGTCATCTGAATTCTGTATGTTCTGAGTTAATAAATAAATGTTTATTTTTTCAATAATTTCTTCTTTTATCCGTTTATTTTATCTTATTATATCACTGTTAAAATTTGTTACAATTGACACTGGCCCTGTTGCTATTGACACCAGTTAGGTATCAATTGTAACATTTGTAATGCTTGACTAAAAATTCTTATATTTTTATATTTGTCACATTTTCAAAAGTTTAAAATTCAAAATATTATTCACTAAGGTGGGTATAGGTTCTCATATAGGTAATTTCAAAATTTCGAAATGTAACGTTAACACGTGAAAAATTTAAATTTAAATTTTGTAACAATTGACACCGGTCTCCCCTACATATAATTTTATAAATAGATTTTATATAAAATATAAAATTGACGAGCGGTAATATGCTGGCCACATCTGATATTTTACTCGTATAAAGCCGTCAGATAACGAATTTTTTCTCAAATACAGTTCAGAAATCATTCTAGTTCAGTGAGTAAGTAGAAAACAAGCACTCCTACATAATATCGATTGCGCCGAGTAAAACGTGCACTAGTTCATTATGTTTGCTTGTCAAAATATGAATAAAATAACGAGAGTTCTTTTAGTTCCGTTTTTCGTAGGAATACATCTCTGACGATGGTGAAACATATCTTTAGCATAGAAATTCTCTATTCATCGAGCATGCAATATGCAATCGTAGGAGGCCAGAGAAAACAAAAATAAAAACATTTGAAGTACGCACGAAGATATCAGACACCAGCAGATTAGATAAGCATACAGAAAAGAAAGAATCGCATATTTTAATTAGAGATACGAAGTCTTGACTTGACGACAGAGGAAATTAAAGAGCAAGACTTCTCAAATCTGTGACAAGTTAAATTACAAAACGAAACGAAAACCTACGTCTTTTACATTTTCTGAGAGCACCACCGCAGTTGGAATTCCCTATAGGCTAACAAAACATTCCATTAGACAAAATTCTCAGAGGAAATAAATTTGCTAAACTATGATGTCCCACGAGGTATGAGTCTCACAGCTAATACCCTTCTCAACTATAATTTGCATGTGATTGATATGAAACTGTCCCCTTGTCAAAGTATTAGGGCATTATAAAATGGGATTCGAGACGAATTCCCAGGATCCCCAATTTCAAATTTACGAAGAGCAATTTTAAGAGGATTATTCAATTATGTTTATTTGTTGGAAGTTGCGGAACATCATTCACTAATTTGAATTTAATTTTGTTCTTATAAAATTTGTTGATCTACTAATAGACCTTTTCAATTTAATGGTTCTCTTTCTATCGCTGCAAGAAAATGGCGCGAACAACTGCCAGTTGGGTTGTCAAACGAAACGTCAAAAATATTGCAGTCATTAAAATACCTGTATTCGCAGAGAAAATTTGCATTGTTAGACATTTTAACTTCAATAAAAGCTTTTGTATTTTGTATTTTTTGTCGCAAAATCAAATGTTCTTCAAATTATATAGTATTCCTACAGATTTAACAAAAAGAAAATTCTACTATGGTAACATAGTATAAAAATATATACATACTTATATACCGGGTGTCTACTTTTTTTATGGACCATAGGAAATACGATAAAATTTTCATATATTTGTAAATTCTGCCCTATTAGTATTAGAACTAAAGTATTGATACAAAAAGAAATGTTCTTCATTTTAGCAAATTTAGTATAGTTGCAAGAATTTTTATATGCCTTTTAAGTATTATATTGAAAAAGATATCATTATTTAAATAGCCTCAATATTGAAACTATCACCAAATACCCATTAGATATTTTACAATTAAATTTTGAAATTTGATCTGAAACAGAATGTGACGTCACAACACATACATCTTCATGGGCTGCAATTGGTCCCTTATAGTGTCAATTCTTTGTGTTTTGTTATAAGTGTTATGATAAATATATCGTCAAAGTTGTCAAATATGTGTCAAATTTTTGAGTTTGGTTCGTGTTAGATAATACAAAATTCAATATAAAATGAGTAATTTACGGTATCGTATTGTGCCTTCTTGCGCTAGGAACAAACCTACTATTGAATTTATATATATGTCAAAAGAAGCAAAGAAAAGAAAATTGTGGTTGGAAGCAGTAGGTCAAAGAGCTGATGGTTGGGTTTTTACATTTTATTTTACCTTATCTCTTTAACACACCTTATTTCGACAACAGTAAAACAGTCATTTTCTGATATAAATTCAGCCATCATTCAGCTTTCAATTTTCGGTAAACTGTCCGACTTAGCTTGAGTGTATTCTGTATTAGCCATTATTATTCATTTATAATGGAAAATGTCAGCGTCAAATGTCAAATTAGAAATTTGTTATTAACATGTAACAAACTATCGCCTACGTTTATTTATCTAAATAACAAAAATAAATGTAGGTGATGGAAAAACTGTTTTTTTATTGGATGTGAATGATGTAATGTATGTGCTTCTACGACATAATAGTGGGGGTTGTTTTTCATGACTATTTTTGGCGCCAATATTCGTATTTAATTATTTACGAAAATAACAACAAATTATTAAAAAAATAATTATTAATAAGAAAAATATTGCATAAACTTTCATTTAAAATACTTTTTTGAAAAATGTGAAATAGGCTCATTACAGTACAGCCAACAAAAGAAAGTTTAGCGACTCATTTAGTTATATATATATATATATATATATATATATATATATATATATATATATATATATATATATATATATATATTACATCGTAATACATATATACTGGCATACGTTCATCATCGTAAAATATTAAAATCGTTTTTCTGTAAAAACGATTAAAGAATGTCATATATGAACCATGAACCCTATTACAGGAAACTTTGATATAGAATTTCTAACCACCCCCATATAGCTCAACTCAAGTAAATGTAAATCTAATAAAGCTAAGAATTGACGTAAAAATGGAAGCACTTTAGGAGAGCGATTCATGTTGGAAATATGATTAGTATTCACGGCAGTCGCAGAGGGGCACATTGTCTTGGATGGGGAAGTGCAGCTAGTCGCGCGGAACGAGTAATGAAAAAGTCTCGGACACAACATGTGTTTTATTGCTTTCCGTCTGGCGTTCAGTTCTGGCATTCCGCTCTAATACGTGCAGAAATTCATCCGAAGATGTTACCATCTTTTTATGTGCGCGACGCACGATTTATGAGCTCCGTCGTCACTCGGAGCAGACACGGAACGCACAAGGATACTAGTACACAGCAGCAGGCAGATATAATTGCGTCAATGCACTTGGAAATGTAATTATTTTCTTCGTGTGTCTACTCTCTTATGCCCTTTCACCCAATTCTTGGTAGTAATGACAGTTGGGTAGAACATTGTCAACAATAAATTAAGTAGTTTTTGTGCAGAGACCAGAAAAATCTGCACACCAATTATTGTACTATTAACAACTTTAAAAAATAACTGGCATTCTGAGGTAACGGCCTAAGGCTCGGGCCATACCACGCGTTTTGGCGGGACCGGTTGACCGAAGACAACAGCTTATTGTTTTAAATGAATGCGTCCACACTGATGCGGTTGCGGTCCGGTTGCCGGATACTACCGCAGCATGTTGCGGTTTGACCGGACGGTCAATTTGCCGCATGACAACTACAACTCATTGGAAATAATGCGAGCTTTCACAAGGGTCTGGTTTTAGTTTTTAATAGACAACGTATACTATTTGGGCTCTGTACTGATCAGACATTAGTCAGACTGTGTTCAAATCGGATTGTCAATGCTGCCGTCCTGTTTAGCGGAATATATGTGGACGCTGTATGATCCATCCCGTTTAACCGGATTTTACCGCTCCCGCTAAAACGCATAGTGTGGCCCGGACCTAACACAAAGAGGGCAACGCTAAACGCATTATTTTTATAAGTTTATGTGAATTTTCTCAGCGAAATTTTACAGTAATCTAATAATGGGGTCTTACCAAAAAGAATAAATCTGATGTGGCCAACACAATACCTCCCGCCATTTACAGCCCGAGTCACAAAAAAGATTAAGTTAATCATTATTTTTGGATTACCGAATTTTACTATAATTTCGACCGTTTACTTCTTAAAATATAGTCTAATCTAATCCAAGTAACTACCTTTTTTTAAACCCCTCAACAGGATTAAATCCTAATTACAGAGTAGGTTCAGATTCACACACATCCATGACTTATGAGGCGTTACTGTAAACCTTGAGCCACCGGAGCTATAATAAAATAAAGACTAAATTTTAAATACCGGGATAGAATAGAATTCACTAATCCAAAAATGAGGATTAGCTTAAACATTTTTATGAAACATTAGTTTTTATTAATCTAAATACATAACTACATATTTACTAATGCTGGAAACTGTATTGAATTCGTTTCTATTGTTCTATTTACTTTTTTTTTTTAAAAACGTTGCTAATATTATTTTGAAATGATTAGTGACATTTATCTGTCAGTAACATACATTTGAGTCACTGCGTTTTATTTGTTTAAAGTAAAGGTTCTGGGATTTAAATTATAGATAATTTTATAAAATTATCCATCCAGAAAAAGTATTAATGCAAATCTATTGATAATTTAATAATCTTTAATTTTTATAATAATATTACTCTCGAAAAAATAATATTTAAAGGTATTTTTCGAAGAAAAACTATTTTGAGCTTCTGGTAAAGTGCCATTTCCGGTTATCCGATTTTCACCAAAATCTAATGGGCTCGTTCCATTACAGAAAAAGTTCGAAATACAAGGAATACAATTTTTTTTGAATGATAGTATTTGAGTTAGAGTGGAGGATCCACACATACACACAGACATCATCGTGAAAATGTTAAAATTGGATTCTAGGGACCTTAAAACGTGGTCATTTACCAAAATCTCGATATTCGATTTTTAGCACGATCCCTATACCTCGCTTACCCAGGGTAGCGGGAAGTAAAAATGTTGATGCATATCATCAAAAATATGTAATATTATTATACTTCTCATTCATGATTTTTTTATAAAGATTCTGAGTCTGATTTTGTGACGTCATAAATTTGTACACAAATACACGATAGATCTGTCCGTTTTTTCTAACATAACCTTATATAACCAACATCATAAAATGTATTTTCGACAAATTATTTGAATTTGCTTCTTCAAGATTAGTTTCCATAATACAATAAAAACAAAAGCACGAGTATAAAACAACTTATTGCTGTCAACGTGTGGTTTCAAGACACAATGACATAAACGTCAAATATAATTCCATTTTTAATTGGTAGGCGACACTACGGTCGCAAAATTAAGACGTCATTTAAAATATCTTCGTCTATTTGCTTCAGTGTTAAACAAGACACTATGTCAGTTCACATAATCTAACAAAAAATTAATTGTGCGTCTAGGGCTGCACTCTCTGTGTTATGCCGTAAATTTTTCAATCCATTATTGTAATCTTTACAGAAAACCCATCTCAAAATCTTGTCTTTTTGCTTTACATACGAGTATTAGCTAATCTCGTTGAGAAACTTTAATATATACAAGTACGTGGAAACATTCCAATGCCCTATTAGCATGCTTGACGCCATTCCCTCGCCATTTTAACCTACTGGCACATCTCTAATACAAACAACATTTGTACAAGATGCGTCGCGACGCTGCTGACACCGAGACGCTGCGACGTCGCTGAACACGAACGCGCGATAAATAAAACCGGGAAATACTTTGCGTACTTAAAAAGATTCCTCATTCTTGTCACGTGTACCCTGACAAACTCGGCTCATCACTCGATCGGTCTTTGTCGACGAGATTGCGCTAATTTCTTTTTATAAATCGAGAGTCGTGATGGCGCGTTGATTTGCCAGAAGGAATTTATAGGTGGAATATGTTGGAAGAAGAATGCTTGTTTTCTTAACATAGATAGAAGGTATCAAAAGTTGTGTATAAACTGTATTTTAACTTATAGATAAGTCGACAATTTCCATTAATCTCCATCTAAATTAAAAGCGATTTGTAGTTTTTATTGATGTTATTCGTTATAAGACAGGGGGTAGTGCTACTGCTATGTGAAAAATGTATCGTGGTATTCCACATACTGACCTTGGTGCTCACTTGATATACCCTGGAGAACGATTTGCTGTCTTTCCGGAAAAAAGACGATCTACCTAGCTATGGGTTATGACCCAAATTTGTTTTAAAAAAATCTGATGTGGCCAGCACATTACCTATCGTCATTTCTATGTATTTTGTACAAATTCCACACAGAAAGTTTTTGTGTAATAGATTCCATATTTCCAGTCAGTTCTATGTATTTTGTACAAATTCCATACGCAGAAAGTTTCTTGTAAGATTATATATATTATGTAAATTGCACTTTGACACTGACATTTGTCAATCAGAATTTTCTTAGTAAGTAGATGTTTCCATGTTTATAGCACAGCTAGCTGCTTTGTGAAATTTAATTTCTTTATAATTTTTTAACTCTATATCCATTGAATATGAAGTATAAAATGTAATCGTAAAATCGTATAGAGAATAAAATATTCTTAAATATTAAATGTGAAAAAGTGATATTTAACAGCAATTTTCAAGAAAAACTTAAAATTTTCAAATTAGAGTACTTCCGGTCGACCAATTATAACCAAAATCTAATCAGCGCTTCACATGGATCTAAAGAAAAGGAATACGCAAAAATTATAATTTTTTGAAAGGTGGTATTGGAGTTATTCTATCCGAAACATACATACATACATACATACTTCCATCCATACATACATTCAGACATCATCGTAAAAGTAGTAAAATCGTATTCTAGGGCGCCTAAAACATGCTCATTCATTAAAAACTCATAATCGAATTTTTTGACCAAAGACAATACCTTCCTTACCTTAAGGTGCCGGAAGGTAAAAATGATATGTATTTTACAATTTAAGTATTCTATATCGGATCTGCATTTTTTTGTTTCTTTTGGGATAAAAACTGTCAGTTAACTAAAGTCCGAATGGAATAAATTTCGCTTTGCCATTTTAGAGGTGCACTTCCACAACAGCACTAGACGAAAAAAAGCTCTAATGAGATCCTTAGCATAATATTTCTCCCGATAGGTTCGCTACTGGGCTAGTTATTTTAACCTTCAAGAGACATTGAAACGTCAAATGAGCGTCAAACATAACTATTAATTAAAATAAAAATAATAAATTTAATCCACGTATTTGTTAAAAACGTTTGTTTTATTGCACCTATACTATATTATTGTATGTTATTCTATTTTTTGTGTTTATATAATGTGCCACAACCATAAAAAATCACGGTTACACACAATAATATCGGTGTATTCTTACAAAAGTCTGTACATTGTAATACTTACGAGAATGTCCATATGCTGCCATCTACGCTAAGCTTTGCGCTAAGGGTCTCATTGTTACTAAACTTGTCGTGAGAACACTGTCCGTATCCGTACCTAGGAATTGTCCCGAAATATTCGACCTACTAGTGAAATATCAATTCGAGTTATAGAAATTCGACTTACGGAGATAAAAATACATTAAAAATGAAAGGAAACGCAAAATATTTGTGATAAAAATTCGACTTAAAGAATAATTCGAGTTCTAGAAGTTCGAGTTAGAGAAGTTCCACTATATATGTCAAGTACTTGAAAATGTATTCCGGATTTCAAAAAGATGATAGAAAAACAAGAGCAATAAAAATTCAAAATAGAGTAATGTTAATGGTATCAAAAAGTGGAATATTTTAAATCTTCATAAGTTTTTTAAACTTTGATAGTCCTTGTCATACATTTTTAAGTTCTAATTTTAATATAATAGATCCGTGTTGCAATTTGTTAATGGTGAAGAACCCCATTCTTTTGTTGACTAAAAAGCATCTTGACAACAGGTAGCCATAGCCTTACAGATTATTTTGATGTAAAAAAATTGGGTGATTTAGTTTATCAGGGTCTGAAAGACTCTAAATGGTTTAGTGGGGTGTGATTTGTGTGATGTATGTTGTTATCGTGGTGATAAATCATTTTTTCTATGTCCTTTTCCTGTAATGGACTCTGTTTTTTACTGTCAAAATCTTGGATGATAATAATTTTTCTCTACTGAATAGTAGTGTAAAAACTAGTAGAAAAAAGTATAATAGAATATGTGATATGTGGTGATATATTCTGCGTCATAATATGCTAATAAATTTTTCTCTGTTTCAGGTAATTACTTGGAAATCTGATATCATTGATAGCAGTGGGTCTGTGGATTTGAATTGCGGAGGGCAGGTCAGGTTGCATTTTAACTTATTGTAATTTAATACATAAGTGCTGTTAAGCAGAGTTTACACACTGTATTACCTATTTTTTTCATATCGGATACGATTGAAATGCTATATTGGAAATTAACAAAAGCTATATAATAATCGTTAATGCTATTTAAGACTTCCTTTATGGTGCACTGTACACGCCAGCAGTGAGTGCCCGTAAGGTGAAATCTTGTATTTCTACCTTATTGGAAAGAAGCCATTAGATTTTGGTGTAAATACGATAACCGGAAATGACACTTTGCTTGAAGCTCAAAGTAGTTTTTCTCCGAAAAATACCTTCGAATGTTATTTTTCCGAGATTTATGGTATTATAAAAAATAAAGATTAAAGTTAAAATCATGCATTTCTCACTTAGTGGGTTAGCACAAACCCGAAAGAATAAAAATAACATCAACCAAAAAATAATCACTCTCTCTTTCAACAACATTCTTACTAACCTGACATCATAGATACAACATATATTCCTCACTCAACAAATTAAAGTGACCGATTTTCGGTAGCGAAATACCGCAACCGGACCACAGTAATAGTTACCAAACATCATCCTTCGCCACACATTCCAGGTAAAGTATCTGGCGAGAGGATATGTGCTGCCACATCAGATTTTTGTATAAAGGATTCCAGATAAGAAATCAGTATTCTAATTTGGTCGCATAAAGCAATTAAAAAGGGATTTAAGGGTTGCTAAGTTCTGAAAATCACGAGAATTGCGTACAATAAATCCAAGGTTTTTATAACTGCATGAAACAGTGTCATTAATGTGAGGAGAAAAATCGAATTTTGGATAAAATAGAAACCCAAGATCCCTTTTTACGGCAACTCTAGATAACTCAGAACTATCCATTATATAATTGTGGATGATAGGAGACATACTTTTTCATTGAAAATGTCATAATATCCCATTTGGATGTATTAAATAACAATTGTACTTTGAATGACCAAGTTAAAAGATTATTAATATCATTTTGGAGTTTTAATCAATCGTCGACTGTATTAACTACTGCTTAGAGTTTTAAGTGATCAGCACAGAGCAGGCATTGAGAGTAATTTATGCAAGTAACTATGTCATTAATAAATAAATTGAACAACAGAGGACCAAGATTAGAACCCTGCGGTACACCAGAGACGGCAATAAATGGCAATAAATAAATATTAAATTATTCACAATCATTTAAATCAATAATTTTCAAAATAAATCAATGAATTTATAACCTTTAATTTTATTAATATTTTTGGCAGCTCTCTTAAAATTTGTTTAGCCTACTTAATTGTAAGGATCTATGGCAATGTTGCTAGGCAACCCCTACATAAACATTTCCAACCCGTGGGGTGGAAGCGTTTTCAGTCATTTAAAATCCAAGAGACTGTCATTGTAGTCAGGAATGACGTATTTCCCAACCTCTAAAAGGTTAGGAATCGACATATTATTATAACGATTGTGAATAAAAATGTATTAAGTGTATGTTATAAAATATTGTAGTTTGCCAAAATACCAATTTTAAAACTTATTTTCCTTTTTTACCTCTCGCTAAGAGAGGTATTGAATTCATGCTAAAAATCGCATATCTAAATTTTAGTGAAAAGCACGTTTTAAGGTCCCTATAATCCGATTATAACATTTTTATGATGATGTCCGTATGTGTGTGGATATGTGTGGATGTTGGATTCACGATTTCTTAAATACTATAAGACTTAAGACATTTTTAACTACGGATTCCTCAATCTAACAATAATGGGAAGAGTTGATTAAGTTTCGGTAACTATTGGACAACCGGAAGTAGTAGTTACAAGAAAAAAATCATCTAAATATTATTTATCGAAAATTTATGTAAATACTAATATTAAAGAACGTTAAATTCTTTATTCGATAAATATAAATTCATTATTATATCTTCTATAGATTTAGAGATAAAGAAATGCATAACACATAAATGTCACTGTCAAAAATATTTGAATGCCACTGTCAAAAATATTTGTACATTATTATGAAGATTATGAAAATAAAAAAAGGCAACAACGCAAAAGAATATACATAAAAAAGAATATAAAAGGAATTTGCGAAAAAAATGAGGAATATAAAGAAAAAGAAAAGGAAAGTAGAAAAAGAAAATTTCAGGATATTGAATATAAAGAAAATGTATGTATGCCCCCCCTGTTAATTTTAAAAATTTAATTATAACTTATTATCATTCACGTATTACACATCATAGATAAATAAAAAAATAAACATACTAATAAAAATACACAATTTTTCGAATTGTTTATTATTTTGGAGATGCCCTCCCTAACTTTTTTTTTATTATAAGTAATAGAACAAATGGTTCATATAAAAGCTTTATTATTTTAATTATACTATTTGATGGCATATGTAAATATTTTTTATAAAGTCACGTTTAAAAGATACGACTATCAACTTCTATTTTTTAAATAGCAAACAATAATTATTTCACTAAAATATAAACCGCCATTTTTTGTCTTAAGTTATCCTTATTAGGTACTTAATTTGATGTTTTAACTTCTTTTGTATAACATTGTTGCATTTTATTTATTTTCACATGGCCACTTAGAACATTTGAATAAACATTATTTCTCATATTTCTCAAACTCATTTACTTGTTTGGGGTCCTGCACTCTGATTTTTTTTATTATTTTAAATGAAAGTTCTTTTAATTTTGAAGCACTTCGTAGTATTAAAAAGTTTTAATTGTTTTTGGTTTAACTGAATTTGATTTTTAAAATCAACGTGACGTCACGGCGACTCCTATTGCTATCTTTCTCTCGCAAGTTCTATAGTAGGCAGCGAAAGAAAGGTAGGACTAATGTGACGTCACAGTGACACATACCTCAAATATCTCAAGAAGTAATCATTAAAAAATTGTTTTTTTTATCTTAATCGCTATTTATTGAGTAATACTTAAGTATAAAGTGTACATTTTATTATTTTTTGTTAAGGTGCAAGGCCCCAAATAGATCATTAAAAAAACAAAAAATGGGGGTTTATATTTCAGTAAAATAATTATAGGTTGCTATTTTAAAATAAAATTATGAATTTTTAAAAAAATATTTACATCTGCCATCAAATAGCATATTTAAAATAATAAAACTTGTATATGATAAATTTATTATAATGCAAAAGTTAACAAGGTGGGGGAGGCTCACCCAATATATTTAAAATTTGTTTTTCCGAATTTAGTGCCCCCCCCCCCCTATTACAATTTTCTAAATCCGCCACTGCCCAATTTACATTAAAATATCCCATAGATTTTGCAAATATATGTGAGAATTATTTTGTAGTGAAACATGAATATATGTATTTAAAAATATTTTTTGTTTTATGCGTACAACCAGGTAAAATATCTGGCGAGAGGTTATGTGCTGGCCACATCAGATTTTATATAATCAGTATTTACTAAGGTAGATGTGGATTATATGGACATGAGTAGGTAAACATTGTGTAATCCGTCTCTGTCTGTGCAAACATCTCGGCGTCTCGCTTGGACCTCCAGGATCGAATATCCCGGATACCTCGATCATGTTATGCGCGTAGTAATGATTCCTCGGCCTCCGGAGCAGTTCGCCTGGCACGTGATTTATTCACCCGCGGTAACGACAACCAATTATCTTAGCTCTGAACACCGCTTGTTTACAACACCGCTAACCCTCGCGCTAACCAATTCGTCATTCGTCACGTCCTCTCCTATTCTAATTTATCTGCTTTTACTTATACGAGTATTAGTCAGTTTTTCTATTAATATTTTAATTATCGTATATTGCTCATCAAATAATTTTGTACAATAATTTCAGGAAAATTGTGATAACGAGTACTATTCTTTACACTAATACACAGGGCCGCTCCGGGGGAATTAGGCGCCTTTGTGCTATGTTACATTTTAGCGCCCCTTTACCCTCATGATGTAAAATTTGCAAATTCAAGTTTAAACTATACTTTTTTTTCTTCAAAAATGCTAGATTTATTATATTGATGAAATTTTCGTAGATTTATTCTTGTAATCAATAGGTTATAATCAAAATCGTTTGTTGTAATCACCAATTTTACAACAGATTTCAGAATTGTATATATACATTTGATTCTTTGCAAAATGATAATAGGGATTTAAATATTGGATTCATTGTGGGATATATTCTTGTAATCAATATTCTTCAGTTATAATCAATATATTCTTTGTTGTAATCAACATTTTCATAGTTATTATTTCAATATAACAATGCTAGAATAATAAAGAACCGATTGATCCGATAATTATTTTACTTATAAGTAGAGCTCTACAACAAACAAATTAAAAAATATATTGTTCACTTCTATCACGTTAATTTGTAGTTTTATAATAATTTTGTCTTTACGAATAGCATTTTATAAAAATTTACTATTATTTACTTTACTATCTTGAAACGGCGCCCCTCAAAGTCAGGCGCCTTTGTGCGGGGTACAACCTGCCCACCCGCACGGCGCGGCCCTGCTAATACACATTATTTAATTAGGAAATTGTTTTTACATTTACTCAAAATATTAAATTATCGCAAGAGCTTTATAATAATTGAAAATATTGCCGACTAAAGGTTCTACCAAATCAACGCGAAATGTTCGCAGCGATAGCAAAATTTCGCTTTTACAAATTACCTTCGACTGGGACCTGTGTCACAAAAGTTTCTAATTATATTAGTTAATAATATTACTCTAATAAAAGAATAATATTAAACTAATATTTTTTGTTTCATATACAGGTGTAAATGAAATAAGTGCATTTAATTTAACCAGTAATGTAACTCGATGAGGAACAATATTTCTTAATAACATTTTTTTTAAGTCTTTTAGATTTTGAGTTAAAATACTTTAAAGATTTGCTGCATATTTCGTTACCCGCCCATGGAGAACAAATGGCTGCTGCCGTATTCAAGTGGGATACAAACAGCTCAAAAATTGTCGGTTATCGGTTACACTTACAGTCACAGTAATTAATAAACGAAACAAGGGAAATAACATTATTATTAATTAATACGTAATAGTATAATTTTTAAAATAAATAAATTTAAATTTTGGATAACAAAATTATAAAGTTGTGTATTAAACTAGGATTTTAATCACCTGTGAATAGAGCAAGACAAGGAGGGACGAGGTAACGAGAGGAAGAGCAAAAGCATAGTTATTAGGCCATGAGATGATTATTTATCGTCGACAAATCATAATAGTTTAAATACGTTATTCAAGAAATGTAATTACAAAGTTTTGTCCATTTAAACAAAGTACATATGAGTACCAATAATGAGTCGTCCATTTATTGTTCCCACCAAAACATTTTTTAATGAAAATTTTTACAGCATTTTCGTCTGCCAAGATTTGTATTGTGCATAATAAATACACCTTCCCAAGTAAATTCAGTCTCATTAATGAACATTATGAGCCATTCCCAAAATTGAAGTCTATTATGTGCTGAAAACATAGAACTTTTTGCACATGGATATAACTGTTGCTTTTTTAAAAATTGTCATATGTGGCACTCCGTATTGTGATGTGATAAAGATGTACAAGATTAACAAATGTGCGAATATTAAGAACAGAATGATTTAGTGATGATTTGGAAACGCTCCGTGTAAATGCGTTGGCAACTCCATGACACTGTCTTTATGTCAACCGCGATGTCAAGTAAAATGTAGTGCAGATGCGAGTAAAAAAATAAATAAATAAACCATAGGTAAGTAATTATAATGTCTGTGTACTCTCATTTTGATAGAATTTTACCTTATAAACAAGTTTATTACTAATGTCAAAATTTAATTGGAACAATTGACAGGACTGTCAATTGCTAAAACAAAATTTTGCATAGCTATTGCTACTGCATTCAATTATCACAAAAATATTTGGAACGACTCGTCAATTTACGGGGTGGTAAAAATGCTAAAAAAATATGCGATTTCGAGAAAAAGTTATTAAGAAATATTGTTGCTCTCGACGAGTTATATTACTATTAATTTGGCATTGATATATTGAAAACTATAACTGTAAAATGATTGATTACAACAAAGAATATTTTATTGATTACAAGAATGAATTCAACAAAGGAAATTTCATCAACGTCCTAGAAACTGTAGCGATTTACGTACTTTCGCAGCATGCATGCGCTTTTCTTTCTTCTCCAGTGTATCAAAATTTAAATTATATATTTTTTTATGTCTTGATGTGAGTAATTTTAAAGAAACTGGTTTTGTATAACAAGAAAAGTCAGCATGTTATGGATTATTACAGGAAAAGTTGAGTATTTTCAGGAATGTTTATTAAAAATTCTTTACCTGAAACTTTTGCAGATGTCAATCTTGTATTATTAAGATTTTCTTTTATTAAAACGAATTTTCCTTCTCGATCGAGGAAATATGGCAACAAAACTAAACACATGTAATTTCATTTCAGACGAAACCATAATTAAATGTGGCTTTACTGTATTTTCCATTTTTCAAAAAATAATACCTAACCTACGTACCTTCTATGTAACGCTATTTGTATTTTAGGTTACTTAATTGTATCCAAATTAATTAGACTCGACTTCCAGATTAATAATTGGAAGGATTGAGCATTCAATTTTAAACTGTCCAATCTACCCCTGTCATTTTATAGGCTGAATCATATTTCCCCTTTAAAAATGATCGTCAATTAATAACCCCCAAATTGAGTGTTAAGTAATAAATTATGTGTTCTTTATGGATAAATTGTACAACAATGGTAGCTGTGTGTCAGTGGGCGAATGAACACTGAACACTTTTGTTCGGTATGTAAGCCTGGTGTTAACAGGGTTCGACCGTGTAGATACTATCAGCTCAATTGATATGCATATAATTGTAGTTCCCGAATTAATCTCACAAAATATCTCGATTATGCAATAATTTGTAAATTATTATGCTATTAGTCCCAGCGAATGAAAATTTATTATTGTTTCTTTCAATGGTACTCAGTATCTCGCATTGGAAATATCATTTTGCAAAAGTTTATGTTGTATGTCCATTTTTTGTGATTGTGTATGTGTCGAATCTATAAGATGTGATTTCATGAAATGGACATACATTTCATGAACTAAAATCCCATTCATGTCATTGTAACTATTTACTTACTTTAAAAAAAATACCAACAATAATATTACCTAACGCACAGAACTCATCAACAATAACCTCCCAGTTTTCCTAAAGTGAGTTCTGTGCGTTAGGTGACGTTATTATTCGTATTTTTTTGTCCAGGTGGCAGACAACATTACACTATGACTATGAGTAGCCGCTTCATGTAGTGGATGTCCTTTTCTTAAAATGTAAAATTGCATCTTATATATGGATTCGACATAACCTATGTATTTTATTACCTAACCTAGTTCACAAAACTCGCTTGGAAAACATTGGCCGATTTCTGTGCTTTAGGTTAGGTTATTGACGTTATGATTAGAGATATTTATATACATTCGGGTTTTCTACTATTTCAAGTACTAAACCACGCCTCATTGGGATTTTACTATTTTTAAACGATCCTGTTTCGGGATTCAAGCCCAGCTTTTAAAAAAATCTAATTCAATTTTTTCTTGAGGTATTCTATTAACTTTGTCATGTCTTCGTCCACCCACTCAATCACTATTAGAGGTAGTTTACTCCCCAAACACCTTGCGTTTGTGCGTGGGATTAGTGGGCTTCTTGAAGGACGCCGCAGGCGTCTAACCGTCAACAAGAGTCCGGACTGACGCCACGTCGGTTGTTAGTGATCAGTTTGAAATTAGGGAGGAATCGAGCAGTGGCGTACCGCTACCTACATCATCCCTAATCATTGCCTATTTGTACTGCGACCAGGGGATGTGTTAATGGACCTAACTTATAGGATTAGTTAATTCAGCGATATTATATATATATATATATATATATATATATATATATATATATATATATATATATATATATATATATATATTGTAACGTTTTTATTTATTTGGGTGAAGTGTAAATATTAGACAATTATTATTAATGAAAATAAAAGTTTATTATAATGATAAATAGATATTAAATATAATTAAAAGATGATAAATATAACGAACACTACGATTAAACAAATATTAAGCACTAATTAAGACTAAGAATATTATAAAACACTTAAACACTAAGATTATTTATTTAAACAATATATAGGTCACTTATTTATTTATACAACTGTATTTATTTATATTCACAACTCGTCTACTAGCTGTTTATATCACCAACTGTTCAACACGCAACGCTTATTTATATCAGACTGTCCAGTGCCTTCGCCAACGGTGCTTATATACCGTAGCCGAAAATTCGAGAACTCACGGGAATACTTCTAGATACAGCACAATAGGTTACATCAACCGCGTAATTAAGCAGGCGCCGGCCAGTCGGTTGCGTCATCACTAACAATAGACGCTCGCTCGTCCCTGCGACAGCGGCGGCGACACCGACGGGGACAGAGGCGGTAACAGTGGCGGCGAGGGCGGGCACTGCACATTACAATATATATATATATATATATATATATATATATATATATATATATATATATATAACTGTTCTTTTTAGTTACCCAAATATAACAAGTGTTTTATAAATAACAGCCAGGTACTGTTCTAATTTTATCAATCAAAATAAGAGATAAGTAATTGATATGTATTTGAGGATGTTTCTGATATTTTCTTTTTTTACAGAAAAAATATTTGGCAAAGTCTGGTTTCACGAAATGAAATTAATAATTTAATGCATTTCAAACAGTCGATTTTCAAAATCCATCTGAAAATAAATTCAGTTTCTTTCAGTTGCCTAATAGCAAGAACTTGCAATAATCTCTAAGTCAGATTTATTTAAGCGAGGTGCCATTATTAGAAGAAATCTCGAGATAATAGGAGAAAATTTAGAGTAAATTTATGACAATGTTACAACAAACTCGAAATGTCACTGACAATTACATTTAGTGCTTCGGAAAGACTGAACTAGTCTTGATCTTGGTCTCGCTTTGTCTTGATTTCGCAAGTCATGTCTTGGTCTCGAATACTAAATCTTGGTGTTGCTAGTCGTAGTCTTGGACTTGAATCAAGAGTCTCAACATAATTATGCCAGAATAACGCAAGCGCACATCGACGCTTCTATGTATCCTGTAATGAAGAATGCGTATGTGTTAGTTTACTGAAAGGGGTTACACACGTTGATTTTATATGCGATAAATCGAATACAGATTTAGTTATCGATGATAATGCAGGTAAAGTCGAAATAGATGAAAAGGAAGAAGGCACTTCAAGTGAAAAGAAATTTGGTTCATCTTCATTTTGCAAGTACGAAACCATAAGAAATTCTCGTATAGCCTAGTTTCGCTAATAGTAAACCCATATTTTATTACATTATTTCTAGTATTTAATACCATTTTTCTCGAAATAATTGTTATACAACCCTATGCTATATTTATATCGTTAAAAACAGAAAATAATATTCTATTTAAAGGGCTAAAAAATCATATAGGTGCCATTTAAAAAAATATAATTTCGTTCTACCGTTTGAGAACCACTGGTTAAATATTCGGTTTGTTACTATTGATACATTATCCCCGTATTCTTGATCATTTTTGGTATAAAACATTTTTCTCTAAAGTTGTTAGTTCGCCTAAAAAAGCGCTGGTTGTTTTGAAGGAAACACCTGTATATATATAACTTGGTAGGAATACTTTAAAAAAAAATCAAATCTATATCTCCATATACTCCGGAGTTATGGAGTTTCAAATAGGATTGGTTTTTTTAATAATATTTGAACATTTCAAGTAAATATTCTTCTGAAAGCAGCAACTGCATAATTGCTAACTTCTTGTAAACAACGACAAAGTGGGTGAATTTTAATCCAACCGCAACACAACCCGAAAGAAAGAAAGTTGTAAGAAACACAATATTCTCCGTCGGGAGTTCAGTGTTTCCTGTCCACAGCGCAATAAGCCGGGTTGGTAGACGACGTCGCTCTTTTTCCCTGTCCTGGAAACCCGCAGTCTGGCTCTGGCTTTAAAGTCCGGAGTCGGGTTCCAACTCCCAGAACAGAACGCCTGTCATTCCGTAAAAAAAATCAGCCATGTCACACACACATACTTGTTATTCGCCTGCGAAAAGACTCAGCTACCGAGGAATTCTGTATTTAAATTGCTTGTAGACTTACAGGAATTGCGACGCGAGCGATCATTAATTGTTAATACTTTATCACGTACTTTTGCTTTGTATAGATTTCAAAATCTTATTTGGGGTAGAATAACACTTATGTTTCTTGATTGAATTACATATATATTAGTAATACAAAGTAATAATGTCATAGCCGATAAAGGTTCATTTCTTTTAATGGCACGCAATTTAGTGCATAAGGGGCCGGACGAATACATCAATTTCGCGAAGCTTCAAGTAAATTTTTCTTCTCAACTGCTCTTTATTTTGTGCTTTCCAACTATTAGCGTTTATTTTCTTGATTAGCAGTGATCCAAAATTTTCAATTTTCCGAATTAGTAATAGTTATTGTCATCATACATTATAATGTATGACTAATGTTTGAAAATACATAATATGATACTAGAAAAAAAATAAAATACTTGTATTTTTTTACATCGATTAATTATTCGCACTATACAAGAAATGTTATAAGATGCACAATACATGGAAATTAAGATTAAAAAGTTGGAAAACTTGAATGATTGGAAAGAAGAAAGTTTCTACATATCACGATATCAGTGGATGATGTTAGCATCTTTCTTTTTTATTCGCAATAAATTAAGAAAATTCTTCATTGAAAATACACCAGGCTCTAAGTGGAATCAGTTGGACAAGCTCGGAAAACAATATTCACGAAAAATACGAACCATGTAAATTTCTATCTTTAACATTAACATTACATGTACAAAATCTATAATAAATAGACGAATTATGTCAAAAATAGACTTCTATTTCATACAACTACAAGTATTATACAATTTTAAGACAATTTTCTGATTCTTGTATTATATCTTGTTAAAATATTAACTTAAGGATTACATTTTTATATAATTCATTATTGCAATCAGACGACCATTGTTGGAATTTTATTCATACGATAAGTATCTTTTACAATAACAAAATATGTATACCTAAAAGAATTTTTCATGTTAGTAGAAAATATCGGTTGAAAAGTTATTTTCTTAAACATCTATTCCTCATATAATCTTCTAGGAAATTTATAAAATTTGATACTTCAATCGGTAATTTTGTAAGAAATATTTAATCCCCCACTGCATCACATAATATTTGACGTCCTATCACTTTATAAAAATATAAAACATATTATTGTCTATCTTGCAGTTGCAGCCAAAATAATAATTTCTTCCAAACTACTGGTGCAACTCATAATGTTCAATATAAAATTGTTTTAAAAAACAAAAAGAAACAACAAAGAAATTATTGGTTAACAGCTGTCAAAATATAGCAAAAATATGTGAGAAGAGAACAAATTTAAACTTACGCACACAATACTAATAGTGCATAACCCTTTTCATAAGTCGCAATAGGTCATCCGTGAAATATTGCATTTTTCATGACTGAGCCGTCAGTGTTTTACTAGCTTTATATGAAGAATATTATGTTTTCAGCGGAGAAGAAATGCAACGTCACTGAATACTTGTATGAAAGTCATAACGTACGCCACAACCACAAGATGTATGTAGGTACACATACACATATTGTTTAATTAATACGGGAATATTTCACCATTAACATCCTTAATCAATTAGCTTTCCCTACTACCTCCCTTCATTCTCACAATTCAAATTTACCGCCACCTCAGTAGTACCACCTAGAGAGCCATCCAATAAACAATATCCCTAAATTAATCTCACTTATACCAAAGTCAAAATTCGCATTTCGCTAAGCCTGCAATGCACCGTTTTATATTTGAACGAAGGAAAATATTTGATATGGCAATCACTCGCGATAAATAGAGCGTGTTCGGCGCCTGATTGAAACATCCCTGCGTGGCAGTGGCGTAGTGGTAGTGAGGGGAAAAGGGGAGGCGAGCCCCGCTGTCTTCTAAGGGAAGATATTGAAGTCAGGTTGATAGAGACGAGGGTTACATTTATTAAAGTAGGCAATGTGCATCATGTGTGTGCCGCTCTCAGTAAATCAGAAAAGACATAGACGGAGAAGACGTAGTATGTGGAGCTTGCGTATTTTATATAAACTGAAAGAAGTAGTACGTATATCACTCAGAAAAATAGATTTTATATACGGATGATAATAGAATCAATTGAAAAGGATTAATACCTATATATATATATATATATATATATATATATATATATATATATATATATATATAATAATAATAATAATAATAATAATAATAATAATAATAATAAAATAAAATAATAAAAATCTTTATTGACCGTACGTCAAAGGCGAGGTTCAGCCAAGGGCTGTTCTTCCACCTAACCCGTACAATTATTATAACAGATCACCATAAGTCAACAAAGTATTTTGTTTACAAAAAAATAAATTTAAACAAAGATTAACAAAAAATAAAACGCATAGCAAAAGAAAAAGGAAAAAGGCACAGGTCGTATAGGTGTTATGAAATCGGAAAGCCATTACAAACTAAACATATGAATTATACAATTTTTTTACATGACACTTGAAAGAACCATAAGCAAGAGATTTTAAATTTTCAGGCAAAGCATTATATAAAGATGGTGCTATATATATATATATATATATATATATATATATATATATATATATATATATATATATATATATATATATATAATATATACCGGGTGTCTACTTTATTGTAAATGTAAAAATTTTGTTTTGCCGATATCTCTTTACCTATTAATTTTAGAAAAAAAAATGTAATGAAGAAAAATGTTCAGAATGAAAACGTGCATCAATGGTACCATTTTGTTCAATTGTTTCTTGTTATGTACGAGTTAGAAGCAAAAGAAAATACTCGATTTAAAATAAAACAATAATAATAAATATAAATTATTGTCTTATTTTTCATGACACTCTGATAATTGCCTTAATTCGTGTATTTTCTTTTGCTGCTAACTCGTATATAAGAAACAATTGAACTACACACTTGGTACTCAGCGATGCAATATTTCATGCTGAATTTTTTTTTATCATCACACTTGTTTTTAATAGGTAACTAGATATCGTCAAATCAAATATTAACATTGAATGTTCAGGAAATAAAGTAGACACTCGGTATATATATATATATATATATATATATATATATCTACTATTAGTCATGAACGATAACTATTCAAGGTCATTTGTTCGAAGAAAGAATAGTAAATAGTGTCATTACTTTCTAACACACTATAAATAAATAATGACATATGTCGTAGAATTACAGATACCTAATTATCTACTACACTGCCCTCTGTGCTAATATTTACCCAGTGGCGTTGACGTTTAAATCAAATTATTTCCTTGGTGTATTTTACAAAAACATAAGTGAAGGCCATAAATCTTTCAGAAAGGCATTATTTAGAAAGAAACATAATTTTCAAATGAATTATTCTTATTTTTTCAATTAAAATGTGTCCATAAATATTTCATAATGCACACCTATGCATACGAAATGCAATGAAGTTGTCTGCAAGTAATATTATATCAGACGGCTCACAAATGACCTTGAATAGTCATCTTTTGTGAATAATAGTTTATATATTATATTTTTGCAAACTATTTAACATATCTCGTGTATTGCTTAAATTTTTTAAACTCTTAATTCATTTTGTTCTTGCAGTATCATCATTGTTTATTATCCATGTCTGAATTTGCCAGTTTGCGTTTCTTTTTCTTCGTAGAATTCGATACCAGACGTTACCTTACCGTACTCTCAAAGTCGTGGGAATAGCAGCAAAGGGATCATTTTTCTACTATTTTATAATCAATCAATGTAGTGCCTTTTAGATATTTAAAAAATATTCTTTAAAGACTATGGTAAACTATTCTGCTAACATAATTGTAAATGCTCTGAAAATTTCAGCCATATTGGACGCTCAATTATTGTTTGACAGTTTGTGTCAGTCGATATCAAGTTTTTTGTAAAAATGGAAAAAAATCTAATATCGTGTTTATAATTGGAAGCTGTTTTTTGCCACCGTAAAAAGGATCGTATATTTGATAAATCAGTTATAGAGTAGTAAAAATGTATACGGGTAAATTTTACATTTGTAAAAGACTCGTAATGTCTTCTTTTCTTATATTAGACAAATTTACACTTTTAAGGTATAGAGTCTGCAGTCTGCTCAAGATCGTCTTTTTTGTGGTCTTCCAGGGTTTCCATCTCCTTTCTAATCTCTGAATATATTAATTCTTCGTAGCTTATATTAGTGATAAAAATATCTTTCCTGTTTTGTAAACTGTAAACTTTTCTTTAAATCACTGATTATTACCTCTTATTTTCTCGCACATGTTATCACCTCCTCCGCCTATGATCCCTTCCTCACCACCAGCGCTTGGAAGATCCTTCCGCGTATGGGGAAAGATTGAGAAATATGCGTTAGCATAATTGAGTCACATGCGCCATCACGCGTACTATCAGCGCGTGAAGCATCTCCGACCCACGTCTTCATCGCGGGCTACACACGCTACGCTATAGTACTGCCTTCTTCATGCACCCTTTCCAACCTAGCCTACCCAAAGCGTTATTGGATCATGCAAAGTGAGACATTGATTTTATCATGCGCTAAATTGTTTTTAAATTTTTTGGGAAAGGTACTAAGATGGTAAAGTATCTACCACAGAAACACTAGATCAAGAAAATACACTTCCTAAATTCATTTCTACTGTAAATCAAAATTAGTCTGAAATTGCAAGGACACCCTTCAATTCGCGATTCAAGAAAAATGTTCGTCAACTAGCGACCAACTCACGAAGCTCTTTTACTATAACTTATAAATGTCAATTTGAGTAATTCTGCTTTAAAAGTTGTTAAAAAGTGTTCACAAAGCAAAAATATTTATTTAATTTTTATCTTTTTCAATTTTTTGCCACCTGTAATTGTGTTCAGAATAGCGATGTGCCATTTGAAAGTTTCAATTGAAAAATTTCAAAAAGGAAAGTTTCAGTTCTTAAATTTTATGAAACTTTCCTAAGCTACACTGCGCACGCGTCATGCAAGTTATGTTTGGTTAATCTATACATGCTGGAACTTGTAGATTTCTCGAATATAAATTTTAGGATTCAGTACAGTTTAATGGCTGGTTTATGATGGATTTAATTTATAAATTTAGATTTACAAATTTAGATTTGAAATTTACTATTTTTTTTTTTTTTTAAATAACCTCTCAATAGGATTAAATCCCAATTACAGAGAGGTTTACATACACAAACATCCATGCCTTAGTGGGATTCGAACCCAGTGGTGGAATCCCATGAATACGCTACACTAGCGCACAACTATATGCCCCTGACGTTTTCCTCCCGCTCACCCATGATTCGTAGCGACACCGCTAACTCGGTACTCTGAACATTTGCTACCGTCACATAGCGTAGCACCATTTGGAAGGTACCGCTAAACGTTGTGATAGAGTTTTATCGCCAAAAAATAATAAATTATAAAACAGTAAGTACAAATAATGAATCATTTGTAACTATTAGTAGTATAATGTTTTGTATTAGCTATATTTAGAGGAATTTACAGTACATACGAAAATATAACCTCAATGTGTCAAACATTTCAATTCTTATGTAGGTATATTAATTTATAGTGGTTGACGAACCAGCTAAAAAACAAACAAAACGGACATCTAAGCACCAAGAAGTTATAATTAATTATATTAAAGAAAATCCTTCGATGTTGACTCAAAAATACAATATCAACGGTATCAGCTGTTGCATGAGATAATGTACCATATCCTTATTAAGTCTAAAAAGTTATATAAATCTGTTGTCTGGTAGTGAGAATGGATCACCCACAGATCTCAAGAAACGGTTTTCTAAGTGTAATTGCCTACATTCCTCAATTCTTATTTCATCATACATAGCGAAATGAATTGGTAGCATCTAAAAATAATTTAATTCTATACATATTTATTAAATTTTATAACCTTTTATCCCTCCCAATATGAAATTTCATAAACGCCAATGTAATTAACAAATGTTATTAGGATGCCTAGTACGTTTACAAAATTAGCCGATTGTATAGCAAAGCGATAGCAATTTTGAATAAGAGTACCAAATAATCGTAGCACCAAAACGCTACGCTAAAACTACGCTACATTAAGAGATAGCTATCGGTGTCATGGGATTCCACCACAGGACCCCTAGCATACTCATGACTGAGAGCCGTTGCTCTAACCATTGAGCCACCGATCTTGTTGGTTTATAGTGAATTTAAAGATATGAAATATGCCCAATTAACTTATATTGGGTCACGTGGTTTGACACAAATAGGATGACAGTTATATGATATTTATCATTTTTATCATAATTAATTTGTATTACTATACAGGTAATATTAATATTATATCTATATTTTCGGAATCCACAAATTTACATTTAGAATATAAAATATGGTGATATTTAAATGTAAATTCTAAATCATAAATTTCTTAAATTCATCATGAACCAGTAAAAGCAGATATGTACATTTTATATGTAAATTCGTAAATTTAAATTTGTAAATTAAATCCATCATAATCCAGCTATAAGTATGGTGAAATTTAAAGGTCGAATTTGGTGATAATTCAATGAAATAAATACAAAAGATAATGAGATACTTTCTATTTTAAATAGTTTAATACTTATTTTTTATATTTTTGTAATACATTTTGAATAATAAAGTTTTATTTTGTTTTGAAGCTTTTGTTTTCCTTATTTATATTCAAATTAGTTAATTTGAGATTCAAATATTTCAAATTCAACTGACAAATGTTAAGTTTCTTGAAATTTTCATTGAAAGTTTCAATGAAATTTATATATGAAACTTTCATTGAAATTCACAGTGAAACCTCAGCAAAAAGGCCCTTAGAATTATGACAACTATCTTTATTGGTCATTGTCTTCTAAAGTACCATCTATATAAAACTGGATGATGAGGATGAAGAAACTTAGGAACATATAGTAGGTGAATTTCCAACTGTGGCCGTAAGAAGACTTAACATCTAGGTAAAAGGTACCTCTCGACAAATGAGATCGGGAAACTGACTCCTGGAACAGTAACTATGGCTTCATGGAAAGAAAAAAATCATCGGGGAGACCCTATCTAAACAGTTAAATTAATTTGTCAAACATATATCCGAAGCTAAAGAAATTCATTAATAGTCGTCGCTTACATTAGTGCTGTCAAAAACAACTGAACAAAAAAAAACTTTGGAAATAATTCATATTTGTTATTAAACCCAAGCAACATTTTTGGAAACCTGTATAAAAGATATATGAAAACATGCAGACAATTTTGGTTCTTGTAGAATTACAAACAACGACCTTATTTTTCGAGCGTCTCTCTGTAAATATTAAATCCTGTAATCTTCAGGCTCAAATAATTCATCGTCCTTTCTATTTCGCGTTGCCGACACGTTCAGGATCAACACGCTCAACACAGGACAAGTATACAAGTTTACATCAGGATCACATACCGTGTTGTTTTGTGTAACATGATCACAAGAGTTTAAAGACACCTTGGGTAAACGGTTACACGCACAGGGAGGGTGGAAGGTCTGTTGCCCTCGGCTGTACTTGTTTAAAACAAGGGTTACGCAGTGGGAATGGGAATATATTTATACAAATTGTTTAATTACCTTCCGTCACCTTTAGGTAAGGAAGGTATTGAATTTGGTCAAAAAATTCGGTGGTGAGTTTTTGATGAATAAGCACGTTTTAGGGTCCCTAGAATACGATTTTACTATTTTTACGATGATGTCTGTATATGTGTGTGTGTGTGTGTGTGTGTGTGTGTGTGTGTGTGTGTGTGTGTGTGTGTGTGTGTGTGTGTGTGTGTGTGTGTGGATGTGTGTGTGTAACAAAATTTTCGTCTACGATAACTCATACTACAATTCCAAAAATTATAATTCTTCCGTATTCCTCTTCGTTGCATCCATATGAAGAGCTGATTAGATTTTGGTTATAATTGGTTAACCGGAAGTGCCCTTATTTGCAGATTTTAACAGTTTTTCTTGAAAAAACGATGTTAAATATCATTTTTTCACATTTAATGTAATTATAAATATTAAAGAACATTGTATTCTCTATCCGATTTGACTGCATTTTATACTTCATATTAAATGGATATAGAGTTATAAAATTATAAAGAAATTAAATTTCATAAATTAGCCAGCTATGCTAGAAACAGCTACTATATTAAGAAAATTCTGATTGAAAGATGTCAATGTCAAGTTCAATGACATATTCGTAGTATATTTGTGTTAGGATCTTTTTGCTCGAAATTTTCTGTATGAAATTTGTTTAAAATACATACAACTGTCGAAAGGTAATGTACTTACAAGAAATTTATAATCTTTTGCAAGGAACTTTCTGTATGGATTTTATAGAAAATACATACGCATTTAAGAAAATTCTACCGGTAGATACCGCATCTACCGACTGTGTTTGAAAACACTACCGGATTCATGAAGAATCTAATCTCAAAAAAAGGTAGTGATGCAAAGCGAAGCGTGCTGGGTAAAAATGTCTTCAAAGTAGGACTCTGCTCATTTTGTTAACTACGTCAAATTTCTAACCTGTTTTAAATTTTCAAATTTTTTCGTAGGTTATGGATCTCCCCTGTTTACCACTTGCGTTCTTAAAATATCGATTCCGGTAGCTATAAACTGATAAAAGCTGTTTGCCGGTAACAGTTCGCCGGTAGAATTTTCGTAAATACCTCATGTAACTGACGGAAGGTAATGTGCTGGCCACATCAGATTTTTTTTAACTCGTGAACATTCTGTAGATAGATTGTAATTTAATTTTAATACTCTTACTTCCTTTAAATTCAAATTTGGATTAAATAATCCACTTGTTTTCTACAAAAAGAAATGTTTAATGAGATTAAAGTTAGTATTAAAGGAAAACATAATTAAAATATAAAATACGGGTATTAATTAAAAAAATCATCGCAACAAAAAAATATCTCTACAACCGTCTCAGCAAAGTGAAGGAAAACATCAGATTAATTAATATTTTTAATTTAATTTTTTTTTGTTTTTATTAAGTTTTAATCTTTTTAATAATTTGAGCACACGATTAGCGCTTGTTGGTTTTTAACTATTATGAGGATATCAAAATTTTACCACACCTACTTAGCAAAGGAAGTCTACAGGGATTTCACAATATATATTTATATTAAAATGTGATATAATTTTAAAGCACTATTTAAAAATATGTCTAATACTTCCTCTACATTTCATAAAGATAATCATCAAAATTATTAATTAATAAACAATATCTGCCAGTTAAATTATTTAACCTTGTTAGCCAGATTTTATATCCGCTGTTTTATAAAACGCCTTGTCATTTTATAAAACGTGGCCAGATTGTCAAATCTTCCTTGACAGCGTTATTTTGCAATCTGTCTGGTCAGGGCCGCTCCGTACTTGTAAGGCGCCTTTGTGCAAAGTAATATTTTAGCGCCTTGCCCCTACTCCTCCATGATGTAAAATTTGCAAAATAAAGTTGAAACTATACTTTTTATTTTTCAATAATTAATATATTGATGAAATTTTTACACATACACACACACACACACACACACACACACACACAAACACACACACACACACACACACACACACACACACACACACACACACACACACACACACACAAACACACAAACACACTCACAAACACACACACACACAGTCCCGCACACGCGCACACACACAGACACACATACACACGTACACACGTACACACGTACACACACAACCACACATACACACGTACACACGTACACACACACGCAAGCACACACACACACACACACGTACACACACACACACACACACACACACACACACACACAAACACACACACACACACACACACACACACACACACACACACACACACACACACACACACAGCCATTATCGTAAAAATAGTAAAATCGTATTCTAGGGACCCTAAAATTGATTAAAAACTCATCATCTAATTTTTTGGCCAAAGACAATACCTAAAGGTAACGGAAGATAAAAATTTAGGATTATAAAATTAAAAACATGTTTCATAAGGCCAGATAATGCACTTGTCCGTTGTAAAACTCGCCGCAAAGTGGCTTGTTTTTAATATACTAATGTTAAAATAAGCTTATATAGGACCTGCGACAATATTTTTTGATAATTTCATTCATAATGTACAACGAATGACAGTTTAACGCACCCGTATTATATTGTTATATTTTCAAAATCATGATATTCGGAAAATGATTAATGATTACATCGGTGTTAATAAAATATAATCTATTAATTAAAACAATACATATCATGAAATGACATTTTGCTTCAATTATATTCATTTAAAATTGAATATATACCAGTAATTCCGAGTATTATGCCTGTTAGTGTATTTTATTGTTTGTTATTTGGAATTCTGGTTATTTTCCAGTAAATTTGTAATCACTATTTGCTGAAAAGACTGACATATCCTATCAATCTAAAGTTTGAAAAGTAAACAACAACTATTCAATTAAAGACGTTAACAACGCTCTGATATAACTTATTAAAAGTTTACATTGCGCTTTAAACTTTAATAAAACTTGATACGGAAGTAAAGAGCACGCTTCAAAACTTGACAAAATAATTTTGAACGGCAGTTGACTCATTATTACCTGCCGAAACTCAAGCGATATTAATACGAACGACAAATTAAATCAGCGATTGTCAAATATTAACTTCGGGAATATTCGGGGGTGGGAGTTTCGTGAGGGCATTGGCGGATCCAGCGGGGGGTGATGGGGGTTGGTAAATTTTAATAAAATAATAATTAGAAAAAATATATTACCTCGTAAATATCGGCGTTTGGTTACTTGATATGAAATAATTCAGGGCAAGTTGACAACTACTATGGTGGGCACCCCGTATCGTGGAATAGACTCGCCAGTCGTCAGTACGTCGGTCGCAGTTTTATTAATGCGTAATGTACTATTAGGTTACATACGTTGTACATAATAAAATATTTGAATACTTCGTATAGCTTGTTTTAACTAAAGATACTTGTAAGTATTTTTCTTAGACAATTGTAAGGTATAAAAATCAATTTAATTTCATTTTTATTTGATTGCATTTCAGTATACTTCATTATAAAATGTCCAATGAAAAACGTAAACATCGTTATTGTTTTGCCACGAGTAACTAAAAAATAAATTCATCGAGATAATTATACATCATGTAGTACAGAAGAACACTACAGAAAAAGTATTTTTATTTCTATGTTAGATTTTATGATAATCGATTTCAGGACTCGTTTTTCTAAAGATACTCTCAATGCATTTCATTTAAGTGTTTTACTTCCCCATAAATTAACAACAATGAGTACAGAAGACTTGCAAACATCTACCAAAATATTGTGGCAAAAATACTAAATTATTTTATTAAATATACAAATCGTTAATTCACTGGAAATATTTGCTGCTGAATCAACTATATGGCGCGCTAAATGGCAACGTTTAATTCAAACTCCTTCAAAAGACATAAATTTAAAAAATGCTGTAGATATATATTCTTCTATTAACTTTGGTGTGTATCCAAATTGCCATACACTACTTGAAATATTATTAAAGTTGCCTATTAGCGTAGCCAGTGCAAAACGTAGCTTTTCCGCTCTTAGAAGGGTGAAGACATGGCTGCGAAATAGGATTACAGAAGACAGGTTATTAGGACTGGCACTTATGCATGTGCATCAAGACATAGATATAAACATTGAAAATGTAATTAATCGTTTTGCTACTTCAAAAAAAAAAGAACTGATTTTATAATTTAATTGATTTGTATGTATTAACCTATCCTTTGTTATGCAGTATATTTACATATTATTATATTTTTGTTGTTAACATATCATATTTCATTGCTGAAATAAACGAAAAATCGATTACTTAATTTCGTATTTCTGTACCTTCTTTTGAAAACTTTTACAGCCGTATGCATAAATTTGTTAGTGGTCACTAACATCATTTTAAAAACAATTTAAAATGTCATTAAGCAAAACCTTATCTATAGTGACATTTAGTAGGATTTAAATTGTTAGTTGGCAACTAAGTGTTAGTAACCAACTGACGATGTTTAAGACACTTTTAAGGGAAACCTCTAAACAACGATTTTAGTAGTTATAAAAAAAGTAGTTGTAGTGATGTTAAGGCATGCCGAAGAGATGCATCAATTAAAAATAAACAGCCACTGCAATTATTGCCGTTTCGATATGAAGTTATAGTGCATTAAAAAAGCAACAAAATTTATTTTTCATTATTCCAAACAGTCTTCCCACAACATTCCTTGTTCGGATGTGCGCTCGATTGTAACGCCGTTCTGCATGTGACCGGATTCAATAAGGGTGTTAATAGGTATCTTGAATATGTGATTGCTAACTATTATCTGCCACTTATTTCACCATTATCAAATTTTAGTAAACCTTACGACAAGGGTACAATTCGTCATTGATTCCAATAAATTCTTATATTGCTTCTATTTCTTCTACCTCCTCGTGTATATTCAACAAGCCCTCTTCCATTTTACATTGTGCTTAGTTCTATATATAAAATGCCTCACTATACAAATTAAAATGTAACAATCAGATGATGTTCACACTGGAAGGCCCGTTAGCCGCACAACGCCAGACATTGTTGCCAAACTTCATCAATTGGTTCGTGCGGATCGACGTCGAACCATTCAAGACCTTGCGGATGAAAACGTGCGGCGACGACGGCCCGAACTTTGGCGTCAAGGGAACTGGCTGCTGCATCACGACAACGCGCCCTGTCACACGTCCTTGCTTGCCAGGACCTTTTTGGCAAAAAACAACATGGCGGTTGTACCCCAACCACCGTACTCGCCAGATTTGGCACCTTGCGACTTCACGCTATTCCCAAAACTAAAACTCAAGTTGAAAGGCCGTCGGTTCGACACTTTATAGAGGATTCAAGACGCATCGCTGGCGATGATAAACACCCTCAAAGAACAGGACTTCCAGAAAACGTTTGACCAGTGGCAGAAGCGCTGGGACCGGTGTGTACGTGCGGATGGGAACTACTTCGAGGGTGATGGTGACCATTTGTCCAAAGGTAAGGTTTTCAACAGATGGCAGCACCAGTCCCGAAAATTTTGGATAGCACCTCGTATATCCACTTATGACCACTATTTTTAAATTTATATAACCTAATATAACTGGTCTAATCAACTAAAAACTAAAATCTAATAACAAGAACGCTATAATAACACACGAAATGATATTCTACCTCAAAACATATAGAACTGACAGTTGTCAGCTTAATAAACAACCAAATTTTACAATGTTGCCAGATTGAATATAATGCAAGTTGGCTATTTAGTAGTGACCAGTAAAAGTACAACTATGCATACCATCCCGCTAATAGCATTTTATCTGGTGTTACTGGTCACTACGTAAAATGCTGCTAAAACCATTTTAAGCTTGCACTTATGCATACGGCTGATAGTCTTTATTCTGTACGAAGTTAAAGTTTCTTAATTCGCCCCCTCCTTGGACATTTCCTAGATCCGCCCATGCGTGATGGTTCGTTCTCCTCGCGGGACTTGTTAGAAACACTTTTAAAAAAGGCGGGAATTGTTTGCTTTGCCGTTATTAAACGCCTTTATGAGATCAAGTTGGCCTGGTTGATTTGTTACTTTTTGTTCTGCATAATATTGTCCCAGGTTGTAGGTGGAACTGTCCCAGACCTGTGACAATGGCTGTGTTTAATGTAACTGTTTTACTTGGGTCCTTCGGGTATAAAGAGCTTTTAATTGGCATTTCCGCACCGGTTATTCTAATGTGTTGTATGAATGTGCGCAGTACAAATCTTTTCGGCTATGTTCTACTCTTTGTTCACTATGTTTACATTTGCACAATGCTGCTTTGTACATATGTTGCGTGCGAGTGTGTGTTATAAATAGGTTACGTTTACGTTTTTGTTTCGTCGCGATTAAAAATAAATAACAGTGAAACGTAGGTATATTTACACATTTACTTAGAATTCTATCAGTATTTAACGAACGTATGTGACAAAAGTTTTGAAAAAAGTTAGACCTGTTCACTGAATAGAAAGAAATTTTCTTTCCTTTTAACTAAGGAGACAAGAAATCAAATTTTACAACGCTGATAGTGAATTTTCAATGCGAAATTTTTAATAGTTTGTCTCATTTGTCTCTTGACGATGTTAAATCTACTTCTCGGATCGTCAGAAATATTATTGTCTGTAACTGTTTTTCTTTTGGTACTCCCTGCCAGTGTTGTATACTTTTTTGCAAAAAAATGCCCAAAAGTCTTCAGTCAGTATCAGGATTGGCCTAATTAAAATCATTTGATTTAAATCACAATTTAAATCATGATTTAAATCAAATGATTTTTTTAAATCATCGATTTAATTCAAATTTTATAAAATACATTTTTGTCGAAAAATTAATTGTTTTTCAAATTATTTTGGATACCTACAGAGTTAACAAAAAGAAAATTGTACTATGGTAATATAATATAAAATATATACATATATACCGGTGTCTACTTTTTTATGGACCATAGGAAATACAATGGTAAAATTTTTATATATCTAGGTGTTCTATTTGATTCAAAACTAAATTTTAATGACCACATATGTCCTGTAGTGAAATCTGCATATAAAAACTTGGGTTTCGTAATGCGCTGTTCTCAAACATTTACTAAAATATCTACGATAAAGAAGTTGTATTTCGCTTACGTACGATCAAAATTGGAATATTGTATTCAAGTTTGGAATCCAATTTATAATAAATATATTGATTTAATTGAATCTATCCAACGTAAATTTATAAAATATTTATATTTCAAACTTAATAAGCGGTATCCTACTTTTGATTATGATTATAACGTCTTACTTTTCGAACAACATCTTCTATCTTTAGATACTCGTAATAAAATTCATTCCTGTATTTAGCTATACAAATTAATACACAACATCATATCTGATCCAATCATTCTTGCTTCAATTTCTTTATCTGTACCCAGAATAACTTCTAGAAACACCCGTACATTTTATTGCAGAACATCACGCACAAATTATGAGCAAAAATCTCCTATAAAAACTGTGTTCTACTCTCAATTCTGTATCTAGTACGCTTGACATTTTTGGTGACTGCATTGCTAAATTTAAAAGAGGCTTAATTCTACAATTTTTAATAAAGCAATAAATGGTGTCTTTTGTTTGAGTACTGTTTCATTAAGTAATTACTGTTTGTGATCTGTAACATCATATACTTCTCTGATTTTTGTATTATTTTTGTGTCTTATGTGTTCATTCTTGCTTGTGACAATTTTTGTTATTATTGTGTAAAACCGACCTGTAATTGGGATCTTAGTATCCTGTTGGTCTTGGTTAAAATAAATAAATAAATCTTTATTTAGTATCCACTTGGTGGATTCGGCTTTTTAAACAAATGCGAGAAGAACATGGAGACTGTCATAACTTAATTGCTGAAATATAACCAATAATGCCAAGCGAATGACAGTTTCACGGCGCACAGGTGTTTTGTTGAGTACTGCTCTACCGATATTTTAATCTTGTTTTTGAAGCATTTACACAGATGTCGGTACATATCAAAACTAATTTTTAGGTAATTTAAACTTACATTTATGAATTACTTACTTAAACCTAAACAAAACCCATAAACCTAATTTTCATTTGTGAATGCGTTTATTTCATACTTTTTACGTTGAGTCTTTTTATCCGTGGACTTTGATAACACGGATAGTGGTGGCAGCGTTATCTTTGATGTAAAGTAAGTTTTGCATTAACTGGTAACAGTAGCTAGTTATTAAAGTTTGTACCTCGCAACCTGTTACATAAAAGTGGTAGCAGTGGTAATATAGAAACACTGTTGCTATTTTGTTACATAAAAGTGGTGACAGCGGTGATATAAAAACACTGCTGTTATTTTGTTATACATACGTTACTTGGAATTCTATCATCACTTAAGTGAATTTCCCAGTGAAACTACAAACCAAAATCCAGTTTTATTTCATACTTTAGTGAACTGAAAAATTTATATTTTCGCCTATATCTAAGTGAGCTATGCATTTTTTCAAATTAACAATTACCAAATGGCCTCCTTATGGTGCAACTTTTGTCTAAGTTTTCACTGACTTCGAATCTATTATATACCCAGTTCTCGAGATTCTCATGTTGAACAAGTTATCATGGACACCTTTATTTCTGGTAACAATTTATGAGAACAACGATTTTTCCTGGAGTTTCCTTCCGTTATTCACCGCGTGCTAATTGCAGCAAAGAAGATAACGAGTCCCGTGAACGAAAGCAAAGAATAAAAGCGCGTTTCGGTTCCGCCGCTTCTGTTTTGAGCGTCTTTTGGCGAATGCGACTTCTGTAAACGTTTCATTTATTTATGATAATGAGAGTTTTATTAGCGGCTTGTTGTTCCTTGAAATGTTTAACCTCTTCTGTTCCAGATTTTAACAGATAAAACAAAAGGTTTGTTAATTCTTTTGTACTATTTAATTTCATGGAAATCTTGTATTAACAACGTAATTACTTAATGAATTTACTCGGGTTTCCTTGACATCATTTTAATTGAAAAACAATGTGCGTCTCGTTTTACTTTTTCCATCTTTTGATTACGGATTCCTCTTAATCTGAAAATATGGCAAACACTACGCCATAACACAAAAGTGTTTATAAACAAACAATATACGGGGTGCTATGTAAGTAATGTGGTATACGTTACCACTTAGTGAACAAGGTTGCTATGTATCGTAATCTGCAATAATTTCTTCTCTAATCACAGTAGTTTGAGTGAAAACAACAACACACAATATCTATCGAATCCTTGAATTTCGAGAACCAAAATAAAATAAAACGCTGTATGTACCACGGGTATTATAATATATTTCAAATTTTAAATGGCACAAAATTGACCCCTGTGGTGCAGTCTCCACGCCAGCAATGAGTGCCCGTGAGGTGACGCCTGGTAAACGCCCGCACGATACAAATATGTCATCATCATTACCGACATCTGTGTACGAGGCAGATTGGCACATCCAGCAATGGGTAATATGCCATGATGATATATTTATTTATTTATAATAATAATAATATTTTATTCATTCGAAGATCAAATACATGACAGAATAAGTCAGCAAACATTTACATACAAAATGAAATAAGATTAAGACATATTTTACCTATTTAAATACTCCTGTACACTATAATAACATTTTTCTATCAAATAAAGTTTCAATTTTAATTTAAATTCCTTAACACTAGAAATATTCTTAAATCTACTATCTAACTTATTATACAATTTAACGCCGATATAGTTAGGATTATTTTCAAATAGTTTTAGTCTATGATTTGGAATTGCTAATACATTAAAATTTCTAGTATTATAATTGTGATACATGTTTAGCACTTCGTATATAAAGAGACTCGGTGGTGTCAGTATTTGCAGTTTTTTGAAATATTCTCTGCAAGAGGTTCTTATATTGAGACCTAATTTTATTTTTATAATATAATTTTGCATTATAAATACTCTTTCTGCGTGAAATGAATTTCAACCAAAAAAATAATCCATATCTAATTCGTGAATGAAAATTTGCGTAATAATAAATTAACACGGTATCGACATTTGTTAACGGTTTTATTCTACGCATTGAATAACACACAGTGGCTAAATTATTGCAGAGTTCATTTATACGTATTTCCCAATTTAAGTTTTCTTGAATATGCATTCCTAAAAATTTAGTACTTTTAACTTGCTCTATGGAAGAATTACTACATTTAATGTACAATAATTCAATATTTTCTTTTATGACAGTTGAAAATTTTACCATTATAGTCTTTTTAACATTTATAACTAATTTATTATTTTGGAACCATTGATTTACATTTTTTAAACTGGTATTAGCAGACTCTACTAAATAATATTTATCACTTGATGTATATAATAATGTAGTATCATCAGCGAACATAGTTAATAATCCAGATTCAGAAATACTGGGAAGATCATTTATATATAGAAGGTCTCACAACTCGCGCCCCAGACGAAACTGGCACTTGCCGACGACAATAGGTTGCCAACAAATGGAAGAAAATAATTTGTGGCATAACGGAGTTACAAGACTTTTTAATCCACCAATCCCGGAAGGATATCTTGAGGTGTGATGATATTATTACAAAATGAAACTGGTTGCTAGGTTTTAAAAATACTATTAGTGAGTTACAAAATTTGTTTGACACTGTAATTTTGACACTTTAGAGTTGACTTTTCACTGTCAACAAATTTAGGTTAGCGAAGGTGTCATCCGAGATCATCATTTATATCGTACAGTGCAACGGGTTGTAGCAGCTGTGTAAAATGTGTTAAACGAAAATATTATTGTCATTTGAATTCTTTGAGATTAAAACAACAAATGGTGGTTCAAAATTTAATTTGACACTGACTTTTTTCGAAAACTACAGTCGCCCACGCATTTTAAAGAAGATTTGATTTGTATAAAACCCTAGTAACGTAAAATTACAGCAAACACACGTTAAAGGTGTAGGTCTCTGATTGGTCAATTTTAAGACGTCTTTTCTCGAATATCTTTTAAGCTAGATTTTTTTCTTCGAAATTACACATCCGAGTGCAGTCTCGTGTTTCCTCATTCGCTCTGGGGCGCGAGTTGTGAGACTCCTTGTATACAGTAAATAATAGAGGACCTATAATCAAGATTGTAGCACTATTAAATAGAATATAATTTTGAACTTGTATCATTGAAAAAAAAATGCATATAAAAAAAATTACGTTCTCAATCTATTTTTCTTTACCACTATTTTATACAAAGCACTACAAATACAACTTCCTGCATCAACTGAACGGAAGACATCACGATAACCTACAACAATGATTCTCCAAATTTCCGCAAGAGGTCTAGCGCTGTAGTCGCTGCCTTGCTGATGAAAACCAATCACAGAGCGGACGCTGGGACATCTGACAATCGCTTCATAACATCAAAACACCGTTGGCGAAATGATGACAAGGTCGCTAGATTGCTGGACTTTGGTCTGACTGGACAAAATACGACGTCGGGTTATTTCCGGTCACAAGGACGATGGAGGACAAGAAAATACTCTTAGACTACAAAAAAAAGTGTTATTGAACGATTTTTTATGGAGCTGTGATGATTTTTCTTTCTTATTTGAAGGAGGATATTTAGGGAATAAAATAACCTTTATCGAAATATTGAATAAGAACGTTTAGAGGCTTTTGTAATTGACGTTAGTAATTATAGAATTAAAACTGATGTCAAACACAAAATGTCAAATTAAGTGATCATTTACTTAGTTGTTATGAGGGTACATTAAGATACTACTGTATTTTAATAGAATTGTCAAAAATATTAATAAAATTAATAGCTATTAACATACCTAGGAATGTTATGCATATCATAACTGCCGCAGATGTCAGTGTCAGCGAGGATTTTAAGACATCTAAGGCTTGTTATGATTAATAACATCCGTGGTTTGTTCAATAGTTTATTGGTTTCAGAAAATGAAGACATTATTGATAAATACCATTTTTTGAAATTCTCTCAATGCTACTTTCAGATTGCTATGGTTAACAGAACAATTATTTTGACATATGTCAATATGACAAATATTCAAATTATGTGCTTTATTACTCATGTTTATTGCTTTAGAATAAAGTAGACCGTATTTAGAACGATAGGCTAAAACGTTATCTGTAGGTATTAATGAAGAGCTTTATATTTTAATTTTATTTCATTTTCATTTTGTAGAGCGTTGTTGACAAGTCAGTATGTCAGTATGGTAATAATATTACCATACAGATGCAGTTATTACTTAGTTACCAGCCTACTTTTGTACGTGTAAACAATGGAATAATGTCCTGAAACCGGTAAAGATTATAATTCATTAATTTATTTTGAAAATTATTGATTTAAAAAAATAATGATTATGAATAAAATAGTACACATACCGCGGTGGGAGTTTCGTTACAACCTCGGATGTAATATACCATTTCATTTTATTTAATATGCGTATTAAAAAATCGCAATAAATAATTATTATTCTGGTAATTTAAATATTATAAAAAATCGTAATGTATGCAAATTGAAATTCGATACGAATATTCCATAATCCAAATACATATTTTATTGTCATGTTTTTGTAACGTCATATGGCTTTTTTATATTCTACCAGAATAATTGAATATAAATATGACAATTAAATAAGTAAATAAATAAATAAATATATCATTACAGCTTATTACCCATTGCTAGGTGTGCCAATCTGCTTTGTACACAGATATCGGTAATGCTGAAATATTTGCACCGTTCGGGTGCTTACCAGACGTCACCTCACGGGCACTCATTGCTGACGTGGAGAGTGCACCACAGGGGTCAATTTTGTGCCATTTAAAATTCAAAATATTTCGCGTCAGTTGGGATCGAACCCGGTTCCCCAGATTCGTGACCTAACACGTGACACCATAAATATGAAAATCAATTGAAAAAAATCTGGTGTGGCCAACTCAATACCTCCCGCCATTTACAGCCCGAGTCACAAAAAAGATTAAGTTAATCCTTAGTTTTGGATTAGCGAATTTTACTCTAATTTTGACACTTTTTTTCTTAAAATTTAAAATATAGTCTAATCTAATCCAAGTAACTACCTTTTTTAAACCCCTCACCGGGATTAAATCCCAGTTACAGAGTGGGTTCACATTCACACACATCCATGCCTTAGTGGGATTCGAACTCAGAGCCCCGAGGGCCCTCATGACATGAGGCGTTGCTCTAACCATTGAGCCACCGGAGCTATAATAATGAAGATTAAATTTTAAATATCGGGATAGAATAAAGTTCACTACTCCAAAAATGAGGATTAGCTTAAACATTTTTGTGAATCGTTAATTTTTAATATCTAAATACATACCTACATATTTACTTATGCTGGAAACTAAATTGAATTCCTTTTCTATTGTTCTATTCACTTTTTTCTTTTTATAACGTCACTAATATTACTTTGAAGTGATTAGTACTTTGATAGTGACATTTATCTGTCAGTTATATACATTTGAATAACTGCATTTTGTTTGTTTAAAGCGTAGTCTCTGGGATTTAAATTATAGATAATTTTATAAATTTGTCCATAAAATATATGGAAAAAGTATTTATGCAAATCTATAGTAAATTGAATAATCGTTAATTTTTATAATAATATTAATCTCGAAGAAATAACATTTAAAGGTATTTTTCGAAGAAAAACTATTTTGAGTTTCTAGTAAAGTGCCATTTCCGGTTATCCGATTTTCACCAAAATGTAATGGGCTCTTTCCATTACAGAAAAAGTTCGAAACACATGGTATCACAATTTTCTGAATGATAGTATTTGAGTTAGAGTGGAGGATCCACACCTACACAGACATCATCGTGAAAATGTTAAATTGGATTCTAGGGACCTTAAAACTTGGTCATTTACCAAAATCTCGATATGCGATTTTTAGCACGATCCCTATATAGGTACCTCCCTTACCAAGGGTAGCGGGAGGTAAAAATATTATGCGTAGATTCATTCATCTAAATCATATTTATGAAAACAGGGAAAAAATCAATTGTCCTCAATGATCCAATTAAATTAATTAAAAAAGAAAACAACATGAATAACAAAAACTAAACATCGAAGCATCACGGCAACATTTCACAACAGGGATTTTTCAATATCGGTCACAATCAGTCAGTTGGTATCCATGTCACAAGCCGTCAATCCAATCATTAATTAATATTTCACGCGCAATTCTGTCTCAGTGGCGTCCGTCATGCGGGCGCCTGACGCGTACAGGCGTATAAATCTCAACGTAGTGACGTCACTTCAATTTTAATCAGTTTGAGAGTTGTTAACATGCCCCAATCACACAGGGCTCACTACCCTGTGCCTCCGCCCATGACACAAGTGGATGGAGTGATGGAAAATGTCAGTGCGAGGCCTTTGTGTGAACGTTATGTCGGATGTGCCCTCTTCCATGTGATGGTATTTTTAAAAAGTCATTATGACAAGCTACGGACGCCACTGCACGCGAGTAGCGATAGCGATGCAGGAATTGTATTCGTAGATGGCCGTGGAAAGAATGGAAAATGGAAACCTGCGTTTATAAATATGTCAGCTGAAATGGAATTAATTAATACCCATCTGCAAATGAAAGTACAAATTGAGGGTGAATATTGTTTTGTTCTTGTCTTTATGCAACATTCCAAGATAAACAGATTTCGTAAATACGGTTAACACGAGAATTGCATCCTGAATATAAAGGTAGATTTGAAATAATAAATGTACAATAAAGTAAAGAAATCATGCAAAAAATAATAAATGTTCCCGTTTTTATTTAAACCGGACAAGCCTAGTATATTTTATCGTTCTGTATCATTAAATTATTTTTTATTTACATTTTTTGTTGTATAAAATTGTTTTAAAGTATATTTTTTTTAAAAAATTGCATAAACCAGTCATGTTGTGACGTCAGAGGTTCAGAACTGCAATTACATACTAATAAACACACAAAAATCTGATGTGGCCAGCACATTACCTTCCCTCAGTTCCATATATTTTGTACAAATTCCAAACAGAAAGTTTCTTGCACAAGATTCCATATTTCAAGTACATTACCTTCTGTCAGTTCTATATATTTTTCGTACCTCCGTCCATTTTGACTAGTATTACAGAACTCAAAATCGTCCAGAAATGCGCTGTTGCTGACCTAGGCCGACAAAAGGAGTTTGCATTACTGTTCTGGTGATATGTCAACTTAAGATTATTTTCAACGCAAGAATTAGCAAAATGTTTACAAATTTTAGGGCTAAATCTTTAATTGTTATTACTTAAATAACTATATTTTGTCATAAAATAATAATATGCTCTCATTACTGACATCTCATATAGATTAATTATATGTTCCAACTTTAGGACTAGTTTGTTTTGTAACTACAACTAACTTCACGTGATACAATTAAGTTTCCGCCATCTGTCATTAAAAATATGCGAAAGTATATAAAATATATATAACTAATATTTGTATTTATATTTTCAATAGATATAAAATAATTACGCATTTTAAGCTCAAATGTAAATAATTATAATTAAACTTGCAATGCAAAACCAATAAAAATATATGTTCATTTTTTAGGTTATGTAACATAGAATAAAGTGTGGAGAAATATACGAAGGATTGATGAAGAAGTCGGTACAAAAAATCTTGTGTATCACACGCCTAGAAACTGTTTTGCGAGATCTCGTATTTGCAGGCCTCGCTTTCAGCACGGCCTATCAAAATTATCTCGCAAATGTTCAGTTTCTGGCCTAGTGATACGAATAACTATTGTACAAATTCCATACAATTTCATATACCTAAGAGATTGCACTTGACACTGACATCTGTCAATCAGCATTTTCTTAACGTAGTAGCGGTTTCCATGGTTATAGCGTAGCTAGCTGCTTTATGAAATTTATTTTTTTATAATTTTTTAACTATTTCCATTGAATATGCAGTGTAAAATGTAATCAAATCGTATAGCGCATAAAATATTATTTAATATTTATAATAACATTTTTTCAAGAAAAACTTAAAATTTTAAAATGAGGGTACTTCCGGTTGACCAATTATAACCAAAATCTAATCATCTCTTCACATGGATGCAAGGAATACGAAAAAATTATAATTTTTTGAATTGTAGTACTGGAGTTATCGGATTCGAAAAAATCGTCACACATATATGCGCACATACACACATAGGTACCTACATACATACAGACTTCATCGTAAAAATAGTAAAATCTTATTCAATGGACTCTAAAACGTGCTTATTCATCCAAAACATACCACGGAATTTTTTGACCAAAGATATGTAAGGAAGGTAAAAATATATAGATTATAAATTGAGAATATATATGTAATATATTAATATAACATCATTCTATTCATTTTTATAAATACAATTTTCATTTGTAATTTTTATTTCTCAAATTATAGAAACATTTACGCTACACGGACCGCTAGAATTATCTTTGTATAGATACATTTAGTATAAACCAGTAGAAAATATGAAGATAAGAAATAATCGTACAATTCCGGTATTATTTTTTCTGCCATAAAAACAGTATGACAAATTACCGTCAACGGTTAAAATGACATTTAGATTAGTCGTGCATTCTAGCCAAAAGAGATTTAACCACCGATTAAAAAGTATTTTAACGGTGCTTTAAATAAATGAGTCCACGCACCGCGACGTAAACTTCTTGTTCCGGTTTAGGGCGCTGTGTACCGGAAGCCGATTCGCAGAACTCGCAAAGCGATTATAATACCTACCTCTGCAGTATCCTGTATTCTTCTCTGTGGATACGTGCACCCAAGCCGAGTTTACATGTATTTTTCATTTTTATTGCTGTATTTTGTTAACCTCCAGTGAATTTCAAGCGATAGGTGGAACGGAAGTCATGAAATGGGAAGCATTTATACTTCTTGCAAGGCTCTATCTGTTATACAGAGCTAGGAGAAAATGGTTTAGTCTTACTGCTTTGATATTTGTCTTCGGGGGTCCTGCTCCTTTGATTTGGAGACATGTATGAGAAATATGTATGTTTGCCGTACCTGTTATGTGCATTATTTACTTTATATTCTTCGTAAATTTTGAAGGTATACTAAATCTCCTTTTTGTTTTATACATAAATGATATTACTGAATGCTTGGAATATTCAGAATCACTGCTATATGCTGATGATTTAAAATTATTTAAAGTAATTGACTACGTTTATCTCGACGTTTGAAGCCGCTTGAATTTAGTAAATCCCTTTTCAATTTTCGAAATAAACGATCGAGATTAATATTTGAAGCCGCTTGAAAATGTCAAGTCAAGCCTATAAAGTAACAGGTTTGGACTTATAAACGGCTTGACTTCTGTCGAAATAAAAGTGAAGATTCAAATAATGTAACTACGCATGCGCACATCCGCAATATGTTGCAGTGTTACTAAATTCATATCAGTTGTTGGTTGTTTGCATTTTATCTTATTTTATAAAAGTCGATGACATAAAACTTAGTAAAATTGTTGAAAAGCGAACTATTTGGAGTGATGAAGAAATACGTGTTTTTTAATGTTTTTGAAAGAGAAGACAAATAACAATATGACAATTTTTATATTTTGGGGTTATATATCCAGGATGAAATTAGATCGTATACCTCTCCCTGTCTGTCTGCAAAATCTAGTATTTAACTATTTTTTTTTAGTCGATACGAATTTAAAGAAGATTGAAAATAACTCAATCCTATTTTCAATCCGCTGAGATAAACCAATAGGATTTATAATATACTTGAAGCAGTCTCAAAGTGTAAAGTTATGTCTTACTCAATGAAGCATACTACAACTATTTCGTCTTACTGGATTGGTGACCTTAGTCTTGACAGAGTTAATACTCATAAAGACTTGGGAGTTATATTTCATCCCAGATTACATTTCGGGCCTCATTATTTAGAGAATACAGCCTATAAAACATTAGGTTTCATTACTAGAAATTCACGTAACTTCACTAATATCACAACTCTCAAGTCTTTATACTTTTCTCTAGTTAGATCCAAGCTTGAGTATTGCCTGATTATCTGGAATCCCATGTATCATACTCATAATATCAAAATTGAATGGGTACAAAGAAAGTTTCTACGATATTGCGCGATAAAATCTTCTCCTCTTTTTAATTCATTTACTCACAGTTACTCCGTGACTTTATCAAATTTAAATATGCAAACATTGGATTCTAGACGTAAGATTCGCGCATGCTTATATTTATATGAAACTAGAGATTCAGCATTTTTTCCATTCATGGCACTCTTAGTATAGCCATATTTTAATCAAAATTTAAAATAAAAAATCTGATGTGGACACCACACGACTTCCTTGTACACAAGACCAATATGAAGTATAGGCCCAAGTATATAATTGCACATATTTGACGTAATTTTACATTAGCATCTATTTTTTTATTTTTTTGTTATTTTTTGTCCTTAGCAAGCTTCATTACAAAAACCAAAAATTATATAAGTTTTAAATATACATATCTCGCTTATACAAAGGGCTAATTTAATAATACTTGATGTGCTAGACACAGAATTTAATTCTCTAAAATTATTATTTGAAGCACTTATTTCTAAAATCAAAATGAAACCATTTTATTGAAGAAAAACTGATAACACCTTCAGGTAATATGCCACTTCCGGTTAGCCTGTTTTAACCAAAATCCACTATGTTATTCCAATTGACATGAAAGTCTTATATACCAAATTTGAAAAGTGTTACATTATATTTAAAGATAGTTTTTCATTAAAATCTATTATAGGCTTCAAATAAAGTACCATTTCTAGAAATTATGTAATGACCAAAAAGGGAGGTGCACAACTAGATGTTATAGCAGTCCTAAATACAAAATTTCAACTTTCTACGGCTTACAGTTTTTGAGTTATGCGAGATACATACGCACGTACGCACGTACGTACGTACGTACAGACGTCACGACGAAATTAGTCAAAATGGATTCAGGGATGGTCAAAATGGATATTTCCGTGGAAATCTCAAAACCGAAATTTTTCGCGATTACAATACTTCCTTTACTTCGTACAAGGAAGTAAAAAGTTAGGTCCCGTATTTTAAGCAGCATTGGTCGAAAAAAAAATTCTTTTATTTAAATTTGGCTTGTGAAATAGAAATTGTTTGCCCTTTAACCATCTTTGTAGCTCTTATAGTTTTTGAGGTAGCAATGGTGGCCCATTTAAAATGAACAACCTGTATACCCATTGAATCTTTGAATTTCGAGAACAAAAATAAAATAAAACTTTGTATGTACCACGGGCATAATCAAGATTATAGCACTCGGGAAAATTAAAGATCTCCGCTACGCGTTGAGCTTTAAACATTCCCCTTGCTGCAATCTTTTGATTATGCCCTTAATACGTAAATAACTATTACAAAACTTTTGTGGCATACGTTACTTTGAATATATTTAAAATAAAATTCTATAAAATATGAACCTCAGATCTAATTCACAATAATGCTAGCGTATACTTCATATAAGATAAGATATATTATACTTAATATTAGTGATACGAAGCAAATGTGACACTGAACTTGAATTTAAGCAACACTTACATACAAATTTCCTTTACATTTATTTGTATACCATTAGCAAAAGCTTTTAAGGCAAAATGCTTATAATAGAAGATATATTGAATCAACAATGCAAATTTCCTTGTAGTCATTTATTAATATAAACAAAAGTTCATTTTCAATAACGCTCAGGATGTAAAACAAGCATCAGGTAACCTAGATGGTAAAACAATCTAAAACAAGCATTGTTCTCATTTACTTACAAGCCTTATTCGCGTATTACTATTCCATTCTCATTGGCCAAGGCAAACAGAAACAAATTATTACAAAGGATTTAACAAAACACATTAAACAAACCGTAGTGAAATTGATTAGGCGGGTCAGCGTATTAGCGAAGGAGCCTTGTTACAACACCGCGGTGTAGTTGGGGCTTCTGTAAGCCAAGCGGAGACCCTGAGACCCGAGGGTGATTCCTTTAACTTCTCTATTACCCTACACACCGCTAGAGGAAGCTTCGTGACTTTAGGTTATTTGTATTTTACCTAGCTTGGAACTTCCAAAATGACGATTATTCTACATTATTAAAATTGTTTCTGATTCCTACCAAATTTATAAATAAACTACTTTTATATTTTAATAGTAGTTATCCTTTTGTAGAAAATAATTTGGTGTAAAATAAATAAAAAAATATATCATCATGGCTTATTACTCATGGCTGGGTATGTCAATCTGCTTTGTACACAGATGTCGGTAATGATGAAATATAATTTGGTGTATATTTCTATAATTTATTTAAATGACAGCAACAAATTTTTGTGTTTTTACCTCCCGCTACCCTTGGTAAGGGAGGTATAGGAATCGTGCTAAAAATCACATATCGAGATTTAGGTAAATGACCACGTTTTAAGGTTCCTAGAATCCAATTTCAACATTTTCACGATGATGTATGTGTGTATGTGTGTGTGGATCCTCCACTCTAACTCAAATATTATTATTCAGAAAATTTTGAAATCTTGTATTTCGAACTTTTTCTGTAATGGAAAGAGCCCATTAGATTTTGGTGAAAATCGGATAACCGGAAATGGCACTTTACTAGATGCTCAAAATAGTTTTTCTTCGAAAAATACCTTTAAATGATATTTTTTCGAGATTAATATTATTATAAAAATTAAAGATTATTAAATGTTCTATAAATTTGAATGAATACTTTTTGTATATATAATTTATGGATAAATTTATAAAATTATCTGTAATTTAAATCCCAGAGCCTACGCTTTAAACAAACAAAACGCAGTTATTCAAATGTATGTAACTGACAGATAAATGTTAGTATCAAAGAACTAATCATAAAAAGAAAAAAGTAAATAGAACAATAGAAAAGGAATTCAATACAGTTTCCAGCGTAAGTAAATATATAGGTATGTATTTAGATTAGTAAAAATTAACGATTCACAAAAATGTTTAAGCTGATCCTCATTTTTGAACTAGTGAATGCTATTCTATCCCGGTATTTAAAATTTAATCTTCATTTTATTATATCTCCGGTGGCTCAATGTTTAGAGCAACGCCTCATAAGTCATGAGTGCGCTCGGGGCTCTGTGTTCGAATCCCACTAAGGCATAGATGTATGTGAATGTGAACCTACTGTGTAATTGTGATTTAATCCTGCTGAGGGGTTTAAAAAAGGTAGTTACTTGGATTAGTTTAGACTATATTTTAAGAAATAAACTGTCAAAATTAGAGTAAAATTCACTAAACTAAAAATAAGGATTTACTTAATCTTTTTTGTTACATGGGCTGTAAATGGCGGGAGGTATTGTGTTGGCCACACCAGATTTTTTCTGTGTATTTTGTTGTACGACATAAGTTGACATTTATGATAGAAAATTGAAACCAGAAACCAACCAGAAATAATGCATTCCATAGTCGTACTGTAACAGAATACTATCAAAAATACAACTTTGGCTTGGCATTGTATAAATAATGTAATTATTTCTGTATATACGATTATACAAATAGTACGGCTGTACAAAAATTTACAACTGAAACTATTTTAATATTATACGAGCCCACAGGTCCGGCCCAAGCTACAGGTAAGTCAGGCGACCTGGGGTGAAATTGGTTTTAAGGCGACGTTTTTTGAGACTATTTTTTTGCAAATAAATTAAGAATCAAATCATAAGTTTATTGACGAGTCGTCCAGTGTGTAGCTTTAATCATAATGCTGACAATTCCATTTGGAGCAAACTTAAATTAATTAAATCCTATTTATATTTTTTTACGTTATACTAAGAAAGAAGAAAGGTTACATTCGTTGGCGATTATATCAATTAAAAACAGTGTCATATCAAATACTGAAGAAGTAATTATTGTTCAGGAAAACTACTGAAAAATACCCCCAACATCAAAAAAAAATTCAACAAAAGCTTTTATACGGAATCCTGTACAGAAAACAGCCCCTCGCTAATTTGGAAAAAGGCGGCATATTTTGGTTTTTGACATTTTTCTTGTAAACGGTGATCCGTATCGAAATTTTATACAAAAGAAGATTCTTATATTTTTTACCTAGGATGAACCGTTAAATAGTTAAATTAGATTTTCCGAATTGCAAAATAATGAAAAGTATTTATACCGAGACTTATACCTACACTGAGAAATATTTTTTTCTTTTCCTATATACAGGGTTAAATCTTGGAAGAGTTATTTTGAAAGTCCGTTTGTTTGCAACCCAAAATACTAATGACAACAGATCATATTTAATAGTTCAATGTGAAAAATCGTTGATTTGCCCACATTGTATTTTTTCGATAAACTGATCACTGTGGTACCCGCCTCTAAACTCTTAATAATTTCGATCTTTTCTTTAGTCGATAAAGTTTTATTTTGGAGGTCACCCTAGCTTTAAATTGCAGTGCAAACTTAACTCAGTAACAGACAAAAATCTAATGAACAATGAACAGTAAACAGAGCAGTTCTTAGAGAATATGAAATCAAGGGATTCCCTCATTTAGGTAGCAGAATAAGTGAATATAACATCAAGGGATTCCCTCATTTAGGTAGCAGAATAAGAGTGCGTGAAATCAAGGGGTGCCCTCATTTAGGTATCAGAATACATGACTCTATGGGATTCCCTCATTTAGGTAACAGAGAACATGAAACCAAGTGATTCCCTCATTTAGGTAGCAAGAATCACTTTGCTGTTCGGATTAACAAGGCGTTGTTCGTATTATGGCTCCGAGTTGTTGCTGTTCGGATTACTGGAGGTACGGATTAGAGCATGTTTGAATTAAAGAGTTTAACTCACACTACATGTGACGTAGATTTTCCTGATAACAGATCAAAATTTTGTACGCAAAATAAAATAATAAACAATGTAGATAACTAATAAGAACATCCTACATCAATAAAATAAGAAATGAATCAGACATTGTTTTAAACCCTTAAAATTTCAGAAGAGTCTCGTCATCAGAGGCTTGAGGCCCCTAAAGCAGCACAATGTATGTTCAAAGCGTCCGCAAAACCAGGGTCGTTATATAAGTTTTTAAAATAAGTTTGAAAAACAAGTACTAGAACTCAAGTTCTATGCGTAAGGTATTGTTTTTGCAGGATTTTTCAAAAAAATTCTAAAAAAATCTGATGTGGCCAGCACATTACCTTCCGTCAGTTATATGAGGTATTTACGAAAATTCTACTGGTGAACTGTTACCGGTAAACAGCTTATAGCTACCGGAATCGATATTTTAAGAACGCAAGTGGTAAACAGGGTAGATCCATAACCTATGAAAAAATGTGAAAATTTGAAACAGGTTAGAAATTTGATGTAGTTAACAAACTGAGCAGAGTTCTATTTTGAACACATTTCCACTTTTAACGCGCGTGCTTCGCTTTGCATCAGTACCTTTTATTGAGATTAGATCCTTCACGAATCCGGTAGATGGATTTGATAGCTACTGAATAATTTTCGAACACGATAACCTTTTACCACTCGTGTTTCCGAACACAGTCGGTAGATGCGGTATCTACCGGTAGAATTTTCGTAAATGCGTAAGTATTTTCTATAAAATCCATACAGAAAGTTTCTTGCAAAAGATTCTAATTTTCTTGTATGTACATTACCTTTCGACAGTTGTATGTATTTTATACAAATTCCATACAGAAAGTTTCGAGCAAAAAGATCCTGTATTTCGAGTAAAATTATAACATAAATATACTACGAATATGTCAATTGCACTTGACACTGACATCTCTCAATCAGAATTTTCTTAATAGAATAGCTGTTTCTAGCACAGCTGGCTAATTTATGAACTTAATTTCTTTATAATTTTATAACTCTATATCCATTTAATATGAAGTATAAAATGCAGTCAAATCGTATAGAGAATAGAATGTTCTTTAATATTTATAATAACATTAAATGTGAAAAAATGATATTTAACATCGTTTTTTCAAGGAAAACTGTTAAAATCTTGAAATGAGGGTACTTCCGGTTGACCAATTATAACCAAAATCTAATCAGCTCTTCATATGGATGCAACGAAGAGGAATGCGAATGAATTATAATTTTTGGAATTGTAGTATTAGAGTTATCGTAGACGAAAATTTTGTCACGCACACACACACACACATTCACACACACACATACAGACATCGTAAAAATAGTAAATTCGTATTCTAGGGACCCTAAAACGTGCTTATTGATTAAAATCTCATCATCGAATTTTTTGACTAAAGACAATACCTTCCTTACCTAAAGGTGACGGAAGGTAAAAATGAATCTAATTTTCCACTCGGAAGACATCGTTTATCTTCGGGGTCCTCGGCGCAAAGTTCTTAATTTTCAAAGCATTTATCACGGTACATTATGTTTCAAAAACTGTGCTAATCTATTCGAACAAATCTGTATCAAAATCACATATTTGTTTATAAATAAAGCACATATTTGCAGTAGGTATTATAATTTTATTTGATTAATTCATTCATTAAAATAACATTCGAATAAATTGGAACAATCTCTTTACATATGCATTTATTCATTTCATCAAATAACTTATTGAAAAGTGCACATATCCTTTCAACAGCTCCTTTGGCACACACGAACCGATCGGTAATAAAAACAAGAGAAAACAATCAAATAAAAAGTTATGTAAGGAGAGAAGATGCGTGAGGAGCGCAATAGCAATGAAAGAAATAATTCAGGAGCATAAATAAGTTGCAGAGGAGGGCGCTGTGCATTAATTTCCAAGTTCGCGTTAAAAAGTCCACGATGCGTAGCATATCCGTTTCATCTCGTCCGTTTATAAATATTTAACATTTCCGGTAGGTTATGTTCATTTTATCGGGTGGACATTTTTCCCGCCGCAGGCCTTGTGTTTACTTTTCGTTCGTCTTTCGCAAATAAAGTTTGCCCCTTTACTATGGCTATTCGTTTGACACTTTAGTGTTTTGTTTGTAGGAATTTGCTTTGTTTGCATTTTATTTCGTGTTTGTTGTCAGCTTGTGTCGGTGTTTGATATGTTTGTTTGAAACTGCATATGCTGTTTGAAATATGACGTTTTGTTTAAAAATTTATATGGGATACAAAGTTTCCTATTGCGTTTATTTTTTGTTTATTTTTAGTTGTAAATATTGTTTTGGATATGTAATGTTATTTTAATATGCCAATGTAAATATATACAGTTAGATTTACTAATAAAACATACATACAACAGATTAAATTTGCATTTAAAATTTCCGGGCTATGAATATATTTCTTTTTCATTTTATGCATTCATTATTTTTACATTCTGTACATTGGAAATGAAAATAATATTGCTACTATTATTATTCGCAGTAATTTTATGTATAATTTAATGTCTAAATATTATCTATTAGTTTTAACATCTTTATTTTAATAGAATAATTAAACGGCGGCTCGTCAGGGGAGGCAAGCTGATCCTTATTTTTAGATTAGCGAATTTTATTCTAACTTTGGCAGTTATTTCTTAAAATATAGTATAATCTAATCCAAGTAACTACCAATTTTTATTAATCTAAATACATACCTACATATTTACTTATGCTAGAAGTGTATTGATTTCTTTTCCTATTGTTCTATTTACTTTTTTTCTTTTTAACTTTACTATTATTAATTTAAAATGATTAGTTCTTTGACAGTGACATTTATCTGTCAGTTACATACATTTGAATAACTGCGTAATTAAAGAATTTTGTTTCTTTAAAGCGTAGGCTCCGGGATTTAAATTATAGATAATTTTATAAATTTATCCATAAAATATGTACACAAAGTATTAATGTAAATCTGTAGAAAATTTAATAATCTTTAATTTGATGTAGTATTTTAAATTACAACGTAGCCATTGAATGGTGGTTATGGTTTTGTTAAATTGACTGTCATTGGAAATTATTTGAAAGAAAAATACATTAAATGGGTGAAATGAGGACCTTCCTTTAAAACGTATTCATTTGGAAGCACAAACAGCATCTTTGAATTTAATTTCGAAGCAAGTAACCACTAATTCGTTTCTGGTTTTCGTTTCATCAGCCGTACATGACAGCTGTCATTGTGTAAAGATAAGTTACCTATTTTAGCATATATGTTAATATTAATTTAAATAAATAAGTTTCATAATGTCAAATTATTTCAATAATACAATATTTTTGTAAAACTGCTTTTTATTTATGTAAAAAAAACACAGAAATCAGTAATAATTCCTCCGTGACTTCTAAAATATTCTCTCACGGAGTGACTAATGTTGTACATTAGTTATTTCAAATAACCATAGTAACAAGTATATTATGAGTCGGTGTTGGATAAATTAAATTTATTTTAAAATATATTTATTTAGTATTACTTTAAAACTTTGAGACATCTCATTGTGACTATTTTATTTAAATTATATTAATTTGACGCAAAAAATTGGAAGCTTGCATTCTAAATAAGTTGGTACCTACTATATGAATATTTTGTTTATGGAAAGTCGATTGAAAGAAGAGATACCTACTCGTATATCATTTAAAAGCGCCTGAGCTTTCGCGTAGAAAAAAGCTTTTAAAATTGTGTTTAATTAGTATAAGAGAATTAAAACGCAGAGTAAATTTACATGTTAAACATTTAAATAGCTCTAAATCGCAGATAAAATTTTTTATCGACCATTGTACGTACGGAATTTAAAACACATTTCCGTGATTCACGAAGATACTAGCAGCCGTCACATTTTTTGCTGCATTAAAATATTCCCTATCTCATATTAAATCAAATAAAGCTGACGCATTTGCTTTGACAGACGGTGGAGTTATCGCATAAATCACGGCAGTTGGAAGTGGAGCAACGGAAAGAACGGAACGCAGAGGTAGCAATTGAATAAAGTCATTTTAATTACATTGCATACCATTCCTTTCTTCCAGCCTGGTCAGAATCCTAATGACAATTCTTAATTACGGCAGCAAAAATTAACCTGTTAACTTTAATTAGTTCAATGATGCTAATTATCAATTATGGATCATATTCTCCGAACATTTTTATTGATAAAAAAAGCTATTTGAATTCTTATTGCATTTATTATAGTGTTGTCCATATATTTAGATTTACACTTAGAACAGCTAATGACGTCATGCCCCGCACCCGCACTAGTTTTTGTTACAACACATGCATAGTGTATTTTAAATGAAACATGTTACAAGAGTCCAGTAAAAGTTTGTTAGCTGTCACTGTCAAATAGAGGGGTTATGTACAATCACAACTGTTTATTTGTATAGGTATATTTACAAATGTAAGTTTCAAATAATTTTTCTCAAACTAAATTGTTTTAGGAACAAAATTTTTTGAACGCTACTTAAATAATCAACACCCAATTAGATATTACCTATACTTATTGTAAATGTACGAAAATAAAAATATAGTATTCATTTGTACATTAAATCAATCCGGCGTTCTTGCATAATAGCAAATATGTTGAAGACCGAAAGACTATTAGGCTGACGACTAACGAAACACGAATGGCAGGCAAGATGCTATAGAGTGCAGCGTGCCAGCCTGCCAGCGTGTAACTCAGCCATACTGAGTTCTCCCCACCACTCAATCGAGGCCCAGAAATTCTCACCCTCACGCCTCACGTATATTATATTATTACATTATAATTATTCCGATGCTTTTATTCTGCTATTTTACACTTGTAAGATTATATTATTTATATTTATATAATTCAAAAGAACTAATAAGGATTACTTACCAAGTATTTCACTTCAAAAGAACTAAGAAGGACAATATTATTTGCAAAAGTAATTATTGTAATATTTAATTAATATATTTAATTTTTTTCTTAAAATATATTAGTTCAGTTGTTATTCCCATTGTTGTAAATAGTTCGTATTGCTGTTATATATGTCTCTCCTTGGTTGTTGATATTTGTACAATTCTAAAATTCATGATTTATTAACAGCTATACCTTGTTTATATTTATAAATGTTTGGTTTAAAAATATGTGATAAGTAACAATACAATTAAAATAGAAATAAATAATAGTTTTAAATTTAAGAAAACATAAAAATAACAACAGTAACAATAAATAGTAATTACTAAATTGTTTTAAAAAAACTAATTGAAAATAATATAAATATACTTGTTTGAAGCAAGTATTTTATGCTGTATGCTGTAGAGCTTGCCGTGCGATTTGCTCGGAATGAGACAGGCCAAGTCACCGCTTGGCTCACCGGCAGTAGTGTAGGGCGTACAGAGGAAAAATTGTTCCGTCTCACTCGCACTTACATATTTCCAATGAGGACAGCACAATTTGGCCTCTTTATGTAAATTCGCGTGAAAATAACGCTATTTGAATGGTTATTTGGCATATTATAGTAACAATAATTGTTTGTGAGTTCATATAACTATTGTAGAACATTTTAATAAAAAAAAATATATAAAATTTTACAAATGTTTTGAATTTAAGAGGTGAGGCTATGCCTCATCTGAGGAATGTCAAATGCTCAGGATTTCTGTAAAGCGGTACTACAATTTGAAATATTTTTTTGACTTATGTACTTACATATGTAGTTATTGCGGAAACTGTATTAAGATCCATTCCATATAACTAGAGTTCTATTTACTATTTTCTTTTTAAAACGTTACTGTTATTAGTGTGAAATGATTAGTTCTTTGACAGTGACATTTATCTGTCAGTTACATACATTTAAGATATTAACTGTGTAACCAAGGAGATATGCTTGTTTAAAGCGTAGGCTCCGGGATTAAATTTATAGATAATTTTATGAATTTATCCATAACATATGTAGAAAAAGTATTAATGCAAATCTGTAGAAAAATTAATCTTTAATTTTTATAATAACATTAATCTCGAAAAAATAACATTTAAAGGTATTTTTCGAAGAAAAACTATTTTAAGCTTCTAGTAAAGTGCCATTTCCGGTCATCCGATTTACACCAAAATCTAATGGGCTCTTTCCATTACAGAAAAAGTTTGAAATACAAGGTTTCAAAATTTTCTGAACGATAGTATTTGAGTTAGAGTAAAGGATCCACACACACATACACACATACATACATACACACAGACTTCATCGTGAAAATGTTAAAATTGGATTCTAGGGAGCTTAAAACGTGGTCATTTAGCAAAATCTCGATATGCGATTTTTAGCACGATCCCTATACCTCCCTTACCAAGGATATCTGGACGTAAAAAAGAATTGGAGGGCTGCATTATAAAATTACAAAAGTTTTTTACATGAAAAAGTGAACCACAGTATTTTAAAAATGATATGTTTCACTTCTAAATTTAGGTTATGATAGATGTTGAATAATATCCAGTACAGTGCAGTACAAGTCCTCCCAAATACTAAATTGGCATGCCAAGTTTGTCCAACGTTGAATATTTAACTTGAAGATAACTAGTTTCAGTTTCTGTTTACCTGCAACGATATTTCATGCTACTACATCAGTTATGCTGACCGCTCATTAATTTTAATAAGTAAGTCTTGGATTCCTGACTTAGTGGGTATTTGGACTTTGAATTTGAATAAAGGACACTGATGTATAAAGAAAGTCTCTTGTCTCACCGTTTTACAATATTTGAGACCAAATTATAGTAACCAAGTAACTAATAGTAGATTAAAGGAAAGTGGTAGTTTTCCGGCGAGTGTAAAAGTTGAATGCACGAGCAAATTTATGATAATATGGCAAATACTTTAAAATTAGTTATTTAAATACCATGTGTGTGAACGCTTGATTCCCAGAGGAGTTTTTGGCGGCGCGAGCTTACGAACGTTGTCATAGAACGATTCCGTCTGGGAACCAAGTTCACGCACGTGGTTTGTACAATTTTTTTCGTACGAATAGTATAAAAGTAATAATTAGTAATTTGCGTACAAATAATTTAGTTATTAAAACTTTATTACATAACATTGCTTTGTAGCTTATTTCAGAGTGATGTGTCAAATTTAAAATCCAATTATTTTAATGTTTTTTTTTTTAATAATGTAGTGTTAATCATGGTATCTAAATAACTATTTATTATTTACCAAGTATTTCACTTGTACTATATAAACTTCATAAACTTGTTAAATTTCTAATTGGTAACGACCAAATATAGGTAACTAGACAAAACTTCATTTGGTTTGTTTTGATTTCGGCTGGGCAGACAGAGAAACTAGAGATAGAGATATGTCTTGTCTAGTACGAGTATTTCTCACTAGAGGTCACCACTGAGGCCACGTAGATTATCAGTGTTTAGTTTGAACGTTGCTCACTAAAGGCGCAAGTGTTCTTAGTTAAAATTTCGTGGTTAACATTTAAGGTTAACATTAAATAATTTATAAGGTTTAATATTAAAGAAAAACCAACGTGTCATTCACAAAACCACTACAACTACAAAACAAAGACAAAATACACATGCTTATACGTGGCCTCTAGTGAGTAATGTTCAAACTAAACACTAGATTATACACTGACAGTCTACGTGGCCTCTAGTGAGAAATACTCGAACTAGACAAGACATATCTCTATCTCTAGTTTCTCTGTCTGGCCAGCCGAAATCAAAACATTCAGTGAAAAGGGATAGGGAATGTTTTGTCTAGTTATATTTGGTCGCTGTTTTGTTACAATTTACATTACGTTTGTTGGTTATGTTTTACCGACTTCCCGAGTGCTCTGTCTTGCCGACTCCCGCCAAACAGAATTTTTGCCAATATTGTGAACCAAACCAAACTTCATTTTTTACCTTCCGTCACCTTTAGGTAAGGAAGGTATTGTCTTTGGTCAAAAAATTCGGTGGTGAGTTTTTAATGAATAAGCACGTTTTAAGGTCCCTAGAATACGATTTTACTATTTTTACGATGATGTCTGTATGTGTGTGTGTATGTGTGTGTGTGTGTGAGTGTGTCAGTGTGTGTGTGTGTAACAAAATTTTCGTCTACGATAACTCTATTACTACAATTCCAAAAATTATAATTCTTTCGTATTCCTCTTCGTTGCATCCATATGAAGAGCTGATTAGATTTTGGTTATAATAGGTCAATCGGAAGTACCCTCATTTGAAGATTTTAACAGTTTTTCTTGAAAAAACGATGTTAAATGTCATTTTTTCACATTTAATGTTATTATAAATATTAAAGAACATTGTATTCTCTATACGATTTGACTGCATTTTAAACTTCATATTAAATGGATAGAGAGTTATAAAATTATAAAGAAATTAAATTTCATAAATTAGCCAGCTATGGTAGAAACATCTACTATATTAAGAAAATTCTGATTGAAAGATGTCAGTGTCAAGTGCAATTGACATATTCGTAGTATTTTTGTGTTATAATTTTAGTCGAAATGTAGGATCTTTTTGCTCGAAATACATACAACTGTCGAAGGTAATGTATATACAAGAAACTTAAAATCTCTTGCAAGGAACTTTCTGTATGTATACCTACATACGGATTTACGAAAATTCTACCGGTAGATACCGCATCTAGCGACTGTGTTTGAAAACACGAGTGGTAAAAAGTTACCGTGTTCGAAAATTGTTCAATATCTACCAGATTCATCTACCGGATTCATAAGGAATCTAATCTCAAAAAAAGGTAGTGATGCAAAGCGAAGCGCGCGCGTTAAAATGGAAAGTAGGACTCTGCTGAGTTTGTTAACCACGTCAAATTTCTAACCTGTATCAAATATTTTCATAGGTTATGGATCTACCCTCTTTACCACTTGCGTTCTTACAATATCGATTCTGGTAGCAATAAAAAGCTGTTTACCGGTAACAGTTCTTCGGTAGAAGTTTCGTAAATACGTCATATAACTGACGGAAGGTAATGTGCTGGCCACATCAGATTTTTTTAAATTAAATTTCATTTAATATTCCACCTTTTTTATTACCTTCCGTCACCTTTAGGTAAGGAAGGTATTGTCTTTGGTCAAAAAATTCGGTAAGTTTTTGATGAATAAGCACGTTTTAGGGTCCCTAGAATACGATTTTACTATTTTTACGATGATGTCTGTATGTGTGTGTGTGTGTGTGTGTGTGTGTGTGTGTGTGTGTGTGTGTGTGTGTGTGTGTGTGTGTGTGTGTGTGTGTGTGTGTGTGTGTGTGTGTGTGTGTATGTGTGTGTGTGTGTGTGTGTGTATGTATGTATGTGTGTGTGTGTGTTTGTGTGTGTGTGTGTGTGTGTGTGTGTGTGTGTGTGTGTGTGTGTGTGTGTGTGTGTGTAACAAAATTTTCGTCTGCGATAACTCTAATACTACAATTCTAAAAATTATAATTCTTTCGTATTTCTCTTCGTTACATTCATGTGAAGAGCTGATCAGATTTTGGTTAGAATTGGACAACCGGAAGTACCCTCATTTGAAGATTTTAACAGTTTTTCTTGAAAAAACTATGTTAAATATAATTTTTTCACATTGAATGTTATTATAAATATTAAAGAATATTTTATTTTCTATACGATTTGACTGCATTTTATACTTAATATTAAATAAATATAGAGTTAATAAATTATAAAGAAATTAAATTTCATAAAGTAGCCATAGCTATGGAAACAGCTACTATATTAAGAAAATTTTGATTGAAAGATGTCAGTGTCAAGTGAAATTGACATAGTGTGTTTGTCTTATAATTTTACTGGATATATAGGATCTTTTGCGATAAATTGTATGGAATTTGCATAAAATATATGCAACTTCCGAAAGGTAAAGTACAAGAAATATAATCTTTAGCAATAAGGAACTTTCTGTATGAAATTTGTACAAAATACATAGAACTGACGAAAGGTAATGTGCTGGCCACATCAGATTTTTATTATTAAGCGAAAGAATGTTTGACAAAATATACTTTCTTATTATAAATATATTTCTTTAAGAAATGCTTTAGCAATAGGAGTGTTTTTTTCCAAAATATCCTGGTCGCTTATCTGGTGGAAATTTGGGAAATTGACGTTTCGGACGTTGCTTAGGCAATACGAAACAATATATTTCAATGCATGAGTACGAAATAATATTTTACATTACAAGTCAGATCGAAATAATAATGGTAATCATATTGTCCAAAACAAAACCAATAATTGTACGTATTTTGTTATGCACTACAAATTATTATATCTACTTTGAGTGGCATGTTAATTTAAAATGATCGAGTAAACAATTTTTTGGTTTAAAGGGCATTGCAAAAAATCCTAATAACGCTGTAGAATAATATTGTAAATTTCCACTAATTATCTCCGGCTTCCAGGCGGGTGAACTTGAAGCCCTTGCTCAGAGGGCGAGTTGCGTTCCGTGTATAGCCGGACGTTCGACGTCATGTCGTCCGTGACGAAGAATCCCCCAACCCCCTCGCCAATTTAAGCGGAGGCCAACGTACAATGTATAGCATAGCGCTGGGCTGCTCCCTGCTCCTGCCTCAGCTTCTACTCCTGCTAAAATATTCATTCCTTCGACTTGAGAGGCCACTGCATCAAATATGAATGACCACGTGTATTTCATGGCAGGGCGGTAGCACAGGCCCGGCCTGGCCCGCGAGGATTCCGTTAATCGAATTCGTTGTCATCGGACGTAATGGCATATTTGCGGCACGGAACAGCCTCGGCTAATTTCAGCCACACATGTAACGCGGCTCTCAATGTCTCTCTAGGGCTCTTTTCAGTTGTGGTGGAAACCAGGTCCGGGTAGATTCAATTCCAGTTCTTGAACTATCCCAGTATTCGGTTAGTTGAATGTATAACTAACCGGTTCTTTAATCCAAATCTAAAATTAACTGGGCTCATTATCAGAACCGAAACAAACCGGTTCTTGGCCTCGGAATCGAAACAGTTCTAATAATCCCATTCATCGGCGTCCATACAATGTTTTTCAGGGGGGGGGGGCAAAGTCAAGAATACAAAAATATAATATACTAAAAATAAGTTTGTTCTTAAAAATGTAAAACAACATAAATATTTATGGAAAAAATTACAGTAATAGTACATTACTAACCGAGGTGGAAAGTGTTTCATTACTGTCGAGGGCGAAGATAGCTGACCAAGGCGCGAAGGTTAACAATAACTAACTACCCAACTTTTTAAAAGTCAGAAATCGTTATATTACCAACTGATTGTGAATAAACAACATTACCTACCTATTCTTTTTCCGAAAATGCTAATTTAAAATTCCTTGCATCTTTGGCAAATTCATTTAGAACTTCGTCTATATATTTTTGTTTATTTTCGCTTATGTAATCGCGATGGAGGCTCATCATACATAAACCATCTAGCCGATCTTCGCTCATAGTAGATCTAATCCATGTTTTCACTCTTCTTAGAGTGCTAAAAGATCTTTCCACAGTGCATGTAGTTGGAGGAAGACAAATTAAAATTTCTAAAGCTTTGGAGATTGCTGGGTAACATGTACAATGTTGTAAAAGTTCTGTTACAGGAGTTTCTTTAGTAATAATCATTTCTTTATTTGAAACCCAATATTCGTGCCATGCTAAAGGTTCTACAAAAAAATTGTTAATTTTATAATATGAATGAATCTCTTGAGCTAGTTTAGTAAAATTATTATAGTTTATTTGTTTTAAATTAATCGGATGCAAATTATAGAGCAAAAAGGCAACATTATCATCTTTCGAAAACCGCTTTTTAAAAATATTCTGGCACAGAATAGCTTCGTAGTTTGCACGGTGAATTTGTCTTCCACCACTAGCGACTCTCGGCATTTTTAATTCAAGATCAAAATTTTGTGCAACTTCTTCAGCGCTATTAAATAGTTCAGTAAAAATTATTTCTAAATCAGAGTTCCCATGTTTATTAAATATATCCAATAAGTGATTAATATGTTTCTGTACAGCTAGCATATCAACAGAAATACCCTGCAAAATATTTGTTACGGGTTCCAGAAGTGCCGAATATTTAGAAATTATTTTAAGGGAAACAATAAAATAGCTCTCAACAGTAGCACTTGATAGTTGTTGTGCTCCTAATAGTAGCACGATTAACTTCATCTATGGTATTGGTAATATTTTTATTTATAATTTGTACTGCGGATGTATCTTTTAAATTATGTGCGCGCGAAGCTTACGCTAACTTCATGATGAAGATTTGAACGTTAGGAAACAGAACGAAAGAAGAAAACAACAGGGCGATGTAAGGACATTAGGATGCGACATAAGTAGCCGTGGCAAAACAATTAAAAATGGTAACTTTGCTTTTAAAATTCTTAAAATTAGAGAAAAGCCAGGAGAGGGGCCAAGCGCCCCCTCTTGACAACCCCCCCCCTATGGGCGCCTATGATCCCATTGCTTTCTTCTTTAGCCGTTTAGTTTTGTTTTGTACACGCCATATTTATTCTTCATCTTCTTCGCGTTTATTTCTGCGCCACTGCAAATGTTTTCTTGGTTACTTTTACCTTCGCTAATTTCTACGCCGGTGGAGTAGAAATAAAATAAATAAATATCCATAGAAACTACATAGTATTAGCAAATAAAAAGAAAAGTAGTGAGTTTGAAAAAAAAATTTTATGTGTCATTCGGAATAAAAGTGTCTTTGTGTTCCTCGCATGCAATTGTCCGACTCGCTTCCCTCGTCGTGCAAACTTCCTTGTTCGCCACACAAAGTATCACTTTTACTCCTAATAACACAATATACTATTTCATGTCATTGCTGTTCTTTCTATGTCGTTTTACCTTCCGACACCTTTAGGTAAGGAAGATATTGTCTTTGGTCAAAAAATTCGGTGGTGAGTTTTTGATGAATAAGCACGTTTTAGGGTCTCTAGAATACGGTTTTACTATTTTTACGATAATGTCTGTGCGTGTGCGTGTGTGTGAGTACGTGCGTGCGTGCTTGCGTGTGTGTGTGTGTGTGTGTGTGTGTGTGTGTGTGTGTGTGTGTGTGTGTGTGTGACAAAATTTTCTAATGCGATAACTCTAATACTACAATTCCAAAAATTATAATTCTTTCGTATTCCTCTTCGCTACATCCATGTGAAGAGCTGATTAGATTTTGGTTATAATTGGTCAACCGGAAATACCCTCATTTGAAGATTTTAACAGTTTTTGTTGAAAAACCATGTTAAATATAATTTTTTCACATTTAATGTTATTATAAATATTAAAGAATATTTTATTCTCTATATGATTTGAATGCATTTTATACTTCATATTAAATGGATACAGAGTTAAAAAATTATAATGAAATTAAATATCATGTATATTAGCCAGCTATGCTACGAGTATAACTCTGCTATATTAAGAAAATTCTGATTGAAAGGTGTCAGTGTCAAGTGCAGTTGACAGTATGTTTGTGTTATAATTATACTGGAAAAATAGGATCTTTTGTTGGAAACTTTCTGTATGAAATTTGTATAAAATACATATAGAACTGCCTTAAGGTAATGTAGAAGAAATAGAATCTTTTGCAAGGAACTTTCTGTATGACAAAATACATAGAACTGACGGAAGGTAATATGCTGGCCACATCAGATTTTTTAAATATATTTATTGAAACTACCGTTTTAAGACAGTAGGCCCTGATTTTATTGAGAATTCATTGCAGAAAATGTTGTAAACTGAATGATTAATTGGATGAATTAAAAATACACACCCCTTTCATTTTTACAGAAGTAGAAACTCCTTTTATTTTGTTTTGATGAAGTTGGCATTTATTTCTGGTAGAAAATTCATCACGGGGTACATTCATCCTAAGAAAATTAACCTAACTTAACCTACCCTAAACTAACCTAACTCAAAGTAACCTACTCTAACCTAGCATAACATAACCGATAAATATTCTCGTGATGAAATTTTATTAGATTAATTAGGACGCAAAAAATGAGAAGAAAACTTTATTTCGAGGCTCTAGTTTACGAAGGTCACGTTAGAATTATTGAGAGTAACAAGACCAAGGAAAACAAAATTTGCACTAATTTTAAACAGCTATATTTAGTTTGACAGCTTTAGCAGTTGTTAAATCGCCGGACATTAATTTAACAACTCTGCCAATAAAATTATAACACAAACATACATGTCACAATTTTTTAAATTATATTAGCTGTTTTCAGTGTTTTTGCACAGCTGGCTGCTTTATGAAATTTAATTTCTTTATAATTTTTTACCTCAATATCCATTGAATATGAAATATAAAATAATGTAATCAAATCATATAGAAAATAATATATTCTTTAATATTTATAATAACATTAACAGGCTTATTGTGTAAAAATATCGTTATATAACAACTATCATTATTTATAAATGGAACGATGTGATCCTCAACGACATTTTGTAAAAATCGTATTCACTAAGTAATATCGTTATAAACGTCCTCATACCGTTTGTTACAACAACTTTAGTAATTTTTTTTTAGAAAAGTTAGTAGCTATTATTGGAAATTAAATTGTCATTGTAATGTCATTTTGTAAAAAAATATCAACATTTTTATTTTAAATATTATTTCTTTATTGAGTAAAGAATATTTGTAAAAAAGGGTTATGGTTGTTAATTATATATTTGATGCATGAATAAATGTTTTGTTACCTATTTTCCATTTCTTCCTGTACAAATATAAATAATACATTAATTAACCCTTCCATTTGCTAACATTTGACATTAACGCAATGAATAACGACAAGTGAATCCTTATCGTTCACGAACTACTTAAAATAACGACAATACGATTTCATTATAACGACATTGGTTTTACAGAATACGCTTTTTGCAAATTATCGTTATTTAACAACTCTTTCACCATAACGATACGTTATGATATAACGACATTCTTACAGAATAAGCCAGTAAATGTGAAAAAATGATATTTAACAGCGTTTTTTCAAGAAAAACTGTTAAAATCTTTAAATGAGGGCACTTCCGGCCGACCAATTATAACCAAAATCTAATCAGCTCTTCATACGGATGTAACGAAGAGGAATACGAAGGAATTATAATTTTTAGAATTGTAGGGTTGGAGTTATCGACGGAGAAAAAATCATCACACACAAATACACACGCCCACACACACACACACATACACATACACACAGACATACAGACATCATCGCAAAAATAGTAAAATCGTATTCTAGGGACTCACGTGCTTATTCATTAAAAACTTACTATCGAATTTTTTCACCAAAAACAATACCTTCCTTACCTAAAGGTATGACGGAAGGTAAAAAGATTGGTTAGGAGCTTTTAAGAAGAGAAAGGAAAGAAAAAGAGGAATAATTAAAATAAAATTAACTCTTAAACTTAACTACTGTTTAAATCAGTGTATTGATATCAGCAACTACTCCTTCTAGAATCGAATTCATGGTTCCAGTCTATCTTAGATATTGACAACTTTACTTTCTTCGCTGGAGCCAGTCCTGTCATCCACCGCTTGATAGTTATCGTGTTTCTCCTCTGTTTATCACAACCTCCTTCCTGCTGAAGCCCTAGCAGGAGCAAGACTTTCTATTAGGGGCACTAAACTTCAAACTGTCAGTGTGATATTGACTTCACTTAACTGCCACATTAATATAAATAGTAAAAGTTAAGGAGACAACATTAAAACTAACTCTAAAATGTTTACCCCGATAAAAAGAGTTCTCGTTAACTTACAACACTTATAGCTTATAGTCCGCGTCTTATCCCACCAGTTTATCAAATATTTATCAACGTATAAACTTATATGCTGCAAGTACATGTCACATAAAGTAGTCATTTTCTTACCGAAAAACTTTACCTAGTGGGTAGTGTTTCTAAAAAGTTTTTGTTTAATATTCCTGACAACGCAATGTTGATAAAATACACGGTATGGATATATAGTTTTAAGACCTTATAAATAAGACAAAAGCCGTTATATCATAAAAATCACAATGAGCCTGTTTCACATTTTTCAAATAGTATTTTAAATGAAAGTTTATGCAATATTTTTCTTATTAATCATATATTTATTAATATTTTGTTATTATTTTCGTAAATAATTAAATACAAATATTGGCGCCAAAAATCGTCATGAAAAACAACCGTAAACAAACGTAAACCCCGTCACTTTTCCTTTACACGTACGTGGAAATAAAAATAAATCATTAGGTGCCAGGTCTAGATTATACAGCGAATAACCCATTGTTTCAATGTTTTGGGCATTTAAATAATCAGTCGTTCGAGCAGCAGTGTGACTGTGTCTTGATGCAAGATAATCCTTACCCGTGGACGGTTTTCGCGAACATTTTGGAGAACTTGAGGCAAACGAACGGTAGTGTACCATTCAGCATTAAGAGTACGACGATCCTCCAGTGATACAGTGCAAACATATCCAATAATTCCAAAAAATGTGGCGACCATCTTTTTGTTTCGACTTTTTCGCGAATAATTTTTGTTGGAGCCGACTCATTCTCAAAGAACCAAACTGCCGACTGTTGCTTTTTTTACCTTCCGTCACCTTTAGGTAAGGAAGGTATTGTTTTTGGTCAAAAAATTCGGTGGTGAGTTTTTGATGAATAAGCACGTTTTAGGGTCCCTAGAACACGATTTTACTATTTTTACGATGATGTCTGTATGTGTGTGTGTGTGTGTGTGTGTGTGTGTGTGTGTGTGTGTGTTTGTGTCTGTGTGTGACAAAATTTTCTAATGCGATAACTCTAATACTACAATTCCAAAAATTATAATTCTTTCGTATTCCTCTTCGTTACATCCATGTGAAGAGCTGATTAGATTTTGATTATAATTGGTCAACCGGAAGTACCTTCATTTGAAGATTTTAACAGTTTTTCTTGAAAAAACTATGTTAAATATCATTTTTTCACATTTAATGTTATTATAAATATTAAAGAATTATTTATTCTCTATACGATTTGAATGCATTTTATACTTCATATTAAATGGACATAGAGTTTAAAAAATTATAAAGAAATTAAATATCATATATATTAGTCAGCTTTGCTATAACTCTGGAAACAGCTGCTACATTAAGAAAATTCCGATTGAAAGGTGTCAGTGTCAAGTGCAGTTGACAGTATGTTATAATTCTACTGGAAATATAGGATCTTTTGTTAGAAACTTTCGGTATGGAATTTGTATAAAATACATACAACTGTCTTAAGGTAATGTAGAAGAAATATAATCTTTTGCAAGGAACTTTCTGTGTGACATTTATACAAAATACATAGAACTGACGGAAGGTAATGTGCTGGCCACATCAGATTTTTAGATCATAACACTATACCTATGTTTCGTCACCTCTAGTGATGTTGTACACCAAATGAGACGATTCATTGTCAAAGCAATCTAGTGTAGATCTGCACCATCTCAAACGGTTTTCTTTTTGACTGGAGTCAAATTGTGGGGAGTCCAACGAGAACAAAGCTTACGTACCATCAAATGTTGGTGTAAAATAGAATCAATTGCTTTCACATCAATCTTTAAAGTTGCTTGAATATTCTTGACAGTAACATGCCGGTCCTCTTTAATCATGAACAAGACCAATATTCTTTTCGGTAACTACCGTTTTTGGCTTAGGAGCTCGAAAACTGTCATTTAAGGAAATTCGACCATGCTGAAATGCATTGTAACACCGCTTTACGGTACCTAAGGAACACGACTTGTCACCAAACACTCGATGGATTTCCTTAAAAGATTCTTGACTGCTTAAGCCACGCTTGAAATTGTAAAAAATCACAGCTCAATAATAATCTTTGCTCAATTCCATGATTTCTTGGGGAAATGATTACTTAAAAATTATGTATTGAAATAACATTCAATTATATTTAACAACCGTCACTATAATTAACCTTGTAAATAAGTATATTAAAATGTCAAACAAAATTCTCTAAGACCCAAACTGCCGACTATTCCTTTTATTATGAGATCATAAGCACTATACCTATGTTTCGTCACCTGTAGTGATGTTACACCAAATGAGACGATTCATTGTCAAAGCAATCTAGTGTACCATCTCAAATGGGTTTCTTTTCGATTGGAGTCAAATTGTGGGGAATCCAACGAGAACAAAGCTTACGTACCATCAAATGTTCGTGTAAAATGGAATCAATTGCTTTCACATCAATCTTTAAACTTTCTTGAATATTCCTGACAGTAACATGCCGGTCCTCTTTAATCATGTTCTGAATAAGACTAATATTCTTTTCGGTAACTGCCGTTTCTGGCTAAGGAGCTCGAAAACTGTCATTTTAGCAAAATCGACCGCGCTGAAATGCATTGTAAAACCGCTTTACGGTACCTAAGGAAAACGACTTGTCACCAAACACTCGATGGATTTCCTCAAAAGATTCTTGACGGCTTAAGCCACGCTTGAAATTGTAAAAAATCACAGCTCAGTAATGCTCTTTTCTCAATTCCATGATTTTTTGGGGGAAATGATTACTTAAAAATTATGTATTGAAACAACACTCAATTATATTTAACAACCGTCACTATAATTAACCTTGTAAATAAGTAGATTAAAATGTCAAACAAAATTCTCTAAGATCCAAACTGCCGACTATTGCTTTTATTATGAGATCATAAGCACTATACCTATGTTTCATCACCTGTAGTGATGTTACACCAAATGAGACGATTCATTGTCAAAGCAATCTAGTGTAGATCTGCACCATCTCAAACGGTTTTCTTTTTGACTGGAATCAAATTGTGGGGAGTCCAACGAGAACAAAGCTTACGTACCATCAAATGTTCGTGTAAAATAGAATCAATTGCTTTCACATCAATCTTTAAAGTTGCTTGAATATTCCTGACAGTAACATGCCGGTCCTCTTTAATCATGTTCTGAATAAGACCAATATTCTTTTCGGTAACTGCCGTTTTTGGCTTAGGAGCTCGAAAACTGTCATTTAAGGAAAATCGACCACGCTGAAATGCATTGTAACACCGCTTTACGGTACCTATGGAACACGACTTGTCACCAAACACTCGATGGATTTACTCAAAAGATTCTTGACGTCTTAAGCCACGCTTGAAATTGTAAAAAATCACAGCTCAATAATACTCTTTGCTCAATTCCATGATTTTTTGGGGGAAAGAATTACTTAAAAATTATGTATTTAAACAACATTCAATTATATTTAACAACCGTCACTATAATTAATCTTGTAAATAAGTATATTAAAATGTCAAACAAAATTCTCTAAGACCCAAACTGTCGACTATTCCTTTTATTATGAGATCATAAGCACTATACCTATGTTTCGTCACATGTAGTGATGTTACACCAAATGAGACGATTCATTGTCAAAGCAATCTAGTGTAGATCTGCATGTGCCGACACGGGTAATACGATTTTAGAAACTATTTTTACGTTGCTCGCGCCGACGTTATTTACATTTATTACATTTGTATTTTACATGTTTGAAATAGCAATCTATGACTTTGTTATTTTATTTTTACTGTTATGTATATTTTTTATTCAGTTGTTATATATTTTTATTAAAATTGACATGTCATTCTCTACTCTACTATTTATTATTTTATATCTTATATACTCTCCATTTATTTATATATTTATACAATAAAGTAACGAATAAAGACTTCATCGTCTTTTCATGCACCATCTCAAACGGTTTTCTTTTTGACTGGAGTCAAATTGTGGGGAATCCAACGAGAACAAAGCTTACGTACCATCAAATGTTCGTGTAAAATAGAATCAATTGCTTTCACATCAATCTTTAAAGTTGCTTGAATATTCCTGAAGTATCATTCACAACAAAAAAAATTAAGGTAGCCGTAGAATTAGTGGCAGTGGTAGTCGCCTGGGTAAAAGATTGAATGCGTTATAGCAAACGTATTCGTTCACATCCAGAAATTAAGAAAATTAGTAGTACCGCACTGACAACGGCAGCGGTAGGAGTTTGCAAACTCCAAACTTCTACGTTGCCACTACGCTACCGCTTAATTTTTTTGAGAGTTTTGACGTTTATTGACATCTGATTTCTAATTTCATCAGATAAAATGAGCAATAGAAAAAGGATCATTTGGTGATGTGCCTCAGATGTTGCGCTATAGAAACAAATAAACGCTTATTTCAAAGGCGATTTGCGCCCACGCATTTACTTTTTTAGAAATAATTTTAAATTCCCTTAATTTCTTCGCTTATCTCACACAATGGAGTGAATAAGACCAATATTCTTTTCGGTAACTACCGTTTCTGGCTTAGGAGCTAGAAAACTGGAAAATCGAACACGCTGAAATGCATTGTAACACCGCTTTACGGTACCTAAGGAACACGACTTGTCACCAAACACTCGATGGATTTCCTCAAAAGATTCTTGACGGCTTAAGCCACGCTTGAAATTGTAAAAAATCACAGCTCAGTAATGCTCTTTTCTCAATTCCATGATTTCTTGGGGAAATGACTGACGTTGAGATGATTACTTAAAAATTATGTATTGAAATAACATTCAATTATATTTAACAACCGTCACTATAATTAACCTTGTAAATAAGTAGATTAAAATGTCATAAAAATTTGTTTCACAATATCATAGCCTGCTAGATAGGCTCAGTAGAAAGAGAACAGCCCTCGTATTTATATCTGTATTTCATTCAACTCTTTTTATTTCTTGCGTTAATTACATCTTACACAGTTTTTTAATTAATATCCAGTTTTATCTTTACAGCCAAACTTGTAAGTTTCATTTCAGTTGAATTTGAATCTACGTAAAGTTCTATCTAAAAGCCAAGTGCGAATATAATGAGACCTCGTATTTGTTTACGCAAAGAACTTGACTCTATTCCAATATAAGCAAGTTTCGTGTATCACGGGATCCTTTCATCCTAGCTGTTGTGCCTTCGCCCTTTGCCCCGCAGGGCTCTTGACGCTGCCGCCACCGGTGACGGCACAAGAGCCCTCAGCGAACAATGCTGCCAACATACGCAGCGCGACGCGAAAGTCCCATCCACGGGATTTTTATTCGGAAATTTTAATAAGAGGGGATCAAGTGATCAATAAGTAGTTTTTATTTCGCCGAATTTATTGGAGATGATTTTGATTGTACTTCGGATTGGAGGAATCTGTAAGTGCATTTAATATTGTCTATTTTATACAAGGGTAGATGAAAAGTTCGTGACCTATCAGAATGAGGATAGTTCCGCGCAGGGCCGACCCAAGTTACAGGCAAGCCAGGCGACCTTCTGGGACGAAATTGGTTTTAGGGCGACATTTTTGAGACCATTTTTTGCAAAATAAATTAAATACCAAATTATAAGTTTATTGACTCGTCCAGTGTGTAGCTTTAATCATAATGCTGACAATTCCAGTTGCAGCAAACTTTTATTAATTAAATCTTATTTATATTTTTTTACGTTATACTAAGAAAGAAGAAAGGTTAAATTCGTTGGCGATTATATCAATGAAAAACATTGTCATATCAAATACTCAAGAAGTAATTGTCGTGCAGGAAATCTATCGAAAATTACCCCAATATGAAAACAAAAGCTTTTATACGGAATTCTGTACAGAAAAATACACTGATGCAACAGCCCCTTGCCAATTTGGAAAAAGGCGACATATTTTGGTTTTTGATATTTTCCTTGAAAACGGTGATCCGTATCGAAATTTTATACAAAGCAAGATTCTTATATTTTTTAACTAGGATGAACCGTTAAAGAGTTAAATTAGATTTTCCGAATTATTTTGAAAGTCCGTTTGTTTGCAACCTAAAATACTAATGACAACAGACCATATTTAATTGTTTAATGTCAAAATGACAGAACCAGCACTAGACAGGCAAAACAATCGTGAATTAAATATTATATTTTTTAAGAGAGGAAGCTAGACGCTGTTGTAAATTGTATTTCGGGTTGCACACAAACGGACTTTGAAAGTAACTCTGATATTAGACAAAAATAATGCGACTCTGTAGAACCCAAAAGAAAAAAATTATTTGTATTTTAAATATCAAAAATATTTTCATGTCACTTTCACTAAGTGCTAATTCTAAACACTATTTCAGATTTAAAACCAGTAGTTTTAAGGGTCCAACCGATTACTATTTGTAATTACTAATTGTAATTTATAATTCAGCACCTCTGAACGCAGCTTAATAAACTTGTTTATAAGGTAAAATTCTGTAAAAATGCTTACGTTTACGAATAGCGAGTACACAGACTTTGTAATTACTTACCTATGGTTTATTTATTTATATATTCGTATGTGTACTACAATTTATTTTGTGGTTGGCATAAGACAGTATGTCTGTTCGTTTCGCTACTTTGCGTCTACGGTTTACCGCCGCCTCCATACAAAGTATAGACGAAAGGTAGCGAAACGAACAAACCTATTATCATGGAGTTGCCAACGCATTTAGACGGAACGTTTCAAATCATTCTGTTCCTAATATTCGTACATTTGTTAATCTTGTACATATTTATCACAATACGGAGTGTCACATATGATAATTTAAAAAAAGCAACAGTTATATCCATACCATGTGAGTCTTTATTGTGCACAATACACATATCTGAACTAGAGGTGGGCGCGGGCCGTGATTTTGTCCGGTCACGATGGGTCACGACGTGACCCGCGTGATCGTGAGTATAATTTAAATTTTGCGTCGTGATTGGACGTGAGCGTGAGGCACTAAAAAATTATCGTGCGTGATCAGGCGTGATTGAAATTTAATCGGTCTTGAGTACAAGTTTTCTTCTATTTTTTATTTAAAAAATTGTCAATTTCCATCTTTTACTTTACATTCTTTTTATCATTATTATGTCCAAATATGTCATCATCAGTATTTTTTTGCATAAAAATAGTGTTATTGTTGTACCCAAAATTGTTGCTCCGATTTCACTAAAGATATACAAATCTTTTAAGCCCGTTTGACACGATTATAATTTTGTTAACAAATTTGTTACCAAATTTATAATGATATTTCTGAAGGAATAGAACAACCTATTTATACATAAACATTCGTATCCAATTAAATCAATCTGTTACCTAACTTATTACCAATTTGTTAACAAATTTGATAACAACTTATGACTGTGTTAAGTAGGCTTAAATGTACATAGAAACAATAACGTGACACGAACGTGACCCGCCGGGCGTGATCGGGCGTGAGTGCCAAAATAAAATCGTGAGCGTGAGTGATCGTGAATAAAACATAAAAAGTCGTGCGTGATTGGTCGTGATTACATTTTTATTCCTTGAGCGTGCGTGATCGTGAACAAAAAGTTACTCACGCGCCCACCTCTAATCTGAACAGACGAAAATACTCAGCTGTAAAAAAAATCACTAAAAAATGTTTGGGCGGGAACAATAAATGGACGACTAATTGACCTCGTTTAAATGGACAAGAGTGTGTACTTACATTTTTTGCATAACGTACATATTTAAACTGTTATGATTGTCGACAACTCATCCCATAACCTCTTAAGTACTCGAATTTGTTACATCAACATCCATTCTATATCTATCTTGTTCTCGTTGTTTGTATGAATATTACTCAACGGTGATGACGTCTCATATATTTTAATGTAGTTTTTTTCGAATTCTATTATAATATTTAATGTACTTTTGTTACCAAATGTTCTCATAATAATGTGCAGATGTGCATATGTTGTTAATGTGCCATTCGAAAATGCAACACAACATTTGTACTATTATAGTGTAGTATATGTACTTTAACTACTTCTCATTAATATTTGAGCAGCTTCGGAAAGATTTTACCGTTCTCGGGGATTAAATCTTAAAATATTTATTGAGAGAGTAATGGATGAAAAAGTGTTTCTTGGATTGGAGTTTGGTAATTACGTTAAACGTTGCTAACCATTTTAATATGCATGAACAAGCAAATGTGGCGAATGTAAAGTGGGATTTCATAATGAATTCAGTTCCTATTTAATAATGAATCCAGAACTGTACAACGAATCGGACTAAATTTCTAGTCAGCTGGGATTATTTTAGCGCTAAAATTGACAATTTTCCTCTTTACACATTCGTGAAATTACCCATGCGCAAAAACCAATACCCAACAAACTAAATCGCTTATGACTATCATCCGTAATTCTCATTATTGCAAACGCAAATATACTTGCTAATAATTAATAAATATCTGCGCATTTCGCATACATTTCAGTAGATTACATATGCGGAACCAACAACTCACCAACCATTCACTTCAGTCAAATGTGACAGACTAATGCCCATTTGCACCGGTATTCTTTATTTGTTCCCCTTAGTTAAGCGCCCCTTAGTTGGTAAGTTGCCCTTAATCTTAAATGGTTTGCACGAATGGAATATAGTTATCGCTTACATAAGGGTAGCTTGGAAGAAGTATAAGAAGAAATTCTAGTATCTTTTCATTTTCGTATTATCACAGATCACAAATATTAATTAATTTGTGCTCTGTGGTATTATATTATTCTAGTAATTATTATGTCAAATGTGATTGGATATGTTAAAAACCAGGGGAAGGAAACCAATTCCTATTGAAAGTGTTGTGTTAGATATCTTTAATTCGAAACTATAAGAGGTTTTGAAAATATATTCGATTGTGATAATATTAAGGTTCGTGATATCAATATACGAGTATTATACACAGTAAATATGGTACATTTTAAATTATTTCAGAATATCAGATCATCGAATGCCAAAGAACCAACGAGCTCTATCGATATTATGGCCGTATTATTGTGAAAACAATAAAGCTAAATCTGTAAAACAACTGACATCTATTTGTGTTGTTCAATATAAAATTATAGAAATATATATATTTTTGAAAGTATATATTTGACGCGGAATTCCAAAATTTATCAAGTTTTTCTTATATTTTGTATGGAATACTAAGATCCTTTTGGGCCGATTCTGTTTACATCTGTAAATCTTACAGATCTGTAAATTTGTAAATTATGAACAAATATGCAACAAAAGCTGGCCCTCTTATGTATAATTTTATATTAATTAACAAAAATAGAGGCGTTTTTGTCAGGTTTTTACAGATTTGTAGATCTGTAAAACTTACAGATGTGAACAGAATCGACCCATTGGTTTCATTGTATCAATTTTCAACTATATTCCTTGACATTTCCAACAGTAAAAATAATCTAAACTGAATAGGCTACTTGCGTGATATGTGATATCTATCACTACAAAGTAAAGTTGAAAACGTATGTAAAAATATAAATTTTATTTTAAAGCAATTATTAATTTTCTAATAAATTAAGAAAGAAGTTTTTCTTTGACGTCATTATTTTGAACTGGAGCAAGGGATGCATATTTAAGAATGTAACCTGTAGATGGCGAGCGAGTGCGAGTTTTAATTTGATTTTGATATTAGTTCATTTTTCTGTCATTCTCTCTCTTCTTTATTATTTACAATTTGCGTGGTTCTTCTTACTTTTATTACGTATTTCGATTTGTTAAGATTTAACTTTGGCTTATACAAGATAAAAATGACAAACGAAAATATTAACCTCCAAAGTATTATTCAAATGTCAAACAGATGATCTGTCATGTTTGAATTACCCGCACATGCCGTCGCTATTGGACGTACCGATGTTATTACTTAACGGCCATTCATTGGTTCGGTGTAATTCTACGTCATACATGGCAGTAATTTAAATATTAAAATGTAATATATTTTTTCTGGCCAATTAATGAAAATTTTGCCAAAAGAACAAATATGGGTAGCAAGTTTTTATCGTTTCTTCAAAAATATTAAATAAAAAAATCTGATGTGGCCAACACATAACCTCTCGCCAGATATTTTACCTGGTTGTACGCATAAAACGAAAAATATTTTTAAATACAAATTCATATATTCATGTCTCACTACAAAATAATTCTCACGTATATTTGCAAAATCTATGGGTTATTTTAAAATAAATTATGTACAATACATACATTTTCTTTATATTCAATATCCTGAAATTTTCTTTTTCTAACTTTCCTTCTCTTTTTCTATATATTCGTCATTTTTTCGCAAATTCCTTTTATATTCTTTTTTACGTATATTCTTTTGCGTTGTTGACTTTTTTTATATTCATAATCTTCATAATATTGTACAAATATTTTTGACAGAGGCATACAAATATTTTTGACAGTGACATTTATGTGTCAATTACAAACATTTGAATTTCTTGCCTTGTAGTAGTTTGATCTGAGATTTTTACATCAAATTATTTTATATGCCTTTCTTTATCTCTAAATCTATAGAAGATATAATAATGAATTTATATTTATCGAATAAAGAATTTAACGTTCTTTAATATAAGTATTTACATAAATTTTCGATAAATAATATTTAGATGATTTTTTTCTTGTAACTACTACTTCCGGTTGTCCAACTGTTACCAAAACTGACTGGACTCTTCCCATTATTGTTAGATTGAGGAATCCGTAGTTAAAAATGTCTTAAGTGTTATAGTATTTGAGATATAGTGAATCCAACATCCACACACACACACACATCCACACACACATCCACACACACATCCACACACACATCCACACACACATCCACACACACATACGGACATCATCGTAAAAATGTTATAATCGGATTCTAGGGACCTTAAAACGTGCTTATTCATTAAAATCTGGATATGCGATTTTTAGCATGAATACAATACCGCTCTTAGCGAGAGGTAAAAATCTGGTGTGGCCAACACAATACCTCCCGCGATTTACAGCTCGAGTCACAAAAAAGATTAAGTTAATTCTTATTTTTGGATTAGCGAATTTTACTCTAATTTTGACAGTTTATTTCTTAAAATATAGTCTAATTTAATTCAAGTAACTACATTTTTTTAAAAACCCCTCAATAGGATTAAATCCCAATTACAGAGTGGGTTCACATTCACATACATCCATGCTTTAGTGGGATTCGAACCCAGAGCTCCGAGGGTACTCATGACATGAGGCGTTGCTCTAACCAATGAGCCACCGGAGCTATAATAAAATGATTATATTTTAAATACCGGGATAGAATAGAATTCACCAATCCAAAAATGAGGATTAGCTTAAACATTTTTGTGAATCGTTAATTTTTATTAATCTAAATACATACCTACATATTTACTTATCCTGGAAACTGTATTGAATTCCTTTTCTATTGTTCTATTTACTTTTTTCTTTTTTAAACGTTACTATTATTTTGAAATGGTTAGTTCTTTTATCTGTCAGTTACATACATTTGAAAACTGCGTTTTGTTTGTTTAAAGCGTAGTCTCTGGGATTTAAATTATAGATATTTTATAAATTTATTCATAAAATATATAGAAAAAGTATTAATGCAAATCTATAGAAAATTTAATAATCTTTAATTTTTATAATAACATTAGTCTCGAAAAAATAACATTTAAAGGTTTTTTTCGAAGAAGAACTATTTTGAGCTTCTAGTAAAGTGCCATTTCCGGTTATCCGATTTTCACCAAAATCTAATGGGCTCTTTCCAAATAATTGCGTAGGCTTCCACAGTCTGAGTCATGAGAAATATTCGTTTTCCGGGAATGGACTGTGTCATATTTTGAGTCTGAGCTCAACGTTTCGCCCGCAGTCATATGGGGCATCTTCAGGAGCAAGGGGGATAGTACTGTCTTAAACAAGGTTACCCGACGTGTCAACCATGCTAGAGGCCGAGGTTAAGCAACTATCCCCCTTACTCCTGAAGATGCCCCATACGACTGCGGGCGAAACGTTGAGCTCTGACTCAAAATATGACACAGTCCATTCCCGGAAAACGAATATTTCTCAGGGCTCTTTCCATTACAGAAAAAGTTCGAAATACAAGGTTTCAAAATTTTCTGAATGATAGTATTTGAATTAGAATGGAGGATCCACACACACATACACACAGACGTCATCGTGAAAATGTTAAAATTGGATTGTAGGGACCTTAAAACGTGGTCATTTACCAAAACCTCGATATGCGATTTTTAGCACGATCCCTATACCTCCCTTACCAAGAGCAGCGGGAGGTAAAAATGGCATGCAAGTAGCCCATTGGTCAGTACCTCTTTTAGTTAGTAACCGCATTTATTTTTCGATATATTTTCTATTACTACATAAAACGGTAGGATAGATCTTACAAATGGCCTAGCGAGAAAGCCTGTGAACTTTCTCTTTATCTGGACAAAATTTTAGGATTAATACTTGTACGTTGTATTTTTCACATCAGTCGACAATATTGTTTCAAGTGGAAATGTCGTGTAGAATGACGGAAACATGAGAGAAAAGAGAATTTAGGGTAAAACGAAGGCTCCGTGAAACGAACGAAGTTCACCTTGACAAGGTCCCGAACTTTCTAGCCCGGTTGATTTGAAAGGCTTTTGTGTATGACGGGCAGCTTGTTTTTGTTTTGCCTATACCGAAGAGTTGCAACACTAACCCAAATTGAAAAGCTCGCCGGAATAAGCACATAAAGGAGAAAATGGCGAACGCGTGCCACGTTACAGTAACTGTTTTCGGTAAATGGAATTGCTTTGTGAAACAGGCTAAATAAGTGATTATTATACAAGCTTTTTTATCCCATTCATACGTGTCTACAACTTTATTTTTACGCTTTCTAAAGCTTCCCTATTGCCTCCTGAAGACTTACAAATTTGCTCAACTTTGCTCAATCGAATTAAAGCATATCATGAAAGAGCATTTTATAACAACCACAACTTTGGAGTTACTTTATGTTCATTATTAAACATTTACAATTACCTAAAAGTAGATTTGTACGATACTTAGTTACTCTTTTTGAAGTTTCTCAACTGAATAATATAATATATTGTCAATGATTAAATAATATATACCGTCTGTCTTAAAAGTGTACATAGGAGATTAACATGGGAAAACAGTTTTTTGCAATTTCCTGCTCGCCTAATTATTTTAAGAAAAACGCGTCAAAAAAAGTTTTAGGGCATAAAATCCTGCATCTAAATCAATAAACAGAATTACCTTTAAGGCCTTATCACGCTAGAAGTAGTATCTCTGACTTGTCACGCATTATCCATGACTTGGGTTCATATGGCTGACTTACTCCAGTGTGGTAGCTACAAGGAAGTCAAGGATCTTGTTGTCAATTTGATATGTCAAACAAATTTGAAATATGTTGTTATTAAAGAAACCATATTATAACAAACTTCAAGTATGAAAATCCACTAAAAGTCAGAGAAAACGGTTGTTGGAAATTGCAGTGTGATAAATCGAGTTGGTCATACAAAATAAGTTAAGGCCTCATCAGACTACAATAATATCTCTCACTCTATTTCGCTGACTTATTTTGTATGACTAACTCGATCTATCACACTGCAAGTTCGAACAAGCGTTTTCTCTGACTTTTAGTGGATTTTCATACTTGAAGTTGGTTATGATATGGTTTCTTTAATGGCAACATATTTCAAATTTGTCAAGTAAAATGAATGAAAACGATGAAAAAATAATGCAATTGTGGGCAAGCATAATAATATTATGCGCATCAAACAAAAAAAATTCTGACGTTTCAGCAGTTGTATTTTACTCCGCAAAGTTACATTCCTGTACTTCAAAGACAGTTGCGCAGTAGAAAAGTCAGCAAGAAATAATCAGAGGAAATGAAACGGATTCCATTTAATCTGACAACAGGATCCATGACTTCCTTGTAGCTATCACACTGGAGTTAGTCAGCGATATGAACCGAAGTCATGGATAATGCGTGACAAGTCAAAGATACTACTTCTAGTGTGATAAGGTCTTTAGCGAAAAAGAGTCAGAGATATGATTGTAATGTGATAAGGCCTTACATGTTTTGTAACCACAGAACTTAAATATGAAAATGTCGAAAATTGGGTTGAAAATATCGACAGCCATGGAATTAAACAAAAAAATAAATAAATACTTGACGTTATCTCTCACAACGTAAGTTAACTTATTTGACGTTTCTGACAATTTGAATTTGTCTCTAGTTTTATTGTTTGAAATTATTAGAAAATGAATATTTATACTAATGAAGAGCGTTATTTCACAATTGCTAAATTCGTGACAAAATTTGAAGACTGCTAATCGGGCCTATTCTGTAACTCAGTGGTTAATTTTAACCACTGGTTAAATTTTGTAACCAATTAACCAATCAAGTATATTGACATATAACAAAAAACAGATTTTTAGTTGTCAAATCAATATCTATTGGATAAAAATGTGAACCGGTGGTTAAAAATTAACCACTGAGTTACAGAATAGGCCCGAATGTGTCTACAAAAAATACACATGAGCCGCGTAATCAGAATATAGGACGAGCAGGAAACCGTGCGTTACTGGAAGAAAGAGTGTTAGGTATAAGTGTAGACCCCTTCTGTAGTACTACATGTATTGGAAATGAGTTGGAAATACATCACAGCATCATACTAAATTCATATTATTAAACAAAATTGTATTTTTTAACTTTATATATTAGTCTAATATAATATTTGTATTATTATCATAATTAATGATATTTGTTCAAATTTTAAATCAAATAGTACACTTAATATTACAATGATATATTATGATAATCAGTAAAAATTATTCGGTAAATACAAAATGACAAATAATGTTGAACAAATTTTCTCTGACAAAAATTTATTCCCGAGTAAAAAATATAGGTAGAAATATTCCAAGGAAAAATTATTACTTTCAACAGTAGAAGCCTTCAACCTTTTAAATAATTGCGAAACACATTTAAAAGCAATTTCAAAATTTACTAAATTTAATATCAACTCTCCTCTGAAACACGCGACATTCACATAAAAAGTGAGCCCGAGCAAACTTTACATTTTTCATCTTCTCTTTGAGTATCTCCTTTTGAAATTTTATCTCATTAAAAATGAAATACATCTCTGCAGATAAAAAGAATAAAATATTGAACGTGAGATAAAGTTGGCTATGCGTAATTACTATCTGCAATAACATTAATAATGCACAGTGGCCCGATTTCGAGATCTCAGGATAGTCAGAAATCCCTCAGGATTGGTTGGCGTTCTGGAGGTATTATTCGGATGCCTGGGCTGTCGCACTTCGATCAGTTGTCATATTACTAGGGAGTATCTGACAGAGAATATTACCTGTCTGTTATTCTCCCTGTTTCGTCGTCTTGGGGAAATTATTTGAGCGAAAGACACTTGTAACCGTTACCGTTACCGTTCTGAGAGTAACGCACAGAATTATGGGTATTGTTAGTGGATGTGATACCTTGGTATTTAAGGGGCTTGATTAATAATTCAGTGAAGCGAGGGATACGGTAACATTAACTAAATTGATAGGTGCTTAGTTCCATCTCATGGGCTATTGTCAAAATAGACTATTGTGCTAATGGCGCGCAAGGTTAAATCGATTCATATTAAATTAATATTCATTTTCATAAAGCAAACTAATTCATATTGCTTCATATTTTTGCTAAAAATGTACATGAAGTTAGCAGAATGTAAAGCAAACTCTTGGACTAGGGAAAACCAACTTATTATTATTCTGTTTTGGTTTACGTTGTACTCAAAAAAAAACTTTTTCTTACAACCGTGCGTGAAAAGTACTTTTCACGCACTCATTACGGTGTGTAAAGTGTCACTTTTCAAGCACTAGTCCGTGAAAAGTACTTTTCACGTACTAGTGCTTGAAAAGTAAATAGGCGTTGCTAGGCAACATTAAAATTTCGTTAATTTACCTGTCAAGTAAATAATTAGGTAGTAAATAATAATGAAAGTAATAAAATTTATTGAGAAATATGAATATACATATAAATGAAACAAATCTAATATTTTTTTAACAGATTGAGTACTAATCTAATTTTTAATCTTAATATTAAATGTACAATTTGTACATTATAAAAGACTAATCATCGTCTGTCTGAGATTCTTCCGTTTAACTTACATTTTGTACAGTGTTATGAGAAAGAGCACTAACAGTATTTGAATCTGCTGAATGCCTGTACACTCAGTATTATGAGAAACATCAATACCATTTCGGTTGTAGGAAAAATGTTGTATGTAACACGTGTGTAAAATAGTATTTTTTGTCTCGTGCTACAATTAAAACATCGCACTCGACCAAAAAAGTACTACTTTACACACTTGTTACATAAATAACTATTTCGCTATCATCCAGATAATGAACTATGTCTGATCACTTTTTACACCGGAAAATCCTTCTTTATTGAGCTAGCTCGGAAAATTGTCTATAAGGGATCGGAAAGTAACTTTCATGAATGCTTGAGTTCTTTATTTATTTCTTTCTTATTTTTTCACAATAAATAATAAATTAATTCATAGCTATAGATTTTTATTAATATTTTTTTTTTCAGGAGCCCGAATAAAATAGGCTAGTTGCGTGCCATTTTTTATTTAATATTTTTGAAGAGACGATATAAACTTGATACCCATATCTTTTCTTTTAGCAAAATTTTCATTAATTGGCCAGAAAAAATTAATGAAATTTTAATATTTAAATTACCGCCATGTATGACGTAGAATTACGCTGAACCAATGAATGGCCGTAAAGCACTAACATCGGTACGTCCAATAGCAACGGCATGTGCGGGTAATTTAAACATGACAGATCATCTTTTTGACGTCAGCCACCAAGCCGACTGATTCATAAACTTGTTTCCTTAAAAAGCGGGCACAATTTTGCTTTTATCGCCCGAGGGCCTATAAAGTTGCCAGGCAACAGCTATTCAAACATATAAAAATCGTGGATTATGGATATATGTCAGATAACAACAAATTCGATAAATCACATTTGCCACTCGCAAAATTTTCGTATTCTTTCTCGTTTGCAACGTCAAATTCGTTCGATATTTAAATAAATAAATATTCTTCTCATCAAGACAAACACTGGAAAAATAATAATAAGTGGGGGGTCAAAGTCGGTTGACCTTCAAAACACAATTTGTTTGTATTTAAATATTTAATCCATATTTCCATTTGACGCACACCTGAAAAATTATTATATAGGTTAGGTAAGGTTAGGTTTATTATGAATTTAAAAAAGCAAGCTAACAAAACTAACTCCTATACGGGCGATATTCGTTTGCGTGCAACTTGGTTTGTGTGAAAATTTGTTGAAATTCGTCTTGTCACTATTTTTCTTATATTTTTTATTCGAAGTCAACCGACTTTGACCCCCACTTATTATTATTTTTCCTATGTTTGTCTTGATGAGAAGAATATTTTGACAAAGTTTCGTCCAAAACGGAGGTGAGGCAATACATCAACAACTTTACCATTTTTAGTTAATAAAATAAATAAATAAATAAATATATCATCACGGCTTATTACCCATTGCTGGGTGTGCCAATCTGCTTTGTACACAGAATTCGGTAATGATGAAATATTTGCACCGTGCGGGCGCTTACCAGGCGTCACCCCACGGGCACTCATTGCTGGCGTGGAGAGTGCTCCACGGGGGTCAATTTTGTGCCATTTAAAGTTGTAGATATTTGGCGTTAATGATGCATTATTTTAATGTCTTTCTTTTGTTGCAGGTCCGAACACTCTTCGTGAGTGGTCTACCAATGGACGCAAAACCAAGAGAACTATATCTCCTGTTTCGGGCCTATGAGGTAACAATAAATCATTCACTTTCATTTTCTCCTCATCATCGAAACGAAATAAAACTTTCCCTATGTATATTTACGGTCGCCTGTCGAAAACCATTTAAGAACCCTTGTAAACATCAAAAATTCGTTCGTCTGAATCTGTATCACCGTTGATGTTATCATTTCATGTATGTGATTTGTTTTATTGGCGATATCGATGCAAAAGTTCGATAGGATTGCCTGGTGTCCGTCCCATCGTGCAGCTGGTACGAAAGTCTTTCAATTCTAGCCTTCGGAATATTACAATAAACATAATACGATCGCCGAGTCATTCTAGTTTGTTTTTTATGCCTAGTGTTCGGGTACCAGGTACCTGCAATGTAAAATAATCGAAATTGAAATGGATTTACGGAGGCGTATTGCGTGAATATATTTTTGGATTGTAATAAAGTTTTTTATAGAGGAAAGTTAGAGTTGAACTGATTTGTTGTGGTTGTTTCAGGGGTATGAAGGGTCCCTTCTAAAAGTCACAAGCAAGAATGGGAAAACTGCATCAGTAAGTTTTATTCTGATGATATTGGAGTTGACTGGTCACACTGATTTATTAGGGTATAATGCGATCAGACATTTTCAACCAATTTTAAATATAGTAGCGTTCGTGTTTCTATCCAAAAAAAAATCGTTGATCTTTTCTGGTAAGATTCACGTAGATACTATCACTTCAGAATAATATGAACTGAGATACCTACATTTTTAAGACTGGCTACTAGAAGGGTATTTCATAAATTTCTTCCAGAAACTAAGATGATAATTTTCATGATACTCATTTTATTGGTTCGAAAATCAATATAATTCAACAAAATAAGATTCAGGGCCGGTCTTTCCACCTTCAGATAAAATTTCGGATAACTATCCGCCAGATAAACTTATCTGACACTTTATCCAACGGATAACTTTTTTCTGTCTTTCATGTCAAATTTATCTAACGAATAACAATCTGACAGATAAGTGCAATACATGCAATTCTAAAATCTCTGGTAAAATTAAAAAGAGATTAACAGCAAAGCAAATGTAATAAGGTAGAGAAAGGTGCTTTAAAAAATAAAGCAAATGTTTTGTTTTTGAGAAACTTAATTAAACTTGATGACAACAATGATAATATTTGATTACAACAATGACAATACGTGATTACAACAATGATAATACTTGATTACAACAATGATAAAATTTGATTACAATATTAACTGCGCTACTAGTGAGATTAAGTAACCAGGGATAGACTAACTACAGTTAAAGGGCGGTGAAATGGAACAAGTATCTTTAGATGTGGAAAGTTTGATTTTTTATACAAAAAATAAGTACGAGATGGCGCATGCTTGAAAAGTGGGATATTGGAATTATGTAAATAAATAATAATTAGACATGTGAAATTTTTAATAAATGCTATTCTTTAAAGTTTAATTCTATATTTTTCTGCTGAAAAATTAATCATCATAAAATTGTAAAATTTCTATTAAGATTTGTCATTTTTTGCAATTTATTGCGTCAATAGAAAAGTTCCGGATAACTTATCTGTCGGCTAGGTTATATTTATCTAATGGATCAGATAAATTTATCCGGAACTTTATCCGAAGGTGGAAGATCGGCCCTTAATGAAAAAAGAGAAATTAAGAAGCGTGTGTTATAATTTGGTATACATAATTTCTAAAGAAAGAAAATTACATAATTCCTTTGGTTTAAATGGAATTCGTATCGACTATTTCACTCATAAATTTATAAGCCAATCCAGATTCAGGATTCTACCTAAGAGTAATGAAAACAAACATAAATGTTAGGTTAGGTTTCCTACATTTTAAATAGCTAAATCATTTTAAATATTTTAAATTCGTTGGCATCAAATGAGCCTTGATTAATATACATAAACATCAACAGAGGACACTACTACGGACATTTACTCCCGTTCCATTAACAACATGGAGTTAACGTGAGTTGACACACATCGACTCATAACTCGTGTAAATGGAAAGCACCCATTATCAACCAAATGCTGAAGTTAGCTTCGCTCAGGTATTTTCTAGCCATTTTTTTTTTGTACTACCCTATAAGGTTTTTATAATTACAAATTATAATTTGCAAATTATGTATATGTACATTATAGGGTGAGAAGGTGGGTGGTCTCTAAAACCAATTATACGTTAATAGAATTAAGCGTGCCGAAATACATAAAACTTTGGTAAAGATAAACGTGTCTGATTGTATTTTATCTGATTCACAAAATCAGTGAGCGACCAATTTTAGTGTTGATAACAGCGATAATAAATAATGGTTATTATTGTAGCCGGTGGGATTCGTGACTTTCCACACTCGCGCAGGAGCCGAGGCAGCCAAGCAGGACCTGCAGGTGGGTGTCAACCCCAAGTCTAATGTAAAATAGCCCTTTTCCCCGTACCCCGTCCCGCCAACCCTGCACGCATGACCACAGACACGCACCGAGTGTCTCACTGCAGCGTGTAAAATAGTCTTCCACTTGTACTTCCCTCTCTTTTGTAATTGTACTGTAGAACCACCCCTAATCCACCCCTGTAACTAATATCATATATGCTAGGCGCGCTTTGCGACTTTATGCCGGGCGGCAAATTGTCGTGCGGTATTTTGTCGTACGACAGAAAAACGCAAGAAGATCTAAACGCGCGCAATGTGGTTGTTTTACCTTAAAGTTTTAATATAAATCTAGTAGTGAGAACATGTGTTTTTGCTCTATTAACAAAAATTCATAAAAGACGCAGAAAAATTATTTGTTCTAAATCACTTGCAGGAGTCACTAGGGATGCACTCGGACCAGGCCTGGTTTTTTCGGTTTGACTCACCGACTCAAAGATTGATTCAGAAGTCGACCGAAGCTCGAGTTTGAGGGTATCTATAATTTTGTTGTAATGATGTGAAATGATTTTATTTTGAGAAACTTATAACTTAGTACACCAATGTTAATGCTTCCCCAGGAATTCAAAAACTCAAAACACTTCTTTACTTTGTTCAACATTAGTTACTCGTAGTGTAAGCTTTTTAGCAAGATATTTTCCTTACAAAAATTACAGACGTAAACATGTTGAACACGTTGTGTAAAATAACTGATTCAGTTGGCAAAAGAAAAATTACATGAAATTGGCTAGACATACATAAATTTATTTCCTGTTGTTGACAGTGCTGACAGTGACATTTGACAATTTAAATTCGTATACATATAAACAGGGGCGCACACAGGATATTTTTTTGGGGGCGGTCCAACTGACCTCCCAGGAATAAAAATCCCCTTTAGTGCTATTTTTTAAATTCGTGACTGTGGCGTAATTTTTGGTGAAAAGTAAAATAGGATTTCGTGATTTTTTATTATTTATTTATACGAGGGATGCTCTGTTAATAGTAGCAGGCCATGGAAGCTCAATTGGCTAGAAACAATTATAAAAATTGAATGTCGCATTAGTTGACACGTGAGTTGACATTTGTTACCCACAATTGTCAAAAGTTCCGATTTCCTTGTGAAACGTAGTTAATTTTGTAAGTTAAGTAGTTTTGCATTTTAAATTCAGTTAAAATGAGCATTCCGCCAACTGCTTTTAGAGCTATGATTTTCTATGACTATAAAAGACAGTTAGGATACCAGCAAAGCCATGAAAATTTGAAAGCAGCTTTTGGCGATGCTGCCCCTTAATTATCCATTGTTAGTCATTGGTTGAGCGAATTTCGACTATGGCGAGAGCTGATAGAAGACGAAGCAAGACCTGGAAGACCTGCAGATGCTGCCTATTCAGAAAATGTTGATCGTGTGGCAAGCTTGATTCAGTCCAATCGAAATATTACTTATAGGGAGATTCAGGAGAAAGTGAAGATTGGATCCTCGGCGGTGAATGCTATTTTGCATAAACATCTTGGGGTAAAAAAGCTAGCAAGCCGTTGGATACCGCATTTGCTCTTAGAAAGTCAAAAACAGGATCGAGTAGACTGGTGTAAATTTATGTTGCAAAATTTTGACGGAGGAGCTTCTAATCTTCGGTATTCAGTTACTACCCTGAAACTAAACATCAGTCTAGTGTTTGGATATTCGAAGATGAAGACTTGCCCACAAAAGTAATTCGTGGCAGAAGCGTCATTAAGAAAATGATTGCTGTTTTTTTCCGCCGAAGTGGTCCTGTTGCTGTTATTCCACTTGAAGATCGCAGAACTGTTAATTTTGAATGGTACTGCGAAGTGGCTTTACCACAGATGTTTGCAAAATTACAAACAGGTCGCCAAAGGACCGGTTTGCGTAACATCTTAGTCCATCATGACAACGTATCCTCTCACACTGCTGCCAGAACATTAGATTTTTTGAAGGATTCGGGAGTTCAATTGGTAAATCATCCTCCGTATAGCCCAGATCTGGCGCCGTGCGATTTTTTTTTTGTTTCCAACCGTTAAAAAAATGATGTGAGGTAAAAGATTTTCCAGCGCAGATGCAGCAGTTACAGAATTTCAAAGAATTTTTGAGAACCTTTTAGGAAATGAATTTTCTGAATGTTTTAAAAAGTGGTTTCAAAGAATGCACAAGTGTATTAGTCTGAATGGAGAATATTTTGAAAAACAATAAAGATTTTTTGTTTAAAAATGCAACGGTCTTTTAATAATTAACAATTTTCAGCGCAATCCTCGTAATTTGCTTAGCAGTTTTCCATGTGTATTTGTAGTTTTTATATAATAGTTGTCAATTTTAGGGGTGGTCCGGACCTACTGGACCGCCCCCCTGTGTGCGCCCCTGCATATAAATGCGTTTTTTATTCAGAGCGGTTTCCTCCGGTTACTTGCGGTTACGTCAAACATGTATCCGCGGTTACTATAGGCGGTGTGCACAAAAGTAGTCAGCGCCGACAGCGGACAAAAATGACGAAATGGTTACTCATTGAAACATAGCAAGGTTATGTTTTACGTCAGAATAATTTTGCAATTTCTATTTTATAAAATATTTGCAATGAATGCGAATGATAGGACGTCAAATATTATGTGATGCAGTGGGGGATTTAATAATTCTTACAAAATTACCGATTGAAGTATCAAATTTTATAAATTTCCTAGAAGATTATATGAGGAACATATGCATAAGAAAATAACTTTTCAACAGATATCTTCTACTAACATGAAAAATTCTTTTAGGTATACATATTTTCTCATTGTAAAAGATACTTATCGTATGAATAAAATTCCAACAATATATGTCTGATTGCAATAATGAATTATATAAAATGTGTTTCTTAAGTTAATATTTGAACAAGATATAATACAAGAAGCAGAAAATTGTCTTAAAGTTGTATAATGCTTGCAGTTAAATGAAATAGAAGTCTATTTTTGACATAACTCTTCTATTTATTATAAATTTTGTATATGTAATATTAATGTTAAAGATAGAAATTCACCTGGTTCGTATTTTTCGTGTATTGTCTTTTCCGAGCTTGTGCAACTGATTCCACTTAGCGCGTAGTATATTTTCAATGAAGAATCTTCATTTATTGCGAATATAAAAGAAAGATGCTAAAACATCATACTTTGATATCGTGATATGTAGAAATTTTCTTCTATTCAATCTGTCAAGTTTTCCAACTTTTTAATCTCAATTTCCATTTATTATACATCTTGTAACATTTAACTAATATTATAAATTATAATATAAATTTAAATATGATAAAATGGTTTGCAGAAATCACACATATTATGAGAAAAATTATATTTTCTGCCACAGTACCTTCGCTGGTATTTTGACTTTTTTGAATGTCACATCACATATATAGCATTTTAAATATTTTCTTTATTCATTTCAATATACTATGATGTATGATATTCATACACAATAGCAACAACTCAAAATAAAATTGTAAATTGTATCACTTTCTCGAAATGTCTAAATTGATTGGGTAATCAAAAATGCCAAGGTAGCCGTTAGAAGCGCTCACGCTCAAAATGTGCACATCGCCTATTGCCAACTGATTCTTTTACATAAAGGTTTATTTTCGAGATCAAGTGCATCCCTAGGAGTTGCGAATGAAAACGGAAAAGATATCTTCGTTGATACAAATTGACAAATAAACATATAATGCAAATAAGTATGATTCTAAACAAATATCTCGCATTCGTATGTCAATCATGCTGTTCCTCTGCGGAGAAATGTTGTAGTGCGCGCTGTGTCGTATATCGTATAAACCTGTGTGTAACTCGTTACCGTTTGCCTTTGTGGCACTTACGACACAAGTGGGCACAACTTAATAATAAACCATCTTAGGAAAATGCGGCGTGACAAAATACCGCGCGGCGATAAAAACGCGCGTTATAAAGTCGTAGTGCGCGCCTAGCCTTACTGTAATTTGAGTTAAATTCGGCTGTTCGAAGTCACTATCACTTCTTTTTTGTGGGCAATTTTTTGCAGCAGGGCGTCAGGTTTGACCCCGATATGCCACAGACCATCCGGCTGGAGTTTGCTAAAAGTAACACGAAGGTTAGCAAGCCCAAACAGCAAGCCGCTAACGCCGCCAATACGCACCCAACTCTGATGCACCCCCTCACAGGACGTAAGTACCCTCTACACATACACACACCCACTCACCCCTCAGGCCGGAAACCGACCCTGACTATATCTACTTCCAACCCTGAAGTGTTTCTTTATTCCTTTCTGTAGCTCGGCATACCGACTTGGAAAATTCTCGGCTGTTTTTTTTATGATTTGAAAAATACTCGTTCTAAAAATCATTGAGGATTTTGTTTATAACATATGTCATAAAAAAATTCGGAAATTTTTTGAAAGAACGATACTGTAGTTTAAGGAAAGCATATTGAAACCACAGTATCATCCATCAAAATTCGAAAACTTGTGTGACATTAGCAAAACAATCTTTCCAAAAATAATAGGGCGCGAGCAGACACGTGACTCGAGGGACCTTGACGTGTTTAGAATCAGCTGATTTGTGTGCGCATGTCATTTTGACAAGAACAATGTCATGTTGACAAGACCAATGTTTTGACTTATTTTGATTTTTAACTGCTAAAGGGGCCTATTGTGTAAGTCAGTGGTTAATTTTTAACCATTGGTTATAGCTATTAACATACCTAGGCATGTTATGTATATCATAACTGCCGAAGATATCGGTTTGAAATCCGAGCTTGTAGAGCGAGGATTTTAAGACATCTAAGGCTTGTTATGATTAATAACATCCGTGGTTTGTTCAATAGTTTATCGGTTTCAGAAAATTAAGACATTATTTATATTTATTTTCATTTTGTAGACCGTTGTTGACAAGTCAGTATGGTAATAATATTACCATACAGATACAGTTATAACTTAGTTACCAGTCTACTTTTGTACATGTAAACAATGGAATAATATCCTGAAGCCGGTAAAAAATTTTAACCAATCAAATATGTTGACATAACAAAAAGAGGGATTTTTAGTTGTCAAATCAATATCTATTGGATAAAACTTTTAACCAGTGGTTAAAAATTAACCACCGCGTTACAGAATAGGGCCCAAAGTGTTATTATTTTTACCGGTTTCAGGATATTATTCCATTGTTTACATGTACAAAAGTAGGCTGGTAACTAAGTAATAACTGAATCTGTATGGTAATTACCATACTGACTTGTCAACAACGGTCTACAAAATGAAAATAAAATAAAATGAAAATATAATGCTCTTCATTAATACATACAGATAACGTTAGCCTATCGTTCTAAATGCCGTCTACTTTATTCTAAAGTAATAAACATGAGGAATAAAGCACATAATTTGAATATTTGTCATATTGACATGTCAAAATAATTGTTCTGTTAACCATAGCAATCTGAAAGTAGCATTAATTAGAGAATTTCAAAAAATTATACTTATCAATAATGTCTTAATTATCTGAAACTGATAAACTATTGAACAAACCACGGATGTTATTAATTATAACAAGCCTTAGATGTCTTAAAATCCTCGCTCTACGAGCTCGGATTTAAAACTTACATCTGCGGCAGTAATGATGTGCATAACATTCCTAGGTATGTTAATAGCTATTAATTACATGTGTTTTACTGCCTAAAAATTGTAAAATATTAACATTTGAAAAATTAAAAATCAAAATAAGTCAAAACATTGGTCTTGTCAAATTGGCGATGTTCTTGTCAAAATGATATGCGCACACAAATCAGTTGATCCCAAGCAAGTCAAGGTCGTTCGAGTCACGTGTCTGCTCGCGCCCTATTGAGCATTTTGTTTATACTGACATGTTCAAAAATTTAAATTCTCAGAAAGTCAAAACCGTTCATTTATTAAAAATAAAAAACTGCTGTACTTATTTGGTTTTTGTAGAAATTTTACATTTTCCCTATGAAAATGAAGAAGGCCTAAAAGGATTCCACTATAAATTCTAACGTAATTATATTTAAATATCGGTGTCCCAAAAAAACGCAGGGATCTCAAAAACTATAAGAGATACGAAGTAACTTAGCTTTGACAAAAGTGGCCCCAATTGGAGAACATTAAAGAAAATGCATAGGTCACTAGATATAGACGAAAATGTTAATTTTGCAGTTTATTTTCGCGAATAACTTCCAAGTGTGGGATGATGTTAGAATAATTATTAATAAAATAACTTTTTTTCTAAATTAACCGATTTCGTATCTCTTATAGGTATTTCTCGAGATCCCAATTCAGGGCGCTATTTTTGGGACAACTGTATATCAGGTACGTGACTCTTTATTTTACTTATTACATAGTAGTATTTGTTTCAATTACTCTCAAGTATGAAATTAAATTTTAGAAATTAATTTTACAATAACTTGGATTTATAAAATTTATTCAATTTATATAACTTTTATTATATTAATTATATTATTAATACTATTATTTGATGATTTTAAGAAGACATTTTGAACATCAAAATTACATTCGAACAAAATATTACCAATAGGTTGACAGTATGTAAAAGTCAGATCTATATGTCACTCAGCTTTCACGATGCATTTAGGGTAACATACTTTCTAGCACGTCAAATCGTTATGTATGGTATGACTAGCGAATGAAAGTTGACGTTTAGATTATTTAATAGATGTGGTTTCTTTTGAAAATATTTCCTTATATTTGATTTGAAAGGAAACTAACCCTTATGTATTCCGTTACAGAAGATTAAAATTGTACTCAATGCCAGGAGGCATTTAAAATGACCTTAGCAACAGGATTCAGGAATGTATTTAAAAAATTTAATACCGCAAATTCTAGTTCGTTCGTCTCAGGTGTAAGCAACCCTCGAGTCAGAATTACTATTTGAGGAAATTAAAAATAATCATATTTTATAGAATTGCCAAACTAAATAGTTTAAAGATCAAAATATTTTGTTATAATCAACATAAACAAAAACTGTTTAAAATATTTTATATTCAATAAGCTACTTGCGTGCCATTTAAATATTTTTGAACAGAAGATAAAAACTTGCTACCCACGTTTTTTCTTTTGGTAAAATTTTCATTAATTCGCCAGAAAAAAATTAATGAAATTTTAATATTTAAATTACCGCCATGTATGACGTAGAATTACGCCGAACCAATGAACGGCCGTAAAGCACTAACATCGGTACGTCCAATAGCAACGGCACGTGCGGGTAATTTAAACATGACAGATCATCTGTTTGACGTTTGAATAATAGTTTGGAGATTAATATGTTCGTTTGTCATTTTAATCTTGTACGAGTATAAACTAAGTTAATATCTTCAAAATCCTGCTTAACAAATCGAAATACGTAATAAAAGTAACAGAAACCATGCAAATTGTAAATAATAAACAAGAGAGACGGTGACAGAAAAATGAACTAATGTAAAATCTAATTAAAACTCGCACTCGCTCGCCATCTACAGGTTACATTTTTAAATATGCATCCCTTTCTCCAGTTCAAAATAATGACGTCAAAGAAAATCTTCTTTCTTAATTTATCAAACATATAATTTTTTTAAAATAAAATTTATATTTTTACATACGTTTTCAACTTTAGGTATTTAGTGATAGATATCAGATTTTCAGTACCATGCAAGTAGCCTATTACCCTAGTCGGCCATTTATTTTCAGCCAGACATAGTAATGTATTTCTATGCTTTCCTAGTCCAGTATTTAAATGGGTTTATGCAAAAATTTCATACCTGAATATTTCGTACAATTCTGTTCTGCTTTAGGGTTTCAAAAGAAAACACATCTATAAAATAATTTAAACATCAACTTTCATTCGCTAGTCATACCATACATGTCTGTTACATGTAACCGTGTGATATCCGACGTTCTAGCACTCGGGCCTAAGTCTTCTACAATATTTATATTTTCTAAAATTGCCTTTCTTACTTGAAAGTAATTGAAATTTTTTAAGTAGTTATTTTTATGGCCTGTACTATATGTACAGACTTTTTTGATATATTTGTGGTAAAGAAATATGTAAACCCTCTTAGGGTAACCACCAGTAAAAGTGACATATCTTGTGACGAGCTGCCCGTGTCTGTCTCTTTTTGTGCCCCTTTTCATCCTCACGGAGGTCCTGCCGTCCAGGCGCCGTGTCCTCACTCCCACATAACCTCCCGAACATATTGTACCTCCCCTCTCGTCCTGCTACAACCCTCTCTGTTTACTTCTCTTGTCGTTGTCTATGTCTGTCTCTCTCATCTCTAACCACTTAGCTTCTCTTTGTAGTTTAGTTATACTAACAAATATCGTATCGCTCCTTACTCTGTGTACATACAAATCCCTGTTATTTGGAGCCTTACACTCTACCGATGAAATATTGAAATCTGTGTGTGGATGTTTCAGATTATGTAGATATACGTAGTTGTTATATTGTTAGTAAACTTTGGCCTACTTTAGTACTTGCCTACTTAATAGTTTTTGTAAATGTTTCTCTATACTTGTGTAAATGTATGTTTACAGCTCTTTCAAACAAAGTTTACTAATGCTAATGTTATACTTTTGCTCATATTCATAATTTTATAAATATAAATTCTAAAATAAGTAGGTACGTATTCGTGTACATGGTGTACATGCAGTAACACAAAAACAAACTAATTTTATTGACTATAACTGAATTAATAATGTTAATTTTTAAGCTACTTTTTTAATGCGTAATGGTAATGCATAAGACATAACTTTATACATAGTGCTAATGCGTAAGGTTAAGAAAAACATAACATTTTCTGCAACAAAATTTAATTGATAGTTGACATCTGTATTTATTCAAATTACCTGTCAAAATTAAAGTTTATCATGGCAGGATAGGATTGTTGAAGCATATTTCCTTGTTTCGTGCAGCTATTTGTTTTCTTCGAAATTGAAGATTTTAAGATTTCTCGCATTCTCGCAATATTATTTTGATAGCTGTCACAAATTTTCTTAATGCGTAATGCATAAAAGTTGGGAGTTTGCAAACATTTGTTGCTATGCATTGCGTTTATGTATTATGCGTTAATATTAAAACTAGCTTTAAATGGTCCTGTGCGTTGCCATATACCAAACTTCGTTACGTATTATCTATTAGCATTATGTATTAACGTTATGTATTAAAAAAATAGCTGTGAATGAAGCTTTAATGCTCAATAAAATGCGGTTACCATATAACCGTAGGTAAATGCTCTGAATAAAAAAAAATCACAGCCGTATTCTGAGTGAGATAGACCTGGTTTAAACTAGGTCTAAGTAGACTAGATTTAAACTAGGTCTAACTTAGACCACCCTGGACTTATTCATAGTAAATTTTAGACCCAGTTTAAACCAAGTCTACGTAGACCGAGTTTAGCCCTTGTATCCATCTGGACATGGTGTGCGATGAATGTGAAGTAAGCTTCAGACATTTGGGTATGAAACGTATAAAATTAACTAAAAATCATTTATTTATACTCCAAATTTGTCTAACACCTTGTATCCATCTGGACATGGTCTGCGATGAATATGAAGTAAGCTTCAGACATTTGGGTATGAAACGTATAAAATTAACTAAAAATCATTTATTTATACTCCAAATTTGTCTAACACCTTGTATCCATCTGGACATGGTCTGCGATGAATATGAAGTAAGCTTCAGACATTTGGGTATGAAACGTATAAAATTAACTAAAAATCATTTATTTATACTCCAAATTTGTCTAACACCTTAATTTTTATATAAAAATATTTGACAACTACATTTGATCGTTTTCGTTTCCGGGCCTTTGTGATTTTGTCTAAATATGCTTCGTTACATATAGCATTATTTAATTCAGTATTATCTTCATCTGCATCTCTGTCTCTCATTATATTTTGTAAAATTAAATACAAATTACAATTATATCAAATTTGCAGATATGATAAAAGTACCTTCAACATTGACATCTGATCTTTTCTAGATCATTTATATTGCACAAATATATTGAATATCCTCAATTTTATTCATTTACGAATGCAATTTTTTTAAAGCCCACTATTCGTTACAATGACAGGACTTAGACCCAGTTTAAACTAAGGGTACGCCCGGTCTAAATTTTAGACTAGGTTGAAACTAGGTCTAAGTCGCCCGTCACTATGAATAAGGAAAAATCTTAGACCTAAGATACACCTGGCTTAAACCACGTCAGAATTACTATGAATACGGCTGTAGTGTTTGAGATTCACGTCTTAACAATACAGACTTTCGTTAAAAACAAAGTTAAATTTTCTTAAATTTCAGAGAAACCAAAGAATTTATTTTTGTTATTAACAGCTTTTGCAGCTATTCTAAACTTATTACCAACGAAATCATTGTATGATGTATTATATTTTACCTATATTAGACAACTGATGTTTAAAAATAATAGAACTCCCTAGGGTTTATTTGTAATACATTTTGTTAGGCAAAATGTTTTACTTCTGTCATTATTTTGACATCGGAAATATCGATATATCGATTTCTACTCCTCGTGGTAAAAAAAAACATTATTATATTAAATAAAAATAGGTACACAACTAGATGTTATAGCAGTCCTAAATACAAAATTTCAACTTTCTACGGCTTACCGTTTTTGAGTTATGCGAGTTACATACGCACGTACGTACGTATAGACGTCACGACGAAATTAGTCAAAATGGATTCAGGGATGGTCAAAATGGATATTTCCGTCGAAATCTCAAAACCGAAATTTTTCGCGATTACAGTACTTCCTTTACTTCGTACAATGAAGTAAAAAAACGGTTTAGTACGCTTCTTTTTTAATATTCAATACTTTAATCCCCCCCTGTATACAAGTATTAAATTTGCAAATTAAACAATTTGGCATACCCAAAAATAGGTAGTAATCAGTGATGACACATTTGTTTATTTATTAATCTGTTAATTTTGTTCGAATTTGATGTTTTCAATTTATTTTAAATCAAAATATTGAGCTACATGCTACAGCATAATAAAATAATTTCTTAAAAAAATAAATAAGTGTTTATATAGGTATTGCTGTTTATTTATTTATTGTGTTTGTCTAAAATTCTCGTGTGTATACAACAACGGTAGCTGTATATTCTCACGTACAATAAATGCTGTAAATGCTGTCCATTTGTTGTGCACACATTTTTTCTTATTTCCAAGATCCGTGACAGCTTCTACAATCTAAAAACAATTCAAGAGCTTGTGTGCAGGTGTACAATGACTTTTCGATTATCCTGCATTTTGCTCCCATGAAATAGAGAGTGCATGTAACGTGCAGAATTCTTTTAAAGTGTAATCATAAAAATATTACAGCTCTATTTGTACATTAGTGTTGTCGTTTGGAATCGGACGATTGTGTTATTCAAATTTGAATCCAATTTCAATATAATTTATTATTTTACATGTATGAGGGTCACATTAAATAATTGAGAATAAGAAAATCAGATAAGCCGTGGAATGTAAAATTTAGACTGATATTTTAAACAGTTATTTATCTGTCATTTGAAATTAAGTTGCGAAGTTAATCAGAACTTAAGCTACATTCACAGCTACTTTTTTAATGCGTAATGGTAATGCATAAGACATAACTTTAATACATAGTGTTAATGTGTAAGGTTAAGAAAAACAGCATTTTTTGCAAAAAAATTTAATTGATAGTTGACATCTGTATTTATTCAAATTACCTGTCAAAATTGAAGTTTATCATGGCAGAAAAGGATTGCTTAAGCGTATTTTCTTGTTTAATTTTATTTGAGCATATGGTATTACAAATGTAGCACTAGATGCAGCTATTTGATTACTTCGATATTGAAGATTTTAAGATTTTTCGCAAATATATTTTGACAGCTGTCACAAATTTACTTAATGCATAAAAGTTTGGTGTTTGCAAACACTTGTTGCTATGCATTGTGTTTATGCATTATGCGTTAAAATTAAAACTAGCTGTGAATGGTCCTGTGCGTTGCCATATAACAAACTATGTTACGCATTATCTATTAGCGTTATGTATTAACGTTATGCATTAAAAAAATAGCTGTGAATGAAGCTTTAGTTAATCAATTTTTATAAAGTATTGTTGTAAGTGAAAATATGGAATTAACCAAAGATCATTTTCGAATCATTATTTATAATTATGGAGCTCTTGGTAAAACAGCCATAGTCCAAATATTGCAAATATGAGTTACAGACAGCTACATCTACTTTCAAGAATGCCAAACAGTTTGCTAAAACTGTTTCTCTGTTCGGAATTAGAATGTCATATTCCAGCACGCATATTGATGTTAGGAATTTCATTCTTAAACGATTTTTGGTGATATTTTCTTATTTGAGATTGGCACGACTGCTAAAAATGCACTAACTATCTAGGCAACGGACAGTATAAAAACTACAAATCACTATCACCAACTTAATAATTCTAATATTAAAAATAACAGTTTGTATATTTTGAAATAAATTGTGAAAAATTGTCAGCCATCGGGATTCCAACCCAAGACACCTTGCCGGGATAGTGCTCTACCAACTAAGCTATTGGCTGCAGTATACCTATAAAACTAAAATATACTGCTGATGCTCTATCTCTCACTTAAAGGAGTCTGCTACAAACATTATTGTCTATCCTTGTCAGTTAGTGTAAGAATTTCCCTCCCGCTAGAACGTTCTACGCCAATAAAATCAAAGTAAATCCAGGCGCTTGCGCAGTGCTATTCTTACAGGCATGTGCAGATGTATACAGATACATATGTCTGCACTCGTCCAATGTCAGTCTCACATATCTCACTACTACCAGAAGTATATTTTAGTTTTATAGGTATATTTTGGCTGCTCTCCTCTCGATGGCTGAACAATCTTTCACTTTTAAAGTCGTATAACTGCTGAGGATATTATTAATCGTCACATGATTAGATGTGGGGTTTTTATGACTCGTTTACTAGGGCCGTACCACGATCACGGTTTTAACTAAAACACTGTTTTACGAAATGTCAAATTCAAATTTCAATATTTAATTTCTTTCTTATGTTTAAAGAATGATTTTTTTAAAAATATTTGTTTGAATATAAACTATGTTCTGCTTTAAAATCATGTTTTGATAAATTTTATACCATTTATTTTTATTATTAAATAATGAAATTTGACATTTATTAAAACAGCGTGATCGTGGTACGAGCCTCAATGTTTAAACGCAGTGGTAGCTTGGCAACCCCACATCTAATCTTGTGACGATTAATAATATCCTCAGCCGTATACGACTTTAAAATTGAAAGATTGTTCAGCTTTCGAGAGGACAGCAGCCAATAGCTTAGTTGGTAGAGCACTATCCTAATAATTCTACCAAAAATTTCCCTTAATGGAAATTGTCAAATATTTTTATCAAAAAATAATGTAAATGAAAACCTCAACAGAAAAAATAGTATAAACCATACGTTACAGAAAGATATTCAACAACCCGTTCTTTGGCTCACTCGCCTCTGCGCGCTCGTGAGAGCGAATTTGGAACTCATGCTAGAATACGTTGCCTTCTGTAAACTATGTTTTAATATACTATTCTCGCAAAACAGTTTTTAAGTCAGCCTAATATTAATTTGATAGTTTTAAATCACCCGGTAAATTACTTTAACGGCTTTGGCAGTTTTTAAGTCGCCAACAATTAATTTGATAGTTTTTAAGTCTTCCAGAAATTAGTTTAAATGCATTTTGAACATATTTAAAACTCTAAAATATATACAGGTGTTTCAAAAATACTGTATATATTTGGGCAGTACTATATGCCCTTAATTTTTTTTACAGTATTATTGAAACATCCTGTATACCTTATGTCTTATTCTCAATCATTCTAGCATGACCCTCTTATAATAGAGAAAGACTAATGACACTCCAGTGAAAATGGTGTAACTTTAACTTTGTAATTATCCGTCTTAAATGCAATTTTGGTTGTACAAGAAATCTCAGACTCCGCTTTTGATAATAGTAATAATTAAAGGTCTTTATATTAATTGAAATTCTAAGCGTGCCAAAGTGAACTAATTGTTGAATGTTGACCAAGTAGTATGGTATTTGAAGCTTTCTGTAATAAAGCATAAAGCTTGTCATCTCGCAAATGAGAATGATATCAGCAAATTTTACATTGTTGTATTGTGTACAAGAAATTGCAGAGTTTTAAACAAGAAATTGATCGATGGTCGGGGTATAATTTAGAGTTTAAATTGATAACGCTTTTACGGAATAAACTGGCTTTACTAATATCTTTAGTGTTAATTGTTAATAAATCGATACTTCCGGGACAAAAGGTGCGCGAGGGCCTTTACACTTCACCCAAATAAATAAAAATGTTACAATAAGTTCATTTTTTCAATTATTGTATTTGGATTAAGTTTGTGCCAACGTACATAATTTTGTCTTGGAAATGTACGGGCATGCGCAAGTACTGTTAAAAGAGTCTAGTTGCATAGTTTAGGTACCTACAGAATTTAATTCAGACGCAATAATTGAAAAAATCGACATGACCTTTTGTCCCGACAGTAACGAAATAGTACCAGTTAATATAATAGTACATTAAAACACAAGTATCATAAGGCAATCTGTTAACGTACGAGTCTAAGTTTGGAAAACGAGCCGCTAGGCGAGTTTTACAAAGGACGAGTGCGTCAACAGGCCTTATGATACATGTTTTTTATATTATTTTTTCTATTGAGGTAATTTTACAATTAGATTTTTTTAAAAAGGACTTGTCAAAAATATAAGTTGGTGTCTTTTTTATCAGTTATGTTGATTTGAAAATTTCATATTTTGACAGTTTGTGTATCTTGTGATTTTGTCTGATTGTTTACACTAAAACATTGTATCAAGCATTATACAATTATGAAAGAGGAAAACCAATACATACAATGAACTCGAAGGTTTATTAATGAACCATCCTGATTTGACATATCGGTAGTTCGTGTTGGTTATTATCATAAATAAAACTTGAATATAGGATTGAAGGACGTTACGTGGACCATCATGCCTTTTTATTGAGAAAACAACATATAAATAAAACTCTTTAAATAATGAAATACTTTAATGAACAATTTATTGATTTAGACTTTTACTTTCCACCATTTTGTCAACACTCACTACTCAGTTGCACAGATAACGGCAACAGCTGTTCTTACAATTTTTAATACAAAACATAATATGGCATATATTCGATAGTTCGCCACAACGTGGAACTGGAAATCACGGATTAAAACGTCAACTTTTCATATTTGTTTGCTAGTAGCCGCCACAAATTGAGTAGACAGTGTCAACATTTTCAAGTAACGTGCATCATACATTTCATAACCTGCCTGGAATAACAATACATTCAATTCAAAATTGCATTACCATAAATTTAAATTGTAATAAATAAAACTTACCGTTTTAATTATTTTGACGAAGTAAACCTGAGCGCATTGTTTCTTGTTTTAATAATTTTTTAGTTGAAATTTTAACTTCACAGATTCTTATTCTTTCTTAACTAACACAGCTATAGTTATAAATTTATTTTCTTTCTAGTCCTATCACCTAGAGAAAGGATAAAAATCCACAATTAGAAATATTTCAACACAAATAATTTACCATTTTGAGGTTATCTGTCAGTTATGAAAACATGACTACCACTTCTAGAACATGAAAGGCGCCGCCAAAAACAGTACGTTTATAGATTTTCTAAACGTCGTGTTTTTAGTGATAAACAGTGCTTTTATAGAAACATAAGAACACCGAAATAGAAAAAATAATTAAAATGGTACCAAACAAATTGTATCAACAATTTTTACAAATGGAACCGCAGCAATTATATCTACTAATATTTGTGGTGTTATTTTTGTAGATTTGGGAACCCCATTCTTCCCGGGCGGGCCAGAGCTGTGGCACCATCCATTGGCGTATTCGACGGCCGCAGAGCTGCCGGGCGCCGCGTTGCAGCACGCTACGCTCGTGCACCCGGCGCTGCACCCCCAGGTCCCCGTACGTTCCTATCTTTGACTATCTGCAGACAAAACCCTGGACTCGCAGCTGCATCAAGCTGGCGCCCCTGTCCATCATCACGTTAGTGTTCCACTACTTCTCTCTCTCTTTCTTACAACTATGTACTACTCCACCGCTTACAAAACACTTTTTGATGTGGACACAGAATTATAGTCAGGGGATTCTCGTGTCGTCGTGTCAGATGATTATGAGAGTCTTCACACTATACAGCTTGCAGTTTGCTTAATGTCACTGATAAGTCTACAAATATGTAAATACCAAATGAACACTAATCCGAAACCACAATATAAATATAAACAGTAGTTGGTTACCGAAATATTTGACCTTGAATGAGTTAGCTCCGCCTCTTGATGTATAAATTTTAGTTTTGCAGCTCTCTGTAAAATGATGAAACTTTCTGTAATTTACGGAGCGCATATTTTTGTCATTTATTATTTCGCGCATGTAAACCAGGAGGCGGAGCTTAGCCAGTGTACAGGGTGTCTCATTTTCGATGTTTTTTAAAGGTATCTCGGGTAATAATAACGATAGGGCAAAACCGCTTGCACATTCCAGGGTCAACTATTCCAGAAAAGTTTTATAGTCACCACAGGAATTTTTGTTCTTCTTTTGTTTTTGAACTACAATTAAACACTCGTTTTTTGCTCATTTCAAAAATATCTCATAACTTATTTATTACGATAGTTAGAGAAAAATTGTGTTAAAAATTTTAAAACTGTCATATATTATATATAAAACAAACTTATGATTTTTTTAATGGAAACCTATGTTGAAAATAATCCCATCTTTTTACTTATTTTACAAACTTTTTAATGATATATAACAAGTCTACATTATTTTGTTTTAAACATGATTAATAGAAGAATTATTAATTTATTGGGGTGAAAAAAATGAAAATTATTAATAAACAAAGAAAAAATCTATTACAGATTGTCATTTGTTTATTTTGATTCTATATCTATTAGTTATGTTTTCAAAATTATTCTTAACCAATAATTTTAAGGTTAGTCAAATTTTTATTTGCCGACGTAACAGTTAGCTTTGACACAATTCGAAAAAGTTGGTTTAATGTGCTTTTCTACACGATCGACTTATTTTTTATATTTACGGATAATGTTTTCAAGACAGTACGTCTTATTTACATATTATTGAACGGTAAGTGATGTGACTCACGTCGGTAAGTGATGTGCTTCATTTACCGTTCAGGAAGCGAGACGGTAAATAAACAAATATAAAAATCAAAGCTTACTTCAAAAATGACAAATAAAATTTTTTAATATGTCAAAATAATTTTCAAATCTTATTTTTCTTATAAATTTTGTGAGTCGATCGTGCAAAAAGTAGTATAAGCATCACGAACGTTAAGGAATTACCGATCTTAGACAAAATTGGGACCTTCGCGTCGCTCAGTCCCCAAACATTGTCTTCGATCGGTAAACTGTCCTTACCGTTCTTAATACTTAATATACCAGTAAAGCATATAAATTGAAAAAAACTACAGAATTAAATTATATTTGAAATACACAAATGATGATATGTAATATGTAATAGATTTTTTTTTCATTTGTTTCTTAATAATTTTCATTATTTTCGCCCCAATAAATTAATAAATCATCTTTTATTCATGTTTAAAACAAAAGAATGTAGACTTCTTATATATTGTTGAAAAGCTTGTAAAATAAGCAAAAATATGAGACTATTTTCAATATAGGTTCCCATTTAAAAAATAATAAGTTTTCAAAAAATCTAATTACGCGATTTTATTCTACCTAAAAAAAATTATTAAAACAATTTTTCTCTATCATAGTAAATAAGATACGATATATTTTTGAAATAAGCGAAAAACAAGTTTTTTCCTGTAGCTCAGAAACAAAAGAAGATCAAAAATTCCTGTGGTGACTATTAAACTTTTGTCGAAAAGTTGACCTTGGAATGTGCAAACGGTTTTGCTCTATCTTTAATATTACTCGAGATACCTTAAAAAAACATCGAAAATGAGACACCTGTACTGTCGAATCTATAGATCAAAGACACTGTTGAGCAGTGCAACTACTATTTATTTTATGCGGTGATTGGAAAAAAATGGTCAAGTTATAAAACTTAAATGCATTATCAGTTTGCCATAGCATTTGTGCCGTTTTTGTTTCAAGATATATTTTAACGTTTACCTGAATCATATGCTTTTGACTTTTCGAATAATTATAATTAACTAAGATTCAATAAAAAGTAAAATTAAATATAATTTGAATAGAAATATTTCTTTCTTAATTCTTTAACAGTTCGATTTTCGATTTTAATAAAATTTACATATTTGTAGACAAACGTTCTTACTTTTTTATCTCTTTTTATTAAACATAGATTATTTCCATTCTATTTAAATGCTCATAAAATAACTAATTTTCCAATATTATTTCAAACTCGATTACAAAGAGGAAATTGAAATTTTCAAATCGTTTTCAAACTTACATTTTATGAGAGCTACTTACCCTAACTACCTATAAAAATATTACTTATCCGTAGCTTAAACGATAACGGTTGATTGCGCTATTACGTTATTAAATCAATTTTATATGAATATGTAAAATGTTTCAAACTTGATTTTATTTTATTTAATATATTCTTCTGCAAAAACATTGATGCAGTGTAATTTGATAACTTGGGAAAACCGTTTTTTCTATCGCATTGCTCCCAAAATTATTTTAGAAAAAAAAATCTTCGAATAAAAGTTGTAGAATATAAAATTCTGCATGTAAATCAGTAAACAAAATTCATTTGATATGTTTAGTAACTTTAGAAATTGAATATGAAAATTTCAGTTTCATTGTGCTAGTCATGGAATTAAAACAAAAGGCAAACAAATGTGATTATTTAAATGCCAAATATTGTAATTTTTGTCAGGAAAAATGACTATTTGACCTGTATAGAAGAATTAAATTATTTACCGGTTTCAGGATATTATTCCATTGTTTACATGTACAAAAGTAGGCTGGTAACTAAGTAATAACTGTATCTGTATGGTAATATTATTACCAGACTGACTTGTCAACAACGGTCTACAAAATGAAAATAAAATAAAATTAAAATATAATGCTCTTCATTAATACATACAGATAACGTTAGCCTATCGTTCTAAATGCGGTCTACTTTATTCTAAAGTAATAAACATGTGGAACAAAGCACATAATTTGAATATTTGTCATATTGACATATGTCAAAGTAATTGTTCTGTTAACCATAGCAATCTGAAAGTAGCATTAATGAGAGAATTTCTAAATGTGGTATTTATCAATAATGTCTTAATTTTCTGAAACCGATAAACTGTTGAACAAACCACGGATGTTATTAACCATAACAAGCCTGAGATGTCTTAAAATTTCAAAATGACATCTTCGGCAGTTATGATATACATAACATTCCTAGGTATATTAAAGCTATAATCTGTTTAAGAATTTTACGTTGTGACAATTTTATTAAATAATAAAAAGTAAATTAAATTTAATGACATATAAACACACGTTTGTTTCTTAAGCTTTTTGTTAATTCCATGGCTTTCACTACTTTTGAGTATATTTTTGACATTTTCATACCTAATTTCTGCTGTTACAAAGCATGCAGAATTAATTTTGCTTATTATTTCAAATGCAAAATTTATGTTCTACAACAGATTTTTTTTTCTAAAATAATTTTAGGAGCAACGCGCTAGGAAAAACGCACCACCCGGTATATCACACAGATATATGTAGTTATCAGTCATAGACAACTTGCGACAAATCGCACAATTTCTACTGACAACCGGTATTTTTACAGTTTCTGCCAACTGTAACTGATGAACTTCCGAATATAACATCGATGACGATACAAATAGCTCTTTATATATAACGTATCTATCAATCGATATATAACCTATAATCGAAAGTTGCAAATGATTCGAATTCCTCTTTCCGGGAGTATGTAAACAGGCAGATGTTTACACATCCCTAATCAATGTTTATGCAGGAAATATAGCCATTTGGGAGCAATTTTCATAGGAATATGGGTACATACTATTCGTGCCAGTTGACATCACTAACTGCTATGATTGTTGTATGGAACCCTCTTAGTCACTACATTGGCTCTACTAGTTTCAACTGTTATTTAGGGTTCATTTCAATTAATACCAACACCGTGTAATTTAAGGTTAAATATGTTGAAATATGTAAACATGTTGAAATACAATTACAAATACACTTTGTTTAAACATTTGTAAATAACTAATAAGCGATTATAACAACATTCATCATATTCATACAGTGTTAAACTTTAGCCCACTTGTTATCTGTACAAGCGAGTGCAATCTCACTTGGAGCCGCCTATTTTCGTACTAAAGAATCAGACTTCGTTGGGAGAGTTCCTAAGCGATTAATGCTGACTTTACTAAAACTCATCTCTTTTGGCAACGTTATCTACTCTATTTTTAAGGTGGAACAAAGTATAGACAGTTTTAAATTCTAAACAGCTTTTGTTCTTACACTTATAGCTCTATAATTAATAGATAAAGAGATATCACTAATTGAAAATTTTAACGTTGTATTTCCTATGTTAAATAAAAAAAATAGATACCCTGTATATTATTTAATCAATGGTTCTACAACTATTATAAAAGCAATATTTTCGCCTGAAAACACAAATATATACAGTCTGTATTTTACAACAGTTTTATTAGTTACAAAATAATTTCATTATTTTTGTGCTTTCTATAATAATTTATTGAAGACTAATGATTAATTCTTGTGTAGCCTCCGATGTCTCTGCCGCATCCAACAGCTCTCACCTCCATCCACGCATCGCTGCCGCACTTCCTGCCAAGTCCGGCTCTGGCGTCGCCCGTGGGCTCCTCGTCGTCCCAGCCGGGCATGGGGGTGAGCAACGCGCCCTGCAGCACGCTCTTCGTCGCCAACCTCGGCCAATTTGTGTCTGAGCACGAGCTCAAGGAGATCTTTGGCAGGTTGGTTCCACCACCTCAACATAAGTCTTTTCATTATTGATTGAAATATTACCTAACACAAGTGTTCAAAGCACGTGGATCCTACCAGGTAAGATGATAATTTTACTCATTTTTTTATTATTTATTTATTTACTCGTTGTGGGATCTTACTTGTTAGTGAACTACGACTTTTGACACTTTTGTTCTCTAATTACACTCTTTTGATCTTGCTTATTTTTTATTAAATCTTTCAATCATTTATGTGTTAGATCAAAAAAGTGTACTTAAAAATCTATGTTATTGGACAAATTCAAAACCCGAATATTCTAGATTATACTGTACGAAATACAAAGCTTCCACTCTCCCTTGATTTATAGACATTTCTTAGATACAACTTTAAAATAAGGTCGATGAATATAGAAATGATTATTTTGTGAAAGAAATTTAAGTTTAGACTAAAAATTCCAATAAGAACTAGAAGGAACTTTTCCTTAACACCATAAAGTATTTCTTCAGTAAAGATTTCTTAATATAAATAAAAAATATTAGATAAAAAGAAAATAAATAAACCAAACAGAGCCTACTTATGATTAAGTTCAATTCTCGAAACAGACTGTAAGGCCCGGGCCACACTATGCGTTTTAGCGGGAGCGGTAAAACCGCATCCGGTTAAACGGGATGGATCATACAGCGTCTACATATATCCCGCTAAACAGGACGGCAGCTTTGACAACCCGATTTGGACACAGTCTGACTAATGTCTGATCAGTATAGAGCCCAAATAGTATACGTTGTCTATTAAAAAACAAAACCAGACCCTTGTGAACGGTCGCATTATTTCCAATGCGTTGTAGTTGTCATGCGGCAAATTGACCGTCCGGTCAAACCGCAACATGCTGCGGTAGTATCCGGCAACCGGACCGCAACCGCATCAGTGTGGACGCATTCATTTAAAACAATAAGTTGTTGTCTTCCTGGTCAACCGGTCCCGTTAAACCGATCCCGCCAAAACGCATAGTGTGGCTCGAGCCTAAGGCTCCACACCGATGCGGTTGCGGTCCGGTTGCCGGATACTACCGCAGCATGTTGCGGTTTGACCGGACGGTTAATTTGCCGCATGACAACTACAACGCATTGGAGATAACGCAAGCGTTCACAACGGTCTAGTTTTGTTTTTTAATAGACAACGGTTACTATTTGGTCTCTGCACTGATCAGATGTTGGTCCGACTGTGTCCGAATCGGGTTGTCATTGCTGCCGTCCTGTTTATCGGGATATATGTGGACGCTGTACGATCCATCCCGTTTAACCGGATGCGGTTTTACCGGTCCCGCCAAAACGCATAGTGTGGGCCGGGCATAAGAGTGTAAATAATGAAGAAGAGAGACAGTGACAGAAAAATGAACTAATGTCAAAACCAAATTAAAACTCGCACTCGCTCGCCATCTACAGGTTACATTCTTAAATATGCATCCCTTTTTCCAGTTCAAAATAATGATGTCAAAGAAAATCTTCTTTCTGAATTTATTAAAACACAAATATATTTATTTTTTTCGATCGGCCGAAAACTGACACGTCCCGGTGTGTTTTCGAACCGAAAAGTGCATTATTCCGGTATTTTAATGTAGTTGCTAGGCAACGAAAAATAACAGTCCGGTCATATTTTTTCCGGCGCGTGACAAAGTATTCCCGGACAGTACGCGGTTCATTGTTTTCCGTAAATAAAATATATGCCTTTTCATATTTCTCAATTGATTTTTGTGGAAGCAAATTCACTGTCACCAAATTAGCTGCCTACAGTACATCCGGTGGTGTGCAAGATATAGATAAATCACTATCACTAGCCATATCTCATAATTTGAACACAAAATCTGATATTTTTCAAATATATTTTGACTTTTATGAAAATAAATAAACAAACCATAGTTACGCTATCCTCAGATATTTTTATCAAAACAACTCAGTAATCTTATGTCTTGTTTGTTGTCTGACATTTATAAATGAAATATAAAATAATTATTGAATATAAACCGATCGAAAATAAAAATTGTATGTGTACCACGTAAGAAAATTGACTCCCCGGACTCCTGTTGTTGCTGGCCACGCCTACGGCTCGCCCCGCAATCTCCACCATCGTCCGGGAATATATCACTTTTCCTACTAGATACAGAATATACTATAAAATAAAATTTATATTTTTACATACGTTTTCAACTTTACTTTGGGTATTTAGTGATAGATATCAGATTTTCAGAACCACGCAAGTAGCCTATTTGTTTATGTCTGTTGGATTTCGATGTCCAAGTAGAAAGTTATACCATTATGCTACTAAATCGTCATCACTGAAGTCTCGGGTTCGATTTCCTGTTTGGAATTGTTTTGGGTCATACTCCGGTGTCCCTCTGTCGTAGGTACACTGTACTTTCAACACGACAACATAATGTAGATCGTTAATTCACCCCTCGGGTAGAGACATCTCTATACTCGAAATGAAAGTTCAAAGGATGCATTTGGCAGACTTACGCAGACTCCCTGAAGAGGACATCAGTATTTCCGCACACATTTTTTTAGCATTGGATAATAAACCTTATTAATATAATTATTTTATTGAATTCATGTCTAGTTCTTCCCGAATATTAAAATCGCTTTTCCAACAATCACTCATTCTACATATAGCCGTGTCAATAAAGGTTTTTACTTCTAAACCCACAAAAACAGATCTGATTGTGGTTTAAAAAAATTAAAATGTTCATTATATTCAATTATTCAAAATCAGAATAATTAAAAATAACAAACATTTTTTAAAAAATAATCAATCGGAATTGTTTTCAGTTTTAACGATTTTTCCGCTTCATTGATTCAACTAATAAATCGATCATTTCTCTATTAGACCAAACAATTTTTTTTATAGTTTCTAGGGACAGAAGAAGCTTTGTGTTGAGCCTAAATTAAACTAGAATATCTAGCTTATGGTTTGTCTGGTAACATTACAGGGTGATGTAAAAAAATAGGGACAAATGGTTATTTAATTTATTATTAATTTTAGACCTATATTTTAATTACAAAGTTGAGGTTTTTGGTACAACAAGATCCTGAATAATACTTCTAGTTTCGCCGGAAGTGACATCATCGTTGATTTGGGTTCACATTCACACACATCCATGCCTTAGTGGGGTTCGAACCTAGAGCCTCGAGGGCACTCATGACATGAGGCGTTGCTCTAACCATTGAGCCACCGGAGCTATAATAAAATGAAGATTAAATTTTAAATACGGGGATAGAATAGAATTCACTAATCCAAAAATTAGCTTAAACATTTTTGTGAATCGTTAATTTTTATTAATCTAAATACATACATACCTACATATTTACTTATGCTGGAAACTGTATTGAATTCCTTGTCTACTGACTACTGTTCTATTTACTTTTTACCTTTCGTCACCTTTAGGTAAGGAAGGTATTGTCTTTGGTCAAAAAATTCGATGATGAGTTTTTAATCAATAAGCACGTTTTAGGGTCCCTAGAATACGAATATACTATTTTTACGATGATGTCTGTATGTGTGTGTGTGTGTAACAAAATTTTCGTCTGCGATAACTCTAATACTACAGTTACAAAAATTATAATTTTTTCGTATACTTCTTCGTTACATCCATATGAAGAGCTGATTAGATTTTGGTTACAATTGGTCAACCGGAAGTACCATCATTTGAAGATTTTAACAGTTTTTCTTGAAAAAACTATGTTAAATATAATTTTTTCACATTTGATGTTATTATAAATATTAAAGAATATTTTATTCTCTATACAATTTGACTGCATTTTATACTTAATATTAAATGGATATAGAGTTAAAAAATTATAAAGAAATTAAATTTCATAAAGTAGCCATAGCTATGGAAACAGCTACTATATTAAGAAAATTTTGATTGAAAAATGTCAGTGTCAATTGAAATTGACATAGTGTGTTTGTCTTATAATTTTACTGGAAATATAGGATCTTTTGCTTTCTGTATGGAATTTGTATAAAATACATACAACTGCTTTAAGGTAATGTACAAGAAATAATAATAATAAATCCTTTATTTCTGTAGATACATTACACTCTATATAGAAAACGACACAAAATAATAATTTTCTGTATGAAATTTGCATAAAATACATGCAACTGCTGGAAGGTAATGTACAAGAAATAGAATATTTAATTTAGCAAGGAACTTTCCGTATGAAATTTGTACAAAATACATAGAACTGACGGAAGGTAATGTGCTGGCCACATCAGATTTTTTCTTTTTAAAACGTTACTAATATTATTTTGAAATTATTAGTTCTTTGACAGTGGCATTTATCTGTTTTGTTTGTTTAAAGCGCAGGCTTTGGGATTTAAATTATAGATAATTTTATAAATATATCCATAAAATATATAGAAAAAGTATTAATGCAAATCTATAGAAAATTTAATAATCTTTAATTTTCATAATAACAGTTAAAGGTATTTTTCGAAGAAAAACTATTTTGAGCTTCTAGTTACGTGTCATTTCCGGTTATCCGATTTTCACCAAAATTTAATGGGCTCTTTCCATTACAGAAAAAGTTACAAGGTACAAGGTTTCAAAATTTTCTGAATGAGATAGTATTTGAGTTAGAGTGGAGAATCCACACATACATACATCGTCGTGAAAATGTTAAAATTGGATTCTAGGGACCTTAAAACGTAGTCATTTACCAAAATATCGATATGCGGTTTTTAGCACGATTCCTATACCTCCCTTACCAAGGGTAGCTGGAGGTAAAAATATATGTTTCATTCCATGTAAAGAATCAATGATGACATCATTTCCGGTAATACCGGAAATAGAATTCAGAATCTTGAAAGTGCCATTTAACTTCGCCCCCAAATTGTCTAAAATAAATAATGAAGAAATATATATTTCCCTCTATTTTTGAATCACCCTATAATAAATGAATATAACTCTTTATAACTGCGGGAGATAGTCAGGCAATTAAAATTTGTGACCAGGGCCGATAATTTAAAATAGGTACACAATGTAATAATAACAAATTGAATCCTTTTTGCACATCATACATACATATAAATAGTTATTGCCGGCCTTTCTGTATTGGGAGTAGATTTCCACAGAGATGGGAGGGTAACCGTAGTAGTGCACACAGCAGCGCGATGCGGTGCAAGCTATACGATAGGTAGTTAATTTTGTGATTTCTGATTGGGTTCGCGAGAAGCGGCCTGCCACGCAGACACAACGTGGTCTGACCGAGAGCCCTGTGCACGCCGCACCTCGCCGCCCTCCTGTAAGTACCAATTATATAAATACAGGACCCCGCAAACGGTTTTCTCACTCCTTATCAAATTATAACTAGAAGGTTCCAACTCACAGATATTGGGTACTAAATTTTTAATGAAAACTGTGTTCATTCCGGACTCATGTTCATATATTTTTTTTTTTGTGCAGGTGGCTAACTCGTTTTGTTGTTAATATTAACCTATAATACTTTTAAATATGCAGGGTGTTCATTTTAAATGGGCCACCATCTCGAGAACTAAAAGTGCTACAAATTTAAAGAAAAGAAAAATTATTTTTTGGGCCAGTGGTTCTCAAAATACGGGACTTAACTTTTAAACTTTAAATGAGATCATACATTTTTTATTTGCTCATTCGTTACAGAATTTAATTCTGAATTCAGTGATATATTTTTATTCCCTTACATAACGATATGTTTGAGAAAAATACATGTAAAGTTTCATATTAATTTGATTAAAATATGGCTATAATAAGGCTTGATTTACATTAGCGGTACAATGACGGTACAATAACGGTACGATAATTTTAATGGACCCATTTACCTACATCTACGTTCTCAGTACGATGACGGCCTAGTGATATTTACTGATTTACATTAGCGATACGACCAGGGTACAGTATAGTTTTGTTTCTAGTAAAAAAATATATTATCTTTGACGGGGAACTATCACGAAGCATAGATTGTTAGAATGCAATACGATCGATAAAGAGAGCGGTGCGGGAGCGAGGGATTTGTATCATGTAACATTTCGACCGGGTGGGATTCGACGGCGTGGAAATATTTGAATTTCTGTAGAACGGACAAAGTGGTGGGGGTACATTTCGTTCGATGGGATTTCGACCACGTGGAATTTCGATCTCACGGGATTTCGACCACGTGGAATTCGACCGCACGGGATGCTTCGAAAAATAGTATCGTTTTGTAAAATTTTCTGGATTTTCTTCTTCTTTGACAAGAGTAAGAACAGTTATAACCAAGTCGGTATTTAAGAAATTTTTAAACATTGCACGATATTTTCTACTTTTGATAGAGATATGACAATGCACCACAAACTGTCATAATACATAAAAGACAAAACTATATTGTCATGGTATTTTATTATGTTCGTACCGTTGTGGTACTGTCTAATGTAAATGCCTCCTGTAATTTACAAACCGTCACTGTACCGTTATTGTACCGTCATTGTACCGCTAATGTAAATCAAACCTAAGAGTGTCATGAATGGAAAAAACGAATACATGTTATTTTTTTGACAAGTAGAATGCCATGTAAGAAATACGTGAATATTTTGTTTATGTTGATATTTATTATCACTTACAAGAACAGAACATTCACTTCTTTCGGTCAGAGCACTCTAATTCTATGTAATAAAAATAACATGTACTCATTTTTCCATTCATGACTCTTATATTTTAATCAAATTGGTATAAAACTTTACATACATTTTTCTCAAAAAAAAAAAATCGTTATGTAAGGCTATAAAAATATTATTCAAAATTAAATTCTCTAACGAATGAACAAATAAGAAATATATATATATATATATATATATATATATATATATATATATATATATATATATATATATATATTCTCATTTAAAATAAAAAAAGTTAGGTCCCTTATTTTAAGAACCACAAGTCGAAAAAATATTTTTCTTTTATTTAAATTTGCCTCGTGAAATAGAAATTGTTTGTCCATTTAACCATCTTTGTAGGGCTTATAGTTTTCGAGATAGTAATGGTGACTCATTTAAAATGAACACCCTGTATAGAGGGTAACAATATTTTTTACCATTCCTTTCTGCTACTTCTTAAAAATTCCAACCAATCTCTTTTTGAAATGCTTTCAAACTAATTTCTGGGAGACTGAAAAGAGAAAAATTAGTTTCTATAAATAAATATATCATCAAGGCATATTACATTACCCATTGCTGGGTGTGCCAATCTGCTTTGTACACAGATTTCGGTAATGATGATGACATGTTTGTACCGTGCGGGCGTTTACCAGGCGTCACCTCACGGCCACTCATTGCTGACGTGGAGAGTGTACCACAGGGGTCAATTTTGTGCCATGTGCCATTTAAGATTTGAAATATTTAGCGTCGGTCGGGAACAAACTCGGTTCCCCAGATTAGCGATCAGACATTCACACACGCGGCCACGAGACCCTATTAGCTTCCGATATCTTGCAAATTGCCGAAGCCGCTAAACTAATTACTGAGGACTTAAAAACTGTCAAAGCTATCAAATTATAAATAATGATTCGAAAAAGCTCTCTGGTTAATTCCATATTTTCAATAACAACATGATTTGCCTATAGACCATATTACTGTCTATTTTATTTAATTCTAAAGGGCCTTTCTTGGTCATACAGTAATCGCTTTGATATTTTTTTTTGTTTTTTGTTTCATGAAATTTTACCTTTAGATTTTGTGAAAAACCCTTTAATTTTAGTAAATATATCATTTTTTTTAAAGACTCACCTGACTGAATGCGTTATGTGACTGTTTATGTTTTTGACGGCCCTGGTTCGAAACCGACTGCCGAAAAACGTGAAAATTATTTTCATCTTTCAAACAGTACAAAAGTGATCCCTGTGGTCTGTGGTTTTCTCTTCTAAAGCTTTATGAGCCTGTGAAAAAAAAGGTACAATTAAATCAGAAACCGATTGGTAGATAACCAAATTAAGGCCTATGTTTACAGGGTGCAACACCAAAATCGACCACCGTCATTATTTTCTTTATTATTATAGTTACAAAAAAAATGTTATAGAACAAAGTTAAAGGAGATCACGAGTAGAAGAAAGAAGAAGAAAATATTTTTAAACAGTTTTTTTTTTCATGTGTGTATAGCCAACTGAAAAATTACTAAAAAAATCAAATTTATTTAAATTTCAATTGGATTTTTCTCAATATTTTTATTATGTAAGGACATAAAACTAATACATGGTTGAATTCAGAAAAAAATATGCTATCGAAAAGGCCTAAAAAATTATTATAATCCCATTTGAAAAAATATAACTTTGTGGTGTAACCTGAGAACCACTGGTTTTAAAAAATATTTTCATACGTAATATAACAATCTGATTATCATCGATGATATTCTCGAGTGAAACCGAGTTGCAGATTTCACGAGTCCGAAGGACGAGTGGTGCTGCTTCGGTTTCACGAACAATATGTTCGATTATTAATCATATCACGAGCTTATATTTAATGAGAGAAAATAATGAATTTTTGTGATACATTGTGTGTGCTGCTAACCAAACTTTTCATATATTGTATGTACATGGTTAATTTTACACTTGTCTTATTATTTTCATCGTTGTTGATATCAAAAACGATTACCGCACATTTTTATACCCAAAATTAACTCGTTGTAAATAAAGAAAACAAATCCCCTAGTAACGAATATAAATAAGGTGATAATTTCTTTGTTTTTTATCATCGCTGTGATAGACATGTAACTAGGGAGATTCTGAATGTTGATTGGCGGAAAACATGGCACGTGGCTAATGAATTATATTCTCTTCCCTAATGGGATGGTCTCCAACAAATTTGTTCTATAAACTATTATTCACGAAAGATGACTATTCAAGGTCATTTGTGAGCCGTCTGATATAATATTACTTGCCGATAACTTCATTGCATTTCGTATGCATAGGCGTGCAACATGGAATATTTATGGAAACATTTTAACTGAAAAAATAAGAGTAATTCATTTGAAAATTACTTTTCTTTCTAAATAATGCCTTTCTGAAAGATTTATGTTCTTCACTTATGTTTTTGCAAAATACAAAAACAGACTTAATTTATAAACCAAGGAATAATAATTTGATTTAAACGTCAACGTCACTGGGTAAATATTAGCACAGAGGGCAGTGTAGTAGATAATTAGGTATCTGTAATTCTACGACATATGTCATTATTATTTATAGTGTGTTAGAAACTAATGTCACTACTTACGTATATCTGTCACACCACATAAATTAAATAGACATAGGTCAAATAATCTTTCTCTTTTTAATACAAAATGTTGCTAAGCTACTGCTATAAAGTGATGTGTATTCTTTCTTCGAACATAAGACCTTGAATAGTCATCTTTCGTGAATAATAGTGTAGTATTTTTTTGTAATTTCATATAATAATAACGAAAATAATGGCGGTAGTCGGTTTTGGTGTTACAGCCTGTGTACTGCTTTCTTTTAAGGAATGATATTGCACAGAATCGATACTTAAAGTATTACTTATCTATTCATTAAAATTAATTATGTATATTTCTGTATTTGATTTAAGTGTATCGGCCCGAATAGATCGGCTGTAGCACTCCATCAACAGATATTACGCAGAATATACATTACTGTATTTTATCGCACTTCTTTCCGCCATAACATAAATTAAATATCTCTTGAGTTGGAACTGATTCTCCTTAGTGTCTCTGTTGAGTGAAATATCCTCGCTTGCGGTCTCTTGTCCTGATCCCTTACTGCCGTAAGGCAAGGGGGCACCAGGTTGTTCGAGTGATTGTTACCTACTATACCTTGCACCGTAGTCGTGTCTGTGTGCGTACATCATTCAGAGTCCTCGTGTTCTATAGATGGATAGACATTAACCACTGCCACTGACTTCACTTGTCCATTAGAAACTTGTGATGCGATTATGTTACACACTAGGATGAGAGATGGCTCGCTCGTTTCAGTCCGTGCGCGAATAGAATTTCCCAGCGGAATGATTCATTTATCACATGCACTGCCGCTGCCCTGTTCCTATATCCACACCAACCACTTTCCTCTATAATTATTTCTCTCTGATTCTCATGCTCTCTCTTTATCTTGTCTCACGAGGACCTAAATCCACCCACACATGAATCCTGTCAACCTTTTCTCTTAACACAACGCCAAATGATATACAGATGCTTTCTCTGTTCTATACACACTCTAATAAACAATCGTCTTCACGAAGAACAAGCGTTGAGTAAATAAATATGATAAGAGGCATAATTGTCGAGTAAATTTTGAACAACGATTAGTGACTAAATTAAAACAGTTTAACCGGGCGAATACTAAAAAATAATTAGTCGCCTGCTTAATCGGATCATAATATCAGACATTTTTTATTGTTTGGTAATTATATGGATGTTCTTCAATAAACTGTTCATTATTTTGTCACGTCATCTTCAAAAATTTCAATCATATAACATTTTTATTCTTACAAAATCGACGTTTCTGAAATGCACTTATACATTAAGAAACGTTGGTTTTGTAAAAATAAATGCTGTGTGACTGAGATTTCAAATAAAAATATTCACCAGTCAAAAAAATTATTCAAATTTAAGGTGCATCTACAAATGAAAATTAGGTTTAGATTTAAGGTGCATTCACAAATGAAAATTAGGTTTATGGTTTTTGTTTAGATTTAAGTAAAGTTACATTCACAAATGAAAATTAGGATTAGATTTATGGTTTATACTTTAGATTTAAAGACTTTGGCCGCATAATATGTAATTACTCCATTCAGACTTCTGAATTTAGTGTCTCTAAATCCAAATCATAAAGCTAAACATAGCAAGGTCTAAACTTTAGATTTATGATTTAGTTTGACGTCACAAACTTCACCAATGAGAACGAGTCTGAAATGATATAGATATATACACCTATCTTTATTTGGTATCCACTTGGTGGATTCGGCTTTTTAAACAAATGTGAGAAGAACATGGAGACTTTCATAATTTAATTGCTGAAATATAACCAATAATGCCAAGCGAATGACAGTTTCACGGCGCACAGGTGTCTTGTTGAGTAGTGCTCTACCGATATTTTAATCTTGTTTTTGAAGCCTTTACACAGATATCTGTACATATCAAAACTAATTTTAGGTAATTTAAACTTACATTTATGAATGACTTACTTAAACCTAAACAAAAACCATAAACCTAATTTTCATTTGTGAATGCACCTTAAGTCATTCATAAATGAAAGTTTAATGTAACTCTAATTTAGTTTTGATTGTACTGACATCTATGTAAATGCTTCAAAAACAAGATTGAAATATCGGTGTCTAAACTAATTTTCAGGTAATTTAAATTTATTTTCATTTGTGAATGCACCTTTATTGAATTTATTAATACCAATCCTCAAACATGCGACCAGAAATGTAAATTCGTAAAACCAAGCTTTGTCAGTAGGTACTAAATATTTTTCTCTGCTTCGGAATTAGAATGTCTCATTCTAACACGCATATTGATGTTAAAATGAGCTTGATTCTTAAACGATTTTTGGTGATATTTTGTTATTTCCGATTGGCATGAGTGTAATAAAAACACTAAGTATCTAGCCAACGGACCGAATAAAAAGCACAAATCACTGTCATCAACCTTATAATTCTACAAAAAAAAAATCCCTTAATAGAAATTGTCAAATATTTTTATAAAAAATAATATAAATTAAGCCTCAACAGAGAAAATAGTATATAACACATTATTATTATTAGACAAAATAAAGCGACTCTGTAAAACCCAAAAGAAAAAATCTCTGTATTTTAAATATCCAAAATATTTTCAAAAAAAATAATTCAGATTAAGATTCTGTGATTGGTCGCGAGTTATGGACACAAATCGCCTCTTTTCTAATTTTTGTACCTATATAATTTTAAAAAATTGGAATAAATGAGGGGCACAATTGGCGCTCAAAAGTCTCGGGCCGTCACTGATAGGACGTGAGCAGACGCCTGACTCGAGCGACATTGAAGTGCTTGGAATCAGCTTTTCTGTGTGCGTTTGTCAATTTGATATGAGCAATGTTTTGATCTATTTTGATTTAGAACTGTTAAAAATTATTTTTAATTTCATGTATTTTACTATCTGTTAATTATAAAATATTAACTTTAATAGTTTAAATTCAAAATAGATCAAAACAATTTTTTGTCATAGTGACAAGCGCGCACAAATCAGCTGATTCCAATGTTGCAACAAATATTGTAGGTTTAAAATAAGTTAATACAACTAATGATTATCGATATTGATGTGTGTACAGTACGTAGAACAGCCTGCATATCAGTTGTAAATCCTGGTACCATCATATCCGTCCACCGTCCCCGTAATATTAACAATGTGCGCATGATGACATCTGTGTGACTAATGTGGTTAAGGGAACATCATATCACGTCATCTCTGTATTATCTAACGCACCAATGAATGTCGGAATGTGTAACCCAATGCACTACTATACATAGTCGGACCAAGGCAGGAGCCTTGGGGTCTGCGTCCACCCAATACCCCACCCTCAGTTGGTTAGAACGCTCGCGGACCCTGTGCGATGGCATGGACCACGGACAGACACCACCACACCACGTAGTAGCATAGTGCCCCTGCCCCTTACCCATTGGACTCGGAAGTATTCTGGAATGAACTGGCAAGGAGATACCAGCCCAAAAAATACGAGTCCCAGAGGGATTAAATATGAAAAAAATCTCTGGGGGCTACAGTAAAAATAAACAAGATGTTTTTATAATATCATATAGTTACTATGCTTTATTTATTTGTATCTGCACTACATTTTGAGCAGGCGTTGAGTTTAAATTTGAACAAAATTTTTGACATTTGTATTTTCAAATTGTAAGATTAATTTCTTTTACACTAATATCGTTCCATTTGATACGGGAGTGCGAAAAATAGCGTATATACCACAGGACTAAAGTGCATTCAATCCCTCAGATGATTATTTCCCTCACATTCGGCTCGGGAAATAAACTTCACCCACAGGATTGAATATGCACTTTAGTCCCTGAGTATATAATATACTATTAATAATTACAATAATGCAGTTATATATTTCAAAATACTTGATTATGAGACTTTAAATTTATGACTGCACCATATTTTTGAGGGATCCATTATCCGAATTTTAAAACAATTGTTTTATTTCAAAGCGTGCCTAAAACTGTTGGTCAGACTGTATATTACAATTACACCTAATTAAAGTTAAAGTGAAATAATTGCGTAGGCTTCCACAGTCTGAGTCATGAAAAATATTCGTTTTCCGGGAATGGACTGTGTCATATTTTGAGTCAGAGCTCAACGTTTCGCCCGCAGTCGTATGGGGCATCTTCAGGAGGAAGGGGGATAGTACTGTCTTAAACATGGTTACCCGACGTGTCAACCATGCTAGAGGCCGAGTTTAAGCAACAAGAAGGGGGGAGACTCAGTTTACAAGGTTACCCGACGTGTAAAACACGCTAGAGACCAAATAAACCAAGTTAAAGTATCTGTTAGTTATGAGAAAAATATTCTTATCAGAAATTTTTAAAACGGATGCTACAAGTACCGGTATAGTTAAAGTCTCAGAAAAATATGTACACCAGAGAAGGTAAAATGGGACCCTAGGGTAAATACTTCAAAAAAACAACTACCAGATTTATTTCTGTGGCAGTGCAAGAACAATCAATGTCCAAACAGCAATACATCCTGACTGCATGAACTTCCAAGATTTGGCATCCATTAAACATTAAACCAATGTCATATCATACAACAAAAAAATATTTATTGCAATAATAACAAAAATATCAGTAACATCTTGAAGGGCTTTAAATAACAGAATTAGCGAATTTGTAATCAACATTAAAAAGCGCATAATCTGAAGTTTAACAGAAATGTACTGAAAGTTGCTGATTGATTTTAAAACACTCAATCCCAAAATTAGGAAATTGCGACATTGGTTGTACTTGTACTAAACACTAAACCATAGAATTTATCAGTGCATTAACAGTTAATGGTAAGTCAGTCTTAAAGATATCAAATTAAAAAGAAAAGGTACTTTCGGTACCTATTATTAGTTTTAGCTTCTAGTTGATTTTAAATCATGCATTTTCAAAATCTCACATTAGGAAATATTGACATTGGTTGTAATTGCATTGTCTTATTCCGACTGAATACCGTATCATGAGGTCCAGACAAGCTGAATACAGTGAATACGTATACAGATAAAGATTCAGCCGAAATAAGACAACATGGCTGACAAAAAGTAGTGGGGATTATTGAGTATGAAATGTATTTGCTATTGCTTTCTACTTATAAAATTGGGCGCCAGTACCGTAAAGGCCGTATTATACTTGAAGTCGGTTCATACCGCTGACTTACTCCAGTGTGATAGCTACAAGAAAGTTAGCGATCCTGTAAAATGAATTCTGTTTCTTTTGCTCTGACTATTTATCGTAGACTTCTCAATTGTTCATGCGCAACTGTCTGAAGGACAGGAATGTAACTTTACACAGTAAAATATAACTGCAGAAATGACAGAGATTGCTCCAAGATGGGAAGCATTTACAGTATAATTCAATTGTTTTTGTCATGGCACTCTGATTACATGTATAAATAAATATGAAAGTAATTATTTTTCTTTTGCATTTTTCTAGTTTTTTTCGTTATGTAAGGGTATAAACATTTTATATCGTTGTATTCAGAAAAAAAAAATGCTGAATCGAATAGGCGAATAAAAAAAGTAGGTTCTCATTTAAAATTAAAAAGTTGAATTCTGTTTTTTGAGAACCACTGGTTGAATGCTCATTTTAATAGTCTTATGTTTAGGATTGGTATTTATTGGATAGAGCTTCAATTGTTATTATATTCCTTTTTTATTCATAATAACAGTACATATGGAATTGTTTTTTTTTTACATTGGCGACGTTTCGACCAAGGTTATGGTCATTTTCAAGCCAGAAAAGTAGACAAAATTTATAAAAAAGTTACATTGTTAAAATTTAGTTTCAAAACCAACGTTGGTCTTGAATTCAAATTAGGACATGTGAAGTCAACGCTTGTTGACAGTCAATTGACGGACAAATGACTATAACCTTGGTCGAAACGTCGCCAATGTAAAAAAAACAATTCCATATGTACTGTTATTATGAATAAAAAAGGAATAACAATTGAAGCTCTATCCAATAAATACCAATCCTAAACAATAACTCTACCAGCTTCAAGAATATTTAAATTTTATTTTTTTTAATAGTCTTATAATATAGAAATTGTTTGCTAATTTAACCGACTTCGTATCTCTTACGGTTCTCGAGATAGCAATAGTGAAACACTTAAATTGAACACCTATATATATATATATATATATATATATATATATATATATATATATATATATATATATATATATATATACATATATATATATACAGGTGTCCCATAACTTCAGGTACATATTAGAAGGGCATATAGTTCTTAATGTCCTGATTACGGAACAAAAATATTTTTTCAAAATTCCTATAATTAAGGATACTTCACTTAAGAAGAACATTTTTTGTACCCCTGGATACTATAATATTTGGAATAGTGAAATTAGTTATAACTATTATATAAAATAATTTAACAATGAAATTAATTTATGCAATTACGTAAAGCTTTGTCACACCAATTAAGTTTGGGAGATGTGTATGTAATGAAAAAAAAAATCAAATTATTTACTTTATTTTTACTACCTATTCAATCAGTGTCCCAAAACTGTTTCCTTCAAAAACCTCAAAAACTAATTTTTGAATTTTGAAAAAATTCTTTTTGTTCCGTAATCAGGACATTAAGAACTATATGCCCTTTTATGTACCTGAAGTTATGGGACATATATACAGGGTGTTAATACTAAGTTGTAACACCCGAACACGGCAGTTAAAACTCATTGAAGCAAACAATATTTCTTAGTTCAATTTTTTGAAGTGGAAGCCCCAGTTCATAGTTGCTGCGAATGGTGGCCATTTTGAAAAACAAATTTAGTCCCTCCCTTGTTGTTTCATTGTTCATTGTTTTATTTTTTTTTGGTTTGTTTGTTTCTTGTTTTTCTTGTTTAATGGCAGCAAGCCTACTTTGTTTTAAATGATTGTTGTAGTTTGTTAAAATTTATCTTGTAATTCAATTTGAATAAAAACTTTTTTTGGACAGATCGAAAAAAAATGTTTAAAAACAAATGTTATAGTAGATAGTTTAAGGATTTTATAAATATTTTATTTTCAAAAATCGATCGAGTGGTTTTCAAAATATCTTGTTTTGAAATATTTGATCGGTCGCCATTTTGTTATTTGATAAAATAGAAAATAATTGTGAATACAAATGTTTTAGAGAACCGAAAGCAAATGCAGGAAGTTTTTGTATTTTTTAAATATTCTTTAAAATAAGGGAGTAATGACGATTTTTCGAAAAACAAAAGAACGCCAGTCAGAGAGTTCAAGACTATTCCTTATTCTCTACAATACTGGATGGCTTAAATGGAACAAGGTATAGATGTTTAACATGGGAAAACAGATTTTGCGGTCCGATGGAAGTGAATCAAAATGTCCACCGGTGGGCACTTGGGGCTCGAAGTGTTAAAGCATTAGAAATTTTGTAACTTTGGAGCTTAAATAATATAGAATCTCCGCAACTACGTGTATATCTTAGAATGGGGGCCTCTCCTCCATGTTCATTCCAGGATATTTTTGAATTCAGTGACTTGTACCTTGTACCCGTTGTGCCCTAGCCCCTGTAAAACATGGCTGTCTCCCGCCCCTCCTCGCCGCGTCACGCCACCGGACACTAAGCTCTGCACTGTGTGGTGTTCTTGTGTTGCACAGCTTCCCCGGCTTCTGCCGCCTCCGCATGCACAGCAAGGGCGGATCCCCAGTCGCCTTCATGGAGTACCAAGACGTGCGTTACGCTGCGCAGGTCATGGCCGCCCTGCAAGGCACTTTTCTGCTCTCCTCAGATCGCGGCGCCATACGCATTGAATACGCCAAAAGCAAAATGGCTGCAGAGGTCGGTTTACTTACCTTTGCTTTCTCATCATTACATTACATTACGAGTAGTCACTATAGTAGGTCTTTCTTACCAGCTGTTTGGTCCTTGTTACCATCACCAGAACCACACATATTTAACATACACGTCAGGCGCGTTGCTAGGAGAACCCTGCTGTCAACATGTAACTGGCCGCTATTTTAAGGCGCAATTCTACACTCCAAAAGAATAAAAACGTTCTTTTACAGGATGTTCGAAAATTAGGAGGCAATATTTGGGGAATGTGTGAATCATACCAAGACAAAAAATTAAATTCTAATGTAATTTCTGGAAATAAACCGTTTCAGATTGTTGGATTTAAGAACTCTTTTTTATAAGTTATCAATTTGTTTATTTACATTTCCTTAGCAATTGTCATAATATTTTGTGGCCGTAATAAATTGAAATTTTACGGGGTGTATTCTATAGAGTGTTCGGGAATGCTTTGGCTAAAATTTAAGGACGGCTTTATAATTAAAAATGCAATTAAAAGTCCTGAACCATTTTTCTGAAATGATGTATATGCCTACTGGCCTACCAAAAATTTTTATACTTAGTAACGAAACCAATTACAATAAAAAAATTAATTATTTCAGCAGTTCTCCAAATTTGTAGTACAGCGTGTTCAATAAAATTCCTAACTCGGAGTAGGCTATGAACAGAGAAACGTATGTCTGATCATTATTCATTTCAAAAGTCAAGATGTCAAAATTAATCTTGAAATGTAATTTTAAGGAGAAAAGACAATAAAGAAGGAGCGAATATATTGACATTCTCTGTTTTCTGATTTGTTTCCAATTCTAAAATAAGATTAAAGAAGAAAAACTATGATTTCTTTAGATAACATTCTTGGCAATCTCTCATGTCAAAATGACATTTAATTAAATATTTTTTAAATTGACATACGTTTTTTTGTTCATAGCCTACTCCGAGTTAGGAATTTTTTTGAACACACTGTACATATTACATGAAAATAAAAATTGATAAATGGCTGAAAAATTTTTGTTGCATTTTTAATTTTTAAGATGCAAATTTTTTTTTTAAAGTATCTTAGTTATCTACTTGTAAATATCTTCGATACTTTTAAAATATTTTAGATACTAAAGTATCTTAGAAACTTTTAGATACTTTAAAATATATTTGACACTTTTAAAATGTTCTTAGTATCTTTTACATAGCTTAAAAATATTTTAAATAAATAATTGAAAATTATATTACATTGAATTAATATTAAGCTAAATGGTATTTTTATCAATAAAACGATACTTCAACTGCATTTAGATACCTTAAAATAAGTACCTATCTAAATACATTAAAAGTATCTAAAATAAAGTATCTTAAATATGTTAGAAGTATGTAACATACATATATAAGATAATTTTTAAAAGTATTTAAAATAAAGATACATTACATATAAAATAGGGATTATCTAAGATGAAGTATCTAAGATATTAAAATTATCTTAGATGTCATCGAGTATTTTTTTCGTAAGATACTCCCAACTCTGGATGTTCATGATTTTTGGCCAAGCATTCCTTAAGAGCCTATAGGTACCGTGTGTCTGTCTTAAAGGTGTACATAGGAGATTAACATGGGAAATCAGTTTTTTTGCAAATTCCAGCTCGCCTAATTATTTTAAGCAAAATTGCGTCAAATAAAAGTTTCAGCTCATAAAATTCTGCATCTAATTCAATAAACAGAATTACCTTAACAAGTTTTGTAGCGACAGTAATTAAATATGAAAATGTAGAAAATTACGTTGAAAATATCGACAGCCATGGTATTGAACAAAAAATAAATAAATGCTTCACGTTTTATCTGTCACAACGTAAGTTAACTTATCTGACGTTTCTAACAATTTATTTTAAAAATATCGTTATTTATGATAAGAGAAATATTATATTAAACTAATAAATAAAGGTAAAAAATACAGTTTTGCATGAATTTATTAAAAATTCAACTGCGTAACAAAATTATGCATGATGCTGTGATGTACTCCCAACTCATTTCCAATACATCTAGTACTACAGAAGGGGACTAAACTTATTCCTAAGACTCTTCCCGTAACGCACGTTTTCCTGCTCGTCCTATATTCTGATTACGTGGCTCACGTGTATTTTTTGAAGACACATTAGCAGTCTTCAAATTTTGTCACGAATTTAGCAGTTGTGAAATCACGCTCTTCATTAGTAGTATTCATTGTCTAATAATTTCAGACAATAAAACTAGAGACAAATTCAAATTGTCAGAAACGTCAAATAAGTTAACTTACGTTGTGACAGATACAGCGTCAAGCATTTATTTATTTTTTGTTCAATTCCATGGCTGTCGATATTTTTAACGTAATTTTCAACATTTTCGTATTTAATTTCTGTCGTTACAAAGCATGTAAAGGATATTCTGTTTATTGATTTAGATGAAGAATTTTATGCCCTAAAACTTTTATTTGATGCGTTTTTGCTTAAAATATTTAGGCGAGCAGGAAATTGCAAAAAACTGATTTCCCATGTTAATCTCCTATGTATACCTTTAAAATAGACACACGGTATATCTTATCATGTTAATTTTAATATTTAAAAAAAAAAATCACGAAAATGGCAAGACAATAAATAAAAAATTAAAATGACAGAAAATAAATTTGTTTCTTTTGATTTAAAATTTTAATAGGTTAACAATAACATGTATTATTATTTTTTAAACAGCACAAAAATGTGTGTTATAATATTATAATCAACTAATTATTTAATGGTTACAAATGCATGGAAATCTCGTGACTTGCACTCGAAACTCCCAAAACTGGGGTCCCTGAAATCCAAGTTCACTAATCTTGGATCGTAATTATAAAAAAATTGAATACTAGGTACTGATCTTTGGTATTTGAATCCTTAACTATAAAAGATGTTGATATATTAATATTGAAGAAATATTTTAATAAAAATTGGAACACATTAATTTGACTTTGACACAGTGCTTCTCGGGATTTTTTTAATCTTTTCAATATTTAAAATCACCCCTTAAGTAGCGGTCACCTGTTTACTGATTTTTGTTTTAATTTCAATTAAATTTGCAATGAGTATAAATTATAAAAAAAAATTATTTTCATTTTGGAAAACGGGGTAGCTGCTAACCCTGGTAATCCTATATTCGCGCCTGAACTTCAATCTCACTTAACTTTAACTTAAGCTAGAGCTCTCATAAATCTCCTGCAAATGTAGTGATTTGATTGGTGAAGGTAAAGCTAAGGACAAACAGGTTGTTATGTCTTGTGTAACTGTTGATGTATTGTTGTTGTTCTTGCATTCACTCACTTTTGACTACTCTCTATCTATCTGTCTATCTATTTTGCATTGAACCATAAGTTCACGTGTGTTTCTGACTGAGCCATTTCATGATGGCCCCGGCGCGAGACACAAACTCACGCGTGCACCTCGAGTGACGGCACGAAGCGTGCGTTTGTCATTTTCTCTTTTTTGAGTGCGGTAACACACACAAGCTATATAATGTCGACACCTGAGTTGGTGTTGTGTTGGTGACAGTGTTAAGGCTGGTTTATGCTACTTTTCATAAGGAATAAAATAAAGGTATCAATATATACAGAAGCAAATACCTAGTCGTTTATGCTGATTTTGTATTAAACATAGGTACGTAACCTTAATCATTTATGTCTGTTACCATTCCATACTTCCTTCTTCCTCTACTTCTAGGTATTTTTCCATCAATTATAATTTTCTGAAGGTAATAGACCGAATTAAGCATTGTTCTTTAATGAATGTTCAAAATAATGAAAGACATATACATACATTGCCGCATTAATAAGAAAGAGATACAAGCTTATTTCCATGGTTACTAGAGACAATCACTGGATTTAATATCGGATTGAATTCGGCCTGTCTCTGCTTAAAATATGCCGAATCCAGTTGGTTTTCCTCTTTCTTATTTCTCTTAATTTTTTCTCTCTTTTTCAGTTCTTTTCAACACCTATTCATTCCTGATTCCCTATCTTTCTTCTTTTCCATCCATTTTTTCTTTTTTCCATACCCCTGCTACCCGAAGTTACATGCGAAATTTATCTTTCTCAAGGTTAATTTTTAAACCAATCCTTATACTTTTTCTGTCCATTGCCATCTTTTTATTTCTTCCAATTTTTGTCTTTTATTTCAGAGTTCTTCTATTCTTCCTTTACTGTTTTCTTCGGTCTTCCTATATCCCCTTTTTTGTTCACACTTTCTGCTTATATTATTTCAACACCTACTCATTCCTGATTCCCTGTCTTTCTCCTTTTCCATCCATTCTTTTGCAACTACCACCGAAACCACATTTCTTCTTCTTTTCTATATCCCTGCTACCCGAAGTTACATGTGAAATTTCTTTTTTTCTAGGTTAATTTTTAATCCATTCCTTCTACTTTTTCTGTCCATTGCCATGTTTTGATTTCTTCCAATTTTTGTCTTTTATTTCAGAGTTTTTCTATTCTTCCTTTACTGTTTTCTTCGGTCTTCCTATATCCCCTTTTTTGTTCACACTTTCTGCTTATTTTATTTTAACACCTATTCATTCCTGATTCCCTATCTTTCTCCTTTTCCATCCATTCTTTTACAACTAACACCGAAATCACATTTCTTCTTCTTTTCTATATCCCTGCTACCCGAAGTTACATGTGAAATTTCTTTTTTCTAGGTTAATTTTTAATCATTTCCTTCTACTTTTTCTGTCCATTGCCATGTTTTGATTTTTTCCAATTTTTGTCTCTTATTTCGGAGTTCTTCTATTCTTCCTTTACTATGTTTTGTTCGGTTTTCCTATTTCCCCTTTTTGTTCACACTTTCTCCTTATATTATTTCAACGCCTACTCAATCCTGATTCCCTAACTTTCTCATTTTTCATCCATTTTTTTACAACTATTACCGAAATCACATTTCTTCTTCTTTTCCATATGCCTGCTACCCGAAGTTAGATGTGAAGTTTCTTTTTCTCAAGGTTAATTTTTAATCCATTCCTTCTACTTTTTCTGCCCATTGCCATCTTTTGATTTCTTCCAATCTACTCATTCCTGATTCCCTATCTTTCTCCTTTTCCATCCATTCTTTTGGAATTATCACCGAAATCACATTTCTTCTTCTTTTCCATATCCCTGTTACCTGAAGTTAGATCTGAAATTTCTATTTCTCAAGGTTAATTTTTAACTTTTTTCTGTCCATTACCATCTTTTAATTTCTTCCAATTTTTGTCTTTTATTTCGGAGTTCTGCTATTCTTCCTTACTATGTTTTCCTCGGTCTTCCTATTTCCCTTTTTTTCGTTCATACTTTCTGCTTCTATTATTTTCCTTACTATGGTATTCCTCATTATGAGTCCGAAGTCCAAACCAGCCCAGTTAATTATGTTTTGTCCTGGTTATTATATTAAGTTCTTGATTTATCATCATCCTTATGTAGGTATTCATTTTTTTCCCTGTCGCATTTTATTTTTTCTGCGATCTTCCTGATGTATTTTTTCCGTTTCAAATCAACCCCATCTCAAAAATTTCCAAATACTTTTTTTCTTTCTTTCTCAAGGTCATGTTTCGCGTACATAATGTAACCATAACAACTTTATTATTGATATCGGTGGACAAAAATTGTATAAATATAATAAAAGTAGTCAATGTAAAAGACATCTTGTCAAACAGTACTTGTCGAAAAATTAAATTAAATTTATTGACAGTAATGCAACTTGTCAAAAATCTATATTTAACTTATGGATGGTCGTGTATAATTTTGTAAATCTGAGGATGGATCACTAAGGTCCGAAACGTCCACCGATGTCAATAATAAATTATTTCTGGATCACCAAGGTCTTAATCATTTATTCCAAGATATTCCAGTTGATCCTTCTTGATTCAACAAAGTAACCATAACAAATAAGAAATGACCACATTTTATTTCTTGTTTTATCTTAGAACTGGTCAATAGCGCTCAGATTTTTGTGCAATCGTATATTAAACGTCTTTAGAGGGTGTTTTAGAATGTTATATTAGCCATAAAGAAAAACGATTGAATGTAAAGTAACATTTTATTTATTTGCTCTTGACATCTCTATTTTATTTACAATCACTAAAATCAAATCTTCAACTCTTTTAATGTTATCCTCACTTTTTCGCACTTTAGATTATCCTCAATCGATTCCCGGCCCATCCAAATTTCATTGCGCATATTTCCCATATATGCCAGTCATCATTTTATGAACAATTTTGATACATTGCTGTAAAAACTTTACGGATATACTGCTATTGCATTTCAATTATTTTATTGTAGGTACTCAAACTTTCGTAACATAAAATTACAATCGTTCGTCTTTTGTTTCATGGCTACGTAGATAACATTCAAAATGATCCTCGCATGTAAAGTAACTATGACGGTTAGTATGAACAACTGATTCAGGGTTGCGTAGCAGTTTTTTCTTTATCAAACGTTTATGGATTATTTTAGAGAAAAATACTTTAGAGATGCGTAAAATTAATTGTGAAATTGAAAATATTTTTTTTCTAAAATGATACGTGACATAAACGATTGACAGAGAAAAAACAACTGCTCGCTCGTTCAAGGTGCTCCAATTTCAATACCTTTACGACTTTTCCATTATATTTTGTAAATTGAATTTAAAAACTATTACTGTATAGTTTAGTTCAAGATCATTTCTTTGACTTTTATAATCCCTGAAATTTCGACTACAATAGCGAAAACCGCATATGGTGAATTTATAGCAATAGAAAATAGGTTTAACTTACAAGCTCTTTCGGTTCACAATTGCTTACACAACGACTATAGCTGTGGAAATTTACTTAAAAATGCCTTGCAAGAACGACCACTACCAAATTGTTTCACTTGATGCTGTTACTCTAGGGCCGTATTCCACTATTTGCTGGTAATTTTCCATGTACAAAATTTAAAATGTATTGTAACTACACCTAAAGAAATACAATCTTCTAATCCCCCCTGTAAAGAGAAACGTTTAAATTACACAATTGTTTTTTTGACAACGATAATGAGTGAAATGGAAAACAGAATTATGTATTGTGTTATTGATATTGCAATATTAACAAGTACGGCTCTTGTAAGTATACCTAGAAAAATCGGTACGAATTGAAAATTTTCCAGGTCAATTCTCTATAAAGGGTGTTTTAAAAATAGTGTAAAAAATTTAAGGGCATATAGTACTGACCAAAATAAGTAAAAAAGTTTAATCAACATGGGTCCGATCTTCCATAGTTTCCGAGATATGAGGCAATGAAAAATGAGTTTTTACGGGGTTCACGTCTGCTATCTCGAAAACTATAAGAGTTACGACTTTGATTAAATGGGATATTTTGACTGATCTTCAACTGTTTCCGAGAAAATCGAAAAAAATGACAAAGGTAAAGATCGAATAAAATTTTGTCTATGTCAGTAGACTATAAAAAATCTAATGTGGCCAGCGCATTACCTTCCGTCAGTTCTATGTATTTTGTATAAATGTCATATAGAAAGTTCCTTGCAAAAGATTCTATTTCTTGTACATTACCTTAAGGCAGTTGTATGTATTTTATAAAAATTCCATACAGAAAGTTTCATTACTGCGAAAGATCCTATATTTCCAGGAAAATTATAACACAAGCATACTGTCAACTGCACTTGACACTGACACCTTTCAATCAGAATTTTCTTAATATAGCAGCTGTTATAGTATAGCTGGCTAAAATATGATATTTAATTTCTTTATAATTTTTTAACTCTATAACCATTTAATATTTATAATAACATTAAATATAAAAAATCTGATGTGGCCAGCACATTACCTTCCGTCAGTTCTATGTATTTTGTACAAATTTCATACGGAAAGTTCCTTGCTAAATTAAATATTCTATTTCTTGTACATTACCTTCCCGCAGTTGCATGTATTTTATGCAAATTTCATACAGAAAATTATTATTTTGTGACGTTTTCTATATACAGTGTAATGTATCTGCAGATATAAAAGATTTATTATTATTATTATTTCTTGTACATTACCTTAAAGCAGTTGTATGTATTTTATACAAATTCCATACAGAAAGCAAAAGATCCTATATTTCCAGTAAAAATTGTAAGACAAACACACTATGTCAATTTCACTTGACACTGACATCTTTCAATCAGAATTTTCTTAATATAGTAGCTGTTTTCATAGCTATGGCTACTTTATGAAATTTAATTTCTTTATAATTTTTTAACTCTATATCCATTTAATATTAAGTATAAAATGCAGTCAAATCGTACAGAGAATAAAATATACTTTAATATTTATAATAACATCAAATGTGAAAAAATTATATTTAACATAGTTTTTTCAAGAAAAACTGTTAAAATCTTCAAATGATGGTACTTCCGGTTGACCAATTGTAACCAAAATCTAATCAGCTCTTCATATGGATGTAACGAAGAAGTACACGAAAAAATTATAATTTTTGTAACTGTAGTATTAGAGTTATCGCAGACGAAAATTTTGTTACACACACACACACATCCACACACACACACATCCACACACACACACACACACACACACACACATACAGACATCATCGTAAAAATAGTAAATTCGTATTCTAGGGACCCTAAAACGTGCTTATTGATTAAAAACTCATCATCGAATTTTTTGACCAAAGACAATACCTTCCTTACCTAAAGGTGACGGAAGGTAAAAAATGATATTTAACATCGTTTTTTCAAGAAAAACTGTTAAAATCTTCAAATTGACCGGTTGACCAATTATAAACAAAATCTATTCAGCTCTTCACATGGATGTAACGAAGAGAAATACGAAAGAATTATAATTTCTGGAATTGTAGTATTAGAGTTATCGCATTAGAAAATTTTGTCACACACAGACACACACACACACACACGCACGCGCGCACACACACACACACACACACACACACACACACACACACATACACACACATACATACATATATACATACATACATACATACATACATACATACACACACACACACACACACATACAAACATCACCGTAAAAATAGTAAAATCGTATTTTAGAGACAATAAAACGTGCTTATTCATCAAAAACTCACCACCGAATTTTTTGACCAAAGACAATACTTACCTTCCTTACCTAAAGGTGACGGAAGGTAAAACACAAAATTTTATATGAAACGTTTTTCTCAATTTCAAATAGTTACGAAGTTATTTGAAAATTAAATATTGGGCAAGGTCGCCACAACATTTAACATAGTACAATTATTTGATTTAAAAAAAGCACATCTCAGATGATCTCTGAAAGGTAAACAAAAAATCTCATTTAATCAAAGTCGTAACTCTTATAGTTTTCGATATAGCAGACGTAAACCCCGTAAAAACTCATTTTTCACTGCCTCAAATCTCGGAAACTATGGGAGATCGGACCCATGTTGTTTAAGCTGTTTTACTCATTTTGGTCAGTACTATATGCCTTTAAATTTTTTACAGTATTTTTGAAACACCCTGTATAATCGGCGTGTAAGCGATTATGAACCGAAAGAGCTTGTAAGTAAATCCTATTTTCTATTGTTGTAAATAACTTCACCATATGCGGTTTTCGCTATTGTAGTCGAAATTGCAGGGATTATAGAAGTCAAAGAAATGATCTTGAACTAAACTATACATAATGAAGACATTCATAGGTTGAACTTATGTTTTAAACAACAAAAAACCCTTTTAATCAAAGTCGTAACTCTTATAGTTTTCGAGATAGCAGACGTAAACCCCGTAAAAACTCATTTTTCACTGCCTCAAATCTCGGAGACTATGGAAGATTGGACCCGTGTGATTAAGCTTTTTTACTCATTTTGGTCAGTACTATATGCCCTTAATTTTTTTACAGTATTTTTGAAACACCTTGTATAATCGGCGATTATGAACCGAAAGAGCTTGTAAGTAAATCCTATTTTCTATTGTTATAAATAACTTCACCAAATGCGTTTTTCGCTATTGTAGTCGAAATTGCAGAGATTATAGAAGTCAAAGAAATAATCTTGAACTAAACTATACATAATGAAGACATTCATAGGTTGAACTTATGTTTTATGAAATGTGCATAAACTGACTTTACCACTATGTCTTAAATATTATAACTTATTCCTTATGGAAACGTGTATAAACCAGCTTTTAAGACCTGTGACTAATGGAATGTATGTGTGGGTGTTTTACAGGGATCAAAGGGAGAAGAAAATGGACAATCTTAATTCGTGCGTGCAGCTGAGTGCCTGACGGTGCGCCATGGTCGCGGCCGGTCCCTGTTGCTGAACGAGCCGCACGCCGCGCAGCAGCAGAGCGACGGAGAGCCCTCGTCAAGTCTCATCGCTTGTGTTTATGTCATATAAATATCTCTTTGTTAACTGTTGGTAGTCGTACTGTTTGGATGATAGGCTGGACAGTACTTACATTACGTGATAAGTACAGGTACACTCTTATAATATTACTATTTACATGAGTACAGAGTCGCTTTATATAAAATGACTTAATTTCTTAAGAGAAAGAAAAAATAATACAGGATAAGCTTGAAACCAAAGGTGCCCTAAACGTTATGTTCTAGATTATTAATATTAATTATAGCCGATTTAGATTTACAATTTGTAAACGTCATCGTTTGACGGTGGCCACCTACCGTCAATATTCATGGGTCGAGCTTTCTGTTTAGTAATCCAGTACGTGGGGGTTTTTTGAATGCAAAAGGTGGGGTAGTAGCGATTTTTTAGTATGTTGTTAAGCTTGGGGCCCTAATGAAAAATCCAAGTTTTCGACCTCGAGGCGCATGCGCTCGAGCCTCCATCTTGGATTTTAGGTACAAGAAGTTGGTTTTTTGATAATAACTCAAAAACGGTGGCTTTCACAACAAAAGATGTTCTATACAAAGTTAAAGAGGACAAAATTTCCTACATTCTTTGTAGAATTTTTTTTGTAGCATACATATGTTAGGAGTTACAGCGCCGTGAAGTTGCACTATTTGAAAAAAAATGCGGAAACTTCATTTTGGTTGAGTTTTATTTTATTATTTTTATTATATATCATTATTGAATTCTTTATATTATTTCCCGTCCCCAGTCCTCATCCCGTTCTTCAGCTGCTTTTAAAATTGTAGTTTTCACTCCCAATTGTTGCACCATACAAACGAAATCTCGATGAGATGAGTGATGTCCTTTTTTTTGTTTATTTAAAAAGTCCGGTGTAATTTCTTCAGTACAGAGAAAACACTGTACTTTAAAATTAAAAGTCGGTATACTAGATATGCGGGATGTCGACGCTACTTGAGGTTCGTTATCTTTTTTACGACAAAACGCGGCGATCAGTTTTTCAATAATATAATTTTTTTGACATGCGCCATGCACAGTTACAGAAAATAGTGTTCTCAAAATGCGCGTATGTGCGCGATTACCTCGTAACTCACTCGATTTTAAAAGTGTCTTTACACCTCTTTCCTTTACAACGACAACGTCACTTTCACTTAAAGTTTTCTCACAAATAAAGCACAAATCAACTTGGGGGATTTTCCATTATAACAACGTAACCTTCTGCAAGCTAGACAAAGCACACTGACGCATACAACGTATTAATATAAAATTAAAGTAGAGTCTCTTTAAAAATTATTTCAATATGATTTGCATTTGTTTAAATTATTTATTTTAGTTGTCAACAGCCAAATAACAAAATATAATACTTTTTTTCAAATAGTGCAACTTCACGGAGCTGTAACTCCTAACATATGTGTGCTACAAGAAAATTTTTTTACAAAGAATGTTGGAAATTTTGTCCTCTTTAACGTTGTATAGAACATCTTTTGTCGTGAAAGCCACCGTTTTTGAGTTATTATCAAAAAACCAAATTTTTGTACCTAAAATCCAAGATGGCGGCTCGAGCGCATGCGCCTCGAGGTCGAAAACTTGGATTTTTCATTAGGGCCTCAAGCCTAACAACATACTAAAAAATCGCTACTACCCCACCTTTTGCATTCAAACACCCCTTTTTGATACCCACGTACTGGACTATAGATATATAGTACATTAATGATTAAGTATAAACGTAATATATAAGTAATATATTTCATTTTATCTATGTTTAATTATTAATAGCAATAAACCAAATGAACGGGGCCAGGAAGCTTGGCGTAGCGGATCATTGTTATCATCCGTTACTGCAAGCCAATTGGCAGCACAGTTCTCTTTAGGATAGGCAGTGACACTGTATATTTATATTAATGATATCATGTTACATGACGAGAACCAGATTACCCACTGTACTAGCGTATGCCTGTGTAGCTGTTCCCTTCGAGGACACCTTACGTTAGTTACCTGTTCTGCCGCAGAACGGCGCCAGCTTCGGCAGGATTCCAACACTGAAAGTAACAAGCTTTGTGCTTAATTATATTTTAGATGAAATCGTTACACTTTCAAAGCAATTGTTGAACGCGCAACTAAAATATCATACGCGGCGTACATACGCAGCACTCTTTCTATTATATAACTTACACCATCTTTTTCGTCACTATCAATTTTATATTTTGTATGGAAACTTATCAAGAGTGCTGGGTATGGCGACGCACCTTACTTGTGGTACACTTCAAACCCGATGACATTCTTAAACTTCTCACGGCAGATCCAAGAAGAGATGTTAAATAGCTGCTTAGCAGTGTACTGTTGTTATAAAGACGATCTTTGTCTCTGTGTATCACAATTACATGTCATGTAGAAGTAGAAAGTATTTTAAACCAAAGTTACGAAGTCTGGTTATATGGTATGGTTTCTCGGGGTTTTTCGTCTTTTTTCACTACTCTATTTCTTATGCAAAATTGTCAGGTACATAACATATGTACAAGTTTTCGGAAAAATTTAGAATGGATGATACAGTGGTTTAGGGAAAATATATTGAATCTGCTTATTACTACAATTAAAATAGCTTCAGCTTTAATACTTACAATTAATATAAAGCGAGTCACTCGTTTTCTTCTATACAACAAAGTTTACTCCTAACTTACCTCACGGTTTTTAGAAATCTGTTTACTTAAATGTTTTTATTTTGGGGCTCCTGCAGATTCGTTGTATGTATTTTTTGTAAGTAACGCCCAAAAAGTTTCAGTATAGAGTTTCAAGTGAAAACAAAGTTTTCAGATAAAATATAGTGAGACGCGATTTCGGCTGCAGGTATCTCCAGACCGCTGTCAGCTAACGTTTGACCGTACTGCCAGGGTTGTTATTTTGAACGCGGTTGGCCGTCATCAATTGCAATTTAAACTTCAGTGAAAATTGATTCTGATATACTTCTTTGCTTCGAGGAAGAGGTTAACATTTTAGAAAATACTACAAGAAGAGCAGAGCCGTCTGATTTATTCCAAACCAGAGAAATGAAGGATTTTTTCTTTGTTAATAAATAGTCGACTAAAAACGTACCAGCGTGACACAGCAGATCCGCGGCACAAGAGCCTAGCTATCACGCCAGCAGAAGCTCCGAAGATACACGAAGTCTCCGAGTGGAAAATTAGACTCATTATTTAAAAAAAAAATTGACAAAAACAATACCTAAGCACAAAACTCGAGTCCTTATACTTGTTTTTTAAACTTATTTTAAAAACTAATATGACGACCCGCAGTGGCGGGATTTCAACAATTTTATTGGGAGGGGGGGGGGCAAAATCGGGCTTCGATTTTTAAGGGAGGGGTGGGGGGTGGTATTGAAATATTTTAACCCTTAACCAGATATGTGAATGTTTGGTACATAATAATAATAATATTTATTTTGTTAGAAAAATGAAGTACATTTTTATACAAAAGATGGTTGATATATATACATAACATATATATATATATATATATATATATATATATATATATATATATATATATATATATATATATATATATATATATATATATATATATATAAGTAAAACAAAATTATGCTGACCAATGAAGTTCATAAGAGATTTTGAGTAACATAAAGTACATAAACTGTCACCTGACATCTGAGAGACTATCATTTTGAAAACTACAAAAATGTAACTTTTTATAAAAAATTCGTTTAGTGATTAATTATATTATTTACACTAGACATCGTACTATAAAGTGAATTAAAACAATTTTATAATTGGCATAAAAGAGTGCAAAAAAAAACAAGCTCAGGTACAGAAGATTGTATTCGAATATACCATAATTACAGTTGGTTAAAAAAGAAAAATACATTAAGAAAAAAATGCCTATTTTATAACAAATACGTAAAAAAACAAAACGCGAAAATAGTGTTAACACACAATACACGTAAATATTACTCTAATTGAGTAGTTGCATTCCCTAAATATCACGAGGCAGATATTATATACTACCTATTAATAAATTTTGCTTGAAAGCACAAATAACACCCGTTTCGCAAAATCTTCATCTGTAAAATGTATTTTCTTTTGGCGGACCAGCCATTATATATGTGGACACAATTTGTAACGCTAACGGACACGTGGCGTCTGGCAGATCACTAAGTAACAATAAGTATTTTTGGTTTCAATTTTAAGTATTTCTAATTTATAAAAGTATAGTTTAAATTATCAATTATTAAATTTTTATTTATAAATATTTACTATAAAATTATTACTATTTAACGTAAATATAACCTCAAATATTGAGATTGTTCAAATTGGGGGGGGGGGGGCAACTGCCCGCCAGAACCGCACCGCGCCAACGAAACCATGCACATTTGGCAACACTGTCAACTTTTAAAGATTTATACACATAATTACCAGCCGAAGTTACTTGATTTCATCAATTTACATCATTTAAACGAAGATATTAAGTTTTGGTCTGCTCCAGCTCCATGCCACTATGCCCGAACAACAGTACAGTGTTTGGATACAAAAATATACTATTTACTCCTCGAAAGAAATCCTGCTAACATACCTCTAACGAATCATAATGAAACTATGTATATGTTTTTTTACAAGGTGTACGACAATGTATAGGAGCCCAAAAATCAAAACAATTACGGCGAGGGATTTTTCATGGGACAAAACTTTGTCGAATAAAAGAAAACGGGCCATTAGCTCTTTATTCAATATGAGTGTTAAAGCTTAAGCTTTGTTAATTGTAATAATAAGCAGATTCAAAAATTTTCCTTAAACCACATATCGTCTATTCGAATTCTTTCCGAAAACTTATGTAACATATGTTATTAGCTATTTTCAATAATAAATATTATTCTTGGCTATTGATTGAAACAGCTTTTTACCACTGTTTTTAATGTTAAATTTTATCTGATTATTGCCCCGAGAAAGGAAATTATACACTTGCGTCGCTAAACTTCGCAAGTTTATGAATTCATTAGGTAATTATTAAAACATATTACTAGATTATAATCATTATAATATAGTGTTGTAGTGCTTTTTGTGTGAGGTTTATGTGATATATATTATAATCATATATAAGTAAATGCCAGATATATCTTTCTGGCATCAGCAACTGATCGAAATGAACTCCAGCAAGCAAATATGTCGTTTACAGCAACATGTCCAGAAAAGTCAATTTGCTTCATTAATAAAATTATTGAGATAGTCAATTACTAAGAAAGCAGGTTCTTAGTTTCATCTGAACAAAATTTCGCTGCTGCAGTTCATTTCGACAGCTGTTTTTTCACAGATCGTCGTTTTGTTAGTTTCATTCCATCACATGTTTGAGAAAGAATCAATGCAGGAGTGTAAGACAATGTTAATGAATGACAGTAAAGTTTAAATGGGGTGAAGTGAAACTGGCTAAACGGATGTCTGTAATGTTTCCGTCCATTTCATGTCTGTTAGACATAACGCAGCTCAATGATAGAGCGTGGGTAGGGTGGGTGCGGATCAGGGTGAACGGGCTGGCCGCCAGCCATTTTCGGGGACTATAGAAAAACATATCAGCTTAAATAATTATAATTAAATATTAACATAATTATACCTGTTATATGCAATCCGACCTTTGAATGTCGTTCTTGTAACTGTGTTTAATACTGCAGAATTACTGTATTTAAATTAAAAAAAAAAAGAAAAATACATTGCTCTTAACATTGTGGACGTTTTGCTAGTATTGAGCACTGCATCCGGAATTCGTCATTCCGGCAATGTTTGTTAAGTTGAGCCATATATTGTTGATGCCTGTCGTTTCAACGAGCTCGATAAAGAAGGACAAAAAAATATATTTCACTTTGTTCATCACAGCCCTAGGCAGAGCTCATAACAATAGAAAAAGGAAATATCTACTGAACACTGTGTAACACCCCTTTATTTCGAGTTGAACTCGACTGGACTAAAATTGGACTCTGCGCATCTGCCGTCTATATAGACCAGAAAAGTATAACGGTCAAATTTAGGCGCCAAATTCAAACTCAATTCATAACATAATTTTAATCGCCGTGTATTTCTAACCAAGGAAATTCTACCTCTACTTTAAAGGCCGAGAAATCTCATAAAAGTAAATCTCTTATGCAAAACATTATATGTACCACCTAGAATGATCCTTTATCTCCAGATTCGTACAATAATATTCACATGAACTGTGCACAGTTTATAATTATTTAAATAAAAATACAACACTCCAAAATTCAATAAACGTATATCTCGATTGGTCCTACGACTTCGGTACGCAGCCAATCGCAGCATAGCTTGTGTTGCACTTGTCGTATTTACAGGCGGGTGAGGGACTATCCACGACATACGGAATTTTAACTTACACGTAACATTTTATTTTCTAATAATTTTCTTACTGTACCTTTTCAAGGATTTTAAACAGTTGCAATCTATTACTGAATAAATGAACTATCAAATCCTTAAAAAAGATGCTTAATTTCTTTTACAAAATATCTTTTTTTTGGCAGTAAAATCACACTTCTATAAGAAACCTATACTAGGGAATTCAAACTATGAACTCGCGCCAAAAGCAAATTCTAACCTTACTTTTCTGTTCTATTGGTACGAGCTATACCAATGCGCATACCTTGATTTTCAAACGTTACATCGACTGAATCTATCAGAGAACAGCTTTTGAAATATTCAGAAGATCTCAGGAGAAAACCGTGAATGTCACGCACCCCTTCTTTTGAGGAACACTTTTGACTCTACCTTAATCTTAAATGCTAAAAAGAAGTCAATGTCCAAAATTGGCGAATTTGAGTTACATACACCTATAAATTTTAAACTAAATTTTAAACTGTTAATTCATTATTATTATTATTATTTATTTATTTTTACTCGCTTTTTGAACATTCTATGTATATAAGCGGTGATTTAATGGCGATGAGACAATTTTCTTACATATTTTTCATATCTTTGCATTTTGTATTCGATGGGAATGAAGATGAAATTGGGAAAGACGCACACTACAACCATACCTTACCGGGATTCGAACCCGGAACTCTTGGTTCGTGAGTCAGCTATGTTGCTCGTATAACACTAAGTAAAATATTTTCAAAGTATTAGTGCTTTATTTTATTGTTAATTCATTAAAATAAAGCACTAATACTTTGAGAATGTAATTCATGAGTCACGTGACATGTTTTCCGCCAATCAACATTCAGAATCTCCCTAGTTACATGTCTACCACAGCGATGATAAAAAAAGAAATTATCACCTTAATTATATTCGTTACTAAGGGATTTGTTTTGTTTATTTGGCATTGACAGTTAATTTTGAATATAAAAATGTGCGATAATCGTTCGGTTAATATCAGCAACGATGAAAATAATAAGGCAATTGTCAAATTAACCATATTGTAATACAATATATTTAAAAGATTAGCAGCACACACAATATGGCACAAAAATTCATTATATTATCTCATTAAATATAAGCTCGTAATATGATTAATAATTGAAGATATTGCTCGTGAAACCAAAGCAGCACATTTCGCTCGTCCTTCGGACTCGTGAAATCTACAACTCGGTTTTACTCGAGAATATCATCGATGATAATCATATTACTTGTTATATTATGTATGAAAATATTTTACTTACAGTGTTATAGGAGAATTTTTAAAAATTCAAACAATTCACATTTTCCCAGAAATTGGTAAAACGGACTTTGGCCCTTTTAGCATCAATAAACAATCTTTTTTAGACAGTAGTTATTAAACACATCGTCTGAGTGTATGAGCAATTATAATTGATGAGATTAAGGCAAAAACAACCATAGCCCAAATATTATAAAAATTAGTTACATAGACTTTCAAAACAGTTTTTTAACACTTTTTTACCAAAAAATATCTTGGTCACAAGTTATTTCATTTTAAAGTTTGGATAAATACGTTTTTGATAACAGTTCTTCAATTGTTTATAAGATTGAAGTTAGAAGGCACGCAGAGAACTGCTGCTGATTGTACATACATTGTATCAATCATTTAAGCATGGACATTCAGATTTTCTCGAGAATGAGTTTATTTTAAAATACAAATACTTGTTCCGAAACAACGTTTTGATTCGTTAAGCTACACAACATGGCATAAATATCTAAATTTTGACATTTTTGTGACCATTTGAACATAATGATGTTCCATCTTGGGAATGCGCGCGGTGTGTAAACGCATGCGCATTAGTAACCAAGTTCAATAAATGATCTCTCTTTATCGCGCTCGCTGTTTTCTATTGTCGACATGTGGGCATCAGCAATATATATCTAGTAGGTTTAAGGATTGAGCATTGAGACAATGATTGAAGGAGCTAAACATCTCTAGTAATCGCAGTTGCAGTGCAGGATTTATGTGATAAGTATCGATGGTAAAAAAACTAGCCACAATCGCCTTCTCTGCTTTAGGTCATAGGTTATAAACAAACACCACTTTCTAAACATATCATGATCTGTGCCCCTGTCAAGTGACATTCTTAAAATTTAGCAATTAATGAAGTAAAGAAAGTTTGATAATATTTAAGGAATATGAATTTACAAATATAATATAAGAAATAATCCTTAAGAATAATTGGATTATCTACAATTTATATGGTAACGTTAAACAAATGATTGTAGTTAAGTTTGTACCGGTTGCAGTATATTGTCACGCAACCAAATCATATTGTAGTTGTTTGTGGAGTGTTAACGAGAGCAGCCAGAGCCAGTTGAAGAAGTAGGGTAGTTCAGTAATTACGTCATATGTGGCGCGCTTCATTTAAACTACTGTCCTGCCGGTAAACACGTCTTTCAAAATGAACCTTATTGCCACAGCAAATAAGAACTATAATTGTAAACAGTCCAGCCAATATCTAACTTAATTTAGAAAAGTTAACTATTTAAACAGTCATTCATTTAAGTTTGAATATTACCCTTTCAATTAAATAAAACATATTATCTTAATTCGTAATAACAATAGCTATTCAAGTTTGAAAAAAAATTGCATGCAACTAAAAGTTCGTTCATGTTCGTGAAAATTCGCGTGAAGCGGTCGGAAACATCTTAAACCTAAAAATAAGAAACAAAACTCTGAAAAGTGTAGAAGGACCAACAGAAGAAAAAAATCTGATGTGGACAACACACGACTTCCTTATATGCAAGGCCAACCTGAAATATAGACCCAATTATAAAATTGCACGTATTTAACGTAATTTGACATTAACATTATTTTTTGTCCTAATTAATAAGCTTTAATACAAAAACCAAAAAGTATATAATTTTTAAATTTACATATCTCACTTATACAAAGGACTAATTTAATATTATTAGTTGTACTAGACGCAGAATTTAATTCTCTAAAACTATTATTTGAAACATTTATTTCTAAAATCAAAATAAAACCATTTTATTCAAGAAAAACTGTTAATAACTTCAGGTAATATGTCACTCCCGGTTACGTACGTACAGACGTCAGGACGAAATAGTCAAAATGGATTCAGGGATGGTCAAAATGGATATTTCCGTTGAAATCTGAAAACCGAATTTTTACTATGTACAAGGAAGTAAAAACCGTAAAGTTACACTTGCTAACTGTAACTTTACACGTACTAACCGTAAATTTACACTTACTAACTGTAAATTTACACTTAATAATTGCAAATTTATATTTGCTAAGTGTTATTTACAGTTATTAAGTGTAAATTTACAATTAGTTATGTGCAAAATTTACAGTTAGTTATGTGTAAATTTACTGTTAGTAAGTGTAAATTTACAGTTAGTATGTGTAAATTTACAGTTAGTATGCGTAAATTTACAGTTAGCAAGTGTAAATTTACAATTATCAAGTGTAAATTTCCAGATACTAAGTGTAAGTTTGCAATGTTTTTTCTTCTGTTAGTTCTTCGACGCTTTCGTAGGGAAGAACTGATTTGATAAAACGCCAACAAGCAAAAACTCAGTGGGTAAACTTGGATATGTTTGAAGCTGCGCAAACTTGATACTCCGTAGTTCAGAATGTGCAGAGTTGATTTTAATTTTAAATAAAACCTTTGTTATTTATTAATGTGTATATATTGTATTACGAAGTAATATATATCAAATTACAATCCTTTAAATTCTGCCCCTTATGTGTTCTGTCAATAGAGTCTATTTTGAAAGTATAGTGTTTGCCTAGGACAGTGTTTCGTATTTTGCGCTATGCTCTGACGTCACTATTCTACCGTGTTGAAGTCGAGATTGAAATGCATTTACACCTCTCCCTCAGAGAGGTGCAAAGCTATATCATTAATACTAGGGAATGCTAACAGTAACTAACTATCATGTAACGTGTAGTAAATGTTGCCCTCGTGATCGCATACCTAACTAACTACAATACAATAGCCTTAGACAGACACAGCGCTCTGTACCACGACAGATTCGATTCGATTCGATTTGATTTGATTGAACAGACCTGGAAATGAAAATGCATATCGTTATCGTATAAAATAGAAGATATATTGATCGATCCCGATTCAGTAGGCGTTAGTTCAGTGTAACCATGATTGTGTTGGTTGTAAACAGTATAAGTACAACTTAAATATGTAAAGAAACAAAAATAAAATCATAGAGGAAGATTTGAATTGAATCAGACGCTGGGTATAATGAATAACCGTGCGCCGTACGATCGAGGCTATTGGCTTGTGAGTACGGCTTGGTATTGTTGATACTAGTCAGATAAATTGTATTACCCACCCACCATCTTGCCCCTTTTATTATCTTGTTCAGATAAAGCATTCCATACAAAGATTGTATTACCTGACAACGTACTTATTAGCTATAAATTGTATAGGGTCCAAAAGATGGGAAATAAATATGTATAATAATTCATTCCATTTTTATTATTAATATTATTATTTTACTCTTCTTATCCCCATATCTTATTGTTTCTTCATTTTTATAATACACAGGTTTCTAAATATTAAGCTTTCCTTATAAGTTCAATAATTGGGTATGTGACCAAATTTTTATTTTTACATAATATGATACTAGAGAAAAAAAATGAAATACCCGTATTTTTTACATCGATTAATTATTCGTACTTTACCAGAAAATAATTATTAAAAATTTGGGGAAGGGATTTGTGACGTGACAATGGTAGAAGCGTGAAAAAAGACGGTTAGACTGGGAGTGAAAGAGATAGTTATAGCCAGATGTGACCCTGCCACACCTACTACAACATAAACTCGACGCTAATAGGATGATTTATAACTGTCTCTTTCCTTCCCGCAGTCTATCTGTCTTCGTCCACGATTCTAACATACTTACGGCATATATCCCTTCTCCAAAACATTAAATTGTTAATAACAATATTATTACAAATTAATGTTTGGTTTTTATTATTATAATGAGACGCTACAGTGGTTAGTTTTTATATTTTATGGCACATATATTGAAATTCGAATATATAACATACCCCATTTTACACCGTAATTGTTTTGAACAAAATTATGGATCAAATCAATTAAAATCTGTTTGCAGACCATCATTTGAAATATATTTCGCGAGTGATCGGGCAATACCTCTTTGGTGCCGGTGCTGCGTGTGCCTGGCGTGCCAAGTTTGCTGAGGTGTCAGCTGTGAGGAGAAGCGACTTGCGATTCGTCCCAGGCATGCTTACTTTTGGACTCGTAAGTAGTGATGGGATCATTCGAATGAAAATAATCGAAATATTCGATTATGAAAATGTCTCGACATATCTCGAGTGATTTTTAAATCATTCGAATGATTATATCGCTCGAATGATATTTCGAGAACTCGAGTGCGCTTAAATCATTCGAATGATTTTATCGCTCGAATGGTATTTCATGTGTAGACTGAATATCTCGGTTAAAGTCGAGAACTCGAGTGCGTTTAAATCATTCGAATGATTTTATCGCTTGAATGGTATTTCATGTGGTAGACTGAATTTCTTAGGTAAACTATTCGTGAACTCGAATGCGCTTTCATTCGTATCTCGTATTTCGGACTATGGGAAAGAAAACTCACGTAGATTAGAATTAGAAACAAAAATAATTTAATTTCTTTGTTAAACTGCAGTATTTAGTTTCTCACTGCCAGTCTGCCAGTATTATTGCAATTACTACAGACATGCAGCAGAGCAGAAGACTGAACGAGATACGGGAATGTGAGATGCGAAGTAATCCGAATACAACCGAACCGAGAACCGAGATCGAATGATTTGTGTTAGGGAGGGGTATTTTTCGCTCGAGCACAAAACTATTCATTGAATGAACGAATGAAGTTCTCATATCTCGAATACTCGAGTGATCATTCGATTATGAAATTCATTCGAATACTCGAATGATCATTCGATTATGAAATTCATTCAAATACTAATAATTCGATTCTCAAAATCATTCGATTATGCCCATCACTACTCGTAAGTAAGGCTGTAAGACATGGCCTGCCGTAAACGCTGGAAGTATGGGCGGCCCATCATTTGAAATATATTTCGCGAGTGACCGAGCAATACCACTTTGGCCCCAGCGTTACGTATGCGTGGCGTGCCAATTTCGTTGTGTTCTCAGATGTGAAGAGAAACGAGTTGCGTTTTGTCTCATGTATGCTTACTTGGACTCGTGAGTAAGGCTGTAAGACATGCCTTGCCTTAGACTCTCGAAGCCTGGGAGGCCACTATATGAAATATATTTCGCGAGTAATCGGGCAATACCTCTTTGTCATCGGTGCTGCGTGTGTGTGGCGTGTTAAGTTCGCTGTGGTGTCAGCTGTGAAGAGAAGCGAGTTGCGTTTCGTCCCATCATGCTTACTTGGACTCTTAAGTAAGGCTGTAAGATATACCCTGCCTTAGACGCTGGAATCCTGTGCGGCCCGTATATGAAATATATTTCGCGAGTGATCGAGCAATACCTCTTTGGCACCGGCTTTGCGTATCCGTGGAATGCCAAGTTCGCTGTAGTGTCAGCTGTGAAGAGAAGCGAGTTGCGTTTCGTCCCATGCATGCTTACTTGGACTCGTGAGTAAGACTGTAAGACATGCCCTGTTTTAGATGCTGGAAGTATGAGCGGCCGATCATTTGAAATATGTTTCGCGAATAACCGGCCAATACCTCTTGGGCGCTGGCGTTGCTTGTCCGTGGCGCGTCAAGTTCGCTGTGGTGTGGTGTATCAGCTGTGAAGAGAAGCGTGTTGCGTTTCGTTCCATGCATGCTTATTTGGACTCGTGAGTAACTATGTAAAACATGCCCTGCCTTAGACGCTGGGAGTATGGGTGGCCTATCATTTGAAATATATTTCGCGAGTAACCGGGCAATACCTCTTTGGCGCCGACCTTACGTATCGTGGCGTGCCAAGTTTACTGAGGTGTCAGCTGTGAAGAGAAGCGAGTTTCGTTTCGTCCCATGCATGCTTATTTGGACTCGTGAGTAAGGCTCAGCGTCGGACTGGCCATTGTGGCGATGTGGCGATCGCCACAGGCCCGGCGAGCGAAAGGGCCCGGTCTTCTAGTATTTAGTTTTCAACATGATAAAGAGAAAAAAAATCTTAAAGAACTGATAGTAGATCAAGTATAAACATAATTCAGAGTCTGACCTTAACCAGGGAACAAGCGTAGCGTGTCGAAGAAAACTAAACGCCAATATAGGCTTACTTCTATCCCTGTCTTCACCCCAAACTCCATCATCACCCCGGCCAGTGTATTCTAGAAATACGTACTCAACGGGCATGTGCAAAATCTACTATGTAGTAGATATAAAATTTAGTTTTAAATTCTGTGTGGTTTGATGTGACGTTTCACTTTTCACATAGTAGACTTTCATTACCAGATACATAAAAATGATTAAATTCAGTTAACTAACTCCATTTTTATTCCGGATTAAAAATTTTAATATGAGATCTGTTCACGAAACAGAATACCTAAGGTAGGAGTTAAATTCTGCAACTGCATTTTAATAACAATTTTTGTCGCCTTAACTCTTGGAATTGTACTTAAACTTAAGTATTCCCAAATGCACCAACAAGGCTTACATTTTAAGCGTCCCATACACAAAAAATGTAAATCGAAACAACAACGAATAGTAATTCATTTAACATTTTATATCGACGTAATATTGTCAATTGTGAAAGATAGCACTAAAATGAAAATTAATTATAAACATTGCACCTACAAAAAAAAAGATTATCTTTAATAGTATTCACCATTCACTATTAATATGATTTGATTACTACAAAGAAAATATTCTAAAAATGATTATAACAATATATTTATAATTTTAATATTTAAATTCATTAACTTCGTAATGCATACTTCGCATATGCGTTATTTACTCTATGTGCCAAATCTCGGCCAAAATATACGTGTTTGAGACGCGATTTTCATATTAGATTACTGCTAATTCTATACAACTAGTATAGTTATCTTTGGTAATAAATAAAATACTTTAATTTTTTTTGTAGTTATTCGCAAAAATAAACCATTTCAAAATTTACCGTTTTCGTCTATATGTATGTAATTTTTCTCAAATAACGATACACCATTAAAATGGTCTTCTGATAGGGTAACTGTTGTCTAATTTACCCGACACCAGAACTCTTATATTGCTTGAGACCTCCATGCAACGAGTATTTCAATAAATCTGTTTTCTTATGTTAATCGTCAATGTCACGGATTTTTGGGTTCAGCTTGTGTCCTTACTTAATGTTTTCATTCATAATGTATTTAAATAAAACTTCATTTATAACCACTTTGTTTCATTAATAATATTTAGAATGGCCCAGAATAGGGGGCCCGGTAATCCAAATCGCCACACTCAGAAATATGTCCCAGTCCGACACTGGTAAGGCTAAAACATGCCCTACCTTAGACGCTGGAAGTATGGGCGACCCATTATTTGAAATATAATTCGCGAGTGACCAGGCAATACCTCTTTGGCGCCGGCGTTGCGTATCCGTATTTGAAAATTAGATTATGTTTTTACCTAATACCTAACTATTATATTTATTGATTTGGTCAGTTTCATTGTTGTTGTCATAGTCTACAGACGTTTCTGTGGTGTGTTCCTGTACTGTTACTTTAATAACGACTTCCTGCTGTTTGGAGACGACTTCTTGATATTAGGAGATTGGAGACAACTTCGTGGTATTGGAGACGACTTCTGGACCCCTGCAGAACCTGGAGTTTACCGGGAGAATTTATTTATTTATGGTAAGATTAAAATTTATTACTTTTACACTAGATTGTCGGCTGCTGGACCTAGTACCCATTGTAGGGTGTATCAAAAAATATAGTTTATATTAATTCAGAATTATTAATTTTTACTACTAATATATGATGTCCATGAACGATACGTATTATTTTATTATTGTACATTTTTTATTGCATGTATAGGGTGCGGCTTAAAAACTTCCTTTTTTAGAAGGCGAATAAAAAATCATATGCTTTTATTTCAAAATAATACAAAACAAAATTAATAAAGATAAAAATAAAAAAATTAATAGATAATAATTTAGGTGACAAAATAAATGTTTAATATGTGTTATATTCTTGTACAGATGCAGTTTCGATATTCCGCCATTGGTCCGACTAATTCCAAAGACTAGAAGAAGAGTTTCCAGAAAAGACTACGCCCTGGTCCCTGGTCATACCCTAGGTCCCTAGGATAACGAACCCAATATGCATTTTTACCCCTTACACTCTTAGATATACGATTTTTATAATTAAATTTAAAAAATTCTTCTCAAAATTTAAATAATACATTTACAAATATACATCTCGGAGTATATTTTCCATGGCAATATAAATATTCAATGTAATTACAACAATATGATTATATTGAATCTTTCATATTGTTGTAGTTATGGTTCCTGTTGTTGTACACACATATGTGCAGACACATAGCACATACATACTTAAAGAAAATTTCATAAATAATATTAAATATAAAACTCCATAATTCATAAAAAAGTATATATATATATATATATATATATATATATATATATATATATATATATATATATATATATATATATATATATATTGAGAAAGCTTACGGCTCTTCATAATTGATGCAATTTACTTTAGGAATTACCGCATTATTTGTATTTATAAATATACTTACCCTTGCTCTGAAAAATTAGAAATAGGGATGTACATATAAATAATAGTTTGAATAAATTTTACTTGTATTTATTGTTTATTTATATGTTACATTATTTTATTTCATCCATTTATCCTTAATGTAGAATATTTTTTACATTAAAATATAAATTGAAATATAGTTTGTCTATTTTTTTCTTACTCCTTTTCTACCGTAAATGCTATATTTTGTAAAAATGGTACATTGGGATTTTAAACTCAGTAAATCGTGCATGGATGCTTCTTTTAATATGAGGCGTGTACCTATTGGGAATTTAAACACAGTGAATCGTGCATGGATGCTTCTTTTAATATGGGGCGTGTACTTATTGGGAATTTAAACTCAGTAAATAGTGCATGGATGCTTCTTTTAGTATGGGGCGTATACCTATTGGGAATTTAAACTCAGTGAATCGTGCATGGATGCTTCTTTTAATATAGGGCATATTCCTATTGATAATTTAAACTCAGTACACGATTAAATTTTTTTTAGCGTGCATAGATGCTACCTGAAAGTAGCATCTATACACGATTAAATTTTTTTTATCGTGCATAGATGCTACCTGAAAGTAGCATCTATGCACGATCAAAATTTTTTTCGCATGCATAGATGCTACCTGAAAGTAGCATCTATGGACAATTTTGCTCGTAGAAAGTAATGGTGATATCGCTAGGGGTGTATAAATGACCGTTTTTGAGATATGGCCCAAAAATTGAAAATAATTTTTGATATAAAAATTTATATTGTAATTAAAAAAATACAAGACTTTATTTAAAAATTATAATTTATTGGTATTATCAGTTACAGAAGAATGTTTAACACCATCATACATTGTTATTAGATTTATTAACAAATTTAGTGACAATTATGAACAGATTTATAACACAAATGAAATTATTATTATTATTATGGTCATAAATTTTATTAAAATTATTTTCCAATCAAAATAATAATAATTTTACTTGGTAACTAACATTTTAATTTTACAACTACATATGCCGTTTGAGTTTCATTCGGGGGCAAATTACAGGAATGGGATGTTGACGTGAAGATGATTTTTATGCACTTGTTTACAGCAGCTCCATCTTGTCCAAAACGGGTGGACTGAGCCGATTGTCCAAATCTGGATGTCCATATTCTACATGTAGTCACGTAGATATTTGTCGATTGTTATTATTTTGGTTTGGATACTGAAAGTGAAAAAATAATCTTTTAAAATACAGTACATCATTTATTTTTCCTACAAATCTATTAAAAGTAGGCTTTTTAATGTTTGTTGTTAGCGTTAAAAATGTCATTTTACGACATCAGTGTTAAAAGTAACAGATCGTTGATACTTTTGACACTAGTGTTAAAAGTGAATGTCAAAAAATTATTAGAAATATAAATTTAAATTAAAAAATAGTGTTTGTAGAAAAAATAGTGTATGATATACGTGTTAAAAATGATTTTATTGTGTTCGAAGGTTTGGATCACTTCGCTTCGCGGCATGTACCAAGATTCCTTCTCACAAAATAAAACTTTTAACACTTATATTATACATAACTATATTAGAATAATGTGTATTATCATTATTATATGAAATTTCATCTAAATTTTAATAATGAAAGTAATAGCAACAAAAATTCTATATTTCTTTACTAGTTTAGCTTGGGAAGTGTATTAAATATGTTCAAAATATTCCTTTAACATTTTAAAATTATTATTCACTAAGAAGGATTAATTAATTATTTATTGAATTATTTTATATAGAAATTACTATTAAATGACATTAAAAGTATATATATATATATATATATATATATATATATATATATATATATATATATATATATATATATATATATATATATATATATGATAATATGATAATTTTACTTAAAATGTATAGGTAAATTATTTTCCTGCTTCATTCATTAAATAGTTTATTGTATAATAATATATGTTTTAATTTTTTTTAATATATTATCTTTGGCGTGGAACTACAACGAAGCATATATTGCTAGAATGCAATACGATCGATAAAGACAGCGGTACGGGAGCGAAGGATTTGTATCGTGTAACATTTCGACCGGGTGGGAAATATTTGAATTTCTGTAGAACGGTAGGGCACATTTCGATCGGCTGGGATTTCGACCGCGTGGAATTCGACCGCGCGGGATGCTTCGGCACCATCTTCTCCCTTCATCTGAGCTTCGGCCGTCCTCTTTTTCTCTTCTCTTCCATCACCCAGGTGCTCCACCTGCTTTCCAACGTACTCCTCGCCCCTCCGCTCGACGTGGCCAAATCACTAAAGCCTGCTCTCCTGTAAAAATTAAAATTTGATTACAATAATGAAAATTACTAAGCCCACAAAAAAATATTACAGTAATAATAAGAATGCGTAACGACAACGACTGTCCTGATTATATATTTACTGTTAACATTTGTTTTTATCAATTGCTTAATTTTAGATACATAGTCCTGATTATAATAATAAGAAATTGAATTCATTGGAAAAACTAGCGAAAAAAAATAAATAAAAATATGAAATTAGTGCAAAAGGTCCAGGTCTAGTTATGTTGATCGGGCTACGACTAGGCGTCCACTCCCGAACGCTGCGAGGGGTTGATCACTTGGGAATTAGTTGTACACTTGAGTAGGAATTGGCAAGAATTAGCTAGGAATTAAAGGAATTAACACAGAATTATAGGAATTCTCTAGGAATTGAAGGAATTCACTAGGAATTGAAGGAATTCACTAGGAATTGAAGGAATTAACCAGGAAATAACTAGAATTTTAGGGAATTCACTAAAATTTTAACAATTGCCTTGGTTTATAATCTAAAAATATGTTCTAGATATCAATATATTTTTCACGTTTTTTAATCCATCTCAGTTCTAATTTTAAAAAATATAAGGATTTACAATTAATTTGTAAATCCTTATGAACTTACATGAAAATAACTTTAGAATTTAATGATAAACTATAATAATAACAAATTAAAAATAATAAATATTTTCAAAACTATTCAATTATATTTTACGAAATTTGATACCTAGGGGTTTTCCGACATACCCGTTTCAACTAAAATATTTTCAAAACAATTATTATTCCGGTTTAACCGGAAATGTTCCTAACTTTCTTATTTAAATATTATGCCAAATTTTTTATTTTGTCCTTGAATTCAGCAGAAAATTCTACATATGAAACAATAGAAACATTTTACCATAATCCACCACTTCCGGCTTAACACAACTTTTTTGTTTTTCCTTAAAAACGGTCACTTCTTTATCATCACTCTATCTCAAAAATGGAATCGAATATCTATTGGGATTTTCAAATAAGAAAACGCTAACTAGCGGTAAATATTAGAACTACACACAGTGGTACAATTTTGACATTTACATGAAACTACAACTATATAACTACAAAAACTCTATTATACATACTTGAATTATAAATAAAAAATACAAGTAAATGAGAAAATAATACGAAAACTAAAGAAACACAACTGACAGCAATGCGACACTTATAAATGTCAACAAAAAGTGTACCAGTGTTGCAATCAGCGCCATCTCTTGATAATTGAAAATCCCAATAATCTGTAAAAACAGTTTTATAAAGAAAGCTTTTGTTTACATTGACATAAATTAGTGATCGACAATTTTTGAAAAAATTAATTTCTATGTTAAGTTTTATAAACATAACACCCCATTTTTTAGTATTTAAATGAATTTAAATTAAGTTAAAAATTGGATTTGTTTGAGTAGCATGTTCAATATTGAAAATTAATATATTTATAATAAAATGGAAAATAAGTAAACGATATTTAACATATTCTTTGGCATGTTTATTTCTGTCCAGTTTTCTGTTACCATGTTTATTTTGTATTGGTATTATCTTTGGTTTTTAATTAATGTTATCGTAACTTTTAGCTTTTACTTTGACTTCCATTATGTGTCAGATATGTATCCATAAATCTAATATAATTTTAATTTTTACTATAACATTAAACAAGAGGTGTTTTCAAAAGTATACTTAAACCGTAAGAGCGTATTAACGCAAAAATGGACTAGATACCACATAATTTTGAAATTACTAAGAATAAAACTCACAAAGTACGTACATAATCAAGGTATTGATTATCAAAAATTATAGGAATTGGATAGGAATTATCTGAGAATTAGCGGAATTACCTAGGAATTAGAGGAATTACCTGGGAATTAGAGGAATTACCTGGGAATTAGTGGAATTACTTGGGAATTAGTGGAATTACCAAGGAATTAGTGGAATTAGCTAGGAATTAGAAGAATTAGTGGAATTAAAATTGAATTGTACGCTTTCTTCTTAAGTGACCAACCCCTCGGAACGCTGTCTCACTACTGCCTGACACGGGGACTTTTGGCTGCTGGGTTTCCCCCCTGGCCCGGTGCGCCCCTCCTTAGCCAACCTGATCGGCCCGGACTCCTCCAGACCGACCATATTGATGCCAGGCTTAGTGCGGACGTCCAGTCGACGTGGGCCACCCAACCGAGGGGTTGGTCACTTGCGAAAAAAGCGTACAATTCAATTCTAATTCCACTAATTCCTCTAATTCCTAACCAATTCCACTAATTCCCAGGTAATTCCTCTAATTCCCAACTATTTCCTCTAATTCCCAACGAAATTCCTCTAATTCCCAACGAAATTCCTCTAATTCCCAACTAATTCCTCTAATTCCCAGGTAATTCCTCTAATTCCTATTCAATTCTTTTTATTTCCAGAGTAATTCCCCGTTATAGAAAATTGAAGATAATATATTAAACAAGGAAAAACAGATTAGTAATATTTCTTAAGTACATATTTATATTTTAACAAACGAAATATACAGTACGTATATGTATATAGTAAATACAAAATAGAGTTTATTTAAATAGAACAGAGCAAAGTGTGCTTTTTAACAATAATTTTTAATTTTTAAATTCACAAATCGAGAATTTTGTGTAACATTTTTTTTCTTTATTTTGCGCTGATTAACTATTTAAGTGGAATAAAATAGCATCACTTCAGTGCGACTGTAGTACTGCTCACCAGACTATAGAACATATTACAGTCTGCGGAAGTATGCAGGTAACAACAAAGATTTCTTCGAGGTAACACCCGTGGCACAGAAATGGTTAGAAAATTTGGACATCACTATATGTATAGTATTTATTTATTTATTTATTCCTTTTTCATCATTAATTTCTATATTATATTTTGTTTTTATTATATGTATATGCCATACGATACATTAAATTCTATATATTTTTTTACCTCTATATTATCAAAATTTATTTCATCACCATCTTCATAAGTATTTGTTGGATACCTCAAGAATTCCCTCAAGACAAACATTTTTCTCCACTCACTTTTATTGTATTAAATTTAGAAATTAATTTCATATTCCTACCTACATAATATAGTAATTCCCTTCGATAAAAATATTAAATTACAAAAAGAGCGGGTTAAAAATGTGAAAAATTTAAAAATATCTGTAACTTATTGTACTAAAATAATTTTTGTAATTTTAGGGAATTCCCCTAAAATTCTAGTTATTTCCTGGGTAATTCCTTCAATTCCCAACAAATTCCTTCAATTCCCAGGGAATTCCTCTAATTCCGTGTTAATTCCTCTAATTCCATATTAATTCCTCTAATTCCTAGCTAATTCCTACTCAAGTGTACAACTAATTCCCAAGTGATTAACCCCTCGGCGTCCACTCCTGAACGCTATCCCACTACTGCCTGACACGGGGACTTTTGGCTGCTGGGTTTCCCCCCTGGCCCGGTGCGCCCCTCCTTAGCCAACCTGATCGGCCCGGACTCCTCCAGACCGACCATATTGATGCCAGGCTTAGTGCGGACGTCCAGTCAACGTAGACCACCCAGCCGCAGGACTCCCGACCTCAAACCATCCTCTGAACCCGACTTCCAAGTAGCTAGATTACAGGAGTTCGCCACGCTCCCAGACAAAAGTTAAATTTAACTATCGGGTTTCTATACCACTACTTTGAAAAACTTTTTTTCTTATATACATTTTTTTATTTTTCTTTAATTACTTATGCATTTATTAATACTAGTATATTACTAAATATATGATATAGTTTTAAATAAATTTAATAATGAATAATAATATTATTTTGAACTACTCTGCCATCTATTAGTATAATCATTCACCAACCATTGTATTGACATTTTTATACAGGGTGTTAAAAAAGATCTCGATGTGCTGATTGTCAATGAAAAAGGATTTTATTTAAATTCGGAAAATTATTTCTTATTTTTCATTTAATTCTTTTTACCTCCCGCTACTCTTGGTAAGGGAGGTATAGGGATCGTGCTAAAAATCGCATATCGAGATTTTGGTAAATGAGCACGTTTTAAGGTCCCTAGAATCCAATTTTAACATTTTCACGATGATGTCTGTGTGTATGTGTGTGTGGATCCTCCACTTTAACTAAAATACTATCATTCAGAAAATTTTGAAATTCTGTATTTCGAACTTTTTCTGTATTGAAAAGAGCCCATTAGATTTTGGTGAAAATCGGATAACCGGAACTAGCACTTTACTATAAGCTCAAAATAGTTTTTCTTCGAAAAATACCTTTAAATGTTATTTTTTCGAGATTAATGTTATTATAAAAATTAAAGATTATTAAATTTTCTATATACACGTAGTTGCATTAATACTTTTTCTATATATTTATAAATTTATCCATAAAATATATAGAAAAAGTATTAATGCAAATCTATAGAAAATTTAATAATCTTTATTATTTTTAATAACATTAATCACGAAAAATAACATTTAAAGGTATTTTTCGAAGAAAAACTATTTGACCTTCTTGTAAAGTGTCATTTCCGGTTATCCGATTTTCACCAAAATCTAATGGGCTCTTTCCAATACAGAAAACGTTCGAAATACAAGATTTCAAAATTTTCTGAATGATAGTATTTGAGTTAGAGTGGAGGATCCACACACACAGACATCATCGTGAAAAAAAAATCGATCAATTCTAGTGACCTTAAAACGTGCTCATTTACCAAAATTTTGATATACGATTTTTAGCACGATCCCTTACCTCCCATACCAAGGGTAGCGGGAGGTAAAAAACAAATAAAAATACGAAATTAGTGCAAAAGGTCCAGGTCTAGTTATGTTGATCGGGCTACGACTAGGCGTCCACTCCCGAACGCTGTCCCACTACTGCCTGACACGGGGACTTTTGGCTGCTGGGTTTCCCCCCTGGCCCGGTGCGCCCCTCCTTAGCCAACCTGATCGGCCCAGACTCCTCCAGACCGACCATATTGATGCCAGGCTTAGTGCGGACGTCCAGTCGACGTAGACCACCCAACCGCAGGACTCCCGACCTCAAACCATCCTCTGAACCCGCCCTCCAAGTAGCTAGATTACAGGAGTTCGCCACACTCCCAGTCGAAAGTTACTGTCAACTATCGGGTTTCTATTCCGCTACTTTGAATTTTTTTTCTTATATATATTTTTTTTATTTTTCTTTAATTACTTATGCATTTATTAATACTAATATATTACGAAATATATGATATAGTTTTAAATAAATTTAATAATGAATAATAATATTATTTTGAACTATTGTGCCATCTATTAGTATAATCATTCACCAACTATTGTATTGACATTTTTATACAGGGTGTTGAAAATGGTATTAATGTGCTGATTGTCAATGAAAACGGATATTATTTAAATTCGGAAAAATATTTCTTATTTTTCATTTAATTCTTTTTTTTACTATGCACTGCCAACATGAAATTGTTATTAAAAATATTTAAATATCTAATCATGTAACAAACTTTCAAAAGGAAATAAATTAATACGTAATTAGTTCCTATTCAACGTTTGTTACGTAAACCTCGGAAAAACTTCAACGCACTATATTTTGAAAACCCAGACCCACATTTTTTTCTCATTTCTCATAAAGTTGTGAAACACCTTTACCCGGTTGCAGAAACGTTTGTCAACGATTTGTTTAATTACCGGTTAATCAAAATGAACAAATTCCAGTAAGTTTCCTTGTTCTTATGACATTTGAATCATTGCTGTCAAAAAATCACGTTGGATTAATTATTATTAGTAAATTAAACAAAATGTTGATGAACGTGCCTGCAACCGCGCAAAACAAAGATCTCATCGAAAATAATATGAAATACAAACGAAAAAGGACTATAAAAAAATATAGAATGTATGTCTTAAAAAAAAATCTAATTCGGAGTAGGCTATGAACAAAGGAACGTATGTCAATTTAAAAATATTTAATTAAATGTCAATTTGACATGAGATATTATCAAAAATGTTATCTAAAGAAATGAAAGCTTTTCTTCTTATATCTTATTATAGATATGGAAACAAATTAGAAAACGGCGAATACCAATATACTGTACTGTATCCTTATTTATTGTCTTTTCTCCTTAAAATTACATTTCAAGATCAATTTTGACAACTTGACTTTTGAAATGAATAATGATCAGACACACGTTTCTCTGTTTAAAGCTTACTCCGAATTATGAATTTTTTTGAACATACTGTATTTAGCCTTTTGAACTAAAATATTAAATTAAGTTATTTTTTAATCATACTAATGTATTTTTAAATGGTAGCCACGTTATTTAATTAGAATAAATATTTTTTTTAATAAAAACTACCAGTGGGGATATTCAAAATACAAATTAAAGTAATGTACAGCTTTATGGGCGCCAAAAATATGTATCCGTGCTCTTTTGTTTATTGAACAGCGCTGTCGCTCAGTAGAACCAACGAAACAAGTGAACATCGAGCCATCTAGCGAGCGATTCAAATGTTTTGCACTGATGTACTGTCTGTCATTGTTGTAACGGCTTCGTCGTTTACGCAAAGTAATCATGGCATCTGAACGTTATAGTTTTTCCTTAACAACATTTAGGTATGTAACTTTCTTTTTATATAAATATTTAGAAATATTTATGCATTTCCTACTGATATACACAAAATTAAGTAATTATTTCAAGTAATGTCAGCGTTTCTAATAATCTTAACCTATAAAATGATAACCTGCATTTAAAATATTTGTTTTAGTCCGTCTGGAAAACTTGTCCAGATTGAATATGCATTAGCAGCTGTTGCAGCGGGAGCTCCATCAGTAGGAATAAAAGGTAACATAAAATTCATTAAATTAACAATCATTACTAATCACTTTTTCCTAACCTAGCATCAAACGGCGTCGTCGTAGCTACAGAAAACAAGCACAAATCAATCTTATACGATGAACACAGTGTTCATAAAGTTGAGATGGTTACTCAACACATCGGAATGGTTTACTCTGGCATGGGGCCCGATTACAGGCTGCTTGTGAAGCAAGCCAGAAAGATGGCTCAACAGTATTTTCTTATCTACAACGAGCCCATTCCAACTGCTCAGCTGGTGCAGCGTGTAGCGATGGTTATGCAAGAATATACGCAGTCTGGGGGTGTGAGACCTTTTGGGGTCTCGTTGTTGATCTGTGGATGGGATGATGGAAAACCGTATTTGTTCCAATGTGATCCGTCGGGGGCTTATTTTGCGTGGAAAGCTACCGCGATGGGAAAGAATTTCATCAATGGAAAGACTTTCTTAGAGAAGAGGTAAATTTATGGAAAATATGTAGTTGTATTATTCGTCTTTCAAAATTAGAGTAAATATTATTTTTTTTTAAATATTAATATACACGACGATTTTATAAGCGTTGTAACAAAATTTAATCACTCATTTCTCATGTCTTCTTGAGTAAAAAAACAAGCCTATTCTTCGCAGTTTTTATACAGATGTTTCTCGAATGCGGGACACTACAATTATTTTTTTTATAATTGGAAATAGAAGAAAATAATTCAAATAAAAGTTATAGTAGATATAGAGAAAAAAGACATTAACTTATTGAAGAAAAAAAAATTTAACCAGTGTTCTCGAACTATAACAAAATTATATTTTTTTAAATGGGATGATATATATATATATATATATATATATATATATATATATATATATATATATATATATATATATATATATATATATATATATATATATATATTATTAGACCAATTTGATAGGTTTTTTTTCTGAATTCAACCATGTAATCATTTAATATCCTTACATTACAAAAATATTGAGAAAAATTCAATGGACCTTTCCAATTTAAAGAGATAGAAGATATGCGCAATGGGAATCTGCGCATAGTAAGAACAACTGAGATCTATGACGTTTGATTCTAAAACATTTAGACGTAAAATGTGAGAATAACTCGGATAACTTAAAAAAAATTATCGAAATAAGTTACAAAAGCTTTTATTGAAGGTAAAATGTCTAACGATGCAAATTTTCACTGAGAATACAGGTATTTTAATGACTGCAATATTTTTGACAGTTCGTTTGACAGCCCAACTGGCAGTTGTTCGCGCCATTTTCTTACTATTTGCAGCGATAGAAAGAGATAGCCCTTAAATTGGAAAGGTCCATTGAAATTTAAATAAATTTTATTTTTATAGTTATTTTTTAGTAGGCTATGCATGAAAAAAATTGAACCTAAATTAAAACGAAACATAAATATTTGTTAATAACCTTATAAATAGCAAGAATGGGAATTATTCACTAAATAATTCAAATAGACCTTTTCAATTTAAAGAGATAGAAGATATGTGCAATGGGATCTGCGCATCGGAATAAGTTACAAAAGCTTTTATTGAAGTTAAAATGTCCAACGAAGAAAACTTTCACTGAGAATACAGGTATTTTAATGACTGCAATATTTTTGACGTTTTGTTTGACAGCCCAATTGGCAGTTGTTCGCGCCATTTTCTTATTATTTGCAGCAATAGAAAGAGATAGCCGTTAAATTGAAAAGGTCCATTGACATATAGTTGTTTTGTTTTCCATACATGGTCTACTGGAAAATAAAATTTATATAAATTTCAATTGCATTCTTCTTAATATTTTTGTAATGTATTGATATAAAATGATTACATTTTTGAATTCAGAAAAAATACTCTATCGAATGGGCCTAAAACATATATCATGCCATTTAAAAAAATATATAACAAAATCTAGTTTGTTCCAATAAATAGAAAAGTCTGTAATGCGAAATTTTGAATTATATTTTATTGTTTTCCTCGAAAATCAATTAAGAGCTCCAAGTTATCTATGTACCACATCCGGTTTATCATCGTCAAAATCTAATATGTTATTTCCAATCATATATATTTTTAAGAAAATCTGTTCAGAGCTTCAAGTAAAGATCCACTGCGGGTTCATCAATTTTAGCAAAAATCTAATATGACATTCTCATTAATATAAAAGACTTAAATACCAAATTTGAAAAGATTTAGATTTGATTTTATTATAGTTTTTCATTAAAAGCTGTTATGGGGTTCAAGTAAAGTACCACTTTCTATATGAATGCAGAAAGTTTAAATACGGAAAAAAGAAGTTTTTGGAAGGCATCATTGAAAAAATTTGTTGTGGGGATTTAATTTGTGCTTATTCACCCACAAAGCACTTTCGAATTTTTTGACCGGAAAACATTACCACCCTTATCTATGTATGTAGGTTGGCGGCAGTTATTTGTATCACTAGTCCAGATACTGAACATTTGCGAGAGCGAGTTTATTTTGAGTGCAATACAGTTTCTGGGCGTGTGATACACAAGATTTTTTGTGCCGACCTCTCCATAAATTCTTCGTATATTTCTCTACACTGTATTTTATTTTACATAACAAAAAAATGAACATATATTTTTATCGATTTTGCATTGCAAGTTTAATTATAATTACTTATATATCATACAAACATTAGTTATATGTATTTTATAAACTATGTTTTCAATGGCGGAAACTCATAATCGTATCACGTGAAGTTAGTTGTAGTTTGTAGTTAGAAAACAAACTAGTCCTAAAGTTGGAACTTATAATTAATCTATACGAGATATCAGCAATGACAACATATTATTTTTATGGCAAAATTTAGTTATTTAGGTTACAATAATTAAAGATTTAGCCCTAAACATTTACTAGTCAAATAGGACGCAGGTACGAAAAAATAATGGAGGCCGCCATTTTGTATGTAAATATAGGGTGTATACGTTTTGTTTTTCATATGTATCTCGATTAACAAAATTTATGAAACTTTGGGTCTGTTCGTTTGTATTACACTAACTTGTATAACATGTACTGAGAATTCGTCATTAGTGCAGTTTAGTACAAAATAGTACACTTAATTTCTAAATACAAATTAGACAAGTTAGTGCAAATTATAGGTTAACTAGCAAAAATAATAATAGTTTTCATTGGAAAGGATTTTTTCATGTTCATCTCTTACAAGAAAACATTTATTTTGATTCATATTTAGATTAGATTTCGATTTTTGGAAAAAATATAATGCCAATTACAAGTTCACATCAGCCTGTTTGTCAAATTTCTGTGACGTTATAAACTGCACTAATAGCATTTTCAGCTTACATAGTGCAAGTGCGCACTGAGTGCAACATATCACGTGACCACACTGAACGAGTTCCGCCCTCATTCGGTGGCAGTGCAGTTTAAGCTGAAAACGATTTTGTTTAACTGCCAAATTTGCACTGACACTATTGCACTTGCCTAGGGAGTCAGTGCACAAAAGTCGCACTGAGCCAGTGCACAGTGCAACTTTTTCTTAAGCTGAAAACGCATCAGCTGATTAAATTTTGCACTCAATGACAAGCTGAAAACGCTCAGTGCAAAAAAGTGCGCACTCGACTTGTAAGCTGAAAACGCTATAAGTGTACTAGCTCGGGAGGTAGTACAGTTCTGACAAGTTAGTGCAATACGCACGACTACAAACGAACACATTGCAGACAATTTAGAACACGCAAACGAACATATTTCTCACAAAATTACAAGTTCGTACAGCTAGAACCATACAAACGAACAGGCCTATTGACTTGTATTTTGGTAATTTGAATAGCTATCAAAATTATATCTCTTCGTGTACATTTTTAGTTATTTCTAATGTAAATTTATTGTTTGTGTTTTAATTTCAGATACAGTGAAGATTTGGAGTTGGATGACGCTGTTCACACGGCTATCTTAACTTTAAAAGAAAGTTTCGAAGGGCAAATGACTGCAGACAATATCGAAGTAGGTATATGTGATGCCACTGGATTTAGAAGATTGGACCCGGCTCATGTTAAAGATTACCTAGCTAATATTCCTTAAATATTTTTTTAAATGTATTTTGCATATGTATTTTTATTCTGAATTAATTTCACGTATAATAAAATCATTAAATTAAGTGAAACACTTTTTATTTTTATTTATTTCAGGTGAAATATTATATTCTATTATAGGAGTAATATTTTAAAATTATAGTCTTATTCGAACTAATTTAAGACCTCGTGGTAAAAACAACCATAGTCCAGTTGTAATGTAAATATGTATGAGTGGATGCCAAACAGTTTAGTAAAACTGTTTTTTTTTTTGCAAAAAGTATCTTATGCTGCAATTCTGAACAAATCTGTAAGTCTTACAGATCTGTAAATCTGTAAAAAACTGACAAAAACGCATCTATTTATGTTGATTAATATAAAATTATAAATAAGAGTGGCAGCTTTTGTTGCGATTTTGTTCATTATTTACAGATCTGTAAGACTTACAGATTTGTTCAGAATTGCAGCATAACTCACAAATTATTACATTTTAAAGTTTGACCAGTTCTGTCTAATTATTTTAAAATTGAGTAAAACTTTAATTATATTGAAAGTGGATAAGAAAAAAATCATGATTGAAACGAAAAAACTTTTTAAAAAATTGTTAGTTTTTGAAATATTTGAGATTTTAATAACTATTGCTATCTTTCTCGCGCAGCCTACTACAGAACTTGGTGCGACAAAGATAGCTATAAGTTTCGTTAAAAATCAAATAAATTGTACTAAAAATAATTATGACTTTTTAATACTACGAATTGCTTCAAAATTAAACGAACTTTCATTTAAAATAATAAAAAAATTACAGTGGAGGACCCTATTGTTCACGAATTTTTATTTTTGTATTTCTTAACATCCAATAAATAATTTTCTATACCTTGTTCCATTTAAGCCATTCAGTATTGTGGAGAATAGGACATATATCTGAAATCTCTGATTGGCTGAAATTGGAAACAAGAGACAAGTTTACCAATGTAATTTCGGCTATTTAAAACTGGTGCTGATGTGAGCGCCATTTGCTGAATGACTTAAAACCGAATATAATATTTAAACATGATCCTGAGGTAAATTAAGTTACAGATATCTAAAAAATGGTTGTTGCTTTTATTAAAAGCTCTGCAATTAAAATGGGGTATTCCGGCATTTTTAATTTTTGTTTTCGTTAGTTCTGCCCTGTAAGATTATGAATATATAATTTTGAGTAAAAAAATACATATATCAAGTGAGATATGGATTTAAAAAAAAATCATCCAAATTCAAATTTTTTATCATGGCGCGCCTTATGACAAGCATCCGATATTGCTATCTGCAGTGAACTTCAGTACCTAAACACACGTGTACATAGACAGCTATTTGCCAATTTACAACTTTTAAAACGTAGGTAAACAAACAAATACAGGGACACGTAATAATTAACATAAAGAAAGTGAATAAAATATCAAATACAAAATACACGCTCCTAGTAACTACTAGCGCCATCTGTGTTTCTAACGGCATATATTCAATCTGAAATGTGCAAAAACACGCAAAAGCATATCGAAATGACGTCACAGTTTTCAAAGACGTTTCTAGATATGTAAAAAAATTCAATTTTCTAACACCAAATTATGAATGAAAACATTGCCCTAAACATGTTTTATTGTATTTTTTTCTTATACGAAGATGTAAACCATAAAAAATTACAATTTTGCATAAATTCCACCACACCAGAATACCCCATTAGACTCAAAGCTAATTATTAATTTTCTTTAAATGATGTTTTGTTGTATATTCCCGTAAACATAACAAAACTAATTATTTTGAACATAAATTAAATTTTCAAAATATATTTAATCGTAACTGTGAATCAAAATAAATTCTATCAATCCACTTCTTAAAAGATCCTAAGCAGTTTTCATTTGGAATGTGTTCCAAATAATTGTGCATTACACTATTGCATCATAAATAAAAAAGATAAAAACGTACATTTCCAAATTAAGTTATTTAGTATGGCCGGTATTATTTTCGACAAAAATTGGAGAAAAATCTCTCTAAAAAATTGATTAAGTTCTAACTAATTAACTTTCGCAACTTAAATTCAAAGAACAGATAAATTTACTGTTTAAAATGATTACGCAAATTTGGTTTCCACGGCCTTCCTGATTTTCTTATTTTCGATAATTACAGCGTGAACTAATGGGCGCCCGCAGACTTTTTTACAAGGTGGGTCGAAATTTTTGTTGTAAGAAAAATTTTTTTAATAATTTTCAAGGTCAAACGTGTTTTAATGCAAAGTAAGATAATATAGAGTTCTTTACAATGAAGCAAATTTAACAAATTCTTAAAAAATTAAGATCAATATTTTATGACGAAAATGCGTATGTACGCTCTAAAAGCGTAGAATTGCCCCTTCTACTAGGCTTTATGATGCGAGATGCGAGCATAAGCAATAACTACAGAAACAGACAATCTGAAAATACAATATTGCATTAAATTAAAATATAACAATATAATTATTCTATTGAACTGCTCAAAATAAAATGTATAATAATTAAATGTTAATTAAATCGCGCTCCTCACAAAATACGGCAAGCCTAATCATACGTAGGTACTTCTAATATAAATAAATATGCAATGTCTATTCATTATTTACTTTTCTATTTCTTTATTTCTATATAACAGTAAAATCGATAATTGTGAAAGTTTTGACAAGAACGTGATCATAAAATGATTAGAATAAACTACGGCATATTAAAGAAAATACAACACCGAAGATAATGTAATATAATAACAGTACATAACATAATTTACTCATTCTGACACAACTTTAGCTATTTCGTACTTAATAATAGATAGTATGTAATAAATTTTTGATTAAAATATAAGAAAATATTACCAATAATTATTAAAAAATACAATGATACATTGAAATGAAAAAATAAAATTATAATTTTATTTTTAAAAATGGATACAGTCCATAAATGAAAGGGGGGTCAGTCGACCCTTTCGACCCCCCCCCCCCCCTGTGGGTGCCTATGCGTGAACTTCATATCTTCTTTTTAACATTTATGAATTTAACAATTTAAAGTAGTTCCTAAATAATAAATATATAAATGTGGAATACTTTCGTTACCGACTTACAATATTTCAATTACATAACAAAGTTACCCAACAATACAATGGCGGCCATTACAATTCAATTGTCAACAGCTGAAAGCTGAAATCAGTTCGCCTGAATCCCGCTAGAGGGCAGATTGAATTCAAAATCAAAGCAAGGGCGATTTGTGGCGCGCGCGCAGTAAGGGTTATTTTCTCTGAATGTGAAAACACGTGAAAAACGTTGATCGGGTGTGAAAAGTGGTAGGTTTGTTTGTTAATTAGTGTTTACCTAGACAGTGTTAAATTTTAAACAAGCCTTCAATAAACAGCAGATACTGTAGGAGGTCAACTTAAGGTAGGTTCAGTTAGAAATTTTATTTCTGGCGAAGACATGGGATGATGCAGTTCTGTGATCCTGCCGGCTCGTGCAGGAAAGACTTCAATAGTCCTGCACAAGGACATAACCTATTTATCAAAATATTCGCGATTTATTTTTGCAATCATGCGTTTCCCTGAATTATTGATCAAATAGAAAAAACATAAACATATTATACTTTCTTTCAATTTCAAACATTTATTTATTTACAGTAGCATTTTAAAAACAAAGTGCAGATTTCATATTTTAAAATTATTTATATCTTTTAAGCCTGTTATATGGTCATAATTTTACAAAAATTTGTGATCGTGCCAAACGCAGATTTATAATCAAATTTGTGGTAGACTAAATATCCTGTCATAACATTTGTTGCCAATAAAATCGATTTGTTACTAAAATTATTATCAAATTTGTTAAAAAATTTAGTAATATTTTTTAATTTAGTCATTACATTTGTAAATATTTACAATTCATTAATTAATAATTAAAATTAAACGAAAATAGGCCCAAAATATATTTCAAACTGTACAATTCTATTCTATTATGTTATAACGAATAAATAGTTTTTTAAAATTGGGTAAAATTAACCGATCTTTTAAAAAATATATTTGATCATTATACATCTTACTATTAAAAAATATAGGTTTGACGTTTAAAAACATGAATTATCTTTTGAATCATGGAATGATCTTTTAATTTATGGAATGATCTCTAATCTCAATTTACTTGCATTACGTAATAAAGACATTATTATTATTATTATTATTATTATTATTATTATTAATTTTAAATGCATATAAAATGAATATAATCACCTGAGTTTCGCCAAATTGAGTATTGTGCGTTAGGTTACCGTTATTGTTGGTATTTTTTAAAAAATATGTAAGCGAAAAGTCACATTTTTCACTTCAGCCTAAAAAAACTAATAATTATATTCTTTAACCCTGCAGTGAGCGCGTCTTACAGAATGGGGGTGTCTAGTCATGTTAAAATGTAATGATTTTTCTACATTACTGCAATTCTATACATGCAATATTACTATGAATAATGCATTAAAAGTAATAAAATATAGCGTATTTTTTTGTACAAACGATATTAAATTTATCGTTAGTTAAATCGCCCGCAATACGATGACGTACACGGCATCTTTGATTCGCCGTATATGTCCGCTACGAGCGCTAGTTTAGAATGAAAACATGAACGTATGTCTTCTATATTTGATATTGAAACGTCAAATGCAATGTCAAATCACAACATGCAAATTATTTTATTATAAATTTGTAAATGTAAAACCTAGAAAATACGATAAACACAGAAATTAAATTGTCGAGTGTCAAATGTAAACATAAACAGGTGGCCGTTTTTTGCTTCTGTCTCTTTCTATGACGCACGTTTTGGGCACGTATATCAAAACCTAATTCGCACATAGTTGATGTTATGTGCGCCAAAGTGGCAAGAAGAAAATATTGCAGAGTTTAACATTTTTTTTCTCCGGTATTTTTTAAAATTTTACCAAATATTAAAATAAAAACGCGTTAGATTTAAAAATATTTTAATATATATATATGTGCCGGGTGTAGAAATGAAAAGTGGCGATTTCAATGTTATTTTTACTACTGCTATATCTCCTATATATACCTATACCTATTCATTTTAGCGCAAAAAAGGTAAGAATATAAGTTGTTCAGAACTTACTTAGATTATCATTCATATTTCACAAGATATTAGTTAAATAAAATTTAATATTCTTTAGAAAAATTGTTAGAATGCCTTGAAAAATGAAACAAGTAACTTGAATAAAATATTCACTTTAACATTTTTTATTGGTTGTACAATTTCTTTTAGAAACTCAATTTATTCGGAATTTATACAACAAATATCAAAGTGAATAATTTATTTTGTTTACTTGTTTCATTTTTCAAAGCACTCTAACGATTTTTCTAAAAGAACATTTAATTTTATTTAATTAATATCTCGTAAAATATGAATGATTATGTAAGTTAGTTGTCTTTATAGGACGCCTTTTTAATTTCTGAACAACTTATATTCTTACTTTTTTGCGCTAAAATGAATAGGTAAAGAGCAGTATTAAAGAAATAACATTGAAATCGCTATGCGCCACATTTCATTTTTATATTTCTGTACGCTATATACAATATATATATATATATATATATATATATATATATATATATATATATATATATATATATATATATATATATATATATATATATATATATAGGGTGAATCTGGGAAGACGCCCCCCCTCCTTTAACTTTTTTATTATAAGTAATAGAAAAAATGGCTCATATAAAATTTTTATTATATTAAATATACTATTTGATGGCAGATATTTTTTATAAAGTCAGGTTTACAAGATACGACTATCAACTTATATTTTTCAAATAGCAACCTATAATTATTTTAATAAAATAGAAACCGCCATTTTTTTCTCTTTTCAACGATGTATTATTTTTACCTTCCGTCACCTTTAGGTAAGGAAGGTATTGTCTTTGGTCAAAAAAATCGGTGGTGAGTTTTTGATGAATAAGCACGTTTTAGGGTCCCTAGAATACGATTTTACTATTTTTACGATGATGTCTGTATGTGTGTGTGTGTGTATGTATGTGTGTCTGTGTGTGTGTGTGTGTGTGTAACAAAATTTTCGTCTGCGATAACTCTAATACTACAATTACAAAAATTATAATTTTTTCGTACACTTCTTCGTTACATCCAAATGAAGAGCTGATTAGATTTTGGTTACAATTGGTCAACCGGAAGTACCACCATTTGAAAATTTTAACAGTTTTTCTTGAAAAAACTATGTTAAATATAATTTATTCACGTTTGATGTTATTATAAATATTAAAGAATATTTTATTCTCTATACGATTTGACTGCATTTAATACTTAATATTAAATGGATATAGAGTTAAAAAATTATAAAGAAATAAAATTTCATAAAGTAGCCATACCTATGGAAACAGCTACTATATGAAGAAAATTCAGATTGAAAGATGTCAGTGTCAAGTGAAATTGACATAGTGTGTTTGTCTTATAATTTTAATGGAAATATTGGATCTTTTGCTTTCTCTATGGAATTTGTATAAAATACATACAACTGCTTTAAGGTAATGTACAAGAAATAATAATAATAATAATAATAATAATAATAATAATAATAATAATAATAATAATAATAATAATAATAATAATAATAATAAATCTTTATTTCTGCAGATACATTAGACTGTATATAGAAAACGTCACAAAATAATAATTTTCTGTATGAAATTTGCATAAAATACATGCAACTGCCGGAAGGTAATGTACAAGAAATAGAAAATTTAATTTAGCAAGGAACTTTCCGTATGAAATTTGTACAAAATACATAGAACTGACGGAAGGTAATGTGCTGGCCACATCAGATTTTTTATTAATGTATTGAAAAATTTCGAGAAAAATGAGATAATTTAGAAATAATTTTGTTCTTCGTAAACATTTCAAAATGTTTTTTTTTTGTTTACAAAATAAGTTAAATTAAGTAGCAAACAAATGTATACTTTTTTGACATTAATTTAATTGTTTTACATTGTTACGTTTTGTTTATTTTGACATAGCCACCTATAATATTTGTTTAAAAATTATTTCTAATATTTCTAAATTATCTCATTTTTCTCGAAATTTTTCAAATACATTAATAAAAAGTAATACATCGTTGAAAAGAGAAAAAAATGGCGCTTTCTATTTTATTAAAATAATTATAGGTTGCTATTTGAAAAATAAAAGTTGATAGTCGTATCTTGTAAACCTGACTTTATAAAAAATATCTACATCTGCCAACAAATAGTATATGTAAAATAATAAAACTTTTATATGAGCCATTTTTTTCTATTACTTATAATAAAAAAGTTAAAGGGGGGGCGTCTTCCCAGACTCACCCTGTATATATATAAACAAAAATTCGAAAACTCCCCCATTACGAGTGCGCCAAGTAAAAGAAATGTGAGACCAATGTGCCACCTTACCATTACATGTCTCAACAAGTTCATGTTGTCCAATACGGTCGTGTGAGACCAACGTGACTCCTCACTATTTCATGTCTGGTCTGAACCATGTTTATAACTCCAATATTAATATTTGACTGAATGTATTTTATATATTAAATAAATTTTTCACAAAAATGAACAAATATAAAATTACTGTCTGTATAACCCTGAATTTATGGCTACGTGAAGTCACATTGGTCTCAAAATCAGTAGGCCAAACACGATTTTCTTGCACGTCAGGACGCATTCTACGCTCTAACATAAGTTCCAATGCCAAATATGCCAAATATGTAATTTGACATTATGAGTTAAAGTGTTAACATTCATTATGCCCAAATAGGGCCACGCGGTTTCTACAGAAAACAACTCCAATATAGTGCACATGGTCGTTAAGGTATATTTTTTGAAAAATGTGAAATCAGCTTATTACGAAAATATTGAAATTTATGGTGACAATTTGACAAATATGAAAACGATAGAATTCCATTAGAATCGCGCATATTCAGCACTATAATCCACTGATAAATAATCCTAGTCAAATATTGCATGAATACCCAATCACTAATAGTGAAAATTAAATACCAAAGTGCCAATAAATTTAACATCCTACCACATACGCTAATATTATTCACAAAGCGCGCAAACTGATCAATGAAACACTATGAACAGCGTATAGTGGCACTATCCAATCCACTCCTATAATAACAACAGACTAGAGTCCGAAATTCCTGCAACTAATACAAGCTACTGAATCAATTACATGCATTGAAACGTCAGATGGGAATGCAACCAGCAGTCGCCGGTCGCCCGCCAAGCCGTAAGGAACAATGCCTTTTAGCACCGTGACAATACTTCATTGTGCGCCACTGTCATATATTAAAACATTCATATAGCGAGATGGGAATTCACATTAATAACCGAAATTTCGCTAGCAAAGGTGTCATATTTCGGAATGGTTTAGTTGGTTAATTGTGGATTAAGTAAAAATGGATTAAAAGTGGAATAACAGGGTTGGCCTGATTTAAATCATGATTATATCGTGATTTAAATCAACTGTTTTTTTTACCTCCCGCTACCCTTGGTAAGGGAGTTACAGGGATCGTGCTAAAAATCGTATATCGAGATTTTGATAAATGACCCCGTTTTAAGGTCCCTAGAATCCGATTTTAACATTTTTACGATGATGTCTGTGTGTATGTGTATGTGTGTGCATGTGTGTATGTGTGTGTATGTGCGTGTGTATGTGTGTGTGTATGTGTGTGTGGATCCTTTACTCTAACTTAAATACTATCATTCAGAAAATTTTGAAACCTTGTATTTCTTCCTTATTCTAATAAACTGAAAAGACTATTAGATTTTAGTGTTTGTCAGATAACCGGAAATGGCACTTTCTTTGTAGCTCAAAATAGGTTTTCTTCGAAAAATACCTTCAAATGTTACTTTTTGAAGATTTGTGTTATAAAAATTAAAGATTATAAAATTTTGTACAGATTTGTATAAATATCTTTTCTATATATTTTATGGATATATGTATAAAATATCTATAATTATAATCCCGGAGCTACGCTTTAAACAAGCAAAACTCCTTGGTTACACAGTTCATATCTCAAATGTAATGTAATTAACTGACAGATAAATGTCACTGTCAAAGACTAATCATTTCAAATGAATAATAGTACGTTTTAAAAAGAAAATGGTAAATAGAACCATAGTTATATGGAATGGATCTTAATACAGTTTCCGCAATAACTAAATATGTAAGTATGTATATTTAAATTAATTAAAATTAAATAGCGGGAGGTTTAGTGTTGGCTACAACAGATTTTTTAAATCAAAATCATTGTTTTTTCAAAGATGAAAAAATATTCAAATTATAATTAAAATATATTTTTCTAGAATCTGTATACAAAGTAGTCATTTACGCTCTCTTTTGTCAACGCAAAATGTCACTGTAAAGTTGCAAAAGTCAGGTATTGTGGTGACTGTCAAAAACAACTATCGGGAGTAGCTGGTAAGCGACTAACATGTTTTGTTAATATATTTAATTTAAAGCTAAAGTTAGCTATATTGTTATTTTGTTAAAAATCACAGGCATCTTTAAGCGATGAAAATATTCATAACAAAAGTAACTATATTTGAATATGCAACGAAAAATCGATAAAAAAATATATGAAGTAAGTAGTAACATTCGAAGAAAGATTCTACTAGACAAAGGAAGGTCCACATTAGTCACGAAAGAAAAAGTTTAGCCACTCGCCCTGCGGGCTACGTGGCTAAACTTTTTCTTTAATGACTTATATACATTCCACACGAGTGTAATACAACGTTTTATCCAACACTTTTTTAAAAACTTCTTAAATCATTTTTATGTTTTCATTCATCGTTTGACACTGACAAGTCAATTGATGTAGTATTTTAAATTATAAAGTAGCCATTGAATGGATGTTATGGTTTTGTTATATTGTTTTTGCATGATCGGGTTATTTTTCATATTTACCGATAGTGTTTCCAAGACAGTAGGTCTTATTTACAAATTACTGAACGGTAAGTGATGTGACTCACGTCGGTAAGTGATCTGCTTTACTTACCGTTCAGGAGGCGAGACGGTAAATAAATAAAAACAAAAATCAAAGCTTACTTCAAAAATGTCAAATAAAATATTAAAGTGTCAAAATAATAATTTTCAAATCTTATTTTTCTTTTAAATTTTGTGCGTCGATCGTGCAAAAAATAGTATAAGCATCACGAACGTTAAGGAATTACCGATCTCAGGCAAAATGAGAGCCTTAGCACAATATTTCTCCCAATAGGTTCGCTACTGGGCTTGTTTCTTTAACTTTCAAAAGTCTTTGAAACCTCAAACGAGCGTCAAACATAACTATTAATTAAAATAAAAATAATAAATTTAGACTACGTATTTGTTAAAAACGTTTGTTTTATTGCACCTATTGTATATTATTATATATATTGTGTTTATATAATGTGCCACAACCATGAAAAGTCACGGTTACACACAATAATATCTGTGTATTCTTACATAAGTCTGTACATTGTAATACGTACTTAGGAGAATGTCCATATGCTGCCATCTACGCTAAGCTTTGCGCTAAGGGTCTCATTGGGACCTTCGCTTCGCTCAGTCCCCAAACATTGTCTTCGATCGGTAAACTGTCTTTACCATTCTTAATACTTAATATACTATAAAATGGGTGAATATGAGGACCTTTCTTTAAAACGTATTCACTTAGAAGCACAAACAGCATCTTTGAATTTAATTCCGAAGCAAGTAACCAATTCCTCCGTGACTTCTAAAATATTCTCTCACGGAGTGACTAATGTTGTACATTAGTTATTTCAAATGACCATAGTAACAAGTATATTATGAGTCGGTGTTGGATAAAAGTAATTATAATATTATAAGTAAGTTTTATGAAAAAAAAAAAACTAGAAACTTTTCTTCTTTTTTAATTATGTATATAAAGCGATTTTAAATTTCATTGTAATGTTACCATTGTTACGTATAATTACGTTCAATCTTGAGTAGAAATTCCTTAAGAGGGAAATATTCATGTTCTTGTTAAAAAGCAAATTTAGTGCAACAATTTTGCTCATAAATACGATACGAGTATAAGGATGTAGATAACTCATTTCCCAGTTTCAAAGAGTTAATATTGCTCTCTTTACTCAGATTTCTTTTGTATAAAAATGTACAGCATGGCTATCTTTGTTCTGCAGATATAATATTCCGTAGTTTGCAATGGTATTCTCTTTCTCATTACTGTTTTGTGTGCAAACGTTCTTTACATTACAAAGGCATCTCTTTTTGCGTCCTTTCAGCATTCAAATTAAAATGGTAGATATTAAAATTCCTCTTAATCAATTTTAATCTGTACAAACTGCATTGTTAGAATTTGTAATGGATAATGTTCAACAATATTAGAATATAGAAATTGAGAGCATAATTTTTAAAACGGTTTTTATTCAATAACCAGCTTACCTTTTACTTAATTTTGTACGTAAATGTTTTATTTCAAATGAACAAAATACAGAGTATTGTAACGTGAAACGCCCGCTGTCGCCGCCGCAATCGCAGCCGCGCCGCAGCAATGTGCGAGTGTCTATTTATAGCGATGACGCAATCGCGCTAGCAGCCGGGCTACGTAAGCAAACAGGTCGCGACGTGTTTAATTACTTCCGGTCGCTTGAACCTTTTGTGTTTATTGTTATTATGCGGTCGAAAATTCTAGAGTTTTTCTAGAAGGTAATGCCAGCTGTATAAAAGAGACACAGCTGTGTTCGGGAGAAAGTTAAGTTACATGGAGTGTTAGAGAGTAAAGTGTTAGTGAGAAGCACAGCAGTATCGTAGTGAGCGTATGCAGTTGGTGTCGAGTAGGTACTTGGGAAGTTGCTGGTATATTGGGATAGCTGTGGATATGAATACTCGGTAGTGTTTACGAGTATTGGGAAGCTATAGTATACAAAGACAGTAACGGCGAGTCAGGAAGTTACTGGTGTACCGGAATAGCTGTTAAAGTGAAAACTCGGTATTGTTGACGAGTATTGGGAAGATATAGCGTACAAGGACAGTAACGGCGTGTCGGGAAGTTACTGGTATATACCGGGATAGCTATTAAAGAGAATACTTGGTAGTGTTGAAGAGTATTGGGAAGCTAGGTATACGAGGACAGTAATGGCAAGTGGAAGTGAATACTCGGCAGTGGTGTTGAAAAATTGTGGCATACGGACAGTCGGTGATACTGAAGCTGTGGAGGTTAAACAGAGAGTTACACAAATAGACAGACAGTGTTGTGATAGAGGTGACTTCTGTCCGAGCAGTTGAATATACAGACGCGGTTGAGTCAGTTGAGTATCTAGACGCTGTGGAGGTCGGTTAGCGGACAGTTGAAAGTTATAAGTATATAGGTGACTTCTGTCCGAGCAGTTGAATATACAGACGCAGTTGAGTCAGTTGAGTATATAGACGCTGTGGAGGTCGGTTAGCGGACAGTTGAAAGTTAGAAGTATATAGTGATATAAATATACTGTTATAAATATCGCGTAAACAGTCTACAAGAGTCTGCAACAGACCGGCAGTCTAAGATTGGAACGCATAGTGAAATAAATAATTTGTAATATCGTGGAAATAAATAGTAGTGTTAATTGGTTAAATAAATAAATAGTGTTAGTGTTATCTAGTTAATTATAGTTTTAGTCTTAATTAGTTTTTAATAATAGTTTAATATTAGTAATAGTCATTTTCTTTATAGTTTAATAATAAACATTTATTTTAATTAATAATAATTGTCTAATATTTATACTTCACCCAAATAAATAAAAACGTTACAGTATTTATTATACGCTTTGGACCTTGTGCTTGTGAACAGAAATTTAATAGCAATAAAACATTAAAATATAGTATTTGCGTACGTCAGAATTATTCACGTGTTTAAAGCTCTGTTGTTTACTATTATTTGTTTTTTCAATGCGCTTATTTTTGACGCCACAAAATTTGCATTTTATTTGTTCCGGATTTATTTTATAATCTATAGCTAACTGTTTATTGTGTGTAATATATGGTAAACAATTTTGTTTTTGTACTTGTATGTTTTACAAAATGCTACATTATATTTTGTAACGACCTAGAAAATATATTACATATTTAAATTGACTATATTTTATTGACGAAGTACGGTCAGGGGACAAGTAATTTTTCAATTTCCGTATAAAAGGATGATTAAATAATGAAGTATAATTTCTGAGAAACCAAAGTAAAACTCGTAAGCCACTTCCAAAAACTCAATCACTATTACGATGACAGGCTTCGATTTCGTGTCTGTGATCAGGCATTCCATTAGAAAAATCATTAAATATTAACACTTCAATCGAATGTTAAAGTATGGCGCCTGTTCTGCATTGCGACGCGACGCCGCAAACCCAAACGTCATAATTTAATAATTATTGCAATGGATTAGTGACATCTAAAAACAGGTACTCTTTTTACCTCCCGCTACCCTTGGTAAGGGAGTTACAGGAATCGAGCTAAATATTGCATATCGAGATTATGGTAAATGACCACGTTTTAAGGTCCCTAGAATCCAATTTTAATATTTTTTTGCACGATAGTGTTTCCATGACAGTAGGTCTTATTTACAAATTACCGAGCAAATTACTGAACGGTAAGTGATGTGACTCACGTCGGTAAGTGATGTACTTCACTTACCGTTCAGGAGGCGAGACGGTAAATAAATAAAAACAAAAATCAAAACTTCAAAAATGACAAAACATTTTAATATGTCAAAATAATTTTCAAATCTTATTTTTCTTTTAAATTTTGTGCGTCGATCGTGCAAAAAATAGTATAAGCATCACGAACGTTAAGGAATTACCGATCTCAGACATTGTCTTCGATCGGTAAACTGTCCTTACCGTTCTTAATACTATTACGATGATGTGTGTATTATGTATGGATCCTCCACTCTAACTCAAATACTATCATCCAAAAATTTTAAACCTTGTATTTCTATCTTATTCTAATATGGGAAGAAGCCATTAGTTTTTATTGTAAATTAGATTAGCCCGGAAATGGTGCTTTACTTAAAGCTCAAAACAGTTTTTCTTCGAAAAATACCTTCGAATATTATTTTTTCGAGATTTGTATTATTATATAAATTAAAGATTAGTAAATTTTTCTATATATTTTACAGATAAATTTATAAAATTATTTGTAATTTAAATCCTGTAGCCTACGCTTTAAACAAGTACAGCTCCTTGGTTACACAGTCCATATCTCAAATAGGTATATGTAACTAACATATAAATGTCATTGTCAAAGAACTAATCATTTCAAATTAATAATAGTAACGTTTTAAAAAGAAAATAGTAAATAAAACGATAGTTAATGGATCTTAATAGTTTCCAACATAACTAAATATGCAAATTAATAACAATTAAATAGCGGGAGGTATTGTGTTGGCCACATCAGATAGTAAAGGAAGTATTATAATCGCGAAAAACCATCCCTGAATCCATTCTGACTAATTTCGTCGTGACGTCTGTGCGTACGTATCTCGCAAAACTCAAAAACTAAGCCGTAGAAAGTTGAAATTTTGTATTTAGGGCTACTATAACATCTAGTTGGGCACCTCCCTTTTTGGTCATTACATAATTTCTAAAAGTGATACTTTACTAGAAGCCTATAACAGATTTTAATGAAAAACTATTTTAAAATATAATCCAAAACTTTTCAAATTTGGTATAAAAGACGTTTATGTCAGTGGAAATAACATAGTAGATTTTGGTTAAAGTAGTCTAACCGGAAGTGATATATTACCTGAAGTTGCTACTTGTCACTTTTTCTTGAATAAAATGGTTTCATTTTTATTTTAAAAATAAATGCTTCAAATAAAAGTTTTAGAGAATCAAAGTCTGCGTCTAGCACAGCAAGTATTATTAAATTAGACTTTTGTATAGGCGAGATATGTAAACATGTTTGTTGGTCTTGCGTATAAGAAAGTCGTATTGTGTCCACATCAAATATTTTACTAATGGGATCATTCATAAAAAATTCTTAACTAAGGGTTTATAAACTGCCATTTTAACTACAGGTGGTAAGACCGGGTCTTAGAGAATAAAATTTCTAATTTTTGTTTGTATTTTTTTATTTTCGTGCCAGAGTAAATAGTTCAATTATTCTTTTAGTTACAGAATGAACTGTACATTTGTTGGAAAAATAAAATAAAAATCCATTTCCAAAAAAAAGTTCTATTATCAGAGAACGAATCAATTTCAATCATTAATTTCCTTTCCAAAGAGATAAAAACATCCACGTGTCCATTTTTCAGTATCTATCTTTGAAAATAGCAATGCATGTGATCGTGCAGTTGTTTGCGTGCGACTGAAGCGCAATCCGCCATAATCGTTTACGGTGGCCGTACATAACCGAAATAGTGGCTGGTTGCGTGTCATCGCTGGTTCCGGGTCCGGAGTTTGAGTTCCGGTGCCAGGAGCCACCCGGTACCGCTCTCCGTGATGTGGAATGTGCGTTGATCATTTACATGCTTTAAAATTTATATTATAGATGGCTTTGCAAATGGTAATTGTGCAGATTCGAATATATTTAGTTTTATTGACTTCTATTTATTTAATAAACACTTGGTGGCCTATTCAGAGACATACAGTCATAAAGATTGTTATCATAAAGATATTTGTAACAATCTTTATGAATTTGTCAATTCAGAACCTATATTCCATCCGTTTTAACTACAGAGCGTTGAGTGAGATAGGGCCTAAGATTCTAGCTCTCTGATTGGTTCAAACGTGAACCGAGTTTACACAGCAAAATAATTGACGCGAAATTTAGATTTACTTGACAACTGTATCAATTATTTTGATTTATGTTATGCCGTCTGACATAAAATAAATAAAAGTCAATAGTACACGATTTATTACATATTATTAATTTCTGTTCACTTCTGTTTGTTAATTATATTATTGTTCTTTTCATTTATATAATTTTCATAGTGTTATATTTTATATTACATAGTTTTCGTTGTGCGCGTTTTCTTAGTTTTTCGTTAGTTTTGTTATTGTTTTCTTCATTAATATTATGGATAAAAATTCTGCCAATGTTTTACAACATCTAAAAGGAAAGGCCCTCTGAAGCGGACAAAAAAATGGCGTATAATTTATACTGCACATATCGTGGCACGAATTCATATTCGCATATTCCAAATCAGAATGTGTCCAAATTGTGGCATCAGAACTGGACATAGGACGATGTAGTATTTGGAAAGCTATAAAAGAACATGAGGAAAAAGGGTCATTCGGTTCACCCCAGGAACAAAGAAATTTGTTTAGAATGTACATATAATGTATATATTTCAGAGAGTAAATATTTATATTTCAAAGAAGAATTATATTTTTATTTTACATTGTTTTCTTTAAAATTTATTTGAATAATGTGGTTTTCATTCATGCATGTCCCTTCCGCCGACATGTAGAGAAAGGTACGGAGATTATAAGTACATAAGTGTACACATAAAAACAATGTCAATGTCAATTAGAAAGAATTTTTTTAAATCCAAGAATGGCGCCAAAATTTGAATTCTTTATTTAATACATGTAAAAACGGTCGCGCTTGAAACGCCATCTAGTCTATAGTTAAAACGAATAGAGTAAACGTCGGTATTATTAACAATCTTTACAAGATAATACTTGTGAATGAACCAGATTATTTGACAATAGCTATGTAACTTCATTCCAAATATATGAAACTAATTTAATCTTTAAACCTATTAGCTTCAATAAAAGCTTTTGTAATTTATTTCGAACTTTCTGTATGACATTTATAAAAATCTAATGTGGCCAGCACATAACCTCTCGCTAGATATTTTACCTGGTTGTACGCATAAAACGAAAAATATTTTTAAATACAAATACATATATTCATGTCTCACTACAAAATAATTCTCACATATATTTGCGAAATCTATGGATTATTTTAATATAAATTATGTACAATACATACATTTTCTTTATATTCAATATCCTGAAATTTTCTTTTTCTAATTTCCTTTTCTTTTCTTTATATTCGTCATTTTTTCGCAAATTCCTTTTATATTCTTTTTTTATTTACATAATCTTCATAATAATGTACAAATATTTTTAGTGACATTTATGTGTCAATTACAAACATTTGAATTTCTTGCCTTGAAGTAGTTTGATCTGAGAATTTTTACATCAAATTATTTTATATGCATTTCTTTATCTCTAAATCTATAGAAGATACAATAATGAATTTATATTTATCGAATAAAGAATTTTACGTTCTTTAATATAAGTATTTATATAAATTTTCGATAAATAATATTTAGATGATTTTTTTCTTGTAACTACTACTTCCGGTTGTCCAATTGTTACCAAAACTGACTCGACTCTTCCCATTATTGTTAGATTGAGGAATCCGTAGTTAAAAATGTCTTAAGTCTTATAGTATTTGAGTTATGGTGAATCCAACATCCACACATCCACACACACATCCACGCACACACACACACATCCACACACACACACACACACACACACACACACACACACACACACACACACATACATACGGACATCATCGTAAAAATGTTATAATCGGATTCTAGGGACCTTAAAACGTGCTTATTCACTAAAATCTGGATATGCGATTTTTAGCATGAATACAATACCTCTCTTAGCGAGAGGTAAAAATACATACAACTGACGTGAACTGACTGAAGGTAATGTGCCGGCCGCATCAGATTTCAGATATTATGAAACGAATTGCTTCTCTCTTTTTGTGAAAGTTGTTGATTAAATCCAAACATCATTAGCGTAATCGAGTCGGTAACATTTCGGTGACATCACGAACAGATTCCCGCATTAGCCATTAGGTTTTTTCATCTTGCGTGCTGTTGCATTTTGGACATTTCAGGAGTCCGCACCGCACTCGGCATCAGAGCAGGCGAGGCATGGCACCCATGATTGATTGCGCCTCGGCTTCCACTACGATTTGGTTCGGTGCCATCCAGTACCAAGCACTGCTGAAGCCGGAACGGTAATGTTGCAGGAAAAAAGACGATTGAGTTTATGCGTCGAAGGTTACTTGCGGTTTAGCAGGAATATTGATGTCCTCGTAGTTGTATGATGATAGGAGTATTAATAGTTTGTATTTAATGAGTAATGTTTATAAATTCGAAAGGATTATCAAGTTAATGGCTGTTTCCAGAACAATAATAATTTACACAACAAGAGCTGAAAGTTATATTTTACTGGGTGAGCAAGCTTATTCCAGAGCGAACCAGATTTGGAAATTTTTGAGCCCAGTAAAGACACTTTCAGATCATGTTAAATGCAACATTTTTTTCGAGATCCTAAAAAATAATTTTTGTGCAACCGGACGCGAAATAAGCATTTCGCAGCCGCAATACAGGCCGCGAAATTCAATTTCGCGACTGTTGTTATGGTAACGGCCGCGAAATTCATTTCGCGGCCGTTGTCATGGTAGCGGCTGCGAAATTAGGTAAACAACCACTTTGACACTTGAGAATTGCATGGTTTTGTTTATCAAATGTTAATCCTATAGCCACCTTGAAAGCTGACTTTCTATTTACATTGAAACTGCTTCAAATTAATAAAATTAGTAATTACGGTTGCACAAAAAATATTGTGTACAACTTGTCCGCGAAATCCTTTAGCGCCCTCGAGATTGGCTTGCCTCGGCCGCAAGCGGCCTCGGCGACAATTTTTCTCTCAGTACGCTAAAGAGTGATTTCGCGGCCTTGATATACAAATAACTATTATATACAAATACATATATACATGTTGCACTATAAAATAATTCTCACATATATTTGCAAAATTTATGGGATATTTTAATATAAATTATGTACAATACATACATTTTCTTATATTCAATATCCTTTTTTTTTATTTTCATAATCTTCATTATGATGTGTAAATATTTTTGACAATGGCATACAAATATTTTTGACAGTGGCATACAAATATTTTTGACAGTGACATTTATGTGTCAATTACAAACATTTGAATTTCTTGCCTTGAAGTAGTTTGATCTGAGATTTTTTACATAAAATTATTTTATATGCATTTCTTTATCTTTAAATCTATAGAAGATATAATAATGAATTTATATTTATCAAATAAAGAATTTAACGTTCTTTAATTATTTACATAATTTTCGATAAATAATATTTCGATGATTTTTTCTTGTAACTACTACTTCCGGTTGTCCAATTGTTACCAAAACTTAATCAACTCTTCCCATTATTGTTAGATTGAGGAATCCGTAGTTAAAAATGTCTTAAGTCTTATAGTATTTGAAAAATCGCGGACCCAACATCCACACACACACACCCACAAACACATCCACACACACACACGGACATCATCGTAAAAATGTTATAATCGGATTCTAGGGACCTTAAAATGTGCTTATTAACTAAAATCTGGATATGCGATATTTAGCATGAATTCAATACCTCTCTTAGCGAGAGGTAAAAATGTATACACTTGAAATCCGAAAAACCATACACAATGAGATAGTCGACAAATTCAACAAAAATATTAATTTGAAATAACGCTAACAGTGTGATAAAACATAAATGTCTCTACTTACCAAATTAACTAATAAAAACTGCTCTGGAGAAATTATGTCTATATTTTTTTCAATTTTAATACTATAGAAATAAACTTTTACTGTCGTTCATGGAATTTTTTTAAACGTTATTGATTATTGCAATTAATAGCAACCCAATTTCGGCGTTGAAAGAAATAAAAAATGCATATTTGGTAATTATGTAGGCATTTATGTAGATACGTGATTAATTCCATATGTATTTTTAATCGAAACACCTAATTGTACATTAGTAATTTTACATTTACCAAAGTTGTGTTTTTAATTGAAAAATCAATATACCTTGCTTAATTACTAAATCAATAGAGCTCGTTACATTTGTGTGAGCCGTTCACTGACTTCTTTCCAATACTTCGTACATACCGGATGCATACGAGTACTTGAAAACCGAACATATTAAAAATTTTACACGTAAAATCATACGTTCATAATTTCCTGCTTCCCTAATGATTTTACGTAAGAAAGCATTAAAAAAACAAATAATTTTGCACGCATTGTAACAGCAGAAATTAGAATTTTGGTAAATGACCACGTTTTAAGGGCCCTAGAATCCAATTTTAACATTTTCAGTCTGTGTGTGTATGTGTGTGTGTGGATCCCCCATTCTAACTCAAATACTATCATTCAGAAAATATTGAAACCTTGTATTTCGAACTTTTTCTGTAATGGAAAGAGCCCATTGGTGCAAATGGGATAACCGGAAATGGCACTTTACTAGAACCTCAAAATAGTTTTTCTTCGAAAAATACCTTTAAATGTTATTTTTTCGAGATTAATGTTATTATAAAAATTAAAGATTATTAAATTTACTATTAATTTGCATAAATCATTTCAAAATAATATTAGTAACGTTTTAAAGAGCAAAAGGTAAATAGAACAATAGAAAAGGAATTCGATTCAGCATAAGTAAATATGTAGGTATGTATTTAGATTAATAAAAATTAACGATTCAAAAAAATGTTTAAGCTAATCCTCATTTTTAGATTAGTGAATTCTATTCTATCCCGGTATTCAAAATTTAATCTTCATTTTATTATTGCTCCGGTGGCTCAATGGTTAGAGCAACGTCTCATGTCATGAGTGCTCTCGGGGCTCTGGGTTGGAATCCCACTAAGGCATGGATGTGTATGAATGTGAACCCACTCTGTAATTGGGATTTAATCCTGTTGAGGGGTTTAAAAAAGGTAGTAACTTGGATTAGATTAGACTACATTTTAAGATATAAACTGTCAAAATTAGAGTAAAATTCGCTAATCCAAAAATAAGGATTGACTTTATCTTTTTTGTGACTCGGGCTGTAATGGCAGGTGGTTTTGTGTTGGCCACACCAGATTTTTTCTTTTTAAAACGCTACTATTATTAATTTGAAATGATTAGTTCTTTGACAGTGACATTTATCTGTCGGTTACATACATTTGAGATAGGAACTGTGTAACCAAGGAGTTTTGCTTGTTTAAAGCGTAGATGCGGGATTAAAATTATAGATAATATTATAAATTTATCCATAAAATATATAAAATAAATAAAATAAATATCATACGGCTTATTACCCATTGCTGAGTGTGCCAATCTGCTTTGTACACAGATGCGGTAATGATGAAATATTTGCACCGTGCGGGCGCTTACCAGGCGTCACCTCACGGGCACTCATTGCTGGCGTGGAGAGTGCACCACAGGGGTCAATTTTGTGCCATTTAAAATTCGAAATATTTGGCGTCGGTCGGGATCGAACCCGGTTTCCCAGATTCGCGACCTGACACTCAGGCACGCGGCCACGAGACCCCATATATAGAAAAAGTATTTATGCAAATCTGTAGAAAATTTAATAATCTTTATAAGACAAATCTTGAAAAAGAACATTTGAAGGTATTTTTCGAAAATAATCTATTTTGAGCTTCAAGTAAAGTGCCATTTCCGGTTATCTGATATACACCAAAATCTAATGGCCTCTTCTCATATTAGAATAAGGTAGAAAGATTTCAAAATTTTCTGATAGCATTTGAGTTAGAGTGGAGGATCCACACACACACATACACACAAACATACACACACATACACACAGACCTCATCGTGAAAATGTTAAAAATGGTTTCTAGGGACTTTAAAACGTGCTCATTTACCAAAATCTCAATATGCGATTTTTAGCACGATCCCTATACCTCCCTTACCAAGAGTAGCGGGACGTAAAAAATGGGCGATTTATCTGTCAAGCTGGGTTAGTGTGTTTGTTAGGATCCAAGTTGCCTTTTATTTTTCGCAGGGTAATTTTAGTTTCATAAAGAGTTCCTGCATAGCATGTAAGTTGATATTTTTCACAAGTTATTATAACTTCACGGAAATGCTAGTCTGAAATGTAAATTATATGTTATTTGATGCGCGGGAAGCTTATGTTTGTTAAAAAGTTCAAGAACTGAAGTGTTCTCGAATTTTAAAGCGATGAAATTATAAGTTTTAATTGAAATCTAATTTCGCATAGGTATATTTTCATTATACGTATTGTGAATTAGCAAATTAAATTTTACAGATAATTAAAAGCTGATTTAATTGGTAATTTCGTGATTCATTTGATTCCACGAACACTAAAATTCATCGTATATTTACAATTCAAGTTTGTACTCTAAAATTTAGTGTGTGTGTGTGGATGTTGGATCCACGATTTCTCAAATACTTTAAGACTTATAACATTTTTAACTACGGATTCCTCAATCTAACAATAATGGGAAGAATTGATTAAGTTTTAGTAACAATTGGACAACCGGAAGTAGTAGTTACAAGAAAAAAATCATCTAAATATTATTTATCGAAAATTTATGTAAATACTTATATTAAAGAACGTTAAATTCTTTAATCGATAAATATAAATTTATTATTATATCTTCTAAAGATTTAGAGATAAAGCAATGCTTATAAAATAATTTGATGTAAAAAATCTCAAATCAAACTACTTCAAGGCAAGAAATTCAAATGTTTGTAATTGACACATAAATGTCAGCGTCAAAAATATTTGTATGCCACCGTCAAAAATATTTGTACATCATTATAAAGATTATGAAAATAAAAAAAACTCAACAACGCAAAAGAATATACGTAAAAAAGAATATAAGAGGAATTTGCGAAAAAATGACGAATATAAAGAAAAGTAGAAAAAGAAAATTTCAGGATATTGAATATAAAGAAAATGTATGTATTGTACATAATTTATATTAAAATATCCCATAGATTTTGCAAATATATGTCAGAATTATTTTGTAATGAGACATGAATATATGTATTTGTATTTAAAAATATTTTGTTTCATGCGTACAACCAGGTAAAATATCTGGTGAGAGGTTATGTGCTGGCCACATCTGATTTTTTAACATCCTGTATATTAAATCATAAAAAAATTATTAATGTTACGAAGAAATATTTTATATTTATTTTTTCTTTTAATACGACTGCTATTTTATATTACATCCTGTACACAACAATTGCAATTATTTTATAAAACTGAGTAAAACTTCAAACATAATTAGTGTAAATACAAGCCAAACAATAATCTTTCCATGTCTGTAGCCATCACAACTCTAATTGGACGTAGAGACCAGACGTAACAAATTCTTGTTTCACAAAATAAAAATTTAATTAACGAGATGAATGTGAACATAACTTTAGCCGGTTTTTAATCTTCTTTTGCGTAAAATTATCGGAAAACATTTAGGCAACAGCCAGGGCCGGCGTACGAGGGGTAAGGGGGTGAAATGTCACTTGGCCATAACGAGTTAATTTTAGTAGCGAAACTTTTTTAATTACTCGCGATTTATTTGCCCTGGAAAGGCTTGGAGGAGATTGTCTTTCTCCTGACACTTGAAATTAGATGCTGTCTTCCTCGTTTTAATCGGAAATTTGTAAAAGCATGGCTATCTTTAACGATATTGAAATTTACATGACAGCCAATAATAATGGGAGATTATATGATATATTTTATTGAGACTTTCAAAATAAAATGACATTTTTATACGATACTATTACTACGAAAATGGTTTCAGTCAAAATTATGCAAAACTGTTTACATGCAGTTTTCAAAACAAGTTTAAAAATTGATTTGAAATCAGTTTCGGCGCATGCGCATTTAGCTGATGTATGTGACAGATCGTCTTCACTCCAAATCCTTCGTTTTGCTATTATTCCAATTATTTTTTATACTTCGTACCACTACGCACTAAAACTACACAACTGTCAGTATATTTGAAGGTTAGTAACACAAGGCGACAGAAACGTTATGCTCTGTACGCATGCTCAGTATCGAAACTGAATTTTAAGTGTTTACATGAGTAGTTTTGAAACTAGTTTTCAAGAACAACCCATGAATTTTAGTTTTGGTTTGAGATAATTCAAAACCGTTTTGACACTGTATACATGGCGTTTTCAAAACTAAAAACGTTTTAAAAACTGTTTCAAAACTGCATGTAAACTCAGTATATGACATGATAATAACTAAAAGGGGAAATTATTTGTTAATATAAGTAATAGGAGTATTAGAAGGTAATGAAAGTGGCCAGTTGCCATAAGTGACTTGTAATTTTGACGACCCGGGTTTGACTTCGACTGACACCGCTGTTGCAGCTGCGCCGCCGTCTCCGCAGCAATGAGCGAGTGTCTAAGTATAGCGATGACGCAATCGCGCTAGCAGCCGGGCTACGTAAACAAACAAGCCGCGACGTATTTAATTATTTCCGATCGCCTGAACTTTTTGTGTTCATTGTTATTATGCGGTCAAACATTCTACAGTTCTCTGGAAGTTAATAGCAACTGTATAAAAGGGACGCAGCTATGCTCGGGAGTTAGTTAGTTACTTAGTTAGTTACATAGTTAGATACATACTTAGTTACATAGTGAAAGAGTTACATTCAGAGGCATAGAGATATTCACATAGAATGTTAGTGAGTTTGAAAAGCACAGCAGTATCGTAGTGAGCGTATGCAGTAAAGTGTCGAGTGGAATAGGTACTCGGGAAGTTTCTGGTATACTGGGATAGCTGTAGATGTGAATACTCGGTAGTTTTGACGAGTATTGGGAAGCTATAGTGTACAAGGACAATAACGGCGAGTCTGGAAGTTACTGGTATATTGGGAGAGCTGTGGAAGTGAATACTCGGTAGTTTTGACGAGTATTGTGAAGCTAGATATACAAGGACAGTAAAAGCGAGTTGGAGTGGATACTCGGCATTGCTGCTGAAGAATTGTGGTATACGCATAGTTGATGATACTGAGACTGTGCAAGGAGAAAGTTAGTTACATAAATAGACAGAATGTGAGGTGAAAGGTGTGACTTCTGTCCGAACAGTTGAATATACACCCGCTGTTGAGTCAGTTGAATATATAGACGCTGTGGAGGTCGGTAGGCGGAGAGTTGAACGTGATATAAGTATATAGTGACATAAATATCGCGAAACAGTCTACAAGAGTCTGCAACAGACCGGCAGTCTAAGATTGGAACGCGTAGTGAAATAAACAATTAGTAATATCGTGGAAATAAATAGTAGTGTTAATTGGTTAAATAAATAAATAGTGTTAGTGATCTAGTTAATTATAATTTTAGTCTTAATTAGTTTTTAATAATTGTTCAATATTAGTAATCGTCATTATTTAATACCTTTTTAATATTGAGTTATAGTAATAAACCTATATTTTAATTATTAATAATAGCGTACTATAGCGCAATTGAATTAAAAGAAATTAGGAAAGAATATTGAAAGTATATGCTTAATAATGAATATTAATAACGAAATAAAACGATATAATTGAAATACTTCGGAAATAAGGGTTTTTTTTGTTATAGCCGGTCGTCACTCATATGAATTCCGTATATATTATTTTGATTGGCGACTCAAAGACGGCCTATACATATATAACGAATACGTAGTTAAGGGGAGGAGCCTACCCTACCTACTACCATTGGAAGTAGAGAAAATCAAACGGCGGAGGCGTGGCTATCAGTCCAGTACTGCAATTCTCAAACGTTTTTATTTGAATATAAATGTTTTGCATTAAACTTAATAATTTAAATACATTCCTAATTATAAATAATGCAGACTTGTACAGTATAATAATATTCATGTATTTTTTATAAATATAATTTAGAAATTACATATATTTCAAGAACCTTTAGGTTCATGATGAAAACAGTTTGATATAAAAACTTATATTCGTGACGTCACATCAATATTTTCAAATTTCGGGGGACTAGAATTTTTTTACCAGATTGTCACCGATAATCTTAGTTTTACTTATACGTTCAGATGAAATTATATTGAAAAAATGGTAGAATCCCCCATTGTCTAACACTTACATTTCACCCAAATAAAGAAAAACGTTACAATATTAACTATTTAAAATAAAAATGCGTACTCACGGCTGCACTGCAGAAGTAATGCCTCTTAAATGTCCTCAAATTTTTGTTTGTTCAATGATTTTTTCTTTAATTTAGTTTGACAGTCTTTTCTTGTTTAGAAAAATCAGAACGTCACTTTTAACTACTCGTATTTTTTCTGTTGTACAAAAAATACACCCCATTATATGCCAATTCATCGTGCAAAACTTTAAAGTTTCTGTCTCCCAGATGCCAGTGCCAGATGACCATCGCCCATTCAAGCATACTCAACTGATATATTACCCAGTTAACTATCTATCATCCAGTTGTTACTGGTAAAATCCATAGTTTGTGACAATCTTGTAATACATATTAAACATGTAATATGTGTAGTAGTGCTTGACATTATAATTATTTGTAATAAATGTAATAAAAATGTTTGAATATCATATACAAGTACATACAATGAATTGTGTGATAATGTTGAATGATTAATAAATAATTGTTTAATATGTGTAATTCCACAATGTCAGCATAATGAAAATAATATTAATTTATGCATCTACATAAATCACAAAATATTTTATCATAAAATACAATATTAAATTAAATAGAGATATATTTATTTCCTATTTTGTATTTAATTCCAACCTGCTGAACAATGAAAACAAATTAACAATAATTCAAACATCATCATTTGCAATACCACAAAGTCATCGGTTTTCCACAATTGGGGATGAAAACCAATCAATATCCCTACATATTTACTCTTGCCTCTTGCCCAGTGTCCGAAGTACAATATTATACTAGATTGAATACACACAGTAACTTTTATATATATGTAGATGTGCAGAGTACTCGCGACTGGTTTGAGTAGTTTTGACACTCTTTTTAATAAAGTCAAGCTTTCGGTTTATTTAAAACCATCCTCAGGACTCTAAAATGTGTTAAAAATTGTTGTACAAAGATTTTTGACAATTTTACTGTAATACTTACATTAATTTGAGATTTAGAAGTAAAATTTCAAAAACAAACATAATATGCGAATTTTGACTTTGACTTAAGTTTAGACATTGTCATATATAATAAAATTATAAATTTTGTACGAAATATACGTAGTTTTAAATTTTAAATCAAAAATTATTAAAAAATTTTGATGATGGCTGCGAACAACAAGAAAAAACTGGTGGCACCCGATAAGTGAAGTAGGGAAAAACACCCAAGTTGAGTTTAGGCGGGAATATACGAATGAAGGTCAAATAAGATTTAAGAGAAATCGAACCTCAAAATAAAAAACGTAAGTTTAATAAGAAATTTTGAAATATATAGAAACTAAATTATTATGTCGGTATTTGAATTGTTTTCATCTGGTTGATATTTCTTTTTCGATAAAAGTAGCAAAAAACTTTATATATGACTCAAGTTACCCACTTCACTTCGTTTGTTCATACTAATTTCATTGTTGTAAATATGTACCATTTCCAGGAAATTTCGCTTTGTTGAATTGTGTTCTTTGTCTAAAATTTTGATTTCATCATAAGCAGCAGTGTTTGTTCTGTATTAGATGTTCCGTTAGTGCTGTTACCTTCGGTTTATGTTTTGTATCGCTTTTGTGGGTGCCCGTGAGGTGACACCTGGTAAACGTCCGCACGGTACAAATATGTCATCATCATTACCGATATCTGCGTACAAAGCAGATTGGCAGCAATGGGTAATATATATATATATATATATATATATATATATATATATATATATATATATATATATATAAACAGGGTGCAAATGAAATAAGTGCATTAAATTTAACCAGTAATGTAACTCGTCGAGAGCTACAATTTTTCTTAATAATTTTTTTTTCTATATCTTCTAGTTTTTGAGTTAAAATTCTGGCAAGATCTCTGCTGCCCTCAACTGTCTGAATGAAAGTTCAATGTACACAGCACAAAAATTGTCAGGTGGTGGTTGCTTACTTGTAAACACAGTAATTAATAAACTATCAACGGAAAATATATGTATTATTAATAAATTCGTAATAGTACATGTTTTAAAATAAAGAAATTTAAAATTTGGATAACAAAATTATAAAATTGTGTATTAACACAGGTTTCTGAACTTGGATGAATAGAGCAAGAGCGTGGGAAGAGCATACTAGTTACGGAGGTTATGAAATGAATTTTTGTGTGTCAACGTGTCAAGACGGCAAATCATAATAGTTTAAATATGTTATTCCAAAAATGTAAGTACATACATACTTTTGTCCATTTAAACGAGGTGGGATTATATGAGGACCAATGACTCGTCAATTTATTCCCGCCTAAACAATTAATGATTTTTTTTGTTGAAAATTGTGTTTCCTTCTTACAGTATGAGGATTTTTGTGACCAGATAAGCGCATTGTGCATTATTAAAGACACTTTCTCTAATATATCCAGCCCTATCAGTGAACAATACAACTCATTCGCAAAATTGAAATGCTGGAAACAATGAAATTTTTGCACAAGGTATGGAAGTAACTGTTGCTCTTTTAAAATATTCAAAATTGTCATATGTGACACATCAAACTGTGATAATCTCGAAGATATTGTATGTGGTACAACATAAATTTACGAATATTACGAAGAGGATGATTTTCGTGTAACTTCGTTGACCTTGAGAACTTTATAGGTAATTACAATGTCTGTGTATCCGCTAAGCATTTTGCCAGAATTTTACCTTATAAACAAGTTTATTACTATAATGTTAAAATTTAATTGCAACAACTGACAGGACTGTCAATTACTAAAACAAAATTTTTCATAGCTATTGCTACTGCATTCAATTATCACAAAAATATTTGGAACGACTCGTCAATTTACGGGGTGGTAAAAATGCTAAAAAAATATGCGATTTCGAGAAAAAGTTATTAAGAAATATTTTTGTTCTCGATGAGTTATATTACTGGTTAAATTTAATGCACTTATTTCATTTACACCCTATATATATATATATATATATATATATATATATATATATATATATATATATATATATATATATATATATATATATATATATATATATATATATATATATATACTCTTGTTTCTAGAAATTTCGCTGCATATTACCATAGGTAGCTATATAACAAATTTAATCATTACTCTCAATGTCATTAATTTCATTCACCAACAAGTTCATAACAAAATTAAATCCAGACGAAGAGAGTGGCTGTGAAGAGAGAGACAGCGCGGCCTGAATAAGAAAATTACGAGCGATAGCGTGAGCCGCGTGAGGCACACTTCGCTAAATGATTTATTATCTGCCTCGCAGGAAATTTTCAAGGTTTGAGGTTCGTTTGCGAATTCTATACTGAAAGGAACTGCAGTCTGAGGTGTGTTATTACATCAAAAAGATATTTCATTGTGATCATGTGGTTTGGATAAGATTTATGCCCCTATGAAATTTTACATGAATATACAAAACGTATGAATATGATTGTATATGCGTACAGTTTGTTCTGAATTTTTCACATCTCAATTTTTTGGTTTGATTTTCATAAATTCATATAAATAAATATATCATCACGGCATATTACCTACCCATTGCTGGGTGTGCCAATCTGTTTTGTACGCAGATATCGGTAATGATGATGACATATTTGTACCGTGCGGGCGTTTACCAGGCGTCACCTCACGGGCACTCATTGCTGGTGTGGAGATTGCACCACAGGGGTCAATTTTGTGCCATTTAAAATTTGAAATATTTGGCGTCGGTCGGGATCAAACCCAGTTCTCCAGATTCACGACCAGACACTCAGTCACGCGGCCACAAGACCCCATATAAATACATATAAGATAAATATATCATTACGGCATATTAACCATTGGTGGATGTAGCAATCTACTTTATACACAGATATCGGTAATGATGATGACATATTCATACTCATTGTTGGTGTGGATTGACTCAAATAGGTCACTTTTGTGCCTTTTAAATTTTTAAATAGTTTTAAAGTCAGTGGGGTTCGAACCCGATACCCAGATTCGTGACCAGACATTTAGAGACACGGCATTATGCGAGACGAGAACGAGAGCGAGATTGCAATTTAAAATTCGAGGCGAGATCGATATTACAACTGCGAGAAGCGAGAAATCTCGCGAGAGTGTCGCAATAAAAAGTATTTGTAACATTATAGCTTTGATTCATAAATTCAATGAAAAATGCACCGTACAGAGAGTGGAGTTAACGGTAATTCGTGCATAGAACACGTGAATGTGAAAATTATATGAATTGACTATATTTTTTTTGAGTCTATCTAAAGTCGAATGATATCGGTCGCATAGCGAGGAAATGCAAAATAAGACTAAATTAGTTTTACATCTAATAGAATTAGTTTTTCTCTAACATTTCAACTCCTAATTCATTCCAGATAAAACTATGGTTAATAAAGTTCTTGTCGTCCCTGAAAAGTAAAGGATCTTATATTAAGCGTCGATAGGAGCCAACACGGAGTGACGCGGAGTGATTGGTTGCCAGCGGGTTCTCAGTGTAGCTACAAAAAAGATTTTTTTTAATGTTTAATTAGTTTTATTGATGACAGAATGTATTAACAGATGTTCGTATTGAAATAATTTGATGACTAGAATTTAGTGTTTCGTCTCTTTATTATAGTTATACGACTGTAAATACACGGAAGACGGAATGATTGGTGCGAACTTGTCTTTTGTAGTTCAACTGATACGTAAATACCGAGGTAAATACGTAGTGCGCAAGCGCTTATTTTTACAGCGAGACTCTCGCGCGAGAACGAGACGAGACCCCTAAAAATGTGCGAGAAGGGGAGCGAGATTGAGATTGCAGAACCGAAAACGAGACGAGATCGATATTTTATATTTCTCGCGTACATCACTGCAAACAAATATAACCAAGGTAGCTACGAGAAATAAATGCATGGCAAAATAAAAATTCGTTCTTAGGTAGCATGACAGTTTTTGTTACAATGCGCTATCTGTTATCAGTAATTTTCCATGCAGTTTTACAGTAAGCACGTCATACTGAAAATGCAGTTAACAAGAGAAGATTCGGGATGTAAACAAATCTGACATTTCCTACTGGCCGCCATGACAAGTGCGCTTACAGCGCCCTTAACGGATTCTGCGGGTCTTAATGGTTAACCAGTATTAATAATTGTAATTAACAATATTTAACGATGCACATTTCATTTAAGGATTAAGAGTATCTAAAAAAATCTGATGTGGCCAGCACATTACCTTCCGTCAGTTCTATGTATTTTGTATAAAGGTCATACAGAAAGTTCCTTGCAAAAGATTATATTTCTTGTACATTACCTTAAGGTAGTTGTATGTATTTTATACAAATTCCTTTCAGAAAGTTTCTAACAAAAGATCCCATGTTTCCAGTAAAATTATAATATATACTGTCAACTGCATTTGACACTGACACCTTTTCATACAGAAAGTTCCTTGCTAAAGATTATATTTCTTGTACTTTACCTTCCGGCAGTTGCATGTATTTTATGCAAATTCCATACAGAAAATTTATAGCAAAAGATCCTATATTTCCAGTAAAATTATAAGACAAACACATTATAAGTACGTTCCATCGGTGTCAGAAATCTTACTACTTCTTCCAGTAGAACCTCAATGATCGTTCTTTTGCGTCAAAAAAATCTGAATATTCCTACGAATCATTCCAGCTTCAGAGCTGGAAGCGCTGGTTGGAAGATATATAGATTGGAGATAAATTCAAAATTGTACTAGCCGACTGTCGCGCGTACCTTTGTTACATTTGTCAATGTTCAGATTAGACTGTGCTCAAAGAAATACCTCCTTTACATTTTTATTATTTAATATATTTTTATATAATTATAATCTCTGTAATAACAACATTTTGAAGATCCAAAATAAACATACAAAGTTAGCTTTAGTTGTTAACTGAAAATAACACATAAACACTCCCACTGTTCTATCGTATTTATTTTTTACTTGACAGTTATTTGCCACTGAGCGTTCTATTGCTTTAAGAATATTCTTATTCTAGTAGGAATATTTCTGACACCGATAGAACGTACACCTTATGTCAATTTCACTTGACACTGACATCTTTCAATCAAAATTTTCTTAATATAGGTAGTAGCTGTTTCCATAGCTATGGCTACTTTATGAAATTTAATTTCTTTATAATTTTTTAACTCTGTATCCATTTAATATGAAGTATAAAATGCAGTCAAATCGTATAGAGAATAAAATATTCTTTAATATTTATAATAACATTAAATGTGAAAAAATGATATTTAACATAGTTTTTTCAAGAAAAACTGTTAAAATCTTCAAATGATGGTACTTTCGGTTGTCCAATTCTAACCAAAATCTAATCAGCTCTTCACATGGATGTAACGAAAAAGAATACGAAAGAATTATAATTTTTGGAATTGTAGTATTAGAGTTATCGCATTAGAAAATTTTTTCACACACATACATACACACACACACACACACACACACACACACACACACATATATATATACAGAGAATTTATTTTAAAATGCAACATATGGTTTATTACTTCCATGGTTACACACTACTGTCAAAAAATGACAGCAATGTAATATTTGTCCATTTTAAAATGCAACATTATAAATAGTATTGCAGCACAGGAGATACCTCCAGAACACATCACAAATGGTGTCAATTCTTTCTACGAGCGACTAGGATATTGCCTCAGTGTGAATGGAGGTATTTTTGAATATTTATTACATTAAAATTATGAATTTTTGTAAGCCAAAGTTTCTCAAGATGTGCTTGCTACATTAAAGTTTTGATTTTTTGTTAATAGTATGTAGGCTAATTTATTGGAAATTAGTATTAAAAATACATAACTACAAATTTTTGTATGTTGCATTTTAAAATGGACAAATATTACATTGCTGTCATTTTTTGACAGTAGTGTGTAGTAACTATGGAAGTGATTGACCATATGTTGCACGTTAAAATAAATTCCCTGTATATATATATATATATATATATATATATATATATATATATATATATACACACATACAGGCATCATCGTAAAAATAGTAAAATCGTATTCTAGGGACCCTAAAACGTGCTTATTCATCAAAAACTCACCACCGGATTTTTTGACCAAAGGCAATACCTTCCTTACCTAAAGGTGACGGAAGGTAATACATATTTTCATTAGTTACATTTTCTATTCTTTGAATACACGCTGCATACTTTATTTCAATACACATTCACAGTTACATCTCTGTATTCAAATCATCATTTTCAAGTACTTTTACCAACTTTAACCCTTTCTTACCCACTCATTTTTATTTCCCATCCATGATTTATTCCCATGTTTCACGTGAAGTATCCGTGCATGCTTTATCACTGTTTGTGAAAGGGTTGAAGAGCATTCAGCCTGACTGCATTTCAACGAGTTGTCGATGACGTCATCGCAGCTAGACGCAGCGCGATGACAAGATTAGGGAAGATGCCGATGCATGTTTTATCATCGGGAACGTGCGACTGTCAAACCAGTTTTTGCTTGCCAAAAAATCAACCCTCCGAAGTAAATTGCGTCTTCCGTAATGGATTCCGCGGTTAGGGAGAAAAAGAGGGGCAGAGACGTAAAGGGATGGTTTAAAGGGATATTAAATATAGCATGTAAGACTTGCAAAGCTATAAAATGTTATGTATTAAATTTTACAAAGTAACGGTAATAGTGTATTTTTATGAATTATTGACGGAAAATATTTGATTTACACAAACAAGATGATATTCTGGTAGATAAATTTTAACAACGTGTTTAAGGGATAAATAAAATTTAAATGTTTTCTCACTCCCGATATCGTATACATAGAGGCTTTAGGCCGTTGTTTGCGGGGATGTATGTTTATTTTACCGTCAAGGTATTGGTATCTATTAACGACGGGATGTAAGTACAGTAAAAGTTTTGAAAGAAGTCCAAAGTCGAACGAAATTAGCATACGAGGTGTGGCTATAAAATAACGAGATTGATATTAGAACGCAAAACAAATACTGCCATCTTTAATGTACAGGGTGTCTCATTTTCGATGTTTGTTTTAAGGTATCTCGGATAATATTAACAATAGAGCAAAATAATTTGGACATTTCACAGTCAACTTTTCGAGAAAAGTTTCATAGGAATTATCTTTTGTTTCTGAACTACAGGCAAAAACATGTTTTTCGTTAATTTCTAAAATATATCATATCTTATTAATTATGATAGAGAAAAATTCAAAACAAATTTCACGAAAGAGTGCTAGTCCGATTATTTCTTCCTTTTGGAACCCCCCCTCTTAAAATTAATTTTAATAAAAACTAAATACGTATTTCGAGAACAACTCTGATAGTTAGGACCTCTGGCATGGTTGACAAGTTGAGTAATCTTGATTACTCTGTTTTACTTTCTCGTGTTGTACTATTGATGATGAGAACTTATTTCTCGAAATACGTAGGTATTTAGTTTTTATTAAAATTAATTTTAAGGTTAAGGGGTAATTTTATTAGTTTTAGTTCTCTTCCCCGAACCCTACACTACGTCATGCAAATATTACATTGTTGGAAGCAATGCTGCAGGCATTTTTATTGTTCATACACTCCGCCGGTTTTTCTTTAACCACTTGAATTTAGTTCCTATGAAGGCAGATTCAAATTTTGGGAATAAATAAAAGTCACATGGCGCTAGGTCCGGTGAGTACGCTTGATGTACCAACACGGTAATTTTTTGTTTCGTCAAAAATGTCTTGACAGACGGGGCGTTGTATGCCAGGCGCGTTGTCTTGGTGAAAATTCTGAGTCGTTTTTTCTGATTTCAGCCCTTTTTCTTCTTACCCATGCACGAATAGTTATTAGTGTAGTGTACTTAGTTAACGAACTGCCTCTGAGGCACCCAATTCACGTGAAAAATCCTTCGAATTTCGAAGAAAACAATGCCCGTACTCGTTCGTGGCGCTAATCATTGCCGATCTCTTCTCTTCCCTCTTCGAACCTTGAAATCTTAGGTACTAGATAGACACTCATCAACATAAACTTTCTTCAACATTGGTTTCTGTAGCGGATTTTCCAAGTTTCACTGAGAATTTCATATTGATGCTAACCTGATTCTGGCAGAGTACAAGAAAGCGGTCAACTTCAATTAAAGACTACTGCCGAATGGTTTGCCTAATTATTTTGAAATTTTAACAGCGGATGGAGAGAAAATAACAAATTAATGTAACATACCGTTCACTGATTCAAAATTTACAGGGTAAAAAATAAATCCCCAAAATATACACCAAAATCTAATGGCAGTGAAAAATGAGTTTTTACGGGGTTTACGTCTGCTATCTCAAAAACTATAAGAGTTACGACTTTGTTAAATGGGATTTTTTGTTTACCTTTCAGAGGTCATCTTAGATAAACATTGTTTTCTTTTTAAAATCAAATAATTGTACTATGTTAAATGTGGCGACCTTGGCAATATTTAATTTTTAAATAACTTCGTAATTATTAGAAATTGAGAAAAACGTTTCATATAAAATTTTATTGTTTTTACCTTCCGTCACCTTTAGGTAAGGAAGGTATTGTCTTTGGTCAAAAAATTCGATGATGAGTTTTTACTCAATAAGCACGTTTTAGAGTCCCTAGAATACGAATTTACTATTTTTACGATGATGTCTGTATGTGTGTGTGTGTGTGTGTGTGGATGTGTGCGTGTGTGGATGTGTGTGTGTGTGTGTGGATGTGTGTGTGTAACAAAATTTTCATCTGCGATAACTCTAATATTACAGTTACAAAAATTATAATTTTTTCGTATACTTCTTCGTTACATCCACAGGAAGAGCTGATTAGATTTTGGTTACAATTGGTCAACCGGAAGTACCATCATTTGAAGATTTTAACAGTTTTTCTTGAAAAAACTATGTTAAATATAATTTTTTCACATTTGATGTTATTATAAATATTAAAGAATATTTTATTCTCTATACGATTTGACTGCATTTTATACTTAATATTAAATGGATATTGAGTTAAAAAATTATAAAGAAATTAAATTTCATAAAGTAGCCATACCTGTGGAAACAACTACTATATTAAGAAAATTCTGATTGAAAGATGTCAGTGTCAAGTGAAATTGACATAGTGTGTCTGTTTTATAATTTTACTGGAAATATAGGATCTTTTGCTTTCTCTATGGAATTTGTATAAAATACATACAACTACTTTAAGGTAATGTACAAGAAATAATAATAATAAATCTTTTTTTTCTGCAGATACATTACACTGTATATAGAAAACGTCACAAAATAATAATTTTCTGTATGAAATTTGCATAAAATACATAGAATAAAAATAGAATATTTAATTTAGCAAGGAACTTTCCGTATGAAATTTGTACAAAATATATAGAACTGACGGAAGGTAATGTGCTGGCCACATCAGATTTTTTTAATAGTCTATTTACTTACACAGACAAAATTTTGTTCGATCACTATCTTTGTCAGTTTTTTCGATTTTTCGCTTTTCTCGGAAACAGTTGAAGATCAGAGCTATGTTGATCAAGCTTTTTTACTTATTTTGGTCAGTTTTATGTGCCCTTAAATTTTTTTACAGTATTTTTGAAACATCCTGTATATATCTCTCTAATTTGCAAAGACTACAAGCGTGTGCGATAAAGATGGATTTAACACGCTTGCCTTTCACAAATTCATATTGTTTCGACTAGGCTAGGACATTCCATTTTAAAACGATGTAACGAAGTTTATTTATTAATTCAGATATATTACCTTTACTCATAGCCGTAGGAATATCGTTATTTTCTGTCTTCGGGAGTGGAAAAAATCTTGCAACTCGTGAGATAAATATCTTTGACCAGTCTCGGATTAAATTGCCAGCCCTCGCTTCTCTCGGATGGCAACATGTCGTCGACTGGTAAATACTATTTACCTCTTATAGCATAAATAACTATTATACTACACTTTATACTTCATTTTAGAGAATAGAGTTAGGAATAGTCAATAGCTGAACCAAATCCAAAAAGAACGGGCTTCACTTTAAAATATCAGGTTATTAAGAGAATACAAGAAAATTAGAATAGTAGCATTTTACGGTCTTCTAGTGAAAAGTTTTCTTTATTCCTTGATTTTTAAACAAAAATGTTATTGTTTGTGAGACTTGAAAATGAATAACACCACCGTGTTCTACTTTTTGCGATAATCGTAATCATTTATCATTCCTGTTAGGAATTTTTTTAAATGAAAATGCCTTGGTGGCTTAGAGTCAAAAGAACAAAAAGAAGAATGAACGATGAAAATGTAGAATACGCGAATAATATTTCTTGCAGCTATAGAATCATTTACATCAGCGCGGCAATACCGCCAACTTTGAATTGATGAATATGTATTTCAAATTTAAATTTATTATTTAAAATAAAAGCGATGTGCATGAAACTGAATTATAAATGATGCTCGGTGATCTACATACAGTGGGTATATTTATTTTAAGTTTTATGGATACATATATAGGTTTCAAAACCCAATATGAGACGTATTATGTTCTACTGTCATATTAAAACTAGAACTATCATATCAACGTATCAACCACGCCAGAGGTCCACATCTCTTAAGCCGGCCCCACGGTACTCGCAAGTATAGACATGTATCGACAATGACGAGTGGTGTTTTAACTTTAATCGATAGAGTAATGAAAAATAATAGACCCGTATTTTTTATTTTTCCTCAAATCGATCTTTAATACTACAAAATTGTAATTAAAAATGGCATTGTTCAAAACGCGGCTGATTTTCTCCGCCTCGTCCCTCGCCCGTTACGTCAGCGTTTCATCAACGCGGCCATTTTGATTGTCACATTAGGTTAAATGTCAAAGTGACATTTAAAGGTAACCTGAAATTTACGAAAGTAAACATATCGGTGAAACGCTGTTTTGTGCAATCGTGCCAAAATACTATCAAAAATAGTGAGAAAATATTTTTAATAGTACCGCGTGATACAAAAAAATCTGATGTGGCCAACACCAAACCGCCCGCTATTTAATATTTATTAATTTAAATATACATACTTACATATTTAGTTATTGCGGAAACTGTATTACGATCCATTCCATATAACTATGGTTCTATTTATTATTTTCTTTTTAAAACGTTAATGATTAGTTCTTTGACAGTGACATTTATCTGTCAGTTACATACATTTGACATATGAACTGTGTAATCAACGAGTTTTGCTTGTTTAAAGCGTGGGCTCCGGGATTAAAATTATAGATAATTTTATAAATTTATCCATAAAATATATAGAAAAACTATTTATGCAAATCTGTAGAAAATTTAATAATCTTTAATATTTATAATAACGCAAATCTATTTTGAGTTTCAAGTAAGGTGCCACTTTCGGTTATCTGATATACACCAAAATCTATTGGCCTCTTCCCATATTAGAATACGGTAGAATTACAAAATTGACCCCTGTGGTGCACTCTCCAAGCCAGCAATGAGTGCCCGTGAGGTGGCGCCTGGTAAACGCAAGCACGGTCCAAATATGTCATCATTATTACCAATATCTGCGAACAAAGAAGATTGGCACACCCAGCAATGGGTAATATGCCGTGAAGATATATTTATTTTATTTATTTATAGAAATAACAAGGTTTCAAAATTTTCTGAATGATAGTATTTGAGTTAGAGTGGAGAATCCGCACACACAGACACACACACACACACACACACACACACACGCGCGCGCACACACGCACGCACGCACGCACACACACGCACGCACGCACGCACACATAATACACATACACACACATACACACAGACATCATCGTGAAAATGGTAGCTGGAGGTAAAAATGAGGAAATGAGTCATTGTTTATAAAAGAAAATAATAAAATAATTATTGAAATACTTCTCTGTTGAAGTAGCAAATATAAATTCAGTAATTGCATTATTTCACATTTAAAGTTAAATTTTCAATCTGTTGTAATATTTGCATCAACTAGTTTATTCATTTGTTTAGCGAAAATGAAATAATTTTTCCGCTATTCTATCATGATTCGAAAGTTAATTGTGTAATTGTAACATGAATAATTTATTGCAGATTACTGAATATGTTAATTACAATATTTATAGAAATTTACAATGTGTTAATTTCATTAATTATGATGAAAATTTGTGATATGAAAATAAACCATGCCCAAACGATCTAGACAGCGATGCTTCGGATGTGATTCTCGCCACAGTCTGCTAGGATGCGGTTATACAATTTTAATTGCAACCAAAAGTGGGGTTAAGAGCGTCGGTAACTCGAGCACCCATTGTTTAATGTCGATGTTCGGTTGTTTGTTTGTGTTACATTGTTTCGCGTTCACGTGTTTCGATTGTTGTTTGCTGGTCTGTTGTCATTGTAGTTTGGCTCGTTAAGCGTTGAATATTTCCAGTTAACTCTTCTTTATCTCTGTCTCACTCTTGTTGTTTCTCTCTTTTGCCACCGCGGCGTTGTAACGGATATAGAGGATGCAGGATAATCCGGAGATTCCAAAACTTTAGATTAATTACTCTTAATAGTGCAACTTTATATGTGCAGGATTTATTGTCATTGCTGCATATTTTCGACTTTATTACACTTTATAAGAATATATAAATTTCTTTATGCACTAGGACATTATTTATTATGATAGGACCTAAGAGACTTTAATTCGGATCTACCGGGAGACTAAGTATGTTAGCTGACAGTATATATTATTCGTCTCATGCCATGAAAATAATAAGTGACAATCACAATGTTTTGTCAGCAAGTAACTGGCATTTGTCTTCTTACCACGTGTTTGGTACAATAAACTAAGTTATTCTACATTTTAAAAAAGGTGTGTGACCTTAACCATAATCGAATTTCAATATACGAGGACTGTCTGAAAAATTCACAGAGCGGAAATGAAAAAATCTGGTGTGGCCAACACAATACCTCCCGCCATTACCTGGCAGTTTATTTCTTATAATATAGTCTAATCTAATTCAAGTAACTACCCTTTTTTAAACCCCTCAACAATTTTAAATCCCAATTACAGAGTGGGTTCACATTCACACACATCCATGCCTTAGTGGGGATTCGAACTCGAAGCCCCGAGGGCCCTCATGACATGAGGCATTGCTCCAACCATTGACTCACCGGAGTTATAATAAAATGAAGATTAAATTTTAAATACCGAGATAGAATAGAATTCACTAATCCAAAAATGAGGATTAGCTTAAACATTTTTGTGAATCGTTAATTTTTATTAATCTAAATACTACCTGCATATTTACTTATGCTGGAAACTGAATTGAATTCCTTTTCTATTGTTCTATTTATTTTTTTCTTCTTAAAACGTTACTAATATTATTTTGAAGTGATTAGTTCTTTGATAGTGACATTTATCTGTCAGTTACATACATTTAAATTACTGCGTTTTGTTTGTTTAAAGCGTAGGTTGTGGGATTTAAATTATAAACAATTTTATGAATTTATCCATAAAATATATAGAAAAAGTATTAATGCAAATCTATAGACAATTTAATAATCTTTAATTTTTATAATAATATTAATCTCGAAAAAATAACATTTAAAGGTATTTTTCGAAGAAAAACTATTTCGAGCTTCTAGTAAAGTGCCATTTCCGGTTATCCGATTTACACGAAAATCTAATGGGTTCTTTCCGTTACAGAAAAACTTCGAAATACAAGATTTCAAAATTTACTGAATGATAGTATTTGAGTTAGAGTGGAGGATCCACACATACATAGACACATTAATACACACAGACATCATCGTTAAAATGTTAAAATTGGATTCTAGGGACCCTAAAACGTGGTCATTTACCAAAAGGACGATCCCTATACCTCCCTTACCAAGGGTAGCAGGAGGTAAAAAGTAAACATTAGTCTGTAATAATATTGTTATTAGAAATTTAATGTTTTGGAGAAGGGATATGTGACGTCATCATGGTAGGATCGTGGAAGAAGACAGGTAGACTGGCTATAAACTATAACTCTTTCTTTAGCTTCCACTCTATCTGTCTCCTTCCACGATCCTACCATGGTGACGTCACATATCCCTTTCCCAAATTATGAATAATTATTTTCTATAAACAATCGATTTAAAAAATACGGATATTTTATTTTTTGTCTAGTATCATATAATATATAAAGATCAAAATTTGGTCACATACGCTATTGAACATAAAAAAAATCATGGGCGTTCACGTACCAATTGCACAATTAAGCTAGTTTAGTGGAATGCAAATCTAGACTGTTAAATTAGATTAGGTTATTTAATTGCAATCAGTCAGACAATTAAATTGACAATTACGGAGATCTGTCAGACAAATTGTCTATTATGCGTTAGTAAATGCTGGATTGACTGATTACAATCAATGATCAATATTTGGGATCTCCTTTGTCCTTATAAATTAAAGTGGATGTAAAGTGTATATGTGAATATACAGTTCAAAAGAGAAATACTTTAAAAAATCTGATGTGGCAAACACAAAACCTCCCGCTATTTAATTTTTATTAATTTAAATATACATACTTACGTATTTAGTTATGCTGGAAACTGTATTAAGATCCATTCCATATTATACACTGGTTTTATTTACCATTTTCTTTTTAAAACATTACTATTATTAATTTGAAATGATTAGTCATTTCACAGTGACATTTATCTGTCAGTTACATACATTTGTGATACAAACTGTGTAACCAAGGAGTTGTGCTTGTTTAAAGCGTAGGCTCCGGGATTATAATTATAGATATTTTATAAATTTATCCACATTTGAAGGTATTTTTCGAAGAAAATCTATTTTGGGCTTCAAATAAAGTGCCATTTCCGGTTATCTGATATACACCAAAATCTAATTGTCTTTTCCCATATTAGAATAAGGTAGAAATAGATTTAAATTATAGATAATATTATAAATTTATCCATAAAATGTATAGAAAAAGTATTTATGCAAATCTGTAGAAAATTTAATAATCTTTAATTTTTACAATATGACAAATCTCGAAAAAATAACATTTGAAGGTATTTTTCGAAGAAAAACTATTTCCGGTTATTTGGTTTACATCAAAATCTAATGGCATCTTCCCATATTAGAATAAGGTAGAAATACAAGGTTTCAAATTTTTTATGTTGTTCCCTTTCATATAAAAGTCTTAAATACTGAAATTGAAAAGTTTTTGAATATATCATAATATATTTTTCACGAAAATTTGTTCAGAGCTTCAAGTAAACTACCGCTTTTGGTTTATTAATTTTAGCCAAAATATAATATGTTATTCTCCTTGGTATGAAAGTCTTAAATACTAAAATTGAAAAGTTTTGGATGATATTTTTATAATTTTTCATTAAAAACTGTTATGGGCTTCGAGTACAGTATCACTTCCGGTTGTCCAATTTTACCCAAACTCTAATCAACTCGTTATATGAATGTAGAAAGCTTAAATACGGAAAATAGAAATTTTCGGAAATTTATTGTAAGAGCTATCGTGGATGAAAAAAATCGTCTCACACACACACACACACACACACACACACATATATATATATATATATATATATATATATATATATATATATATATATACAGACACACGCACACATACATCATTGTAAAAATAGTAAAAACGTGTTGTGGGAACCCTAATTCGTGCTTATTTACTGAATTTTTTTTTTGGCACGATTACATTACCTCCCTTATCTACGGTATGACGGGAGATAGAAATTACCCTATACATATATAAACACCTGAAGACATAGTAACAAGAAAGGAATTTTAAGAGTGGTTAGTATTCTAGAATCCAGTTTTTGATTTTAATTTCAATTAATTAATCATTCTATTGCAACTAAATACTGTATTAGAAATTCAGTTACCATATTTGATACAGGCTTTAATTTAGATAATGCATTATTAGTTGTTGCCAATTACAAGATTAATAAAATAATAGTTCTAATAACAATGCGAACCGATAGCAATATAATAATATCCAAACATCATAAACCTTATAAATGAATCATTAAACATTGTAATTATTAGGTTAATTACTGACCCAAACAAGTGAACTTCGCATTGTTTTGCGAGTGAAACAGCTCATGCGATGCGCCGATATTAATTGCGTTTAGAATTCCCGGAAGAGTTGCCTAGCATCCACAAACAAAACATGGAACAATAACTCTAGCAGGTAAAAAGTCCAGAGCTGACGTTTTAAATGAACAAAAAAAAATCGTATATCATCTGGAGCGACAAGCGTCGCCATTTTAGATACAAAGCTGAAACGAGAGGAAGATAATTCCTGCCGTCGAAACCGGAACCGGATAGATATATGACGGAAACTTCACGAATGTTTCAGAGAGCAAATAGTTCGGGTCCGGTTAACATGTTGTTTCGTTTAGCGTTTCGAAGCTACATCAGCGATTCTCAATCTGTTACGGAATAGTATACAGTATGTCCACGGATCGAGTTCCAAAGAGGAAAAATTTGTTTATTTTTTATTTTACACAAAAAATGTATTCTTGATCAAAGTTTTAGGATGTCCCGAAACGGCCAATTCAGTTTTAACCTTTTTAAATTTTCTTTTAGATTCAGATAAAAATTGAAAATTGGTCGTTTTAGGTGAAAAGTCCCAAAAAAATAAGTTTTCGTTGTGCAAATTGACCAGCCCATAACAAACGAATTTAGTTGAGGGCAGCTGTCAGAAATAAATTGCTTACATATTTTACTCAATGATGGAGCCATGAAAAAAAATGGTTTAATTTTATGAATAATTTGTATCAAAATTTCTTGATTTCTATTATATTAATAGGATATACATATAATTATATAATTTTTAAAAATATTCAAAAGTGAGGTTAAAATCACACCTGCCCTCCACTTATGACGTCATGTTGGATTGCCTAATATAATGAATATAATGAATTTTTTCTACTCCCACTTGAAAAACTTATCATTTCTTCACAATCTGCAGAATGGATATGTAGGCAATATTAGTTAACTGAACGGATATAATTTCATATCCATCCACGAATCACAAATCTCGAAATCATGTAACCTAGGCAACTGTCTATTCATTTATTACAAAATTAAAAAACGATACAAATGTCATATTTGACATTTCAATGTTGTCATTTAGATGGAAATATTTTCGGTATAAAAAAAGAATTGAATAATTTAATAATAATTAACTGAATTATATTATGAATTAATTGCAAGTATAGAAAAAGAACGTATGTATAAAAAATGGAGATCAGAACAGTATGAAAATCGCATTGCCAAGTCAAGGTTATCCTTTAGATTTGGCAATAAAACATTGTAAGTAGTATGTAAAAGTATTATATACTTATAAAATAAAATTATTTTAATAACAAATGTCATTAAGAAAGCCTGGGAAAACAAGTACATAAAATGATATTAATTAATAATGTTCAATAAAATTTCAAATTTCTATAGTTCACATTTTCCTTCTTTTCTTTAGTCGTAGAAAAAGTATGCTGTACAACTCGAGTGGAATGTCCATATCGCTTTCAGATGATTGAACACTTCGCCTACGGCGTCGTGATCAAACTTCATCCTCATGCGATATGGACATCATATCCACTGTTTGTTGTACAAACTACTATTTATGACACATTGTGCGTGCTGGTAACCTAACTTTTCATATATTGCTTTACAACATGGTTAATTTTACAATTGTCTTATTATTTTTTTCTATATCGGTGTTCTTATGTTTCTATAAAAGCACTGTTTTTCACTGAAAACACGACGTTTAGGAAATCTATAAACGTACTGTTTTTGGCGCCTTTTGTATTGTAGAGGTGGTAGGTGGTAATCATGCTTTCATAACTGACAGATAACCTCAAAATGGTAAATTGTTTGTGTTAAAATATTATTTCTAATTGAGGATTTTTATCCTTTCTCTAGGTGATAGGACTAGAAAGAAAAGAAATTTATAGCTATAGCTGTGTTAGTTAAGAAAGAATAAGAATATGTGAAGTTAAAATTTCAACAAAAAAATTATGAAACAAGAGACAATGCGCTCAGGTTTACTTTGTCAAAATAATTAACACGGTAAGTTTTATTTATTACAATTTACATTTATGGTAATGCAATTTTGAATTGAATGTATTGTTATTCCATGCAGGTTATGAAATGTATGATGCACGTTACTTGAAAATGTTGACACTGTCTACTCAATTTTTGGCGGCTACTAGCAAACAAATATGAAAAGTTGACGTTTTAATCCATGATTTCCAGTTCCACGTTGTGGCGAACTATCGAATATATGCCATATATGTTTTGTATTAAAAAGTGTAAGAACAGCTGTTGCCGTTATCTGTGCAACTGAGCAGTGAGTGTTGACAAAATAGTGGAAAGTAATTAATAAATAATAAATTGTTCATTAAAGTATTTCATTATTTAAAGAGTTTTATTTATATGTTGTTTTCTCAATAAAAAGGCTCGATAGTCCACATAACGTCCTTTAAGCCCATATTCAAGTTTTATTTATGATAGTAACCAACACGAACCACCGATATCTCATATCAGGATGGTTCATTAATAAACCTTGGAGTTCATTGTATGTATTGGTTTTCCTATTTCATAATTGTATAATGCTTGATACAATGTTTTAATGTAAACAATCAGACAAAATCACAAGATACACAAACTGTCAAAATGTGAAATTTCAATTTTTAGCGGGAAGCGCTACCAACATAACTGATAAAAAAACACCAACTCATACTTTTGACAAGTCCTTTTTTTTAAAATCTAATTGTAAAATTACCTCAATAGAAAAAATAGTATAAAAAACATGTATCATAAGGCCTGTTGACGTACTCGTCCTTTGTAAAACTCGCCTGGCGGCTCGTTTTCCAAACTTGGACTCGTACGTTAACAGATTGCCTTATGATACTTGTGTTTTAATGTACTATTATCGTTGTTGATATCAAAAACGATTACCGCACATTTTTATACTCAAAATTAACTGTCAATGTCAAATAAAGAAAACAAATCTCTTAGTAACGAATATAAATAAGGTGATAATTTCTTTGTTTTTTATCATCGCTGTGATAGACATGTAACTAGGGATATTCTGAATGTTGATTGGCGGATAACATGTCACTTGACTCATGAATTATATTCTCTATACGATTTGATTACATTTTATACTTCATATTCAATGGATATAGAGTTAAAAAATTATACCAAAATTCAATTTCATAAAGCAGCTAGCTATGCTATAACATAACCGTGGAAACCGCAACTACATTAAGGAAATGATGATTGAAAGCTGTCAGTGTCAAGTTATATTATGTTGGGTTATAATTTAACTGGAAATACAGAATCTCTTAGGTACATGAAAATTTCTGTAGGGAATTTGTACAAAATATATGGAACTGACGGAAAGTAATGTGCTGGCCACATCAGATTTTTTAAGTCTATATTTATTGAATATGAAGTATAAAATCAAATCGTACAGAGAATAAGATATTCTTTAATATTTATAATAACATTAAATACGGAAAGATGATATTTAACAGTGTTTTTTCAAAAAAAAACTATTAAAATCTTAAAATGTAGGTACTTCCGGTTGACCAAAATCAAATCATCTCTTCACATGGATGTAAAGAAAAGGAATACGAAAGAATTATAATTTTTTGAATTGTGGTATTTGAGTTATCGGATCCGAAAAACGTACTCATTTACCAAAATCTCGATATGCAATTTTTAGCACAATCCTTATACCTCCCTTACCAATGGTAGCGGGAGGTAAAAAACGCTGTATTGTTGACAAATAGAATTAAACTTAACAATTACATTTCGATTTTCTTTCAGTGTCGACTGTTTTTGTTTTTATACTGTAAAAAACTATAAATTTTACGAGTGTTTATGAATGTGTTTTATTTATGTAAAATTTTAATAGTAATTCGTAAATGTCAAGTATAAATATTTAATTTACCTATTGAATTGAATATTCCGATATATTGAAAATAATAATTAATAATTTTCCAAAAACAAAGCATCTGTCATTTTTCATATTTAATAACGATTATTTAGGTAATTTTTTTTTATCTATGTAGATATAATTTAATAAACAAATGTAAATTCAATTGATAATTAATTGAATAAAAAGCTTTATTCGTTATATATGTTTTTTTCATAATGCAGTGTTTAACCACTGTCATTGAATTACTGTTGTAAATATTTTACTAGCAAACGAGTGGGTATTTTTGTGTTATTAATTGATCAGGATAAAAACGAGTTTGTTAATAAAATTTTATGTTTGTTTTATGGACTACTCATACATTTTTGTTAACAATAAATTATTGTTGCATTGTTCTCTTCTACCTAAATTATAAATTATAAACATATTTATTCATATGTTAGCTATATGTAACACTTTATATTACCTACTAAACTATTAATGTGTGAAATATATCTACGTCTATTATTAATTCTACATGTTCAATGAAGTTAATAATTGATAATAATATAATATTCACACTTTTCAAACTAAGTATTGAATTTTCTGATATATTAAATAGTTAAATTAGTTATAATAAAATATTAGGAGTATAAAAATAATAAACACTCATTTATTTTTGCATATCAGAATTTTTGATACTAACTAAAGTAAATATTTTATGATCACTTATTTTAATTTAAATGGAACGGTTTGTTCGGTATCAACGGTTAAACTTTCTGTTCAATTTGTGACATATATGTACATAAAAACAACCAAAATGCGATATCAAGTTATGATAATTGTAACATAACCAATAAACAAAATATTCTAGCGTTTTACAAATATATATTTGTGATTTACTTACAATATTCCGAAGACACGAAGATAGCCACGTATTTTATGGGGTCCAGGTTCATCCACAGCATTCAGAGAAATAAAACTCAATGTTTAAATCTTTAAATTTTACAAAATTTGTATGTTGATATCACTACAAACGTCTATCACGAAATATAGACACTTTCGTATGTATACGAAACACAACTGACTGTTTTGAACAAGTAGTGACATAACTATCGCCTCCGTCATTAGGTACTCATAATTGGACAATGCTTTTATATTTGAATATTTATTTTGTTTTTATTTTAAAATAAAAGTATGTAGAATGTACAAAAATGCATAACTGCAGTGGTGTTTTGGGACCGGATTTTTTTTCAGAGCAGGAACGCGTTCGCCTATTATATTTATGTAAAATATTTTGAATAAAATACATACGACTAATATGTGATTATTGTTATCATTAATTTAATTATTTTGTTTCAATAATTATTTGAAATAACATTTAGAAATTTCATTTTATACATTGAAATAAAAATTGAAGGTGGTCGGCTCATTTCTTTTTGCAGTTGCAATGCAAAACATCACCGCATATACAGAGTGTTAAAAAAAGGTTTTTTTTTTGTGAAATTCGCAATATAAAGTTATAGGGCATCCAGCCAGTCAATGGGTAGGGATGGTCAAAATGAATATTTCCGTTGAAATCTCAAAACTGAAATTTTTCGCGATTACAATACTTCCTTTACTTCGTACAAGGAAGTAAAAATGGTATCCAATTAAATATATATTTATTAAAAATTCAAAGGATCGTCATTTGTTTAACTAGGCATTAAAATATATTTACAGAAGAGGCTGCCGAGACAATGAGTGCTGCCATAGCTGTAAATCTGTATTTGGTTTTTAGAATAAATATTAATTTATTGATTATTTTTAATACCTGTTTTGAAAGATCTCGCCATCAAATTTGTTGAATGGGTGCTACGCGTTTCTTGAGCGGTTGCTATATAACAGGCAGTAAAAGTGATATTTTACAGACTGTTAGCTGTGAATAATCGCACTTTTAATGTCAATTGGCAAAAAAACGCATTTCAATTACATTAGCACAAAACTCAAAATATAACCTGTAAATAAACATCGTCGATGATTTTACAGGGTTCTCACCGGGTTGTACGTTCCCAGTCGCCGTTAGATGAACATTTTACTTTAGTACAGTGCAGCAATTGATAACGATAAGCATTCATAGAATAAATTTATTAACATAACATAACCCAAGCAACCAAATGACGCGATATTGAAGGATATATGACACAATTTGTTGGCGTCACAAAAACGATTATACGTGGGTCGAATCGACGTGGTTTAACGACGAAAATTTGACGTCGTTTATATACGTTACATAGACGAAGATTACATACGTAACACAATATTCAAGGTAGATTTAGTACATTTTACAATTTTTTTTTTAAAATTTTATCATTGCTTTCAGATTCAAGAAACATAAAGGTAATTATCAAATATACTAAAATAATATTTTTTTGGTTAAAACAGCTATACATATAATTTACAAATGACTGAGACGGTTGCTGAACGTTTCTATAACGTGAACCGAAACGTTCCGTTCTGCACAATCCCGTTGCGTTAAAATTTCGTCTTCACAAATGTCGCTCTGCACAATTCTCATTCTACATAAAGTTCCCCCCACTCCCAGTGCCATTCCGACCAAACAGCGAATCTCGTTCTGACCAAAGTATGACAAATCGGGAAGGGTCTAGTTGTCACTACCCAAGAGAACCCGAAGATACACGATTTCGTTTCAAGCGCCTCAAAACCCGGGTCGTTATATTAGTTTTTAATAAAAAAAAAACAAGTATAAGGACTCGAGTTCTGTGCGTTAGGTATTGTTTCTGTTGGAGTTTTTTTAAAAAAATTTAAAAAATGAGTAATTTTCCACTCGGAAAACATCGTGTATCAATTTTATTCGGCCCTTCCCGATTTGTCATACTTTGGTCAGAACGAGATTCGCTGTTTGGTCGGAATGGCACTGGGAGTGGGGGAAACTTTGTGTAGAATGAGAATTGTGCAGAGCGACATTTGTGTAGAACGAAATTTTAAAGCAACGGGATTGTGCAGAATGGAACGTACTCACGTGAACATTGACAAGTCAATATTAAACACGTATCGAACTTTTCTTCTACGTCAAAATAATGACGTCGCATCAACCAGAAACGTCGAAAATTTTACGTTAAAAACGCGTCGCCTAAACGTCGTCCATCGACATGTCGATGTTGTGTTGCTTTGGAATAAATGTAAGTAAATAAGTAAGAATAACTGGATTTTGTCGTGAAAAACAGAACAATTTTCATAGAATCCAACCCTGGATCTTTCTACATATTTTACAGAAATGAATTTGTGGTAAGAATGCTGAGCGATTAAATTGCAGTTTCGTATTTCAAGGATGTTTAATAGATTTATGCCGTTTTTTCAAGTAAAAAAAACTACTATATCACCGATATATTTTCGCCAAACCGTTCGACCGTCGAAACCGTTCCATGTAAAAGACCTAAGTGAAATATTTGCTCATGATAGGTGTTTCGACTTTACCACTAACACACATTCCGCACATTCTATCCAGGAATGCTGATCTTATTCTTATTGTAAGATATTCTCCGTTGTAGTACAGTTCGATTCGACTTGTTATTATGTGGAAGGTGTTATCGTTCACGAAGTTCACCCTTGAATAGAAAGAACAATTAGTTTTTTTGTCATAACTTTAGTATTCTGGAAAAGTAGTTCTGCAGAGCAGAAAAGTGTTACGAGATAGCTTAGTGAATTTTTATTTTTCGATCATAAAAATATGGTGAAATAGGGTTGTTGCAAGTATTTTTGTATGCCTTCTAAGTATTATATTTAAAAAATGTTATTCCTTAAATATCCTCAAATTTGAAAATATCACGAAATATCCAATACATATTTACAGTTAATGACTGAAATTTGTATAATATTTTGAAAAAGTCACACGATATGAGACTGAATGTGACGTCAAAGTTCATATACAGATTCATATGTGACAAACTATTGCTTACATTTACTTATGTACACTCTATATCTCCCAGTTGATCTTCACGTCATCAATTTTTGATGCAAGAATTACTAACTTTTATCTAGTATCCTTGTCGTACAAACATGCATATATGAGACTTTTATTCGCAATCTTATTCTCGTCCGTGTTTAGGAGGGGTATAAGCTATCTCCGTCTAACCAACGGCAAAAATGAAATAGAAACTGTATTGTAACCGCGGTAACGATTGCCATTATCAAATATTTGAATTATTTGAATATTCATGTCATTCTGTCATTCATGACATTAAGGTGATTTTGGCGTCAATAATAATTTATGCTTTCTGCTTCGTTGTGTGTTGGTAATTTTGTTAATTCTTGTGATTATACATATTATGTATTTTGCTCTTGCAAAGACGGTGTTTCTAAGATGTTCGACAATCATTGCAACATATTGCTTTTTGACAATAAAGAGGTATATTTCAACCATTATACTTATATCGTATTTATTCAATTGATTTAATATTTCTAATAACTATTTATACTTCGAATTTTGATGAATAACGAAATTGACACAGTATAGGACATACTGTCAGTTTTTACAAGTTTTGACATTACATCATAATTATTCAATTGCGAAATATGTAAGTGTCACTTCGGATTTTGACGAATAATAATATTCACACAGTAGTTATATATTATAAGAAATATTAGCTAACAACAAAATGTAATGTAGAACGTACATGGATGATTGTTTTCCTATTGGCTATTTGAAATTTGACGTCACATAAGTGGGGGTTGTTTTTCTTGACTACTTCTGGTACCAATCTTTATTTAATTATTTACGAAAATAACAACAAATTATTATTATTAATAATTTATGAAAAATGTAAAACCGGCTCATTGATCATTTTATACAATCTTTCAGAAAAAATCGAAAAACGGATACTGCTAGACCCTTCGAAATATGGACCTTATAAGAGGGCCACGCTAGAATTACTGAAAATAAGAAAATCGGTTAAGCCGTGGATAATTAAATTTTCATTTACTCCGACTCGTAAAAAGTTGCTTTAGAAATATACCTAACAAATTTAACCAATAGAAACAATTGTAGAGCCTGGCATTTTCATGTTGTATTCAGTGTTTGCAATAATTAGTTATATGCTAAAACAATGTTGATAGCGTTATTAAATTTGTTACAGAATTGGGGTGATTATCATTTTAAATATGTAGTTATTTATCTGTCATTTGAGATTAAGTTGCGAAAGTTAAGTTACTTAGAGCGAAATTAAACAATTTTGTTACGGTATAATTGTGAGTTAAAATATGCAATTAACCAGAAAGCATTATCGAATCAAGATTTATAATTGGACACCTTTGACAGTTTTTAGGTCTACCCGAAATTAATTCGACAATATTTAAGTCCTCCAGTAATTGGTTTGACAGCTGTAACAGTTTTAATTCATTTAAAATTCATTTGACATTTTTGAAAGTTTTCAAGTATCTCAGAAACTTAGTTTTAAAGCATTCCAAAAGCTTTTAACTGGAAGGAAAGAATGGTGAAATGTATTATTGTTGAATGGAACTACATCGAATATATTTGAAATAAAATCATCTATTATTGCAAAAAAAAAAATAATAATTTTACTTACGAGTAGTCCTCGGCACGTACTTGCTTCTTGAGATATTTTCCATTCCTCATGACGTAATATCCCCCTTCTTTTTTCCCTAATTGGAATGTATTTTCGTCAGACCAAAGTTTGTATGTGAACATATTTGTCGTTAATCCAAGTCGAGTGGTGTTCGTACATTCGATCAAAGGAATTATAGAAGTATCTGAATCGTGTTCCACGATTTTTCCGGTAAAGGTGATCACGTAACGAGGAATAATGATGCAAACGTCTGAAAAAATAATAACGTTAAGATACTTTTTGTGTAGATCTGAGGATTTATTACGATTGAGTTTGGATATAGTTATATTTTTCATATTAAATACGTTGACTATCCAGCACAAATAACGCATCACCTATTGTTTTTACCTCCCGCTACCCTTAGTAAGGGAGGTATAGGGATCGTGCTAAAAATCGCATATCGAGATTTTGGTAAATGACCAAGTTTTAAGGTATCAAATACAATTACGATGATGTCTGTTTGTATGTGTGTGTATGTATGTATGTGTGTGTGTATGTATGTGTGGATCCTCCACTCTAACTCAAATACTATCATTCAGAAAATTTTGAGACCTTGTATTTTGAACTGTTTCTGTAATGGAAGAGCCCATTAGATTTTAGTGTAAATCGGATAACCGGAAATGGCACTTTATCTCAAAATATTTTTTCTTCGAAAAATATCTACAAATGTTATTTTTTCGACATTAATGTTATAAAAATTACAAGATTATTAAATTTTCTACAGATTTGCATTAATACTTTTTCAATATATTTTATGGATAAATTTATAAAGTTATCTGTAATTTAAATCCCGGAGCCTACATTTTAAACAAACAAAATTCCTTGGTTACGCAGTTATTCAAATGTATGTAATTGACAGATAAATGTCACTATCAAAGTACTAATCATTTCAAAATAATATTAGGAACATTTTAAAAAGAAAAAAGTAAATAGAACAATAGAAAGGAATTCAATACAGTTTCCAGCATAAGTAACTATGTAGGTATGATTTAGATTAATAAAAATTAACGATTCACAAAAATGTTTAAGGTAATTCTCACTTTTGGATTAGTGAATTCTATTCTATTCCGGTATTTGAAATTTAATCTTCATTTTATTATAGCTCCGGTGGCTCAATGGTTAGAGCAACGCCTCATAAGTTATGAGTGCGCTCGGGGCTCTGGATTTGAATCCCACTAAGGCATGGATGTGTCAATGTGAACCCACTGTGTAATTGGGATTTAATCCTGTTGAGGGGTTTAAAAGAAAGGTAGTTACGATATTTTAAGAAATAAACTTTGAAAATTAGAGTAAAATTCGCTAATCTAAAAAGCAAGGATTAACTTAATCCTTTTTGTGACTCGGGCTGAAAATAGCGGGAGATATTGTATTGGCCACACCAGATTTATTTTGTTAATTATATCGATAAGTATAAGAGCTACGAAGTCAGTTAATTAGACAAAAGTTGTTCTATATTAGGATACCATTTTAGCAATGCATTGTTCGTTCAGAAGAAATACATAGGTCACTAGATATACAGACAAATATGCAATATGTGTGATCACATATCAAAGACAAAAATTAAATTAAATATTCCTTTTATATTCTGAATTTGTTTTCCGAAGTATTAAATCAAATATTTAAATTTGCTTGGCGAATATGGGTATCATTTTCGAGTATTGCAGAAAAGTGATATGAATACGTAACTACATGAAAAGTGTACGAATGTTATGTCGTAAATAACTAACGAAGTGTAATTTACATTTTTCCATGTAAAATACGATATGGTTGTTTAATTTCTATTCCACCCACATATCCTTTGTGATAATAAATAATTTTATCTGAATTGAGAATTGCCCATACGCATAATTAAATTTGCCAACACTTTTTGTGCCTGTTGACTAGACTGAATACCTAACATTTAATTAAAAAGAAAGAATAATTTGTTACATATTAAAAATTATTTCAAAGTAAAGAAGAAACGTAATTTTTAATTGCATGACTAAAAGCTTGTTGCTATGTAAAAAATATTAGATGGCTATGCCAAGAAACATTTAAGCGATGCGTTGTGTTGGTAACCATTTGTTTTGTGTAAACAAATAATTAAAAATGTCAAGCATGGAGCTTCAACCTGAATATGATATTGAAATTTCTGAAAAAAATTTGCTAGAAGCTAATGAAGCTTTAGCGGATTTATGTCCTGGTAAGTCAAAGGACCGATATCAAAACGAATACGATGTGTTGCAAGCCTGGTTGACAGAAAAAAATGTGACAATTTTGAACGAAACTGTGTTGCTTGCATATTTCAATGAAAAGGTATGGTGATATATCAATATTACTCGTATATCAATCTATAGATTGTGCTTACTTTTCAGTCTAAAATATATGAGTTCTTCATTGTCATATTTTTTACCGCCCGACGGGCTTTTGCTTTACACTTTACCGCCCGCAGGGTGTAATCTTTCATTTTCCGCCATGGTAACTAAAATGTAAACAAACAATTACAATACAATTGTGCGTAAAATAATTGTTCGCTATCTGTTATAATAATAAATATAGATGGCCATTTGTACAGCTTAAATAAATGAAGCAATGGCTGAAATCTAACCGGAAGTATGACAGTGGTAAGTCCTATTGGAAAGGGTAAACGGCAACAGCTGTATACAAGCCCTAGATAGATAAATTTATTTAAGGTTATTTCTGCTATTGCTATGAGTATGTTGCATTTTCTACAATATAAGTTGCAATTTGAGATATAAAATAAATGAAGTAACTTGGAGTTAAACCAATATATTATTTCATAACCATTAAATTTCATATCATAAACACAATCCCGTCAAATTTTCTACTATCTTTATTCCTACTTACTGTCTAGTCCGAAAGCTTGGTATCTAAGCTCCTCAATAAGTCTGCTAGTTGGCTTAAGCAACGCCCGAGGTCGCAAAAGCTCTGGAACAGAGTAGTTTGCTACGATGTGGCTCTCGCCCACGTCTAGGTTGAATGTGGACGGTAGCGCTTTGTAAATGATGGACGCGTTGAAGGAGTCCGTAACGACTTGCTTGTCTAGTGAGCCAATGTTCTTCAGAGGTTTCAGGATGTCTTCTTCTAGAGTGCGCTGAAGCTTCTGTGAAATCTAAAGAAGAATTTGTTAAAAATTAAAATATTGTTTATGATAAATAATATTAATATTGCTTCAAGAACGGATATTTAGAAATAATTTTAAAGTTTTTACAATTACTTAAAATCTCAGTAAGACAGCATTACTCTCTTACACATTACACAACCGACGTTTCGGTATAGGGCGCGAGCAGACACGTAACTCGAGCGACCTTGATGTGCTTAGAATCCACTGATTTGTGTGCGCATGTCATTTTGACAAGAATAATGTCATGTTGACAAGATCAATTTTTTGACTTATTTTGATTTTTAACTGCTAAAATGTTATTATTTTTAATTACAAGAGTTTTACTGCCTAAAAATTATAAACTATTAACATTTTAGCAATTCAAAATCAAAATAAATCAAAACATTGGTCTTGTCAAATTGACAATGTTCTTGTCAAAATGACATGCGCACACAAATCAGCTGATCTTAAGCAAGTCAAGGTCGCTCGAGTCACGTGTCTGCTCGCGTGACTTGAGCATCCTTGACGTGCTAGGAATCAGCTGATTTGTGTGCGCTTGTCATTTTGACAAGAATAATGTCACTTTGACAAGACCAATGTTTTACTGCCTGAAAATTGTACATTAATAACATTTTAGCAGTTCAAAATCAAAATAAGTCAAAAAATTAGTCTTGTCAAAGTGACACTGTTCTTGTCAAAATGACATGCGCACACAAACCAGCTGATTCCAAGTACGTCAAGGTCGCTCGAGTCACGTGTCTGTTCGCGCCCTATAGGCGATGTGCACATTTTGAGCGTTAGCGCCTCTAACGGTTACATTGGCATGTTTGGTTACCGAATCAACTTTGACATTTCGAGAAAGTGATACAATTTACAATTTTAGTTTGAATTGTTGCTATTGTGTATGAATATTATACATCATGGTATATTGAAATGAATAAAGAAAATATTTAAAATGCTATATATGTGATGTGACAATCAAAAAAGTCAAAATACCAGCGAAGTACTTTGGCAGAAAATATAATTTTTCTCATAATATGTGTGATTCATTTTATATTTAAATTTATATTATAATTTATAATATTAGTTAAATGTTACAAAATGCACAATACATGGAAATTGAGATTAAAAAGTTGGAAATCTTGAATGATTGGAAAGAAAAAAAATTCATTTCATGTATATTCGCAATAAATGAAGAAGATTCTTCATTGTAAATATACCAGGCTCTAAGTGGAAACAGTTGCACAAGCTCGGAAAAGAAAATACACGAAAAATACGAACCATGTGAATTTTTATCTTTAACATTAACATTACATTACATGTACAAAATCTATAATAAATAGACGAATTATGCCAAAAATAGACTTCTATTTCATACAACTGCAAGTATTATACAATTTTAGGACAATTTTCTGCTGCTTGTATTATATCTTGTTCAAATATTAACTTAAGAAACACATTTTTATATAATTCATTATTGCAATCAGACGACCATTGTTAGAATTTTATTCGTATGATAAGTATCTTTTACAATGACAAAATATGTATTCCTAAAAGAATTTTTCATGTTAGTAGAAGATATCTGTTGAAAAGTTATTTTCTTATACATCTGTTTCCAGGGACGTAACTAGGATTATTTTCTGGGTGGGCCAAATGTGGGCCAATGAAAAATCTGAGTGGGCCATACTTATATCATAAGAACAGTATTACAATAAATAGTATATTACTAACCGAGGTGGAAAGTATTTCATTGTCGAGGGCGAAGATAGTTAACCAAGGCGCGAAGCGCCGAGGTTAACTATAGCCCGAGACAATGAAACTTTTCACCGAGGTTTGTATACTATTTTATTCACAATCTGAAATAAAAAATTAATATTTGATATTTAAATAATAATAATAATCTAACATAAATAAACGAATGGTCTGAGATTGTTCATTTGTCATATGAACTGTCAGTTTGATTTCTAACCTTAAATATTGATTTCATTCATTACTTGTATTATTTACAAGTTTATTCCACATTTTTATCATATAAATTGTAAAGATGCTTTGTTTATATGTAAATACCCAACATTGATAGGCATTGATCTCTCAAAGCGGGGGGCAGCTATTTTCCGCCTCGAGGTTGGAAAGTATAGCGTGAGTATAGCTGAGGTTCCCGGCTATCTTCACGTTATACTTTCCAACCTCTTGGAATATAAGGTTAACAATAACTAACTTCCCAACTTTTTAAAAGTCAGAAATCGCCATATTACTAACCGATTGTGAATAAAATAAATTACACGTCGCCATAATATAGATAGCAGCATAGAAACGGTAAAACAAAATAAAAAAAAATAATAAATAATGTAATAAGGAATTATCAATTTACTGTATTCCGCATAAAATTTGTCGTAAACGCTAATTAAACATATTTTAATTTTTGTAAAGTAATTTCAGTTTTGTGAATTCGTCAGAAATAGTAGAATAGTAGAATAGTAGAAATTATTAGTCCAGATACTTTTCTTATACACTTCCATATCACAAATATCTCTGGCGTATCCAGTATGGTATCATCCGCTAAATTAATTAGCTACATATTAGTCAACATTCATCTCAATTTTGTAAGAAAGTTAAATACTAACAACATTTTTGAAAATTCTAATCAATTTCAATAGAAACAAATGTAACATGTTATATTTTATTCAGTGTTTGCAATTAATATTGATTAATTGCTTTAGCAATGTTGCTAAGAATGAATAATTTTGGTACAGAATTGGGGCGATTTCTTGAAAAATACCCTTCTTATTTTCGGCAGTAGGCTCACATACAATCTAAAATGTTTATTCTGCAATATGTACGTATTACATCCACACAAATTGTATTACACGTACGTTCTAAAATTATTATCTCTTTTATAAAATAAACAAAATATCTTTAATTTTTTTGGGTGGGCCAGCAGGTGGGCCAACACATCAATGAGGTGGGCCGAGGCCCACCCAGGCCCCCCCCCCCGTAGTTACGTCCCTGTCTGTTTCTCATATAATCTTCTAGGAAATTTATAAAATTTGATACTTCAATCGGTAATTTTATAAGAATTATTACATCCCCCACTGCATCACATAATATTTGACGTCCAATCATTCGCATTCATTGAAAATATTTTATAAAATAAAAATTGCAAAATTATTATGACATAAAACATAACCTTGCTATGATTCAATGAGTAACCATTTTGTCATTTTTGTCCGCTGTCGGCGCTGACTCTTGCACCTTCATTTGGATAAGTAAGATCTTACAATATACTACATATTCTTATGTACAGGCATTCGCTTTTTAATAATCAGTGTGAGTAATGTAATAACAAACTTACATTTTTGACCTCGATATAAATGGCATAATTATCATACGTCGAAAACCCTAAAGATGCATTATAGCACGATTTGGTGGGTGGTGTATGCTTCAGTAATAAATCCTTGACATAATCCTTCTCGTAATCCTTTTGGCATAACTCAAAAGTCTTGCTTCTATTCACCATTTCAATCTGTTCAGAAGAAACCTACACAAATGACAATTCCATCAATTTCAAGGTCACGTAACGTGCTTGCTTTTTACATACGGAGAAGAGACTCGTGATCTCCATCGTGGCAGGAGCAGCACCCTTTTCCTGCAAGAGGACGGAAGTCCTGCTAATTATGGGCTCTGCGGGCCGTAAAGAAAACATGTCAGTGTCCGGGGCAATCGGCAAATACTCTAGATCGGAGTGAACATCGAACTGAAATAAAAAGAATTTGACCTACATGTGGCCGATTTGCATATAAAAGAAAATAAAAGGGGAAATGGTTTATTGATTACATATTTGAGAAATGGGAAAGTAAAGAAACATGTATGTCTTGTTTTTATAGTTTGATAAATGAGGTCTTTGATGTTTTACATAAGAAAAATAGTGTAGTTATTCTATAAAATACAATGAGAGTATTTCAATATTTCAGAAAAAAAAAAATTTAAATGGCTGATACTACACGATACTCGTATAATGCTCACGAATCAAAAAGAACTTTATAAAATTGCAAAATTAATAGCCTTACTATTAATTGTGTTACATTGTACTCATCACCCGTTTCTGGGTGTGCCAACTTGCTTTTATTTACAGATTTCAGATAATTTTTCTACTTATGCTATTATATCGACGCTATATTTTTTTAACTGGCATTAAGTAACGGACCGTTTAACCAGATATGAAAATACTGGGCCTTAGGTAAATAAACAATTAAACTATTGTAACTTTTTTATTTATTTATTTGGGTGAAGTGTAAATATTAGTCAATTATTATTAATTAAAATAAGTGTTTATTAACCAATAATGAAAATGACTATTACTAATATTAAACAATTATTTAAAAAAACTAATTAAGACTAAAACTATAATTAACTAGATAACACTAACACTATTTATTTATTTATTTAACAATTAACACGACTATTTATTTATACGATCTTACTAATTATTTATTTCGACTATTTATGTCACTGTTTATTTATATCACGTTCAACTGTCCGCCTACCGACCTCAACAGCGTCCATACTCAACTGACTCAACAGCGTCTGTATATTCAACTGCTCGGACAGAAGTCACACTATTCACCTCCCTATCTATCTATTTATGTAACTAACAGTCTAACTTTCACAGCTTCAGCATCACCAACTGTCAGTATGCTACAATTCTTCACCACTACCGCCGAGTAACCATTTCCACTTGCCGTTACTGTCCTCGTATACCTAGCTTCCTAATACTCTTCAACACTACAGAGTATTCTCTTTCACAGCCATCTCGGTATACCAGTAACTTCCCGACTCGCCGTTACTGTCCTTGTATACTATCTTCCCAATACTCGTCAACACTACCGAGTATTCACATCCACAGCTATCCCAGTTAACCAGTAACTTCCTGAGTCCTCCACTCGACATTATACTGTATACGTTCACCACGATACTGCTGTGCTTCACTAACACTCTATGTGAATGTCTGTATATGTCTCTCCATGTCACTAACTCCCGAGCATAGCTGCGTCCCTTTTATACAGCTGCCATTAACTTCCGGAGAGCTCCAGAATGTTCGATCGCATAATAATAATAATAATAAACGCAAAAGGTTCTGGCGACCGGAAGTAATTAAACACATCGCGGCTTGTTTGTTTACGTAGCCCGGTTGCTAACGCGATTGCGTCATCGCTATAGTTAGACGCTTGTTCAGCGTAGCAGCGGGGCTCACACTTTACACTATTATTAACATTTTAACAATTTTATAAACGTCGCTTATAAAGCAAGCCACATACTGTACTTTTTCTACGACTGCAAATTAAAACCGCAGAAATGCACTGTTTTAGTTACTTATTTTTGCATAATGATTACCAACGACCAAATATAACTAGACAAAACATTCCCAATCCCTCCTCACTGAATGTTTTGATTTCGGCTGGCCAGACAAAGAAACTAGAGTAGTGATGCACGGCGAAGCGAGAGTACTCTCGCATCTCGTCTCGTCTCGTTGCATTATGCGAGACGAGAACGAGATTGCAATTCGAGGCAAGATTGATATAAGAACTGCGAGAAATCTCGCGAGAGTCTCGCAATAAAAAGTATTTGTAACTTTATAGCTTTGACTAATAAATTCAATGAAAAATGCACCGTACAAGGAGTGGACTCAACGCTAATTCGTGCATAGAATACGTGAATGTGAAAATTATATGAATTCACTATATTATTGAGTCTATCTAGAGTCGATTGGTATCGGTCTCAGAGCGAGGAAATGCAAAATAAAGACAAAATCGGTTTTGCATTCAATAGAACTAGTTTTCTCCAATATTTCAGTCCCTAATTCACCCCAGTTAAAACCACGGTTAACGTTTTCTTGCCGTCTCTGAAAAGTAAAGGAGGTTATATTAAGCGTCGGTGGGATCCAAAACGGAGAGAAGCGGAGTGATTGGTCGCCTGCGGGTTACCAATGTAGCGGTTTACAAAGTTACAAAAAATAATTGTTTAATGTTTTAATTCGTTTTACCGATGACAGAATGTATTAACAGATGTTCGTATTGAAATACTTTAGAGATCACAATTTGGTGTTAAACTGGATATTTTACAGGTAAATTCAATTATTTACCAACTTATCACATTTTCTGGTGACCGTTAATGAATAAACATTATGTTCGTATTGAAATAATTTGGTGACCAGAATTTAGTTTTCGTCTCTTTATTATATTTATACTTATATGACTGCAAATACACGGAAGACGGTGCGATTGGTGCGAACTTGTCTCTTGTATTTAAACTGTTCCGTAAATACGCAGTGCGCAAGCGCTTATTTTTATATCGAGACCCTCGCGAGAACGAGAGCGAGATTACATATCCGAAAACGAGACGAGATCGATATTTTATATTTCTCGTCTCGTCTCGTCTCGTCTCGCCTCGCGTGCATCACTAAACTAGAAATATACTCGACCTAGACAAGACATATTATCTCTATCTCTAGTTTCTCTGTCTGTCCAGCCGAAATCAAAACAAACCAAATGAAGTTTTGTCAAGTTATATTTGGTCGTTGATGATTACTATCAGCTACAGCATGCAACTTTACCCGTGCTTAATGAATCAAAGATTAATGGTTGCTAACTTTACGCCATGTCCAATATGATCGGAGTTACAGCTTATCAAGTTGTGATTATTATGTGGTTTAGCGCAGTAGAAATAAATAAATACATTGACGATTGAAGTGAACATGATTCCTATTAACAATGTATTTAAATTCAAGATTATAATATAAATTTATTTTAAGCTGAAGTTTTCATGATAGCAAATAAAGCAAATTTTGTTTTGCAAACCTACTTCATATTTTATTAATTATTTCATGAATATTAAAATGAATCAATTTCTACTTTGTTTTCGTCAAATATATAATTTATATTGCAGATATGCATTTTTAAAAATTCGATTTTGTTTAGTTACACATTTATGAATTGTTTGTTCTTTCTTGTTGCATATCTGTTTTTTTATAAAATTACATTCAGATATAAAAACAAATAAAAAGTTACTAGAAATGTATGCAACATTATTTGTTACAAGAATTTCAATATAAAAATTCTTACAACTTTATTCTAAGAATATTGTACAAATAATGTAAAAATATTCAATAAACGGATATAAAAGAGAACACCTAACCTAATAAAGTGTGTCTTTCTTATAGTGAGCATCACTTAGAGTAGTAGTAAACGAAGAAATAATTATGCCTGCGAAAATCATTGTAATTACAAAGTTTTAAAAACGTTATCACCGCTTTTGATGTAGGGATTTAATGTGTACATTTATAATTTTGAACGAAATTAAACCATTGACAGGCTGAAATGCTACGTTTCTCTAAATACAGGGTGTCCAGGATACAGGACCGATCCTAACTTATTAGCCGCCTTTGTTCTTATATAAAGATGACGCCCCCCCGCCCCCCATTTTTCAAGTATTTAAGCCATTCACATTGAAGGGAATAGTTTTGACCTCTCTGACTGGCCGAAATTGGAGACAAGAGACAAGTTTACTTAAAACTGGCGCTGTTGCGAGCACCATCTGCTGAATGGCTTAAATGGAACACACACGCACACACAATGAATTTAATTTAAATAAAATTAATTGGGAACTTTTACGCAAAGGAAAACTAATTTCCAATGTTAAACGCCTACGGCCCGCGTTTTGATTAGTACCCTATACCTATGTATATATGTATCAAGAGTTGGGTAATTTAATGAAAATATGTTACTCTGATTATATTCTTTAGGATTTTTTCTAAAGATTTTTAATTTCAACAAAGAAAAGTTTGAATAAACAAAGAAAATTTGATTGCAATAAAATGTGTAATTAATAATTACTTTAAAAAATGATTATAAAATTACTCTCACCGTATAATGTAAAAATTATTATATTTTTTTTGCTTTTAAATTCTTTCTTGGAGCGTTGTAAATCAAGGCGGCCCAGAAAATTTTCTCACAGGGGCGCAAGATTTCTAGTTACGCCACTGACTGATGAGTAAACTCAGTCTTTTAATAAAATAAACTATATACCTATTCGGATGTTACCAGTCAGCCAGACCAAATATTTAAAAGAATAATGCTTTTTTAATATGTTTATTTCATAAATTGTTGATATTTTTAAAATTCTTAAATAATTTTTTTTTTCTGTAAAAACTTAATATGGTTTTGCCGCCCCCATGCTTGGCCGCCTTTGTTCTGGGAACAAAATGAACACCCGCTAGGATCGAGCCTGCCAGGATAACATTTCCAACATGGGGATTTCGACAACTATAAGATATACGAAGTCGGTTAAACAGTGCCAGCTCTAGGGTTCAAATGGATGCAAATTTAAATGGAGCGCTTTTTAAATAGGTATGGCAGAAATATTAAGATTAAAAATTCTTTACCTTGACAGTTTTAGCATTATCGTCGTAGTGAAGTTCATAATATACACCTTTTTCGAGCTCTTGTCTTTGTATATTCAAGTTCCATTGATTCAGAAGTTTCTTGCTTTGAATAGCCCTTTGAATTAGCGCCAAAGTGATGTTGAAATTTAAATTCAGTTTGTAGTTCTCGTCGAGTGCGTCGTTGATAAAGGTGATTTTCAAAGTTGACTGAAAATAATTTCACGAGAAAATTTACATTGTGGGTATGGTATGACTAGCGAATGAAAGTTGATGTTTACATTATTTAATAGATGTGGTTTCTTTTGAAAACGTTTCCCTATATTTGATTTAAAAGGAAACTGACCCTTATGTATTTCGTTACAGAAGATTAGAATTGTACTCCATACCAGGAGGTATTTAAAATAGCAACCTTAGCAACAGGATTCAGGGATGTATTTAAAAAATTTAATACCGCAAATTCTAATTCGTTCGTCTCAGGTGTAAGCAACCCTCGAGACGGAATTACTGTTAGAGGAAATTAAAAATAATCCTATTAAATAGTTTAAAGATCAAAATATTTTGTTACAATCAACATATACGAAAAATGTTTAAAATATTTTAAACGCTTCCCTGTTTTCCCTAGTCGGTCATCTATTTTCAGCCAGACATAGTAATATTACCTGAATATTTCGTACAATTCTATTCGTCTCTAGGGTTTCAAAAGAAATCACATCTACAAAATAATTTAAACCTCAACTTTCATTCGCTAGTCGTACCATACTGTATGGCTGCGAAACGTGGACCATGCGAAATAAGAAGAAAAAGTACTTCGAAAGTTTTGAGATGTGGTTGTGGTGACGTCTAGAGAAGATTAGTTGGGAGGAAAGAGTCAGCAACGAAGAGGTGTTGAGAAGATTAGGAAAAGAAAGAAGAATTTTGAAACAAATAAGAAAGAAGAAAGCTAACTGGATTGAACATATTTTAAGGCGAGATGGGGTACAGAAAATTATTATTGAATGGAAAATACCTGAAAGAAGAGGAAAAGGACGAAGAAAATTTAGAATGTTAACGGAAATTAAGGACGGACAAAATTACGAGAAGCTGAAAAGGGACGCGCAGAACAGATTAGCTTGGAGACATTAATGATGATGATGATGATTTACTGGCATAGACAAAATTTTGTTCGATCTCTATCTTTGTCAGTTTTTCTTTGATTCTAATACAAAATGGCCCCTTTTTTGGAAACAGTTGAATATTAGATCTATACTGCATCTGGTTTAAGATTGCAGTGGTGGGAGGAGCGGTTTACGCAGCAACATTTTAAGGTTAAATACAGATCTAAGATTTATTTCGACAAAATGATAATATTACAATAATCGAAACTTTCAGATACATCATATTTATAGGTAGAACATTTTCAATATCATCCATTTGAGAATCTTTTTCATCAGACATGTGAAATTGAATAAATAAATAAATAAATAAATAAATAAATAAATAAATAAAGACATATTTTTGACAGTTATTAACAGGTTGACAGTTGATGTGTCTTTTGTGTTTATATTAACTATGTACGTTGTATTATTAGGTATTTTCAATTATATTTATATTGAAATTATTTATTTCACTTAAATTCAATTTAGCTAGCCTCAATTATTGTAGGTAAATGCAAGAAAAAAAATTGCAATACTTAAATATTATTGGGACAGTTTAAAACTGTCTCGAGTTTGTACCAATCCCAAGCTTATACCAAGCTACACTGCATTCTTATAGCAGATACAGTATAAGTATGTTGATTACTCATTTTGATCAGTAGGTACCTACTATATGTATTTAAAGTTTGTATCCATAGCTAGAGTTCTGAAACCCGCTGTATAATGAAAATATTACCCTCTGATTTCACTCCTTCAGGGTTTTTTAAAAAAAGATTTTTGATTACAACAAAGAAATGTTTGATTATAGTAAAGAAAATAGATTCAAATAAAGAAAATGACTAATCATATATAAAAATTGATTATAATAACAATTATTGTTATTATATGTTTTTATTCTAACTCGGGCATTTGTATACGTGTATAAAGGCTGCAGGTAATTTATTATAAATATTGATTTACGTTAAGAAATATAAAATATACAAATTTGACCTTGGTTTTTTGATATGAAATTTTGTTAATGTCATGAATTACATACGAATTTTGCATGCGATAATGTTTCAGGCATGCTGAACGAAAAACGGATTATCGTCTATTTGACATATAAATTATCTCTTACCAAATTCGGTTCTTTAACTATTCTGTCACTGTTGATTGAAGTAGTGCAAATATCATACTGCGGTATATAATAGGAATAATCGCAAATGTATGCTAATAGAACAAAGGGTTGAGCGAAAGGCAGTCCTCTGAAATTTAATTATTTCCATTATTATGTACCTAAAATTAGACACATTTAATTTACCTATAGGAGACTCGGGATTTTTGAATAATTTCGTGAAGAGGGTCTTTCTGGAACCGTGGATTCGTGCAGTTTATTTGTTTTACTTTTATGTCTTTGATCCATAGCCATAAATTTAATTCCTGAAAAATATATAAAACGAAGATAAATAAACTTTTTCCGTTTATGGATTTCATTTCATTCATCGTTTGTTTCGAAATCTAGAATTTTTTCCGCGCATTGGAGCAGGTCATCCGCATGCCTGAATTTTTGTTTCGCCATCGGGTGCGTCATTCACTGCTTGGTAGCTGCTGTGTGAGGTTTTGTTCCAAGTATTCGTCCGATTTCCGATTTGCTTAAAATGATTGGACCAAAGTAATATTGGGAAAACTTGGAGAAAAACAGTGTAATGAAAACGTTTGAAAAATGTTTTATTACATAGCCGATGTTTCGCCACCAAATTTGCCTTCTTCAGGGAAATCAGTGCCGTATTATTCTAGCATGATCAGCCTCATCTCCAGTTTTTTTTAAATTTATAATTATATTGCCACAAAGTAATAAATTAGTTTTGGTGTTGGATAATACAAATTTTTTGCCTACATAGAAATTGAACAGTTATCAAAGATATTGAAATATAAACAAACGCTCCTAAAAATAGTATTTAAAATATAGAGCATTCCGTAGTTAAGAAAAGAACATTTAGTTTCGTTTAAGAGTTGTAGACAATATTAAATTATTAATAAATGAAGAGTGAGAAAAATTCTGAAGCAAATAAATTGTCTGATCAAACCTAATCTTGAAAACGAAGAAAATAAAGCATTGAAAGATAACACAACCAAGATTCTACCCGCAGATAATGGAAGTGGTACAGTAATATTGGATACGAATTTATATGATCAGAAAGTAGAAGTGGTTTTGAATCAAGGAAATTATAAGAAACTACTACGTTTATAGAAAACAAAGTGTACCGTGCTCTTAAGAAATATAAAGAATTATATTCCGTTTAAAACAAGAACAGATCTCACTCAATATTTTAGCAAGCTTCCACACCTGTACGGGGGGCTTCCATAAATCGATAAGAAAGATTTAAGCATCTCAGAAACCCGTCAAAAGTTCCATAAATTCTCCTACTTACAAACTATCACAATTTCTATTACCAATCATTCAGCCACTTCTAGGAAAAACAACATCATATGTGAAGAATCCTAAACATTTTGTAGAACTTTTGAGCTAAATACAGTTACAACCACAAAATCTTCTTGACAGCTTTGAAGTTGTAAGTTTGCTTACGCGAAATTTTTAGAAATCATCAAAACAAGGCTTGAAGAAGATATCAACTTAAAAGATAGAACCGACTTGCCTCTTGATGGTATTATGGAACTTTTACAGTGCTGCCTACATAACTCATATTTCCTAGAAAAAGATAGATATTTTGTACAAGAAGATGGTTTGCTGATCATGGAATTTTTTGAAGAATTAGCACTAGATACAGCCAATATAAGACCTAAACTTTGGCTTAGAAATGTCGATGATACTTTATATTAGGTTCACAATGGAGAAAAAATCTCAAGGAACCATGGACTAGTAACATCAGTCTACCCTACCATAAACCAACACACCAACACCGGACAATACCTTAACTATAATTCCAATCATTCAAAATCTACAAAGTAGGAAATTATCAAAACCTCATATATTCGAGCTCGGACTATATTTGCAACACCGAAAGAAATTTTGTCAAGAATTAGAAAATATTAAAAACGATCTAAATTATCTAAATATGAACGGTTACCCGGTGAAGTTAATTCGATGATGCTACGAACTCAAATTTTAGTTTGTAATCACTGAGCGGCAGCCTCAAAAAGCCGCGGCCAATCTGACCCTGCACAAAATTATTTTCTCAGTCGAAGGTCGGATTTTTTAAGACAGGCTTCGTATACTTGGAGCCATTAGAATTGTCGAGATAAACTTAGTAATATTGAAAACGACCAAAACGGTTTATTATTGCAAAACGCAGCTTAAAACATAAATAACTCTTGTTTCTTTTGTGTTTTATTTTTATGTTTTGAGATGAAATTTATTTATTGTCCTCAGAACTACCATGAATTTGATTGTATTGATTATGTCTTTTCTTCTTTCATGTTTTTTTTTTGATAAGGCCGTTATTTAATATAGAAGAAACTTTTTTCAATATCGTTGGCATTTAAAGGTTATTGCTAACTTTCCTAAAGTGCTTTTGTTTCGAAACAAAATCGCATAAAAAACATAAAACCCATTGAACAGAATTCGTAAAGTAGATGTGTATCAAGCTTACGTACTTTTTCTGTTGTTTTGCTTTGTGTGGATAAAAAGACAACTGAATTACATTTTGCACAAAAAGTTTGTAAGATGTCATTGTTGTCTGCAAACACAGCGTATTTATGGTCTAGAAGAGTATCGAAGTAGCTTGTGTCGTCGTTCAGTTTTATTGACAATTCGTACACATTGTAATCTATTTTGAACTTTATTAGGTTTTGATTTGAAAATATCTTGGAGACTCCATGGTTCAGGTTCGTTAACGGATTGTACGATTGGAAATTTAGTTTTGATTTCCACATGGATCTAAAAGAAAATCGAAGAAATTATTTACTACCAATCAATATACATGTGTTTCGCGACTCGAGCGACACATTTATACCATATATTCCGGGGGTCATTACGATCAAAAAATGTTATGTGCCCTATAGGTGAATTCGTTTTTGTTTCGAGATATCGAAGGAATTTAAAAATAAAATGATAAAAGAAAATTTATTAACATAAAACTAACAGCAACTGTTCAAAATGAAAACCGCCATTTTCGAGTCATAGAATGTTGTCAATTAATTACTGCCAATTCATTCTTTAGAGAATTAGTTGCTTCAACTATACGGTCAGTCAACTCTTCGCGTGTATTTGGTTTACCATTACTATACATACGATCTTTGAGGCAATCCCACAGAAAAAAATCTAAAGTGACCGAGTTGGCATGTTCATTCGTTAAAGCTAACCGAGGCCACACGAGAATACAGGCCTGAATGCTTATGCCTGCTCGATGCGTCACGCCAAACTAGCGTACTTGTCTGGCCTTCTAAAAACAGTCGAACTACAGCCTTCATTGCGAGTGGGCGCACTGCACAGCGCAGCACGGAACGTTAAATATCTATTGTTTTTCGTTAAAGGATATTGCAAAAAAATGGTTTTAAAGCACCAATGTGCATGAGCAATTACGGTAACACGGCTAAATTGACATACCTGACATTAGAAAAATTAGAAGCTAAATAAGTTTTCCTAATAAATATATCATGCATAACATCAATTTAGTTGTTATAAAAAAAATTTAAGGGATATTCAGCAACATTTTACTAAATAATTATAGAAGAAACTGTAAAGAACAAATTTGTAATAAAAAGTTGTTTAACAAAAAAAAAAAAATAGCGAGCACCTAAATGAATTTTATTCCAAAGTAATGGTTATTTTAAATACGAGTATATAATATGCGTATACCTACGAATATCATTTAAGTTTCATTATTATGATTATCATATAGAGCGCGAGCAGACACGTGACTCGAGCGACCTTGACGTGCTTGGAATCAGATGTTTTTTGTGCGCATGTCATTTTGACAAGACCAATGTCACGTTGTCAATACCAATGTTTTGATTTATTTTGATTTTGAACTGCTTTAATGTTATTATTTTACAATTTTTAAGCAGTAAAACATATGAAATTAAAAATAATAACATTTTAGCAGTTAAAAATCAAAATAAATCAAAACATTAGTCTTGTCAACGTAACATTGTCCTTGTCAAAATGACATGCGCACACAAATCAGCTGATTCCAAGTACGTCAATATCGCTCGAGTCACGTGTCTGCTCGCGCCCTATTATGTTCTGTTATATTATTTTCATTTGTTAGCTCCAGATCAAAAGATTTATTAATGTTATTAATATTATTTCTATTTGTATTATTTCTTGTATTATTTAACCAACAATAAATAATTTAAAGTAAAACATGAGTTTATTCGTATATTTAGGCCATTTATAATTCGTTTTTTATTCAATTTGTTTAGTTATGTATATAAAATAGTTTGTTATTATATAATATGTGAATAGTTATTTACGATTTGTATATCTTTATAAATCACATTTTTCAATCCTATTTGTTTAAAATTCCGTATACACTGCTGTCGTTCAAGGCGTGGCGTGACAGCAAGAGGCTAGCTGTAACGTCACGGACTGAGCATTCAGGCCTGTATTCTCGTGTGGCCTCGAGCTAACTCAATTATCTTTTTTTTAATTCCTTCGATATCTCCGAAACAAAGAAGAATTCACCTATAGGTCATATAACATTTTTTGATCGTAATGACCCCCGGAATATATGGTATAAGTTTGTCGGTCGAGTTGTGGAACATTCTATATAATAATACATTTATTCGCAAGAAAGGTTAATTATTTTAAGAAAAATTTATGAACTATACTATACTCTATTTTTAAAATTAGGGCCAATTTTATATACGTCCAGTTAAATATACTTCCAAATAATGCTTAAATTGTTACAAGTACATAAATTCTTTTTCACCAGATTATGAATTTAGGTTCGAGAAGCTGCCACAATCACTCTGGAATAATCATACGAAATCAATCAGAAAATTTTGTACTTATTAAGTACTAATTAATTACCCAAAAACCAAATTTATTATGGTAGTTTTTTAAATATAAAATATTTTCTAGGGTTACAAGGTTCAACAGAACAAATTTTTGTCCAACATTAAATTCCAGTCCCTCCTTCATCCCAGTTAAAACCACGGTTATTGTAGATCTTGCCGCCCCTGAAAAATTAGGGATGTTATATTAAACATCGATGGGAGCCAACACGGAGCCAAGATGTAATTAATGAATACTAATTTTCTGATTGATTCCTTATGAATTTTCCTAGGTCATAAATTTATTTTTACCTTACTCGTGTAAGAACGTAATTCTCGTCATCTCCGTCTAATGTAGGTATTAAATCTAAGAAAATTTTATCGTAATTTTTAAACTGCGATCCTAATACATGTTCATATTTTAGTGTAGTATGAATCGGAGTACCCAAATCAGAAACAAAATGTAAATTGCGGACGTCTCGCATTGTTATAATGTCGTTGTTTCCTATATAAATTATTATTTTGTCGATATCTGAAAAGAATTATCATTATAAGAAGCATTAAATATAAATAAAATTGAGTTTTGTGTAGGTTGGAAATTTACATTAAATATACTTAATTGTATTTTGTATCCAATCTTATTTTAATGGAATGGTTAAATTGAGCGGAAATTTTAAAGACCCCATGATCTAATTCTGTTCTAAATCCATTTACAAATGGCAAACACGACACAGATACACACAAGAGCACTATGACTAAAACACAAACATACAAATCTAGTAAACAAGCATAAATATTTAACATCTAATGCTGTTAAATATCCTCGGCTCCATACTAGCCATAATAGAGATTGCGAGGGTTAATTCGCTAACTACTAACTTGTAATTGAATTGAATCTATTTCAATAGTAATAAATGTAAAACAAAGAATTTGTTATTTTCCATTTTAAAAGAAAATAAAACACGATTAAGAGATAGTAAACACGTGTATACTTTATTTTTAAAATACTTTTAATTATTTTACTCTATACTCTCCACAATATTGTAACAAGACGATATTGAGCGGAATTATTTTTATTGAGTTTATGGAATCTTTGGAAAGGTAGTTTGAAGTACTTGCCATAAATTCCTAAATTCATTGCGTGATAATAGAAAGCGTTCGTAATTAGTTTGTTTTTCAAATATGAGTAAGTCATCAAAATTTTAATTCTATTCAAGATGTGCGTACATCTCGTAGTTGTTTATAATGTAATTAGTAAAAAAATGCGTCGTAATATTGAAAAACAAATTAATTACTAATGCAGTATATAAGCTACGGCTAGAGTAGCTGCAAGGATTGGAGTGGCTGCAGTAGCAGCTATAGTGGTAGCAGTGGTTGTAATGGTATACAGTGTTAGAAGTTGAAGTGTAAATATTCGTAGGCATATAAGTTTTAACAATAACTTGGTACGTAACGTCCGCTCTGCTGTCTGTTTGTTTTGCTAAAACTAATAATTGTAAATTTGTAAAATATGTATCTTAAGTAGTTCTGTTTTGTAATTTAAATATTTGTTTGTATTATTTTCTCCATTTAAATGTAGAATATATTTTATGATTCCAAATTAAGTTTGTTTATTTCCCTTCGAAAATAAACTGGTGGCAGCGTTACCTTTTCTATTAATTTCCAATATTATTTTTATTCTAGTGATAGAACCGTTCTGTCACATATTTTGGTAGCAGCGCGTGGGATATTAGAATTTGATTCCATCCTGTTACAATATACAGTGTGTTCAAAAAAAATCCTAACTCGGAGTAGGCTATGAACAAAGAAACGTATGTTAATTTAACAATATTTAATTAAATGTCAATTTGACAAAAGATATTGTCAAAAATGTTATCTATTTTCATTCTATTTTCTTCTTGAATCTTATTTTAGAAATGGAAACGCATTAAAAATCGGCGAATGGCAACATTTTGTTCCCTTCTTTATTGTCTTTTCTCCTTAAAATTACGTTTCAAGATTAATTTTGACAACTTTTGAATTGAATAATGATCCGATATACGTTTCTCTATTCATAGCCTATTCCGAGTTAGGAATATTTTTGAACACACTGTACTACTTTACATTTCCCGGACTCATATTCAATTGTCACAAATTCAAAGATGATGCGATCTATGTTAAATAGACAAGTTTCAAGAAATATAAATTTTTAAAACACGTAGACAGTATGAAACAAAATGTTGTACGTCATACGACCGTGAAGTAGTATTACGGTACTCATATCAAAATTCTTAACTCGGCTTCCTTCGTCGCCTCGTCCGTAAACATCTCATTCGTACCGTAATAACTCACTTCCCAGCCTTATAATGTAAATAACAATTTTCAAACATATACAAAAAGTCGGATATGACTAGCACATTACCTTTTACCAATTTGTAATAGATAAATAATTCCATTCAAAATATATTACGAATGAACCACTTTTTATTTTTGGGCACAGACATTTATCTATCACCAATAAAATGTTTTTTGCAAATAACATTTTATTGTAATATTGTATTTTATAAAGGTTGTTCAATGACGGCTTTCCAAAATACATATAACAAAATGATATCACAATCTCAATTACTATTAGGGATGCACTCTATCTCGAGCTTTGGCCCAGCTTGGTTCAAAGCCTGGCCCAGTTTCGAGTCGATCATTAAATCAGGCCAAAGCTATATTTTTCAGGCCTAGTTGAGACGAGTGGCCGAGCCAGGTTCATTAACCTGACCCGGACCGAGAAATCGAGGTTTTTGGGCTGACCCAAAAAAAAAAAAATACTTACCTTAAATAGTTTCTAAATATTTTAATGAAAATTGATGGTTTTAAAAATTTAATAACAATATCCTTTAACCTATTAGAAAAAAAAGAATAGGTACCTTATTTTACATCACATAAATATAAAATTATGCAAAATAAATCCGTAAAAGACGGCACAAGTTTTGTTAACAAATGTATAAAATTTCAAACCTCTTCGAAAAATAAATGTTCTATACTTGGAGGTCTGTAATTTTAATAAGCAAAAATGTATTGCTGAAAAGCTTTCATTAGGAGCGCTTGATTTTTAACAACTTACACATATGTTAATCAGTATAGTACTATCAAAGGACGTAAAGTTTTTTTAGTGTCTGAATTTCTGAAAAAACGTTATTTAACAATTATGTACTAAGTTTAAGATTGATACAATAACGTTAAACATTTCGACTCATATTAAACTTAATAGGTGTGTGAAATTTTTCGACTGTGGTATGAATAAGGTGATAACAATTACTCGACTACCTTACAGAAGGTGCAAGTGTACACCGAAACATCGGTACTGTAAGAATAAATACTTGTTGACTGAGATTTTGAGTTATTGTAAACACCTTATTAAAATTAGGGATGCCGGGTGTACTCATTCTCGAACTTTGGCCCGGCACAATTTCGAGTCAATCTTTGAGTCGGGGTCGACTAATTTTTTTTTTCGATTTAATTGGATTCGATTTTTGAGCCGGACCAGTCTTTTCATACCTATTTAATGTAGTAATAACTGGCTTGCAAAAAAATCACGTACACCTTAAAAATTAAGTAACCGAGGTTTTGTAATTTTTTAGCTCTGCAAATAATGTAAAAACTGACAATGTTGTCAATGTCATCACAATTTGATCTATTATGGAGCTAGTTTTTCATTGTGCCTAATTTACCTAGTGTTAAATTACAAATATATTCCAGAAAAATGGAAGAACAGCCAAGTATGTATTTGAATTTGTGTTAATTTTGACATCTTAATTGACACTAGTGACATTGACAAGTTAAAGATCAAGAACGATTCAATACAGCAAAAAACAGGTGTATGAGATTTTTTTGCAAGCCAGTGTATATTTATACGGTAATTATGATTTTTCTACTTACAGTCGGCCATTTCTTCTACATTATCCCCATTAATAAACAACGCAAAAATAGCCCTTTGTTCATAATAAACAATCAATTCAATATGCAGGTTTTCGTTGACTCCTTCCAGTACTCCCAATTTAATCTCTTGCAAAATCTTATACAGCTCTTTGACGGGGAAATATCGCTCGTACTCCTCTTTGTAAAGTTTGCTGCTGATTCCTTCAGCCTTGACGTAGACAGAGTACTCTCCCGTCTTGTGTTGGCCTGTGAAGTGGTTCAAGGTCACCTGAAAGACGTTGACGAAGTTCGTGACGGGATTAGCGACCACGTGGACGTTTAAAGAAGTCTCGAAGTTGTTTTGGTCGTCAGTGTAAGATACTTGGTGGTAGCTGGTCATAAGACCCTGGTTTGTTTCAGGAGGTTGAAGGTCAAGGAGCATTGTTTGGGCTAGTGCTTTCCTACGGAACATAATTGTAAATATTTTAGTTTTTACCGTAAGAAGTGTCTAAAAATGCATTAATGTGTATCTAAAATAAAATGTAGGTACATGCTAAAACGTCATCACTTCTTATTAGGTAGGCATCTAACGTGCACCGATTTATTCCGCCCAGTGGCGTAGCCAAGGGGGGGGAGGTTCGGGTTTAAACCCTCCCCATTGAAAATATTAATATTTCCAAATGTATATAATTTAATTAAGATATTAGAAACTTTGTCCGTAACAACATGTACAGCCGAAAGGTCATTTTCGACATTAAGAAGATTAGAATCATATTTGAGAAATACAATGTCAGAAAACAGACTAAGGGCCACTTTTACAATCATTAGATAAACCTCGTATAACGCTATACCAGGTATAAAAATGAAAATTGTATTTTACAAACCTCGGATAAACCTCAGATAGAATAAACACCAGTATTTCTTATCCCAAGAAATCGGTCGTATAAACCTCGGATAACTTTATCCCTTGTTCTTATGGATACCACGTAAACACAAACGATGTGTTGTTATTCATACGTTTGACAGATGTCAATCAAGTATTTCAACATCACTGTCAGAATCAAAAATATCATTTATATCATCTAACATTGTGAAAAATGCAAATTGGAAGGTAGAAGTAATAACAATATTGAAGAAAAATAGTCTAGCAAGAAGATAATTTTATTGTGTCAGTACCAACCTAAAGTGATTTAACGTAATTCTTGGTATAATCTGATAGATAAAAATGCATTGTAAAATACAGTCTTGTTTCTTGTTTATCGAAGGTATAATTACTAGGATAAAGTTATACCTCCGATAGCTATACCATAGTTTACCAATCAATTGTAAAAGTGGACCTAAATGGATTTGTAGGAAAGAAATATTGCAGGAATTGACGAAAAAGAAAAGATTAAATTTTGATATATAGAATTGACTAGCCAAATAATTATTTTAATTTTAGTTTGTACCTGATTTTTTTATAATATAATAGATAAGTACTAAGTAGAATATATATTTTAATTTTGTAACAATGAGTTTGTACCTGTTTTTTTTAAAACAATATAATATATAAGAAGGATAATGTATGAGAAGTTATTTCGTATACAATCTCCCTCCTACTTACGTCATAAATTTTTGTGACATCATACCCCCACTGATTGCGCCCAAAATATCCAAAAGTGCTCTTTAAATACATAATCTGGATGCACACCGAGCTATATTGTTAAACTAGACGTTGTGACTTTAAACAAAACTGTTTTGTTGTATTTTTAACGCCCATTTATTAAGTAAAAAGACTTACTATAAAATATTTTGTCATTACGCAAAACATTTTGCTTCCTGTAGAATATCTTTAAATTGCGTTCAGAGCTATGAATTATAAATTACAGTTAGCACTTACAATTAATACAAGCACTTTGACTTACGGCAAACAACGGTAGCGTTCACAGCGACAAAATTAAGACGTTAAGTGTAAGTCATAAGTGGTAAGTTTAAAAACCCCAAACTTTTCACTTACAATTAGTGCGACAGATATATCATTTTGTCTCTTTCTGTCAGAAACGTCAAACGGCATAGCGCATATAATCTGTTTTAAATGTGATATATGATGCAGGATATTGTAATAAATAAGAATATAGAAAGGCGAAGAATCACATGTACCTATATTTGTCATTTTATACAGAATGTCTTTCATGTCTAACCCTATTTTTATCACAATAGAAAATATTATGATCCGAAATATTTTTATCCGTCAATTGTAGTGTTCAAGTATAGTGTTCAAACAACAAATACTACTCTATTTACAATTGTTTAATAAAAATCATTTAATTTTTTATTTACATAGATTGCTTTTTCAATAGATGTCATTTTCACTAAAAGCTAATTTTAAACGCTATTTCAGATTTAAAACCGGTAGTTTTAAGACGCTCCAACCGATTACTATTTGTAATTACTAAATATAATTTATAATTCAGTAGCTCTGAACGCAACTTTAGACGCGTCATTTTTTTTAAAGCCAAGACTTTATACAGGTATATATTTCTAGGAAAGATGTCGGCACCAAAGGATGAAATCTTTCTCATTTTTTAATCAAACTGAGGCGTAAGCGTTCAAGTCGTATTTCATTTATAATAACTTTTGTAAATGTAGTACATTTTAATGAAAAAATAGACATGAAACTGGTTGAAATGATGGGAAGAAAGCTAAATTATATGAAATAGAGAATTTAGTTTTAGAAATAATTGGAAAATAATCTACAGTCATTAGGGGATTAAATGTAGCAGAATCTTCTAAAAAAGAAAATTTCCAATATTATAGAGGAATTTTCACTATCTTCCTAATGTACTAATAAACAGTGAACACAGTATACAAACATTTCGTGAATGCAAAGAAATATTGAAAATGGGCCCACAAATAAAAGTAGAAAACGGGTTTTTAGTATCAAAAATAATAATAAATAAAATATATGTATTTTAAACATTCAACACATCTTATCTTTATTTTACCCACCTTCCGACTGGGGTAATTTCTAATTTTAATATACTGCAGTAAATTTCGACATGCATTTTTTATGTAACGAAATTATTCGTACCAGGCCACTGGTGACAAATAATCAAATAAACCACGAAAACTTAGAAAGTCTTGAAATTTTGATTGAAAAATGATCACATTTGTGCATAATTACTAGTTGTCATTCTGGATTATGACACGGGCCCCTATATCTGCTTGTCAAGTCCAACAAGCTCACATAACTCCTTATTATAACTATCAATTAAATAATTTAAACATTTTCACATACCCAAAAGGAAGAGAGTTGTACCTATGGCAGAAGAAATAAATTTAGCTTTTATAAAACATTATAAAATTTTTGATATTCGTTTTAGAAATTTATACAAATTGTGAACCAATTTATTATAAGTCACAACCTTTAAAAATCTAGAGTATTTCATGAATATCAATAATTCTGAGAATATTAAATTTACTTACATGGTACAGAAATCACAATCAGTTTGTCCAGATAAAATAGCTGTGTAGAAATAATTATGAAGATGTTGCTTTGCACCATCATACGATGTTTGATTCATGTATCGCAAAATAGAATATAATTCCGAAGAGTTAATATTTGACGATAACAATAAACTTAAAGCTGCTGTTCTGATTTGGAACGCTTCAGAATCGTTTCTGACTAGAGGCCAAAAGATGTGATAAGCCTGAAAGCAACACAAATATAGGTGTACCTAAATATATATTATTTTCTTATAATACTACCTCAGGTTTTCTGTAAATCATGGAAGGTTTAATAGAGTATATAGCTAAAGCTCGAATATGTCGCGTTTCTGTTGTATTTTGAATAATTGATAAGAGATAAGGTGAAGCTGCTTCACCCATATTCATCATTCCCAGAACGTATTTCATCTTTACGCTGTAATCGTTACTTGCTGAAAATAAATGACAATAATTCAATTTAATACAGCTCAATCATGAAATAATTGCGTAGGCTTCCACAGTCTGAGTCATGAGAAATATTGGACTGTGTCATATTTTGAGTCAGAGCTCAACGTTTCGCCCTCAGTCGTATGGGGCATCTTCAGGAGCAAGGGGGATAGTACTGTAGGTTACCCGACATGTCAACCACGCTAGAGGCCGAGTTTAAGCAACAAGAGGAGGAAACTCAGTTTACAAGGTTGCCCGTCGTGTAAACCACGCTAGAGGCCAAATAAACCAAGTGACTAAAGGAAGGCCGAGAAGACAGTTATATACTAATATAAATATACGGTAGATGAGCAAAGCTAATGAGGACCAATGGGAATCGAGTTCGTAATGGTAGATTGGGCGTGTCGTGTTCCGAGAATCACCGGTTTCCACATGTGGCTCAAGAAATAGCCACCATCCCGATTGATGTTGTTAGGATGTTTTCATATTTCTAAAGTTTCCCTGTATTTACGTCTGTAACACTCAGGGACAGGAGCTAAAATGCGGGAATTTTCAAATAAGATGTTATGGCCTGTGTTGTGTTGGTGTTCTGCGATCGCAGATATTAATAGCATACCATTACGCAGACAGCGTTTGTGTTCTGACAATCTAGTGTGGACACTCCTTCCTGTTTCACCTGTGCCGCAAGAACAACGAATACTATAAACACCGGGTGACGACAAGGGTTCGCGTTTATCTTTAGTTTGGGGGAGTATTTCTGAGATTTTTTGTGGAGGTTTAAAAAAGACCTTAATATTGTTTTTATTGAGAATTCTACCTATTTTATCCGAGAATCCGTTAATGTAAGGGATAGATGCAAATGTTTCGAACGAAGTATCCACGGGGTTTTTGGGCAAAGGGTTTAATTGTCTATGAATTACATTATTGATTAATTTTACGTCATAGTTGTTCTGGATTAAACTATGTCTGATGTGGTCAAGCTCCTGCTGTAGGATATCAGGGGCCCGATTCTTGAAATTTTTCGCATACGTAAGTGGGAGAGATGCGCATGCGAACTGCATATTGGTATTCTTGAAACGAAATCGTGTGGTCGTAGGCGAATATTCCGTGCGCAATTACATCGCATAGGTATGAATAACTTGAAAGTATCATTCGCCCACGAAACTGTGTCTGTCACTGTTACTTGTGTTTTGTGTATCAGTACTTAGATGATATAAATCAAATTGTTTTTATAAAACTACGGGGACGCCAATTATAAATCTAGAATCTCCACACACTTGAGTATCGTTATAATCTTCGACAAATGTATGCTCGTGCATTAATAGAACGATGCAATGGATTGTTAGAAAGGAATTTTAGATGCCTCTTAACGAGCTTTGCATTCCAAATCTGAAATGGTTAGCAAAATTAGAGTATTATTACATAATACTTGCATATTAATATTGCCATATTATGTACGTATATACTGTAAACTAAGAAAAATAATACCTACTATATCAAATATATTATGTATATATAATAAATTTTTAATATTAAAATTACAACACTTTTGGCTTATGACAGTGTCGTTGACAGCTACGGCTGACAGCTTTGGTTGACAGTGATAGTTAAAAAACAATTATATGATGAAGCATTCACGTGGTACAAATGTTTCGTTTAGATTGGCCTCTACAAACTGCGTTCGCTTGCTTTCGAGAATCGTATGCGTAGGCTTCGGCCGAGTTTCGTTTGGTATTCAAGAATACCACTCATACGTACAGTACTGTTGGTGCACGAAACTAACCACACGAATTTTGTCGCGTGCGGAAAATTTCGCTTGATTTCAAGAATCTGGCCCCTGGTTCAGAGATTTTGATGGCACGGTGTACGAGAGCGTTGACTACTGAGAGTTTCTGCGAGGGATGGTGGTGAGAATTAAAATTGAGATACCTATCAGTGTGGGTGGGTTTTCTATAAACAGCGTGCCCTAACTGTCCGTTGGGTTTACGGTTAACCAGAACATCAAGAAAGGGGAGAGTTCTGTTATTTTCTACCTCCATGGTGAATTGAATATCCCGGTGTATGCTGTTTAAGTATTCGTGGAACAAAGTGAGTTTTTCCGGACCATATGGCCAAATGACAAACGTGTCATCTACATAGCGAAAAACTCGGCCTCTAGCGTGGTTGACACGTCGGGTAACCTTGTTTAAGACAGTACTATCCTCCTTGCTCCTGAAGATGCCCCATACGACTGCGGGCGAAACGTTGAGCTCTGACTCAAAATATGACACAGTCCATTCCCGGAAAACGAATATTTCTCACGACTCAGACTGTGGAAGCCTACGCAATTATTAGTAAATGATTTTATATACTCGTACGATCAACGTTTAACAAATGTAATTGCATTCGTATTAAAATAGTTTGATTGTATTTCAAACTAAATAGTTACCGTGAAATATTTAAGTGTATTGCTTTGTGTGGCAGTGTTATACACGTCGGTGGTTAGTGTTTCTAATCTAATCCGGTAGTTAGTGGGACGAGCGTACACTTAGCTGCCGGTGTTGGAGCTTGTATGACCGCTAGAACACGGGTAATTCCCTTGCGAGCTTAAATTTAAACGAGTTAGCTCGTTTCTGACACTCCATGTATTTACACCTTACTTATGTTTATTTATTTATGAATTTCTACGTTCATGCAAAAATGGGTAATGGAGGTATTAACAGAGAAAATTTATTGAACAAACACGATGCAGTTTTTTGTTCGAGTATCTTTCATAAAACTTTATTTACTGCATATTCGTTTCTTATAAAATTTAAAGTGGTTTAAATGTACCACCCTGGTTTTATAAAATGTATTGTCAGTTCTAATAAGGAAATAAAAACATTACTCAATATCTAGCTTCTTACAGACTTATTCAAAAACAAAAATTTAAACAGTGTTTAAGCTAAACACTGTTTGATTTTGACATTTCGTTCATTTTTGTATTCAGAGACTACTTTTTTTAGACACTGTTTAAATATTTAAACACTGTTTTAATTTAGATAGTGTTTATCTTTAGTAACCCTGTTTAAACGCATTTTACTCATTCATAGACACTTTTTCATTGTAGTCACCATAACTAAACAGCAAGTTGAACATGCAAATTTAAACAAGGTGTTGGGGTAGTTTATATTTTCAAACTGAGTGGAATTGACGAGGTTTTCGAAATTATTGAAGAAGTGAACATTAATTTAGACTTTTAATGGCAGTTTTACACAATATAGTTAAATTATTAAATGAAGAAGAGAACTGGAATGACTCAGAAGTAAATCGTAGAAATGCACCCCAACGGCCAAATTTAAGAGATGATATTTTTAGAACACAATATATTAATTTAAACTATTAATAGTTTTTGGAGAACTTTTTCTTCCCTTTTTTTGAAATGTAGTTTGAAAATGGACTTTTTCCGGCCTTTTTGGGAAGGGATTTATGTTTATAAAACCTGTTGTTTTAATATTTTATTGAATTTGGACGTTTCGAAGGCCCAATGGCCTTCATCTTCAGCATTTTTCTTTTTTTCCTATCTATCGTTACATTTTTGTTATTCCATTTTAATGAAATTTTTAAATCCTATGTAGGGTATGTTTGCCCACAAGGCCCCAACGTGAAAAACAAGAGGACAACGGAAACCTCGCCATCACCTCCATACTTGGTTTTTGAGGGATTAAAACTTATTTAGTTGTAAATATTTTATTTTATACAGAATTACTATTAAAAAATTATTAAGAAATTTGAGGGTTAAACATGGCCGAAAAATGGTGGAAATGTGGGCAAACATACCCTACATAGGATTTAAAAATTTCATTAAAATGGAATAACAAAAATGTAACGATAGATAGGAAAAAAAGAAAAATGCTGAAGATGAAGGCCATTGGGCCTTCGAAACGTCCAAATTCAATAAAATATTAAAACAACAGGTTTTATAAACATAAATCCCTTCCCAAAAAGGTCGGAAAAAGTCCATTTTCAAATTAAACTATTAATGTTATAAATAAATGTAATTTAAAGTTTATGAATTATTATTGTATTTCTTCCGTTACATATTATTAAAAATAAAAATTGTTAAATTTCTTTACATGAAATCTTTTACATTTTAAATTTCAATTAAATTTATGATAGTGGCCGAAATAGTTTCATTGTTTGCCAGAGTTTTAGTTTCCATTACGTTGTCTATGTTCATATCGTCCTCATGTAATTTGTCTTTCGTAAATTGATCTTTTAAAATTTCAAATTTGCCAGTCAATGTCTGTCGATTTTTTCGCCCCCGGTTCTTTTCTTTTTAAAAACAATATTTAGATACATTAATTCTCAGCATGAACTTTTCTTTTTTTGATATATCCCCGCATTTTTATCTTCAATAACTAAAAATTATCTTCCAACTTCCAATTTTCTGATCGTTTTCTATTTTAGCTTGTATCCATTTCTAATTCTTTTTATTAAAAATTTGCAAATTCTCTTCAAATTATCTTTAATTTCAGTTTCGTATTTAATTTCAACATGTATCTGTCCAATTATGACAGCAGTATGACAGATATAATAATTGAATTTGCGTCCCAATTCGTATGTTTACGGTCTTGAATTTTTAAACAGTATTTATTTTAAACGATGTTTAAATATTTAGTTACCATGTTTCTGAATGAACAAAATTATAATCAACGTTGATTATTTTAAACAGTGTTTAAATTACACACTGCTTAAATTTTTGTTTCTGAATAGGCGTGTTACTCTTGCATAAATCGTTGTTAGCTGATTATATATTTAACTACGTATGGTAACCGTGGATACGTATAAAATAGACATTGGAAAATAAGCCTAGTCAATGATAACAACGTCTTTAAAATTAACAATGTTTTATACAATAGGGTCTTGGGGTTTATATAGTCGCTTCAAACCCGATCGACGTCGAACTTAAAAATAATGATATAATTTTCAAATCATGACCATTGTCACACCCAGGACTGGGTAATAAAGTAAAAAGACATAATATTATACAGTAAATCATCTAATATTAAAATGATATAAAACATTTGTGTTTTCTTAAATGGTCCATATCACTATATCAAATGATCCAATAGCTGATATAGTGTAAGCGACTCTTTGAAATAGAATACTGACGACAAGGAACTCGCCGCTCAGGATAACGTTCCCTATACATATTCTTTGCAGCAACAGTATTTTTCAGAGATAATATGAAAACTTCGTACATATCAATTTTTTCTTCGTGCGTAAAATTCATTTTAACAGAAACAAGAAAATTCATAAACGAACTACTTTGACATGTGATACAAAACAAAATATTCAATTGTCTTTGTCATGGCACTCTGATTACATGTAGAAAATAAAAAATTTTCTTTTGCATTTTTCTCGTTTTTTTTTATTATATAAGGGTATAAACATTGTATATCGTTGTATTCAGAAAAAAATGCTGAATCGAATAGGTGAATAAAAAAGTAGGTTCTCATTTAAAATTAAAAAGTTGAATTCTGTATTTTGAGAATCACTGGTTGAAAAAAATTTTGTAATGCTCATTTTATAATATAGAAATTGTTTGCTAATTTAACCGACTTCGTATCTCTTACGTTTCTCGAGATAGCAATAGTGAAACACTTAAATTGAACACCCTGTATATTTGAAGCTATTATGTCGATTTTCAAGCTTAAGATTAAAAAAAAATCTATTTCTATGTTCGCCCGCTGTGAACATTGCATAGGTATCTATTTCATAATAATAAAATTCTTTACTGAATCAGTTGATAGACACAGACCACTTAAAACTGAACTAAAATATTATTACCTGTATAATGGTCATAGTACTTCTTTACGAACTTCTTGGCAAAATTCTTATAAAATTCCTTTGCTGTTGACGGATTATTCGTTCCATCTAATTTTCCATTATACATTTGGTACACTAAATTCGAAAAACTTAAAATATAAGTTTGTTTTACGGTTTCACTGACTCCTTTCAATTCCATGTCCAATAACTTCTCCATTGTATTTAACATTTTTTCACTTGGAGAATTGACATAAAGCGGAAAAAATGCCAACATTCTTAGTTCATTTAGATCAATCTGAGTGTTATTTTGTATTATTTCCTTTATCAATTCCACTGACGCTTCTGTTCCAACGTATGGCAAGATTGACGAAAACATATTAAAGACTTGAGTATCTTGCCTGAAATCTTCTAGTTTTAGTGTTTCTAAATCCATTGTTGATAGTGATTTTAGAATCGTATCTACGCTGTTAAAACTCTCTTCGTCCAGGTCGTAAGATTTATTGTCATTGATTTGTTTCTTGAGTGCTATAAATTGATTAAGCGCGTTCTTAAGATTTGTTTCCTTTGATTCTGAATCTACTTGTCGCAATGAATTTTCAAATTCGTATATGGGTAGTTTTTTAAGAGTATACGGGGAGATGTCGCTCTTTTTTGTGAGAGATGATGAAGATACGAAATCGAATTGTTGCCTGGAAGAAATTAATTTATTCAGTAGGTAGAGGAGACCGGTGTCAATTTTAACAGGTGTCAAATGTAAAAAGGGAAGGTAACAGGGCCATCTTTTCGAAGTAGATTAAAACGCGCTTGCAGAGTGAAGCAGAACGAGTCATAGCTCTTCGATATTTATTGTAAGTACATACGCGCAAATACGGCGTCTGTTTCTGACGAATGTCTGTAAATCGACAAAAAAGTAAATACAGGTAGCGACACACATTGTTTCTAAAACACTATAAATGCTCTGCTCGGAAATATTTCAAGTTATGGATCAGTTTGTGAGTTATATAGACAAGACCGGTGTCAATTGTAACAGGTGTCAAATGTAACAAGGGTAGGTCCCAGGGCCATCTTTTCGAAGCAGATTAAAACGCGCTTGCAGAGTGAAGCAGAAAGAGTCATAGCTCTTCGATATTTATTGTAAGTACATACGCGCAAATACGGCGTCTGTTTCTGACGAATGTCTGTAAATCGACAAAAAAGTAAATACAGGTAGCGACACACATTGTTTCTAAAACACTATAAATGCTCTGCTCGGCAATATTTCAAGTTATGGATCAGTTTGTGAGTTATATAGACAAGACCGGTGTCAATTGTAACAGGTGTCAAATGTAACAAGGGTAGGTCCCAGGGCCATCTTTTCGAAGCAGATTAAAACGCGCTTGCAGAGTGAAGCAGAAAGAGTCATAGCTCTTCGATATTTATTGTAAGTACATACGCGCAAATACGGCGTCTGTTTCTGACGAATGTCTGTAAATCGACAAAAAAGTAAATACAGGTAGCGACACACATTGTTTCTAAAACACTATAAATGCTCTGCTCGGAAATATTTCAAGTTATGGATCAGTTTGTGAGTTATATAGACAAGACCGGTGTGAATTGTAACAGGTGTCAAATGTAACAAGGGTAGGTCCCAGGGCCATCTTTTCGAAGCAGATTAAAACGCGCTTGCAGAGTGAAGCAGAAAGAGTCATAGCTCTTCGATATTTATTGTAAGTACATACGCGCAAATACGGCGTCTGTTTCTGACGAATGTCTGTAAATCGACAAAAAAGTAAATACAGGTAGCGACACACATTGTTTCTAAAACACTATAAATGCTCTGCTCGGAAATATTTCAAGTTATGGATCAGTTTGTGAGTTATATAGACAAGACCGGTGTCAATTGTAACAGGTGTCAAATGTAACAAGGGTAGGTCCCAGGGCCATCTTTTCGAAGCAGATTAAAACGCGCTTGCAGAGTGAAGCAGAAAGAGTCATAGCTCTTTGGTATTTAGTGTAAGTACATACGCGCAAATACGGCGTCTGTTTCTGACGAATGTCTGTAAATCGACAAAAAAGTAAATACAGGTAGCGACACACATTGTTTCTAAAACACTATAAATGCTCTGCTCGGAAATATTTCAATTTAAGGATCAGTTTGTGAGTTATATCTCTATTTTTCATTAAAAAACATTTCGAATTATTACCTAATAAATACAAAAAAGCAAATAATATCTTTATAAGTTAAGCGGTGTCAGTTGTAACACACGCCACGTTGTAGATTGTAACGTGTTTAATAATTAAGTACAGTATTGATCATGATAAAAATTACAAGAAAAACCACGGCTATCGAAAACATAAAAGAAGAAGAGTAAAAAAACGAAAAATAGTTCCGAAAGTAACAGTCGCAGATTACTCTTCAGATGGCTCCGTTGAGGAAACTCTCTGATATGTTTTTTCCCATATTTTTTGAGCACAGGAGATTGGTTGCAGTGGCGAAAATGTAAAATCTGGACACCGGGGAAGTTAAATTGTACAAAGAAAGACCTATTTTATGTTTACCTACACTGCAATTTCGTTAACGACTAAAGGCATTGGTGAAAATGGTCCATGTCACCATCAGAATATATATTTTGTTTGCTTTTAGTTGAATCATTTGAATTTTGTATTTTCTGAGGTAATAAATAAATGTTTATTTTTTCAATAACTTCTTCTTTTATCACTGTTAAAATTTGTTACAATTAACACTGGCCCTGTTACTATTAACACCAGTTATTGTCTCATTTGTAATGCCTGAGTAAAAATCCTTATACTTTTATATTTGTCACATTTTCAAAAGTTTAAAATTCATAATATTATTCACTAAGGTGGGTAGGTTCTCATATAGGTAATATCAAAATTTCGAAATGTAACGTTAACTCGTGAAAAATAAAATTTTAAATTTTGTAACAATTGACATCGGTCTCCCCTACATCAAATTTTACATATTACCCATCAACTTTTGGTGCGTAAGTTGTAAAACATCCTGTATAAACAATGTTTTTATGTTTTTAAAATATGAGTAATCATTTGAAAAACATTCAAAATATGAATGATTTATCTATCTATAGGAACAACATTTTTTATTAGATAATTTATATATATATATATATATATATATATATATATATATATATATATATATATATATATATATATATATATATATATATATATATATATATACATATACAGATTGTCCCAGAACAAGCTTAGGCTATCGTTATTTTAAAAACTATTCAATATTATTTTACGAAATTTGGTATCTAGGGGTTTTCCGACAAGCCCGTTTCAGCTCAAATATTTTAAAAACAGTAGCATATACGGTTTTACCGGAAGTAGATCCTAACTTTATTGTTTACATTTCTATTTTACTAAAAATCTATCAACTTTCAACATGCTACATAAACTACCCTTATTTTTTAACGAAGATTTCATTTACACAATAAAAAAAAATCGGATGTGGCCAGCACATAACCTCTCGTCAGATATTTTTTTTCTTTTTCTTTATATTCGTCATTTTTTCGCAAATTCCTTTTATATCCTTTTTTACGTATATTCTTTTTGATCTGAGATTTATTACATCAAATTATTTTATATGCATTTTTTTTATCTCTAAATCTATAGAAGATATAATAATAAATTTATAATTATTGAAGAAATAATTTAACGTTCTTTAATATAAGTATTTACATAAATTTTCGATAAATAATATTTAGATGATTTTTTTCTTGTAACTACTACTTCCGGTTGTGCAATTGTTACCAAAACTTAATCAACTCTTTCCATTATTGTTAGATTGAGGAATCCGTAGTTAAAAATGTCTTAAGTCTTATAGTACTTGAGAAATCGTGGATACAACATTCATATACACACACACACACGCACACACACACACACACACACACACACACACACACAAACAAACACACACAAACAAACACACACAGACACACATACACACACACAAACACAAACACAAACACACACAGACACACACATACACACACACACACACACACACACACACCACACACACACACACACACACACACACACACACACACACACACACACACACACACACACACACACACGCAAACACACACACAAACACACATGGACATCATCGTAAAAATATTATAATCGGATTCTAGGGAACTTAAAACGTGCTTATTAACTAAAATCTTAAAAAAAATAGTTTTTTGAATTTTGTGAACTTCAACGTTCTCTTAGAAATTACAATTTTCAAAATTGTCGATTATTAAACAATTGTTTCGATTGTAAACAAAAGCTTTCTTTATAAAATTGTTTTTTACAGATTATAGAAATTCTTTTCCAGTCTCGAGATATAGTAATAAAAAAGTAGTGGTTCATCATGAGTAATTTTTTGTATGGTTTTATGCAAAATTTTCTCGTGAATTCAATCGTAAAATAAAAAAATATAGCATTCCATTTGAAAACGGAAGTGTTACTGTATTGAAAATATTTTAGCTGAAACGGGCATATCGAAAAACCCCTAGATACCAAATTTCGTTATATGTATAATACTGAATAGTTTTTAAAATAATGATAGCGTAAGCTTATCCTGGGACACTCTGTATAATAATAAACGGAAGAATGAAATAAAAAAATTACTTTCATTCATTTTTATTGACTAACGTCCATATCAAATTTTTGAGTTTGAAGGTCAATAGGTTAAAGGTTAAAAAATATCAGTTGCGCATGTCAAGTTTAGCTGAGAATGAAAAATTTGAAAAAGTATGATTTAAAATTGTGAAATATTTATCGGAAAATATTAGCGAATTCAATATGTCAGTGAATTTGCTTTTATCGAAGCATAATGTCCATATTCTGACACATTTCATAGTAAACATAATTCTGTTTACTTTTTGTATTATCAATCGAAATTGTGTGTTGAATCGGATGAAAAATGCCGAACATAATACCAGTAAACAAACAATCGTTTTCGCTTATTTATTTTTGAATTTATACTCTGTCATTCAAATTTCTATTATTTCATTTTAAATTGCAATAATTATCAATTCTAGAAATGATTATTTGTAAAAAAAATCAATGTCAAATGAAAATTTATCATTAATTTAATAAAATGCAAATGATTCATTCTTAGAAGTTCTAAATGTTGATTTATTTTGTATATAAAAGTGACATATAATTAGAATTCCTGATAATAAACATAAACTTATTGGTATGTTATCTTATCTTTTTCTTGTTTTAGGCGCATGTCTTTGGAATGTCATTTCAAATATTAGTATCAACTTTAGGTCTCAATAGGGTTCTAAGAACATTTTTCAAGATTCATTCTTTTGTAATTTGGTAAAATTTTAAATACAGACATATCCTCGTAGTATACAGGGTGGTGACTCGAACACCGGAACATAGGGATTTAACATGTAAAATCAAATTTTCGTAAATTTCTGCTTCAAATAAAAATTCCAGAGCATAAAATTGTACATCTGAATCGATAACTGAAATTAATTTTGCACGCTTTGTAACGGCAGAAATTAGCTATGAAACTGTCGAAAACTACCCGCAAAATAGCACTAGCTATGGAATTGGGACAAAAACAAATGTCTAACCGTTTATTTGTCAAATTAGTTTAGTTTATTTTTAATATTATTTGTAATTTCTGTTCATATGAACAGTTACCTAATTAAATTAATAGATAATTGTTAAGTGAAACAGAAATTAGAAATAACTGGCGCAAATTGGGATTCTGTAAGTCACTTGATCATTAAAATTGGTTATTGATAGTCGATAACCCACTGAAATTTATAGCTCAGTAATATGCTGTTGTTATCATATTAATGATCGATAACAAATGTCAAAATCAGATAAAAGTAGTAGTTAGAATATTACATCGCCTGTACATCAATTCAATATACATAATTGAAAGAATATACAAGTAAGCATTTTATATCATATAATATAATTAATACTATATACATTTTTATGTTGTTTATAGATTTAGGTTATGTATTTACAATAAGACACTAATGTAAGTGACCCTTTCTCCTTACGCGATGAAAATTTTAAACAAATCTTTTAAGAAATCCGAGAACTCGCCCAATATTTAATCATAACACTCAAGTCTCACCTGCAAAATGGTAGAAATGACATCCGAGGGCCGGGCCGCTGCTAGAAACCGCGAGGCCTAGAGCAATTATTATGACATGCGAGGCCCCTTCGAAACTATACATTTAAAACTTCCACCACAATTTTATTGTATTTTTTTCTTCGTAAAATGCTATTATTAAAATATTGATGAAATTTCCTTTGTTGGATTCATTCTTGTAATCATTAAAATAATATTTGTTGTAATCAATAATTTTACAGCTATATAGTTTTCAATATAACAATGCCAGAGAAATATGCGTTCGGAAGGATTTTTCTTTTACTTTTTTGTACTAAATTTTAATAGTACATCAAGGGAATATCGGCGGAAAAGAAAAAACATAAAACTACTCAGCTTTCAAAATTCCACCGTAGTTTTTAAATGAATAAACAATATATGATAGTAAATCATAATTATTCTTCGCAAAATACTATATAATATTTTTTTTGTCGGATTACTTTATGCATTGAGTATTCTTGAGCAATAATAAAAATTTCATTTGTTGTAATCAATAAAAAAATAATAGAATTACGGAGCTCAATAGAACAATGTGCCTAATAGTTATTTATGTAACAAGTGTGTAAAGTAGTACTTTTTTGGTCGAGTGCGATGTTTTACATTTTTCCTACAACCGAAATGGTATTGATGTTTTTCATAAAACTGAGTGTACAGGCATTCAGCAGCTTCAAATACTGTTAGTGCTCTTTCTCATAACACTGTACAAAATGTAACTTAAACACTTGGAAGAATCTCAGACAGACGATGATTAGTCTTTTATAATGTACAAATTGTACATTTAATATTAATATTAAAAATTAGGTTAGGTTAGAGTACATGTCAAAAAAATGTTAATGTCCTAAAAAATTAGATTAGTATTCAATCTGTTAAAAAAATATTAGATTTGTTTCATTTATATGTATATTCATATTTCTCAATAAATTTTATTACTTTCATTATTATTTACTACCTAATTATATACTTGACAGGTAAATTAACCAAATTTTAATGTTGCCTGGCAACGCCTATTTACTTTTCAAGCACTAGTGCGTGAAAAGTGACACTTTACACACTATAATGAGTGCGTGAAAAGTACTTTTCACACACGGTTGTAGGATTTTTTTTATATATTACTCTTTCTTAAATTAGGTATAGGTACTGTTTTTCTTTTTTGGATAAATTTAAGGTAAGTACATTTTATTGTTAAAACTTTTTTTTCGCAATTCTGTGAGTGAATATTTAGTTATATACATATACAATTTTACAATACAATGCAATAAATAAAGAATTGAAATACTTATTGGTAAATGATTGCAAAGTTCATATGCGCGCGAAAAGCGTAAAATTTTCAAATAAATGACAAAGAAAATTATTGGAATTATAGAATACGAAAATTGAGACAATCGATAAGTTGATCATTATAAATAAACAATTGTCATTAATTTAAAGAGAGATAACAGATGATAAAGTCACAGAATAGCACCCAATATCTAATAAAATAAATTAACCTAATTTGATAGATAAACCGTTAGATATTTGTTAATTATTTTCTCTTAATTCTATGGGTATCGCTATTTTTCATATGATTTTCGACATGCAAAATTCTGGTTATCGATTCAGATGTAGAATTTTATGCTCTACAACTTTTATTTGAATTTTTTTACCTAAAATAATTAGGGAAGCAGGATATTACGAAAATCTGATTTCACATGTTAAATTCCTATGGTCCGGTGTTCGAGTCACCATATTTATCTTTACTTACGTCTGATCAATATAATGAAAATTCCTATCCGATGCCAATAACCAATATCTAAACTGTGCATTAGATGTGATACTTTTTACTGGAGAAGTGCTGTCTGACACAAGTTTGTTATATGTGTAATATCTTGAAATTTCTCCTGCAAAATTTCCCAGATCAATGTTTTCCCAGTTGTACCTGGGGGTGTTTTCCATTATACAATTATTTGTTTTTATATTCTTCTGCACTGTAATTGTAGTGTTTGAAGACAAGTGCTTATACTCGAGTTTACATTCTCCGTAGATGTTTAACTAAAATGTTTAAATAATAATTACTTTACATAAAAAAATAATGATTAGAGAGTGATTTAATTATTGTACAATACGAATACCTAAAAATAAAATATATAGATGATTGATGATCTTTATACAAATATATATATATATATATATATATATATATATATATATATATATATATATATATATATATATATATATATATATATAACGTGTTAATTAAAAAGCGGGCCATAGGCTTTTAACATGGGAAATTAGTTTTTCCTTGCGCAAAAAATGTTTCAAATAAATTTTGTAGATAATTCTACACCTAAATCACTAATCAGATTTTATTTTGCATGTTTTTGTAAAATCCAATTTGAAATTCTATAAATACTGCTCATTTGTATTGCTAGCCATGGAATTTAAACAAAATTACAAAGAAGTGCATATCGTTTGAACTGTCAGAAATTTAATTATCAAATAAAAATTACAGATAATTATATTCTGCCCAAAGTCTCTAAAAATATTTTGTTTTTGTAATCTGCATCTAAATTACTGCATAGATTTTATTTATTTTTATTTTGTAACCTCCAAATCGAAATTCTGACAATTCAAACGATATACATTTCTTTGTAATTTTGTTTAAATTCCATTGATACGTAAAATAAAATCTGATTAGTGATTTCGTTGTTTAATTGAACTTTCTACAATAATTATTTCAAACATTTTTGTTTAAATGGAATAAATAAAGTTTCGGACTGGCAGTCAATATTACAATTTATTCATGCCGACGTTTCGACTATACAATAGTCTTCTTCAGGGCTAGAATGGTCCAGTTGAAGGAAAAAACACACGTGTGGATAAGCGTAGATACAATCAAGTCGGACATTTAAAAAAATAAATAAATAAATAGTCAAAAAACACAGATCACAGAGTGAAAATCGTCAAATAATAAAAAATTGTCCAAGATGACTACAATAAACTAAGCTGAATATAAGAAAAAATATTTTAAAATGGTAACTGTACATGTGTGTTTTACACCAATCTAAGGACTAATTAAGACTAATAGCTTCCAAATTAGTCCTTAGATTGGTAATATGGATTTAAATGTCCGACTTGATTGTATCTACGCTTATCCACACGTGTGTTTTTTCCTTCAACTGGACCATTCTAGCCCTGAAGAAGACTATTGTATAGTCGAAACGTCGGCGTGAATAAATTGTAATATTGACTGCCAGTCCGAAACTTTATTTATTCCATCCCCAACACAGTCGAACATAATTTTTTGAATTTTTGTTTAAAATTAATTGGGAAGTTTTGCGCAAGAAAAACTCATTTCCCATGTTAAATGCCTATGGCCCGCTTTTTAATTAACACCCTGTATAATATATATATATATATATATATATATATATATATATATATATATATATATATATATATATATGTATGTATGTATGTACGTATGTATGTATGTACAGGATGTAATCATACTTCGGGGCATACAGTACTGACCAAAATGAGTAAAAAAAGGCTTAATTAACATGAGTCCGATCTTCAACTGTTCCAAGAAAGAGGCCATTTACTATTAGAATCGAAGAAAATTGACAAAGATAGAGATTGAACAAAATTTTGTCAATATCAGTAAATAGACCATAACAAAACAAAAAAAAATTATATGAGACATTTTTCTAAATGAACCTTTTCAATTTAACGGCTGTCAAACGAAACGTCAAAAATATTGCAGTCATTAAAATACCTGTATTCTCAGTGAAAATTTGCATCTTTAACATTTTAACTTCAATAAAAGCTTTTGTAACTTATTTCGATAAGATTTTTTAAATTTATCTGAGATATTCTTATATTTTACGTTTAATTTTTTTTTTAGAAACAAACGCCATAGATCTCAGTTGTTCTTACTATGCGCAGATCCCCATTGCACATATCTTCTATCTCGTTAAATTGAAAAGGTCTATTCCTAATAGTAACGAAGTTGTTTGAAAAACAAGTATTGGCCATGGTTGCCACAACATTTAACTTAGTACAATTATTTGTTTTTTTTATAAAAAACAAAAGCACATCTAAGTTGACCTCAGAAAGGTAACTCTTATAGTTTTCGAGATAACAGAGGTAAACTCATTTTTCACTGCCTTATATCTCTGAAACTATTGAAGATCGGACCTATATTGATTAAGCCTTTTTTACTTATTTTTGTGCCCTTTAATTTTTTTCTCGAAGTATGATTACATCCTGTATATATACATCGTAGCCCTTAAAATTTCGTCTCTCCCATTTTCCCGAAAATCTATTTATATTTGTATGTAAATTTTATTTTCTTCTCTAAGATAGTTAAATTTTGAGTTTGGTATTATTTAGTAAGTATTCCATTCTAGCGTGATCCTCGTATAAATGCTTGAGCAATTTACATCGTTATCTCATATTTTTTATTGATTCAATATTATTGTATCTTACCTCCTTATGTAAATTTTCGTCGGTATCTCCATTTGTTGGCAAATTCGTAAAATCAACTTGATACACACTAGCTATAGCCTTCTTCATATTTATAGACCATTGTGGTTCATTAGGTAAGAAATTTAACCTCTCTAATTTTTCATAATTGCGATTATAGTGAATTATAAACGGCTCTGTCAATATAGACGTCTTTGTTGGTATCTGAACGCCAGGTAAATTCGGCATTTCATTCGTTAAGCCATTGTATGCTGTTGTCTTTACATCTTCAAGCTAGAATTTGAGAAATTTGAGATATTTTAATTGTTTTCTACTTCCTGTTTACGAGTGGTTTTTTTCTAATAATGACCTTAATATTTCAATGACCTTAAGATTGATATTTTTCATATCAAGAGAGTTCATTGTATTGATTTGAAGACAGTGATTAGTCATCAATTTACTTTTAAACTTTGTACAATAGTTCTTTTTATTGTTATACATTGGAGATGAAACAATAGTTTAAAGATTTATTAAATAATACAATAATATAGATAACATTACAATTATAGAATATTATATGATTCATGCAGTAAAAATTTTGTATTTTTAAAAATTATAATTTAATCTATATTAATATGTTTTATTTTTTCAAAAACATTATTGTATTTGTGATTGTGAAATAATTATGAAAAATATCAAGCATAATAAAAATGATATAATAAATTATTGTTGTTATGTATAATGAATTAATTAAATAAATATTCATGTCGCTATATAAATATATTTGAATAACTATTATGTAATCTGATATACATTCATGTTTATTATAATATGGAATTAACAAAATTATAATATTTTTATATACAGGCTGTCTCACAACTCGCGCCCCAGACGAAACTGACACTTGCCGACGACAATAGGTTGCCAACAAATAGAAGAAAATAATTTGCGCCTGCTTGCATAACGGAGTTACAAGACTTTTTAATCCACCAATCCCGGAAGGATATCTTGAGGTGTGATGATATTATTACAAAATAAAACTGGTTGCTAGGTATTAAAAATACTACTAGTGACTTACAAAATTTGTTTGACTTACTGTAATTTTGACACTTTAGAGTTGACTTTTCACTGTCAACAAATTTAGGTTAGCAAGATTTCTATCCTGAAAACTTTCCGAATAGACTCGTGCTGCCTCTCTGGCGTTACGTCCACATTCTCCGAAAATTATAATCATTTCTAAGTAATCAGCGGCTGAATACATGGTAAGAATTTGCCTTTTTTTATTCACCTTGTCAAATTTAATTTGACACTGACATTTTTCGAAAACTACAGTCGCCCACACATTTTAGAGAAGATTTGATTTGTATAAAACCCTAGTAATGTAAAATTACGGCAAACACACGTTAAAGGTGTAGGTCTCCGATTGGTTAATTTTAAGACGTCTTTTCTCGAATATCTTTTAAGCTAGATTTTTTTTTCTTCGAAATTACACATCCGAGTGCAGTCTCGTGTTTCCTCATTCGCTCTGGGGCGCGAGTTGTGAAACAGCCTGTATTAATAAATTAATATTAATACCCCCATGTCAAATTATAAGAAAAATGTTTACCTATTATTTGTTATTTTAAATATATTAAGAAAACTTTTTACATAATTTATTTATCATTTTAATATTCATATATGCAGATTTAGAACTTTCTACTTATCGAAATATGTGCTGAAAGGAATTTATTAAGTTTTTTGTACGGAAAAATTTGTTATTACGCAAATTACAAAAAATTGTGTAAGATTTATGGGTATTTTTTCAAAGATAGCATAAATTGTGTCTTGTAAACATTAGTTTATAAGGATTTGAAAAATAAGTCTTCCTTCACGTTTTTTTTTATTAAATTTTAAGTATGTACTACCGGTTTCGAGCATTTAGATATATGCCTCATCTTCAAGTACCGGAAAAAAAGTACAGGACCAGAACTATCCAGTGCAGTGACTGATGTGCCCTAGAAAGGTCTGATCCATTTTGCAGGATGGTTTTGAATCAAGACTCATGTGCCTATTGTTCATATATCTGTATACATATTTATTCATACTATTGTTTTAAATATTTTACAGATTTCCTTTAAATAATAGTGGTATATTATGATTGTGGATAGATGCCATAAAAAGAAAAGATTTTACACCTATAAAAGCATGAAAAATTTGCAGTGATTATTTTCTTACGCCTGGAAGATATATAAGAAGATTAAAACCAGTCTCAGCCATTCTGTATTTCCAAATTTTCCACCACATATGAAAAAGGCATCTATTTAATAAGCAAATATTATTTTTAAATTCATAGTCCTATTTCATTGTGAATTTGCTATACCGTGTGTCTATCTTAAAGGTGTACATAGGAGATTAACATGGGGAATCAGTTTTTTGCAATTTCCTGCTCGCCTATTTATTTTAATCAAAAACGCTTTAAATAAAAGTTTTAAGGCATAAAATTTTGCATTTTAATCAATAAACAGAACTACCTTTACATGCTTTGTAACGACAGAAATTAATTATGAAAATGTCGACAATTACGTTGAAAATATCGACAGCCATGGAATTGAACAAAAAATAAATAAATGCTTGACGTTTTATCTGTCACAGCGTAAGTTAACTTATTTGACGTTTCTGACAATTTGATAAAACGTTAAGCATTTATTTATTTTTTGTTCAATTCCATGGCTGTCGATATTTTCAACGTAATTTTCGAAATTTTCATATTTAATTTCTGTCGTTACAAAGCATGCAAAGATAATTCTGTTTATTGATTTAGATGCAGAATTTTATGCCCTAAAACTTTTATTTGACGTGTTTTTGTTTAAAATAATTAGGCGAGCAGGAAATTGCAAAAAACTGATTTCCCATGTTAATCTCCTATGTACACCTTTAAGACAGACACACTGTATATGTAATAAATGTATATTATATTATTAAAATAATAACTATAATTTTTAAAATATACGCAATAAATATAAAAAAATCTGTTAATTCATTCCATTAATAATTTGTTTCTATATGTAATTTTAAATTTGGCGCGTATTTTGCCTTTCCTGCAAATGGCTGCCTTCTAGTTCCTTGCCTCACAGGTGACTATACGTTCACAACATGCAAGTTAGCAATCCAGTGTGTATATTAATATCCTTGAGAAAACGTCGGTGAACAGTGCACGAAAGTGTTATTACCCAAAAAATAAATAAAATATAAGAATTTGACACTCTCATGAAGGTAAAAAGGGTTTTACTCTAATCAATGATGCGCTTAAACATTCTATAATATAAAATAATGAAAACATATGTTTACCTATACAGAGAATTTATTTTAAAATGCAACATATGGTGCCTCGTTTCCATGGTTACTCACTGCTGTCAAAAAATGACAGCAAAATAATATTTGTCCATTTTAAAATGCAACATTATAAATAGTATTGCAGCACAGGAGATACCTCCAGAACACATCACAAATGGTATCAATTCTTTCTACGACCGACTAGGATATTGCCTCACTGTGAATGGGGGTATTTTTTAACATTTATTACATTAAAGTTATGAATCTTTGTAAGCCAAAGTTAGTTAAGATGTGCTACATTAAAGTTTTGATTTTTTGTTAATCTTATTTAGGCTAATTTATTGGAAATTAGTATTGTTAATACAAAACTAAAATTTTTGTATGTTGCATTTTAAAATGGACAAATATTACATTGCTGTCATTTTTGGACAGTATTGTGTAACCATGGAAGTGATTAATTTAACATGCAACATATGGTCAATATGTTGCATGTTAAATTAAATTCCCTGTATAAAATAATAATTGATAGTTTTATATCATAATTTAAATTAAAACAAATATACAAGAGCAATTATTTGCTTTACTATAAAATTTAAAAAATAAAAATTCAATTACCCTACCCGTATGTTTCTTCCTGTTTATATTTATATTTTTATGTAATTTAATAATTGGTAATATAAATTGTCTAAATATAAATATTTACAATTTTTTTGATTTAAAATTTCGCAATCTATCGTTTAGAATAAACCAAGTCTTATAATATACTGAATTACATTAGTAATGTAATCCAGTCATTTGGTTTCAATTTTGATATTGGTACAAAGACTATTAAAAAATTAATAAATAGGCAGTTAATTTTACTCTTTACACTTATCCGTCCGTTAAAAAATGCCCCCCTCCCCTCCGTTTAGTTATTAGTAAAGTCACCTTAATAGACATGTCTAGTTGCAGAAAAGTTCATCAACGCCTTGTTCATTTAGCGGTTCATCAAAATGAACAAATTCAAAACATTTTCCTTGTCTTAATATATTTAAATCATTGCTGTCAAAATTTGCATTTGTTCGTTTTGATGAACCGCTAAGGCTTGATTTACATTAGCAGTACAATGACGGTACAGTAACGGTACGATGACGGTACGATACTTCTTGCTGCAATGTATTTTAATGGACCCATTTACATCTACGTTCTCGGTACGATGACGGTACAAGGACGGCACATTGATATTTACTGATTATAGCTTGATTTACATTAGCGGTACAATGACGGTACGGATATTTCTTGTTCCAATGTATTTTAATGGACCCATTTACATCTACGTTTACGGTACAATGACGGTACGATGACGACCCTTTGATATTTACTGGTTTACATACCGTCACTGTACCGTCATCGTACCGTCATTGTACCGCTAATGTAAATCAAGCCTTACATTAGTCATTCGACGACGGTACAGTATAGTTTTGTTTCTATTGAAAAAATATTGTATCATAGTGACCGCGTAGTATTTGCATGCAAGGGGGAGTGGAAGGTTGCATTTGAAGAGTACGTGCACGTCAGGTTGACGTTCATGCCAAAATCAGCATTGCTAACGTGATTGATATCTGACATGTTTTTGACATTTTGATGTTTGCCTTTTAGTCAAACCAAAATGTAGTTAAAATGAGCTAGAAATAAGAAATTATTGTACATATTATTGAACAAAAGTCCTCTGCTTATGGCAAAAATGTACAATAATACTACAGTTTATTACAGTAGGTACATAAAAATAATAACGTTTTGTATAATTTTAATCTGCATTTGACATATTTTTAATAGCAACAAACTGTCATAATACATAAAAGACAAAATTATATTGTCATGGTATTTTATTATATTCGTACCGTCGTGGTATCGTCTAATGTAAATGCCTCGTGCAGGGGCGCACACAGGATATTTTCTTGGGGGCGGTCCAACTGACTTCTCAGGAATAAAAATCCACTATTGTGCTATTTTTACCTCCCGCTACCCTTGGTAAGGGAGATATAGGGATCGTGCTCGTGCTAAAAATCGCATATCGAGATTTTGATAAATGACCACGTTTTAAGGTCCCTAGAATCCGATCTTAACATTTTCACGATGATGTCTGTGTGTGTATGTGTGTGTATCCTTTACTCTAACTCAAATACTATCATTCAGAAAATTTTGAAACCTTGTATTTCTACCTTATTCTAATATGGGAGATTTTGGTTTATATCAGATAACCGGAAATGGCACTTTATTTGAAGCTCAAAATAGATTTTCTTCGAAAGATACCTTCAAATGTTACTGTTGAAGATTTGTATTATTATAAAATTTAAAGATTATTAAATTTTCTACAGATTTGTTTAAATACATTTTCTATATATTTTATGGATAAATTTATAAACTATCTATAATTATAATCCCGGAGCCTACGCTTTAAACAAGCAAAACTCCTTGGTTACACAGTTCATATCTCAAATATATGTAACTGACAGATAAATGTCACTGTCGAAGAACTAATCATTTCAAATTAATAATAGTAACGTTTTAAAAAGAAAATAGTAAATAGAACCATAGTTATATGAAATCTTAATACAGTTTCCGCAATAACTAAATATATAAGTATGTATATTTAAATTAATAAAAATTAAATAGTGAGAGGTTTGGTGTTGGCCACATCAGATTTTTTAAAATTCGTGACTGTGGGCTAATTGTTGGTGAAAAGTAGAGGTGGGCGCGGGCCGTGATTTTGTCGGGTCACGATGGGTCACGACGTGACCCGCGTGATCGTGAATATAATTTAAATTTTGCGTCGTGATAGGACGTGAGCGTGAGGCACGAAAAAATTATCGTGCGTGATCAGGCGTGATTGAAATTTAATCGGGCGTGAGTACAAGTTTTCTTCTATTTTTTATTAAAAAAATTGTCAATTTCCATTTTTTATTTTACATTCTTGTTATTATTATGTCCAAATATGTCATCAACAGTATTTTTTTTGCATAAAAATAGTGTTACTGTTGTACCCAAAATTGTATACACAGTTGCTCCGATTTCACTAAAGATATTAACAAATTTGTTACCAAATTTATAATGATATTTGTGATGGATTAGAACAACCTATTTGTCCATTCGTTTCTAATGCAACCAATCAGTTACCTAACGTATTACCAATTTGTTAACAAATTTGATAACAACTTATGACTAGCACAGTCTTAAATTACATAGAAACAATTATGTGACACGAACGTGACCCGCCAGGCGTGATCGGGCGTGAGTGCCCAATTAAAATCGTGAGCGTGAGTGATCGTGAATCAAACATAAAAAGTCGTGCGTGATTGGTCGTGATTACATTTTTAGTTCCGTGAACGTGCGTGATCGTGAACAAAAAGTTACTCACGCGCCCACCTCTAGTGAAAAGTAAAGTAGGATTTCGTGGTTTTTTATTATTTATTTATAATTTGCTTATCAGTTTTCCTTGTGTATTTGTTGTTTTTACAGAATAGTTGCCAATTTTAGGGGTGGTACGGACCTGCTGGACCGCCCCCTGTGTGCGCCCCTGGTCTCGTGCAATTGACATACCGTCATTGTACCGTTATTGTACCGGCATCGTACCGTCATTATACCGCTAATGTACATCAAGCCTAAGTGAACAAGGCGTTGATGAACATTTCTGCAACCGGGTATTGTCAAATTCCGGAAATTAATTTTTCAATAAACTTGATCAAATTGGAAAAGAAATTTATAAACTAAATCAAATTCCGAAGTTATTTTTTAATTAAACTAAGTAATATTCCAGAAGTGAATTATGTGATAAACTAAATCAAATACCATAAATTAATTTTTTAGATAATTAATTCGAAATCTGGAAATTTATTTTTAGAGAACCTATAAACAAGTTAAATTGCGCATGTCTTTAATAAGACAAATTTTCACGGGTGACCAATCAACCTTCTACCATATCTTGTAAAAATTCATACTAACTTTCATAATTTTGTAGTCCTTATATGAACTAATGATCAATTTAGCAGATATGCTCCATTGTGACACCACCTCATTGGTCAAATTATTTCCCACTGTTGTGTTGGCTCGATATAAATAAATCCATTGTTCCCCCAAATCAGCAGCCTGGGTTCCATACTCCAGGAAGCACAAGACTGCTACAGCCAACACTATAACCATAACAGACACTTAGTAACTCCCGATGATTGTAAAACTACGTTTTAGAATCCAACTCACAGATAGATTTTGTTGTCGTGCTCATGGCTTGATACAGATGAACTGAGAAAACAGAAAACTTGATCTTACAAAGTCTAATCGCCGTTTGTTTTTCTTTTTTCATAGTTATCTTGGATTATTTATTAACTTCGTCACTTGTCACTGATAGCATGTGGATGAATTCTCTAATTATAGTATTTTCTTGTTTTATTTTCATAGACAACGGTTAGATTTCTCTAGAATTGTTTATTATTATTACTGTTGAGCGGGTATTTTTGTTTATTCGTTTGTTTTCAGAAATATCATGTTTAAAAATGTTGATGATATAATTTTGTACTTTACAAAGTAAATAACATAAAGAGGTCAAATACCAGAATAAAAAAGTTCATTGCAAATATTTAATAAAATCTCAATCTAACAGTCTAATTGCAAATAATTGACGAATAGTTAGTTTTTTACTAGTATTTGTTTCAGTTTTACTCATTTTTTTCAATTTATTTACTTCAAAAGCATATTAAACCATTTTTATCGGATTGTGTCAAAGCTAACTGTAACGTCGATAAAAAGTAATTTAAGCAACCCGAAAATAATTGGTTAAGAATAATTTTGAGAACATAATTAATAGATATCTGTGATAGATTTTTTTCATTTGTTTCTTAATAATTTCCAATATTTTCACCCCAATAAATTAATAATTCGTCTTTTATTAATGTTTAAAACAAAAGAATGTAGACTTGTTATATATTATTGAAAAGCTTATAAATTAAGCAAAAATACGAGACTATTTTCAACATAGGTTCCCATTTAAAAAATCATATGTTTGTGTTATATCTCGTGAATTATTATGTTCTCAAAAAATCTAATTATGCCATTTTATTCTATATAAAAAATCTGATGTGGACACCACACGACTTCCTTGTACGAAAGACTAATATGAAGTATAGATTCAATTATAAAATTGCACATATTTGACGTAATTTGACATTAACATCTATTTTTTATTTTTTTGTTATTTTTTGTTGTAATCCATAACAAGCTTCATTACAAAACCAAAAAGTATATATTTTAAATTTACATATCTCGCTTATACAAAGGGCTAATATAATAATACTTGATGTGCTAGACGCAGTATTTAATTCTCTAAAACTTTTATTTGAAGCATTTATTTCTAAAATCAAAATGAAACCATTTTATTCATAATATATCACTTCCGGTTAGCCTGTTTTAACCAAAGTCTGCTATGTTATTCCAATTGATATAAAAGTCTTATATTAAATTTGAAAAGTTTTGGATTATATTTTAATATAGTTTTTTATTAAAATCTATTATAGGCTTCAAATAAAGTACCATTTCTAGAAATTGTGTAATGACCAAAAAGGGAGGTGCACAACTAGATGTTATATAAGTCGCAAATACAAAATTTCAACTTTCTACGGCTTACCGTTTTTGAGTTATGCGAGATACGTACGTACGTATAGACGTCACGACGAAATTAGAATGGATTCAAGGATGGTCAAAATGGATATTTCCGTTGAAATCTGTAAACCGAAATTTTTCGCGAATACAATACTTCCTTTACTTTGTACAAGGAAGTAAAAACAATAAAAAAATTGTAAAAAAGATTTTTCCCTAACTATCATAATAAATAAGATATGATATATTTTCAAAATGAGCGAAAAACGAGTTTTTGCCTGTATCTCAGAAACAAAAGAAGATCGAAAATTCTTGTGTTGACTATTAAACTTTTCTGGAAAAGTTGACTATGCAATGTACAAACGTTTTTGATCTATCATTAATAATACCCGAGATACGTTAAAAAAACATCGAAAATGAGACAACCTGTACACCTTTAAGATAGACAGACGGTATATTGTGTCAACTTGGGTATTATTGTCTAGGGCAGATGAAACGAAGTGTGTAAAATAGCACAGGTTGGTAGAAGTTTGAACATGAAACCATGCTGACGAAACGATATTTGGTTTTTAATTCGACTATAAATTTATATATACATATATATACAGGGTGTAAATGAAATAAGTGCATTAAATTTAACCAGTAATGTAACTCGATGAGAGCAACAATATTTCTTAATAACTTTTTTTCTTCTACAGAATTTTACCTTATAAACAAGTTTATTACTATTGTCAAAATTTAATAGCAACAATTGACAGGAATGTCAATTGCTAAAACAAAATTTTTCATAGCTATTGCTACTGCATTCAATTATCACAAAAATATTTGGAACTACTCGTCAATTTACGGGGTGGTAAAAATGCTAAAAAAAATGCGATTTCGAGAAAAAGTTATTAGGAAATATTGTTGCTCTCGCCGAGTTATATTACTGGTTAAATTTAATGCACTTATTTCATTTACACTCTGTATATTAAGCTTGCAAAAATTTTACTAAAATTTGAAACTACAGCAATCAGTCTATAATGTTGTATGCTGGATTTGTCACCGGATTTAAATATTTACGTGACAGCTTGTGAAGTTTTGTTTCGGACGGGATGTTACAAAAAGTCTCAATATTAGGGCTTTTGGCACAAGTTCTCAGAAGTATTTGTCCGACTAGAAAAGTGGCCAGGTAGTCGGCTAACCGACTAATTAATATATCTTCTGCGTTGTTTCATCGCGATTCCATGATGAAAATTTCCGTATTTCTTATTTTACTAATCGTCCTCTCTAACGACCCCATCCGTGTTCTCACCCTTTATCTCTTCCCCTTCATTCTTTGTTGCCTTCGTTTGCGCGGTGGTTATTCAATTAATTATCCCAGATCCCTGTTTTGACTACTCGCAGATATTTTGCCTCGTTCTACTGGCTTGCGAGCCATTAATTTCAATGATTAAAACGTTTTCACTTTGCTCACCTGAGTTACGAAGAACACGGAGTCTTTTTTGAAACTCGTAGGGGTTTCTTTTCGATACAGAGGCGGAGTTTTACGCGGGGCTTTCGGATGATTAATGACTAGAGGAGAATAGTTGCAGGATTTTCTTATGATTTATTTAAGAATTTATTATGAAGTATTAAATTTAAAAATACTAATTACTGAAGTTCATTATTTTATTAATAATAGGCTTTACAATTTATTATTTTATAAATTATACGCAAAATTTGATATATTAGGATGTAGTTATTTATGTTGCATACTTTTTCTTGACAAATGTTACCTATCATAAAAATATATTTATAAGAATTATTTCTTTGTAAATATTATTTTTCTGCTTAAATTCCACAAAAAAACATTCATTAATAGATACCTACAGTTCATTCAGAGTATGATACTTAACATTTATACTTTCTAAGAATATAGGTACATTTAAATGTAGTTGATTCTGGGGGAAAAGGATGAATGTACATTTTCTACAAGAGCTAAAAAAGATGAGGGTCCGAGCGTCAGGGTATAAAATGATGAATGTCCATTTGTACCTCGATATGTTCAAGCAATGGTTTGGTTTAGACAGATTATTATTATTATTATTATTATTATTATTATTATTATTCGTTTCCAAAACATATAAAATAATTAAAAATACACAATAATATACAGGGTGAGTGTGGGAAGACCCCCCTTTAACTTTTTTATTATAGGTAAGTAATAGAAAAAATGGATCATATAATCGTTATTTATGATATAAGTGTTAAAAGTGACATTTTATTTTGTCAGAAGGAAGTTCAAACAAAATAAAATCACTTTTAACGTTTTAACACGTATACGAGTATCATACACTATTTTTTCTACAAACACATTTATTTCATTTAAATTTGTATTTGTAATTTTTGTTGTTCCATTCGTCATTACCAAGGTAATTTACTTTTAACACTAGAATTAAAATATCGCATTTTTAGTTTAAGTATGCCGTGTTAAAAATTCAATTTTTAATAGTGTTTGTAGAAAAAAGTTTTATTATTTTACATATACTATTTGATGGCAGATGTAGATATTTTTTATAAAGTCAGGTTTACAAGATACGACTATCAACTTTTATTTTTCAAATGGCAACCTATAATTATTTTAATAAAATAGAAACCGCCATTTTTTTCTCTTTTCAACGATGTATTATTTTTTTATTAATGTATTTGAAAAATTTGAAAAAAAATTAGATAGTTTGGAAATATTAGAAATAATTTTTATACAAATATTATAAGTGGCTATGTGAAAATTAACAAAACGTAACAATGTAAAACAATTAAATTAATGTCAAAAAAGTATACATTTGTTTGTTACAACTTATTTTGTAAACAAAAAAAAAAACATTTTGAAATGTTTACAAAGAATGAATTAATTAATATGATTCTAATAATTGGTGAATCGACTGGAATCATAAGAAGAGCAAAAAGAATTTACCGGGAGCGGTTTCCTAGACGTCGGCAACCGAGTTTAAGAACACTGAGAAGGATTTTTACCCGATTTCGAGAAACAGGTTCAGTTGAAAAACCAAAACGAAATACAGCTGATGTTATAATAAATGAAGAAACGGAAATTAGGGTTTTGGCTTCTGTGTATGAAAATCCAAAATAAAACAGCCAGCTGTGCTATAAACTTGGAAACATCTACTACATTAAGAAAATTCTGTTTGACAAATGTCAGTGTCAAAGTGGAATTTACATAATATGTTTGAGTTATAATTTTACTGGAAGTATATAGAATCTTACAAGAAACTTTCTGTTTGGAATTTGTACAAAATACATAGAACTGACTGGAGGTACTGTACTGGAAATATGGAATCATTTGCAAAAAAACTTTACGTGTGGAATTTTTACCAAATATATAGAACTGACGGAAGGTAATGTGCTGGCCACATCAGATTTTTTATAATATACCTTAAATGTATATGTATTTAACACTATTCTGTAAAGGATGTCATAGGTTCGATAAATAATAATAATGTTTTACAACTGATTCGAAAACAACTTATATGCGAATTCAAAAACTCGAGATTTTGCGATGAAGTAGCTTAAAGCTTTTTATTTTTTTTTAAATAATCATTCTGTTTACTCAATATTTTCCCAGTAGATTCGGTAGTCACACTGCTAAAATTCTATTAGGTCCAATAAGTGGAAACTCGACACACCTGTGAGCATAATAATGATAAGAAATGATCAACCTGAGTTTTGGACTAAGACTAAGTACACTATTATCGAGTTTACATTCAGTTTTGAAACCGTTTTTAAAACGTTTTTAGTTTTGAAAACGCCATGTATACAGTGTCAAAACGGTTTTGAATTATCTCAAACCAAAACTAAAATTCATGGGTTGGACTTGAAAACTAGTTTCAAAACTACTCATGTAAACACTTAAAATTCAGTTTCGATACTGCGCATGCGTACAGACATTACGTTTCTGTCGCTTTGTGTTACTATAACCTTCAAATATACTGACAGTTGTATAGTTTTAGTGCGTAGTGGTACGAAGTATAAAAAATAATTGGAATAATAGCAAAACGAAGTATCTGGACTGAAGAGGATCTGTCACTTACATCAGCTAAATGCGCATGCGCCGAAACTGATTTCAAATCAATTTTTAAACTTGTTTTGAAAACTGCATGTAAACAGTTTTGCATAATTTTGACTGAAAACTGAAATCATTTTCAAAACTGCATGTAAACGTAGTATATGTGACTCCAAAAGCATTTCACGGGGTTTCAAACTCTAAAATTCGCGTTTTGAAAAAACAAAACACATTTTGTGACATTAATCTTTTATCCTCTGGCTCTTCAATTGCAAGAGGCCTAGAAATACGCAGTTCCGTATTCACAGACCACCATTTGTTGAGTCTAGGTTCAATAAAATTTTATTTCAGAAAAAAATAATCGACAAATGTATGCCCGACTCTATTAGACTTTGATTTATAGCATTTTCTTAGCCACAACCTATCTCATTTTGGACAAATAATGTCATCGGTTGTTCTTCCATGAAACCACGTTTATATTATCTCCAAAATTTTAAATCTGTCATGACCACTGTAAAAATAAAAACTGGCGCAAAACACATAAACCAACTAAATATTATCATAACAATCTTGCATTTAGAATCACTGGTCCACATCTAAAAATACGCAGACAATAACAGAATACGGCAATTCGTATCTGCACCACCACCACGTTGAATGAAATCACGGAGCATTCAAATCGCTTTCAGAATAACAATCGAGTTAATACAGTTCCATGCGCTGGCGATGGCGAGGCGACGGTCGCGATTTCAGTTTCAGTCACGTTCATTATAAACTACACTGAAATGAGGAGACAGAAACACTGCGAGATTATATTACGTCGTAAACTTCAGTAAAAAAACAATTATCGCGTTATTTTTTGTTACTTTCCTTCAGTACTCGTTTTAAGGGCTCGTAACTTCGTCCCAGAGTAACAAACATTACTGACATTACTGATTCGTTTATGGTGGTTTAATGGAAATGGTAATTGAGAAATGTTATGAGACATAGGAAATTTAGAATTATGTTATTATCTATTTTCTTTTACATTTAACATTTGAACTTATTATTTTAGGAAAACATGGCTGATTTTTTCCTTCTCTTCGACCTCTATGGTAAATTGTAAATGATGATTGTAGCTGTTGAATGTGTGTAATACATTGTTGATTTGATTTTTAGGAATTGCCGTGATTAGATCATCCACATATTTTTTGAGAAATGGAGGTGAGAATTCTAACTTTTGCAAACATTTCTCTAATAACAAATCCATCACCAGATATGCGAGAACAGGGCTAAAGTTAGAGCCCATCACAGTTCCAAACAGTTGTAAATTAAAAACAACTTAAAAAAATGATCCACCAGGTGGTTTCCGAAGTACTGGAAGAACCCTGCAATCCTGAAACAAGAATTTTCAATTTAAAATAGTTTTATATGCAATGCTGATATGTACGCACGATTTTTATTTATTTATTGTAATTTTGACGAAAGTTTCGACCTTAAAAACTTTTACATTTTCATGTTTTTCTAAATTTATCCTTAAACGTTGTAAGTAACTTCAATTCCTACAAATTATAAAATGTATAGATAATTTGACCATGTTGATTATATAATAAATTGTATTTCAGACCCTGATGACCAAATTGTGATCGAAACGTTGGTATATGTTTAATTTTCAATAAAATTTCAACAAGAAGTGACTGCAGCTCCGTTATTTTCCCTATATTAATAATAATTTAAGACAATTTTTTTTCAAATTAAACTCTTTTTAAGCAAAATTTATTGCATAAGCCAGAGATGTAAAATTTAATCAAATAAATTCTTAGCACTCGGGATATAACTATTGAATATATTATTTTTTAGATTATAAATTCAATGGAACTTCGATTATCTGTGAAAACGTGATTGACAGTCGGATAGACGCATAATAGAATATGTATATGAACAAAAAGACGAATATAATATTTCATATCAAATTTTTATTGACTTAGCGCACATCTCCTAGCTCGCTGTGACGTCACACAAACCACGTTCAGTGCGTTCGATTCCCGTTGACCGATAGTGTGATGTGTCGTAATAAAATCAGATATATATATATATATATATATATATATATATATATATATATATATATATATATATATATATATATATATATATATATAGATATATATATATATATATATATATATATATATATATATATATATATATATATATATATAGATATATATATATATATATATATATATATATATATATATATATATATATATATATATATATATATATACAGGGTGTAAATGAAATAAGTGCATTAAATGTAACCAGTAATGTAACTCGACGAGAGAAATAATATTTCTTAATAACTTTTTTTTCTAAGTCTTTTAGATTTTGAGTTAAAATTCTTTAAAGATTTGCTGCATATTTCGGCGCGCGCCCATGGAGAACAAATGGCTGCCTGCCGTATTCAAGTGGGATACAAACAGCTCAAAAATTGTCGGTTATCGGTTACACTTGCAGTCACAGTAATTAATAAACGAATCAACGGAAATAACATTTATTATTAATTAATTCGTAATAGTACAATTTTTAAAATAAAGAAATTTAAATTTTGGATACCAAAATTATTAAGTTTTGTATTAAACCAGGCTTTAATCACCTGTGAATAGAGGAAGACAAGGAGGAACGAGGGGAGGAAGAGCAAAAGCATAGTTATGTACAAGATTAACAAATGTGCGAATATTAGGAACAGTATGATTTGGTAACGCTCCGTCTAAATGCGTTGGCAACTTTATAATACTGTCTTTATATCAACCACAAATTCAAATGTGGTAAAGATACGAATAAATAAATAAACCATAGGTAAGTAATTACAATATCTGTGTACTCGCTATTTGTAAACGTAAGCATTTTGACAGAATTTTACCTGATAAACAAGTTTATTACTAATGTCAAAATATAATTCCAACAACTGACAAAACTGTCAATTGGTTATTGCTACTGCATTCAATTATTAGAAAAATACGTGGAACGACTCGTCAATTTACGGGGTGGTAAAAATGCTAAAAAAATATGCGATTTCGAGAAAAAGTTATTAAGAAATATTGTTGCTCTCGCCGAGTTACATTACTGGTTAAATTTAATGCACTTATTTCATTTACACCCTGTATATATATATATATATATATATATATATATATATATATATATATATATATATATATATATATATATATATATATCACACTGGGATGCTATAAGCTTTGTCATCTTAAATAAATGTAACTGCGGCTCGGTGAGTCCGGTTGGAAAGGGTAAATGGCGATTGCTTTATACATGCTCTAAGTAGATAAATAGATGTAATAATATGTGTGTAGTTATTTTACAGTCGTACAGTTTTTTAAATATATATTTATCCAGAGAACTAAACAAATAATAGCAAATGGAACCGAAAGAAACCGAAATTGTTCGTAGTTTCTTGAGCTTAGGAACTTAGTGACTAACAAATAATTGAAGGTTGAAAAATCAGTAGAAGCTTTTGTAAGTGCAAATAAAGTTAAAGTTGTTGAAAAGTTCCCGAGGTCTTACGACCGATTTTTTTTTATTTTTCGGATTCACACGAGTTAGAGAGCAAGTCGTAATCCATCAATGGCTTTGCACGGATTTCGCGGAATCTGCAGCAATTTTTCATGTGACAACAAATCGATACATTCATTTTTCTTCTACGGTAAACGACACTTCAACCGATAACCAAACAATTAATTTTTCATGATTGGAATAAATAACTCAAAAGAATTTTGAAATCTGACAAATGCTGTTGCAAAAGTATCAAACAATATTGAGATAGATAAATAATCAGTGGCGGATCGTGCGTTGAAGATTTGGTCACATTGTAATTAGTAATATAAGTTTATTAATATGAGAATATAATTCATTAGTCACGTGACATGTTTTCCGCCAATCATCATTCAGAATCTCCCATGTCTATCACAGCGATGATAAAAAACAAAGAAGTTATCACCTTATTTATATTGGTTACTAGGAGATTTGTTTTCTTAATAATTAACCGAAGCATCACATCTGCAACTCGGAGAATATCATCGATGATAATCATATCACTTGTTATATTACGTATGAAAAAATGATTTAAATACATAGTTTTAAATGCTGTCTATTTTTCTGTCCTTAGACTCTGTAAAATAATTTTTTCACCGGATCATTGAAATCTGAGTTATGTTTAATAAATGTCTTTTCTATGCTTAGCGTATAGCTAACGCTGCTACTGGACTATGCCAGTGATGCCTTGGTCATTGATCGTGTGTCAGCGAATAGGGTGGTGGTTTTTTTCGTCTAAAAACAGGTATATGAAAGCTGAATCTTAAGAATTTACCTTAGCATTACTATTATGATTTTGCATTAACAATTCTAGCATAAAAAAATCAGTGGCGTAACAATGGGCCAGTGTTCCCGAGTCAATCCGGGCCCCTATGTAGATAATAAAATAGTTTTACTGATCCCATAATAGGACACTTTAAAAAAAATACTTTTTTGTGCAACCGAACGCGAAATAAGCATTTCGCAGCCACAATACAAGCCGCGAAATTCTATTTCGCGTCCGTTATTATGGTAACGGCCGCAAAATGAATTTCGCGGCCGTTGTCATGGTAGCGGCCGCGAAATTAGGTAAACAACCACTTTGACACTTGAGAATTGCATGGTTTTGTTTATCAAATGTTAATCCCATAGCCACCTTGAAAGCTAACTTTCTATTTACATTGAAACTGTTTAAAATTAATAAAATTTGTAATTACATATTTTTTACGGTTGCACAAAAAATATTGTGTACACCTTGTCCGCGAAATCCTTTAGCGCCCTCAAGATTGTCTTGCCTCGGCCGCAAGCGGCCTCGGCGACAATTTTTCTCTCGGTACGCTAAAGAGTGATTTCGCGGCCTTGATATACAAATAACTATTTTAAATAAAATTTATTTAATAAAAAATATTACAAAAAATAAATATGAAACCATGACAATATTGTACGTTTCTGTCAACAGCTTTTACTGATATCTTTTTTTTGCCAAAAGTTGATATTAGCGTTTTCGGCTTACGCGATGTCAGTGCGTACTTTGTGCACTGTGTGACGTAAATGCATGGAATCAGTTGCGACCCTAACTATTCTAATGCAAGTTAAAGTTGAAAACGAGACCATAAATGCGTGCAAGTCTGAGAGCCTGTTAGTTTTGGCGCGTTTTTCAAAATTAGCTATGAATTTCAAGGAAGTACTCCTTTGTACCTGAAAAGTATCTTTGAACTGAAAACGAATTTTTTTTATTTCAAATACTCACATTAGTTTACATTCTTACTTTTTTATTTGTATATTTATGTACAACATAAAGTTTTATTATTTGATTTAATAACTCTTCATCGCTATCTCATTGAAGAACTTTCTAATAATTTCTAGCAATTGTCAATATGATTTTATTTTTAGAAGCCATATTATTTGCACTGATATTCGTGCACAAAAGTGCGCACTCACTGCGAACTGAGTGCAATTTTACGACAAGCCGAAAACGCTACCACGAAGAAAGTGTAAACATATAAGTATGGTGAAAGCAAAACGAGAACTCAGTGCACGTTTGTGCGCACTGAAATCAGAAGCTGAAAAGGCTATGTTAGATACATCTATTGTTCTGGCAATTCCGTATTCTATTAAAATAATAAATGTCTGATAATGATAATCGTTGTTGCCCTGTAGTATCCCTTAAAAAAAATTTTACTAATTTTTATTTTGTAAAGGATCTTTCTTCTGAAAGATGTAAGGTCATTTAATATATTTGGAACATGTGGCTCTATTAAAATAAAAATATTTTTTGACGTGCGTGCCGGGCCCCTTGAAGCACCGGGCCCTTGTTCCGCGGAACACGCGGAGCACCGGTAGTTACGACACTGAAACAAATGCGTGCTACGGTATATGTAACTGGAACATTAACTTTAGCATTATGTCATAACCCTAGAATACGTCAATTTCTAAATTTTTAATGCATAATGCTAATGCCGACCAATCAGAAGAGTATATGTTCGTGCCCGATAGCTTGATTCCAATAATATTTGCGACTGTCAATTTCACGTTTGACGTTTGTTATTATTGAAAAATGTCACATTGCCTTGAGTAAAAATGAGTGTCATTGAAAAAGATGTCCAATTAATACAGTTAGTTGAACAATACATATATTTATGACTAAAAGGAAATGTCGCTGTTAGCAAAAATTACATTATCGGCCTGCTCTTATTGGTTGAGATTTATTAGTGTTCCTTAGGGTTGCTATATTTAGTATTTAATAATTCATTAGAAAAAAATCTGATGTGGCCAGCACATTACCTTCCGTCAGTTCTATATATTTTGTATAAATGTCATACAGAAAGTTCCTTGCAAAAGATTATATTTCTTGTACATTACCTTAAGGCGGTTGTATGTATTTTATACAAATTCCATACAGAAAGTTTCTAACAAAAGGTCCTATATTTCTAGTAAAATTATAACATAAACATACTGTCAACTGCACTTGACACTGACACCTTTCAATCAGAATTTTCTTAATGTAGCAGCTGTTTCCAGAGTTATAGCAAAGCTGACTAATATATATGGTATTTAATTTGTTTATAATTTTTTTAACTCTATGTCCATTTAATATGAAGTATAAAATGCATTCAAATCGTATAGAGAATAAATAATTCTTTAATATTTATAATAACATTAAATGTGAAAAAATGATATTTAACATCGTTTTTTCAAGAAAAACTGTTAAAATCTTCAAATGAGGGTCCTTCCGGTTGACCAATTATAACCAAAATCTAATCAGCTCTTCACATGGATGTAACGAAGAGGAATACGAAAGAATTATAATTTTTGGAATTGTGGTATTAGAGTTATCGCATTAGAAAATTTTGTCACACACAGACACACACACACACACACATACATACATACACACACACACACACACACATACAGACATCATCGTAAAAATAGTAAAATCGTATTCTAGGGACCCTAAAATGTGCTTATTCATCAAAAACTCACCACCGAATTTTTTGACCAAAGACAATACCTTCCTTACCTAAAGGTGACGGAAGGTAAAAAAGAATTCAATTTACAAAAAATTATTAATAATTTTAATGTGACATGCTCAAACTTAGGGTTGATTTATTAGTGTCCTACGGGATAGCTGGATACGACAACGTGCTAAGATTGTTCTTTAGGGTTGCTATATTGAATATTTAGCGCCGGTATTTCCATCTCCGGATAAAGTTCAGGATAACTATCCGTCAAATATATGATAAAATATCGCATCTAAATAAAAGCATAAATGATGTAAATTTATATTGAATGTCATTTTTTGATGCGATATTCTTCATTTATCCGACAGATAAGTTATCCAGCACTTTATCCGAAGATGGAAATACCGGCCCTTAATGAGATATTCATTAGACAAAAAAGAATACATTTACAAAAAATTATTAATAAATTTAATATGACACGCTCAAACTTAGGGTTGATTTATTAGTGTCCTACGGGATAGCCGGATACTACAACGTGCTAGAATTGTTACTTAGGGTTGCTCTATTGAGTATTTAATGATATATTCATTAGACAAAAAAGAATACAATTTACAAAAAATTGTTAATAAATTTAATGTGACACGCTCAAATTTAGGGTTGATTTATTAATGTCCTACGGGATAGACGGATACGACAATGTGCTAGGATTGTTCCTTAAGGTTGCTATATTGAGTATTTAGTGAGATATTCATTAGACAAAAAGAATACGATATACAGAAAATTATTAATAAATTTAATATGACACGGTCAAACTTAGGAATAACCGGATATGACAACGTGCTAGGATTTTTCCTTAGGGTTGCTGTATTGAGTTTTAATTGAGATATATATATATATTAGAAAAAAAAAATACAATTTACAAAAAATTATTAATACATTTAATGTGACACGCTCAAATTAAGGGTTGATGTATTAGTGTCCTACGGGATAGCCGAATACAACGTGCTGGGATTTTTCCTTATGGTTGCTATATTGAGTATTTAATGAGTTATTCACTAGACAAAAAAGAATACAATTTACAAAAAATTAGAAAGAATGTGCATGTTAACACAATTGTTGAAATAATAAAACTAAACACTATTAATTCATATGATAATTCAAACTACTGCAAACTTGCCACCTATACTTGAAGACCATTATTCAAACAGAACATTTCCGTATCAGAATGGCTTCAATCCAGTCAGCGTCAAGCATTGCATAGGCTTCCATACACATTAGGAAGCCCGCCGATATTAATATCCTCCATTACACCCACACAAACACATATCATGCAATCCCTTAATGAGCTTAGTCGTCTGCACGCACACCACCATATCCTGTTAGCCATAACTCAAGCCTGGGGGAATATCAAAATAACATTGGATACATAGTGCTAGCGTTAAGGGATGAATAGCACAGAAGCGCGTATGAGCATGTTTAGTAATGAAGGAAATGAATCCCTATTCAATACAAGCATTGCGCGTACGCGCAGAGTAATGCTAGTAAGATATCTCCTTACAAATCCCAGGTACAGAGCCGTATTGTATTGATTCAGTGGACGTGTATTTGTTAATAACCTACTGGAAAGTGAGATGTGTTGATTAGTGTGCAGGATATTCAAAGTAGGATGCCTTACCTAATTAAGTTCACTGGGTCGAATACAATACTCAAATCAACTAAAAAAGCTTAAGATCCTTACAGGCTTCTTTCAAAATAATACTACAAAGAGTAAACATGAATTAAGAAAATAAAAATCAAGGCTTTTTTATTAATTTCGTTTCAAAAAACGTGTCCTTTTAATTGAAAATAGCTAATTGCAGAAATTTTATTTTATTTTATATCTGAAAGCCTTGAGTGTAATATAGAAAAGGCAATTTAATTTCAGAAGCAGCGCATTATATACAGCGTGTCACACAACTCGCGCCCCAGACGAAACTGACACTTGCCGACAACAATAGGTTGCCAACAAATAGAAGAAAATAATTTGCGGCTGCTTGACTCTACATGTTCTACCAACTGAATAAATATGTATGACCGTTAGTATAAACAACTGACTAACGGTGATTGGCGAGCAGTTGACTAGCATTGTTTTTTCTCTGTCAATCATTCATGGATTATTTTTATTTATTATAAAACACATGGTTCGTAATTATTTCTTCCTTTTGGAATTGTTCAGTTTTTATATTAATATATATATACGGGATGTCTCACAACTCGCGCCCCAGACGAAACTGACACTTGCCGACGACAATAGGTTGCCAACAAATAGAAGAAAATAATTTGCGGCTGCTTGCATAACGGAGTTACAAGACTTTTTAATCCACCAATCCCGGAAGGACATCTTGAGGTGTGATCATATTATTACAAAATAAAACTGGTTGCTAGGTTTTAAAAATACTACTAGTGAGTCACAAAATTTATTTGACTTACTGTAATTTTGACACTTTAGTGTTGACTTTTCACTGTCAACAAATGTAGGTTAGCGAAGGTGTCATCCGAGATCATCATTTATATCGTACAGTGCAACGTGTTGTAGAACCTGTGTAAAATGTGTTAAACGAAAATATTATTGTCATTTCTTTGACCGGTCTCATGCGTCCTTGCGATGGCTCTCAATATCACTTTATGATCCACAAGATTTCTATCCGGAAAACGTTCCGAATAGACTCGTGCTGCTTCTATGGCGTTACGTCCACATTCTCTGAAAATTATAATCATTTCTAAGTAATCAGCGACTGAATACATGCGGTAAGAATTTGCCTTTTTTATTGACCTTGTCAAATTTAATTTGACACTGACATTTTTCGAAAACTACAGTCGCCCACACATTTTAAAAAAGATTTGATTTGTATAAAACCCTAGTAACGTAAAATTCCAGCAAACACATGTTAAAGGTGTAGATCTCTGATTGGTCAATTTAAAGACGTCTTTTCTCGACTATCTTTTAAGCTAGATTTTTTTTTCTTCGAAATTACTCATCCGAATGCAGTCTCGTGTTTCCTCATTCGCCTGAAATAATTTCCATACTATTAAAGATGCAATAAAATACTATTAGACAATCTTATAGAAGACCACGGAGGACATCCGATTAGAGGAGAAAAATCTTTTTAAACCAGTGGTTCTCAAGTTACAATACAATATTATATTTACTTAAATGGGACGGTACATATTTTTTAGACCCATTGGATAGAGTATATTTTACCTCTCGCCAGTGGCGGATTTAGAAAATTATAATAGGGGGGGCACTAAATTCGGAAAAACAAATTTTAAATATATAGGGTGCGTGCCCGAGTGCCCCCCCTCTAAATCCGCCACTGCCTCTCGCTAAGAGAGGTATATTGAATTCATGCTAAAAATCGCATATCCAGATTTTAGTGAATAAGCACGTTTTAAGGTCCCTAGAATCAGATAATAACTTTTTTACAATGATGTCCGTGTGTGTGTGTGTGTGTGTGTGTGTGTGTGTGTGTGTGTGTGTGTGTGTGTGTGTGTGTGTCTGTGTGTGTGTGTGTGTGTGTGTGTGTGTGTGTGTGTGTGTGTGTATGTATGTGTGTGTGTGTGTATGTGTGTGTGTGTGTGTGTGTGTGTGTGTGTGCGTGAGTGCGTGCGTGCGCATTTTATACTTAATATTAAATGGATATAGTTAAAAAATTATAAAGAAATTAAATTTCATAAAGTAGCCATAGCTATGGAAACAGCTACTATATTAAGAAAATTTTGATTGAAAGATGTCAGTGTCAATTGAAATTGACATAGTGTGTTTGTCTTATAATTTTACTGGAAATATAGGATCTCTTGCTATAAATTTTCTGTATGGAATTTGCATAAAATACATGCAACTGCCGGAAGGTAAATTACAAGAAATATAATCTTTAGCAAGGAACTTTCTGTATCAAATTTGTACAAAATACATAGAACTGACGGAAGGTAATGTGCTGGCCACATCAGATTTTTTAACTCTGTATCTATTGAATATAAAGTATAAAATGTAATCAAATCGTATAGAGAATAAAATAATCTTTAATATTTATAGTAAAATTAAATATGAAAAAATGATATTTATTTTTTCAAGAAAACTGTCAAAATCATCAAATTAGGGTACTCCCGGTCGACCAATTATAACCAAAATCTAATCACCACTTCATTTGGGTGTAAAGAAGAGAAATACGAAAAAATTATAATTTTTGGAAAGGTAGTTACTTAGATTAGATTAGATTATATTTTAAGAAATAAACTTCCAAAGTTAGAGTAAAATTCGCTAATCCAAAAATAAGGATCAGCTTAATCTTTTTTGTACCTCTGGCTGTAAATGGCAGGAGGTATTGTGTTGGCCACATCATATTTTTTTACATGTGTTAGGTAATAACATATCATAAGAAGCAATAAATACAAACGAAAGTAGATACTTAATATTGGAAATAGTCTTTTCGCCCATAGAGCCCACGGCTTATACGATACGGTGAACTGAGAAAGAATCGAAGGAATTGAAACGAAGAAATAGGCGATTTTTCCGCTCCAGTTCCGCTCATGAATTATTATCATTTATGATTTCGCTTCACTTTACGTCTGATATCTTGTTAAATATTTCACAGCGTTGAATATTCAATTTGAAATATACGTCTTCAATTTCCATTAAATGTGAGCAGTTTATCGAAAATTGCTCTCTGAAGTGATCGTCAAACGTGACTGGGAAGACGATGAAAAAATTATTTCGTTCCTTGTTTACACCCAGATACACAAATTTTATCCCAAAGTATTTACCGATATTAATGTAATATCCACATAATTTATTTCATTTCAGTCCATTAGAAGTGTTATAAAATATAAATTAATATACTGTAACGTGGAACGCCCGTCGTCGCCGCCACTGTAAGCGAGTGTCTATTTATAGCGGTGACATAATCGCGCTAGCAGCCGGGCGATGTAAACAAACTGGTCGCGACGTGTTTAATTACTGGCGGTCGCCTGAACCTTTGTGTTCATTGTTATTATGCGGTCGAATATTCTATGGCTTTTCTAGAAAATAATGACAGCTGTATATAAGGGACGTAGCTATGCTCGGGACACACAGTTAAAACAGAGTCATAGAGACATTGACATGGAGTGTTAGAGAGTAAAGTGTTAGTGAGAAGCACAGCAGTATCGTAGTGAGCGTATGCAGTTGGTGTCGAGTAGGTACTCGGAATGTTACTGGTATATTGGGATAGCTGTGGATGTGAATACTCGGTAGTGTTGACGAGTATTGAGAAGCTATAGTGTGCAAGAACAGTAACGGCGAGTCGGAAAGTTACTGGTATACCGGGCTAGCTGTTAAAGAGAATACTCGGTAGTGCTGAAGAGTATTGGGAAGCTAGGTATATGGGGACAGTAACGGCAAGTGGAAGCTAATACTCGGCAGTGGTGTTGAATTGTGGCATACGGACAGACGGTGATACTGAGGCTGTGGAGGTTAGACAGAGAGTTACATAAATAGACAGATAGTGTTGTGAAAGGGGTGACTTCTGTCCGAGCAGTTGAATATACAGACGCTGTTGAGTCAGTTGAGTATATAGACGCTGTGGAGGTCGGTAGGCGGACAGTTGAACGTTATAAGTATACAGTGATATAAATATAGTGATATAAATATCGCGTAAGCAGCCTACAAGAATGTGCAACAGACCGGCAGTCTAAGATTGGAACGCGTAGTGAAATAAATAATTAGTAATATAGTGGAAATAAATAGTAGTGTTAATTGGTTAAATAAATAGTGTTAGTGTTAGTTTTGGTCTTAATTAGTTTTTAATAATTGTTCAATATTAGTAATAGTAACTTTCATTAGAGTTTAATAAACACTTAATTTTAATTAATAATAATTCTCTTATATTTGCACTTCATCCAAATAAATAAATAAAAACGTTACAATACATATACGGGATGGTGTTTGGAACTTCTTATCGTAGAACTTCTAAATCAATTTGGTAAAAAAAGCTTCAAATAAAATTCTACATCTGAATCCATTATTTATATTTACTTTGCCTTGTCAAAGTTGTGTTTTACTTGCCAAAACAGACTTCCCAACTGGGCTACGTAAATGTATTACGCTAGTAAATTACGACAGTAGATGGCATTACAATATAATGAAAGTTTGATTTTGTTGTTTGAAACAAATTTGTGGATCAAAATATAATCTAATTAAATATAAATCGAGAGTTCGATAAATTAGAAAATAATTTTCCAGTTTCTTTCTCAAACTTCTTCATTTGGCAATTGGAACCCGCAAAATAACATACGACATTAGCGGAATTTTATGGAACTAAACTAATGGCGGCTAGTAGGATATGTCAAATTATGTAAACGTCAAAAATCATCGCTTCGTTTAACATAAAAAGATGTTCTCACACTTATATTTTATAATTTCATTTGAAAATACGTGAAAAATAAGCGAATTAAAGAACATGAACATAATATACACTAAAAAGTGTTAAAGTGTACGAGTGCAACAAAAATTCAAGACATTCCATTATTTTTTACAAAGATAAATATGCCTTTTTTATTCATTTCACAAAAAGGAATTATAATAAAATACATGTGGAGTACGTCAAGGCTCTATACTTGGCCCTTTATTGTTCATCTTATAAATTAGTGGTATGAAAAAAGTTTTGGAATCGAATAACTTCATTGCCACAAGTTTATCGTCTTGGTTTGATTCTTTAAATTTATCGTTAAATATTAGTAGATCTTATGTTATGAGCTTCTCAAACAGAAAGAAAGATGAACAAATGTCAATTTTTTGTAATGGTCAACCGTTACCTCAAATACCAAGTACTAAATTGTTGGGCCTTAATATTCACGAAAATTTAGTATGGGATCAGCATATAGATATCATGTGTAATCCTCTTGCCATCTTATATTATTTTATTAAGAGAGGCTACTTTATGATGTATTTACTGTAAAAACTTTTTATTATGGCAAATTTCATTCCATAGTAAGTTACGGTATAATTTTCTGGGGGTGCTTTCCCATGGCAAAACGCGTTTTCAAACTACAAAAATCTGATGTGGCCAGCACATTACCTTCCGTCAGTTCTATGTATTTTGTACAAATTTCATACGGAAAGTTCCTTGCTAAATTAAATACATATTCTATTTCTTGTACATTACCTTCCGGCAGTTGCATGTATTTTATGCAAATTTCATACAGAAAATTATTATTTTGTGACGTTTTCTATATACAGTGTAATGTATCTGCAGAAATAAAAGATTTATTATTATATTATTTCGTGTACATTACCTTAATGCAGTTGTATGTATTTTATACAAATTCCATACAGAAAGCAAAAGATCCTATGTTTCCAGTAAAATTATAAGACAGACACACTATGCCAATTTCACTTGACACTGACATCTTTCAATCAGAATTTTCTTAATATAGTAGCTGTTTCCACAGCTATGGCTACTTTATGAAATTTAATTTCTTTATAATTTTTTAACTCTATATCCATTTAATATTAAGTATAAAATGCAGTCAAATCGTATAGAGAATAAAATATTCTTTAATATTTATAATAACATGAAATGTGAAAAAATTATATTTAACATAGTTTTTTCAAGAAAAACTGTTAAAATCTTCAAATGATGGTACTTCCGGTTGACCAATTGTAACCAAAATCTAATCAGCTCTTCCTATGGATGTAACGAAGAAGTATACGCAAAATTATAATTTTTGTAACTGTAGTATTAGAGTTATCGCAGACGAAAATTTTGTTACACACACACACATCCACACACACACACATCCACACACACACACACACACACATACAGACATCATCGTAAAAATAGTAAATTCGTATTCTAGGGACCCTAAAACGTGCTTATTGAGTAAAAACTCATCATCGAATTTTTTGACCAAAGACAATACCTTCCTTACCTAAAGGTGACGGAAGGTAAAAAACTGCAGTACGTAACATATATTAACTTTGATCGTTGTTTTTATTTATTTTCCGTCTCGCTTTCATCGCTAAGTCATCACAATTACTTACCGATTTGTAATTTGTAAATAAAATCTACTGCCTTGGAAATCCTATCGATAAAATAAAAATAAATAAATAAATAAATAAATAAATAAATAAATAAATAAATAAATAAATAAATAAATAAATAAATAAATAAATAAATAAATAAATAAATAAATAAATAAATAAATAAATAAATAAATAAATAAATAAATAAATAAATAAATAAATAAATAAATAAATAAATAAATAAATAAATAAATAAATAAATAAATAAATAAATAAATAAATAAATAAATAAATAAATAAATAAATAAATAAATAAATAAATAAATAAATAAATAAATAAATAAATAAATAAATAAATAAATAAATAAATAAATAAATAAATAAATAAATAAATAAATAAATAAATAAATAAATAAATAAATAAATAAATAAATAAATAAATAAATAAATAAATAAATAAATAAATAAATAAATAAATAAATAAATAAATAAATAAATAAATAAATAAATAAATAAATAAATAAATAAATAAATAAATAAATAAATAAATAAATATATCATCACGGCTTTTTACCCATTGCTGGGTGTGCTAATCTGTTTTGTACACAGATTTGTAATGATGACATATTTGTACAGTGCGGGCGTTTACCAGGCGTCACCTCACGGATACTCATTGCTGGCGTGGAGAGTGAACCACAGGGGTCAATTTTGTGTCATTTAAAATTCGAAATATTTGGTGTCGGTCGGGATCGAACCCGGTTCCCCAGATTTGCGACCAGACACTCAGGCACGTTGCCACGAGACCCCATAAACATAGATAAACATTTAAAAAATCTGATGTGGGCAACACATAACCTGTCGCCAGATATTTTACCTGGTTGTACGCATAAAACGAAAAATATTTTTAATTACAAATACATATATTCATGTCTCACTACAAAATAATTCTCACATATATTTGCAAAATCTATGGGATATTTTATTGTAAATTAGGTATAATATATACATTTCCTTTATATTCAATATCCTGAAATTTTGTTTTTTTACTTTCCGTTTCTTTTTCTTTTTATTTGTCATTTTTTCGCAAATTCCTTTTATATTCTTTTTTACGTATATTTTTTTGCGTTGTTGCCTTTTTTTATTTTCATAATCTTCATAATGATGTACAAATATTTTTGACAATGGCATACAAATATTTTTGACAGTGACATTTATGTCAATTACAAACATTTGAATTTCTTGCCTTGAAGTAGTTTGATCTGAGAATTTTTACATCAAATTATTTTATATGCATTTCTTTATCTCTAAATCTATAGAAGATATAATAATGAATTTATATTTATCGAATAAAGAATTTAACGTTCTTTAATATAAGTATTTACGTAAATTTTCGATAAATAATATTTAGATGATTTTTTTCTCGTAACTACTACTTCCGGTTTTCCAATTGTTACCAAAACTTAATCAACTCTTCCCATTATTGTTAGATTGAGGAATCTGTAGTTAAAAATGTCTTATAGTATTTGAGAAATCGTGGATCCAACATCCACACACACATACGGACATCATCGTAAAAATGTTATAATCGGATTCTACTGACCTTTAAACGTGCTTATTCACTAAAATCTGGATATGCGATTTTTAGAATGAATTCAATACCTCTCTTAGCGAGAGGTAAAAAATCGAACATGCAAACAAATAATTTTAAATATATAATGCATTTTATTTTAAGTTTCGTCAATGTAGGTTATTCAAAAATCAATTTTACGAAGATGGATTTTTATTTATTCCTTCCATAAGCATCAATAATCTTTCATCATTTGACCAGTCGATATCTTTATTTCTTTTTCCTGAGACAATAAAGATAAACATGACATTATTATACAAAAAACAAACGATGTACTTATGATTGATGGCTGACTTTTTTTGAAAAACTTTTGTTAGTCATATCTAATATGATTAAAATATTAAATATATACTTAAATGAGACATAACAGTAATATAATTAATATACAGAAAATAATGATGCCTATGCAATAATAGTCATTAATTTCATGACATTCTCAATTGCAGTCACATTTTAATTACGCACTTAAACCCAGACACATAACTTACCCTCATTATTCGCTCTTTCTCCAACTTCCATTTACTAATTGCACCTTTACAACAACATACTTCTCCCAAACATTCAAATATCACTTTCCAGCATCGTACAACCCTTCATTTATTTGCAATTACCAAAAAGCAGAGGACGCAGGTACATTCCTGCTCCGGAGCTTCCAGTGGCGCCCGTAGGGAAGAAAGGGGCTCAAGGTCGGTCCACAGATGGTCCGTGGCGGGCCAGTGAAGTTATGGCGACACTCTTACATGGAAACGGAAGTAGTGGCTCAAGGGAAAGTGAGATGGATGAATGCGCCACGAGCCAGGCACGTATTAAGGGATTTTTATGAGCTAAGAACTACATAAGAAATGGAAAACTCGTGTTTGGTAAAGGTCACACTAATCTTTTCCAGGATGTTTTTATTCTATCTTTGTATTTTTTTGCAAAATCAATTTTTTTGTACATCTCGCTTAAAAATTGTACTTTCCGAAAAACTTCTGTTACTCACGTTAAATAGCATTACATCCGAGGTATGGGATAATAATAATAATAATAATAATAATAATAATAATAATAATAATAATAATAATAATAATAATAATAATAATAATAATAATAATAACAATAATAATAATAATAATAATAATAATAATAATAATAGTTTATTTTCTTTAGACATAGTACAACATGTATAGAAAACGTCAAGGTACACACAATTTACAATAAATAATAGAGAAGCAATGTAGATAATAAAGTAGTATCAATTAAAAAATTCATTTAAGTCATAATAGTTGTGTTGCAGTAGGAATATCTTTAAATCTTTTTTAATATTTATTTCCTGTTTTAAAGAGACAGGTAAATTATTAAATATTTGTAGACCAATTCTATTAGGATAATTTTTAACTATGTTTAATCTAGATTTTAGATATGTTTCATTACAGCCGATGGCGTCTCATTTTCGATGTTTTTTTAAGACATCTCGGGTAATATTAACGACAGAGTAAAACAATTTACACATTCCAGGGCCAACTTTTCGAGAAAAGTTTAATAGTCACCACAGGAATTTTCAATCTTCTTTTGTTTCCGAACTACAGGCAAAAATTCATTTTTCGCTCATTTACAAAATATTTCATATCTTATTAATTATGATAGATAGAAAAAAAATATTTTAACAAATTTTCAACTGTTTTTATACTTCCTTGTACGAAGTAAAGGAAGTATTGTAATCGCGAAAAATTTCGGTTTTCAGATTTCAACGGAAATATCCATTTTGACCATCCCTGAATCCATTTTGACTAATTTCGTCGTGACGTCTGTACGTACGTACGTATCTCACATAACTCAAAAACGGTAAGTCGTAGAAAGTTGAAATTTTGTATTTAGGACTACTATAATATCTAGTTCTCAAATATAATTATTCTACGTGTGTGTGACGGCTTAAAAAGTTCACAATAATATAATATTTACTGCGCAAATGTTAGCGTTGAGTATTTATCTCTCAAATTGTGAGAGTGTACTCGTTACGTTTTGTAAAAAGGCTTGTGAAAGATTTATAGACTTCAACGGGAACTCGTGGCTCAATTGGTAGAGCGCCCGGCTAGAGATTGGGAGGCTCTGGGTTCGAATCCCAGCGAGGTCCATGAATTTTTCACAATTCTTTCTTCGTTTAAATAAATTTGTCCTGGATCCTAAAGCCCATTTCTACGATTTATAATAACATTAAATGTGAAAAAATGATATTTACCATCGTTTTTTTTAAAAAAACTGTTAAAATATATAAATTAGGGTACTTCCGGTTGACCAATTATAACCAGAATCTAATTAGCTCTTCATATGATGCAACGAAGAAGAATACGACAGAATTATAATTTTTGGAATTGTAGTATTAGAGTTATCGTAGACGAAAATTTTGTTACACACACACACACACACACACACACACACACACACACACACACACTAACCCAGACACACACATACATACACACACACGCACGCACACACACATACAGACATCATCGTAAAAATAGTAAAATCGTATTCTAGGGACCTTAAAATGTGCTTATTCATTAAAAACTCACCACCGAATTATTTCACCAAAGACAATAACTTCCTTACCGAAAGGTTACGGAAGATAAAAAAAGATAACTATCATGATTCTGAATTTGCTGTCATATTTTGGAGCACCCTCACCAAGAACAATAAATTCAAGAATATATAGAATCGAAATGTCTCTTCTCGACGACATAGTTCCTAGTAATATGTTTCGTTTCTAACTTCTCTGATAATGACAATGGGATAAAATTATTACACATCCAAAATTAGAACGAAACTCTCGTAAAGTCTGAAATTAATGATGTGTACAGGGACTTCAATTTCAAAGGGAAATTCGAAAAACATATTTTGTTAATTTTATTACCTTCCAAGGACTAATTTGGAAATTTTCAAATGAATTTACCCTTTAAATTGCAAACTTTGAAGCTAATGTTTCTGAAACATTGACACTGTGTTAATAATTTATAAAAGTAAAACAATATTCACCTTGCCGATATCTTTATCTTGCTTAATAATCACAAATTATTATATCGATTTTTTTACCAGAAAGGATTTTTCGAATCACTATTTATAATTTGACAGCTTTGACTTATGTTAAGTCACCCTGAAATTAATTTGATATTTATATTTATATTTATATATATATATATATATATATATATATATATATATATATATATATATATATATATACCGTGTGTCTGTCTTAAAGGTGTACATAGGAGACTAACATGGGAAATCAGTTTTTTGCAATTTCCTGCTCGCCTAACTATTTTAAGAAAAAACGCGTAAAATAAAAGTTTTAGGGCATAAAATTCTGCATTTAAATCAATAAACATAATTACTTTTACATGCTTTGTAACGACAGAAATTAATTATGAAAATGTCGAAAATTACGTTGAAAATATCGACAGCCATGGAATTAAACAAAAAATAAATAAATGCTTGACGTTTTATCTGTCACAACGTAAGTTAACTTATTTGACGTTTCTGACAATTTGATAAAACGTCAAGCATTTATTTATTTTTTGTTTAATTCCATGGCTGTCGATATTTTCAACGTAATTTTCGACATTTTCATAATTAATTTCTGTCGTTACAAAGCATGTAAAAGTAATTATGTTTATTGATTTAAATGCAGAATTTTATGCCCTAAAACTTTTATTTGGCGCGTTTTTGCTTAAAATAATTAGGCGAGCAGTAAATTGCAAAAAACTGATTTCCCATGTTAATCTCCTATGTACACCTTTAAGACAGACACACGGTATATATATATATATATATATATATATATATATATATATATATATATATATATATACAGGCTGTCTCACAACTCGCGCCCCAGAGCGAATGAGGAAACACGAGACTGCACTCGGATGTGTAATTTCCAAGAAAAAAAATCTAGCTTAAAAGATATTCGAGAAAAGACGTCTTAAAATTGACCAATCAGAGACCTACACTTTAACGTGTGTTTGTCGTAATTTTGTCAGTGTCAAATTAAATTTGACAAGGTGAATAAAAAAGGCAAATTCTTACCATGTATTTAGCCGCTGATTACTTAGAAATGATTATAATTTTCGGAGAATGTGGACGTAACGCCAGAGAGGCAGCACGAGTCTATGCGGAACGTTTTCCGGATAGAAATCTTGTGGATCATAAAGTGACACTGAGGAGGAGCTCAGAGTTCGAATTCAAGAGGCTTTTACAGCAGTTACTCCACAAATGATTATGGACTCTACATTGAGCCTGTTAAGAAGGGCGCGATTATGTTTACAAATGAACGGAGGACATTTTGAGCATCTGCTCTGATTGAATCGTTCCATGGGTGTTATAATCATTGTAGAAATTACATTATAATAAAAACGGTTCTTTTTAGAACCACCATTTGTTGTTTTAATCTCAAAGAATTCAAATGATATTTTCGTTTAACACATTTTACACAGCTGCTACAACACGTTGCACTGTACGATATAAATGATGACCTCGGATGACACGTCCGCTAACCTAAATTTGTTGACAGTGAAAAGTCAACTCTAAAGTGTCAAAATTACAGTAAGTCAAACAAATTTTGTAACTCACTAGTAGTATTTTTAAAACCTAGCAACCAGTTTTATTTTGTAATAATATTATCACACCTCAAGATATCCTTCCGGGATTGGTGGATTAAAAAGTCTTGTAACTCCGTTATGCAAGCAGCCGTAAATTATTTTCTTCTATTTGTTGGCAACCTATTGTCGTCGGCAAGTGTCAGTTTCGTCTGGGGCGCGAGTTGTGGGACATTCTGTATATATATATATATATATATATATATACAGGGTGATTCATCGGTCTGTCCCCTCTTTATAACTCTTTTATTTTAAGTCAGATAGAAAAACTCTTCAAATATAATTTATATTATATAGTATTATCTATCTACGTACCATATCTATTTGTATACAGAGTGCTCCATTTAAGCGCAACAATATGTAACTTTATATTTCTTAATGGAATATCCTATATTTATTTATTTATTTTGATAGTAAATTAGATTTCCTTTAATAAAGTATTAAGTAATAAGGGGTCTAAAATTATAAATTAAGAAGTTATTTACCTTTATTCGTTGAATGATATGTTTCTATCATGTTATTATTAACAAAGTAAGCTATGGATAATTTGATCAATTGTTTCGAATTTAAATAAACAAGTTGTCCAAATACTCTTAGTTTATCATTGTTGATGTTGATGTGAAAATGAATAATACAAATTTTAGTAAAGATGAGATGATTAGTATAATGTTTATAATTTTAGTAAAGATGAGATGGTTAGTATAATATTTATAATAGAAAAATCTATTGAAGTTGAAGGACAAGTTATCGAGCATTTATTATAATTTTGCATTATTTAGTCTGTCACTAAATTTTAATAGCTTCTTTGGAATTAGTGTAATTTTATTAATAAAAAAAGGATCAAAATTTTGTATTATATTATGGTTTATTCCACTCTGAACTACTATTTTTTATGAACGTAAATAACTTCTTAATTTATAATTTTAGATCCCTTATTACTTAATACTTTTTTAAAGGGAATCTAATTTACTATCAAAATAAATAAATAAATATAGGCTGTTCCATTAAGAAATATAAAGTTACATATTGTTGCGCTTAAACGGAGCACCCTGGATACAAATGCATATGGTACGTAGATAGACAATAATATATCATATAAATTATATTTGAAGAGTTTTTCTATCTGACTTAAAATAAAAGAGTTATAAAGAGAGGACAGACCGATGAATCACCCTGTATGTATATATATATATATATATATATATATATATATATATATATATATATATATATATATATATATATATATAAAGCATTATAATTACGAGTGAGGAGTTCCAAAAGGAAGAAATAATTACGAACCATGTGTATTATAATAAATAAAAATAATCCATGAACGATTGACAGAGAAAAAACAATGCTAGTCAATTGCTCGCTAATTACCGTTAGTTAGTTGTTTATACTAACAGTCATACATATTTATTAAGTTGGTAAAACATGTAGAGTCAAACTATTAATTCGGCAATCCGCTTCCATTCCAGTGAAATTAAAAACGAAACATGCTAAAAAGAACATTGGAATGTAGACGAAAACAGAAATTACGATTCAATATATTGTAGAATTTATCGTTCTGGAAGAACAAATTGATTCGCAAATGTTGGAAATAAAAATATAGGTGAACGTGTTGAATTTAATCTCGAGTTTAATAGAATGTCTTTTAGCTCTTTTAGGAATGCCAAATTCAGGAGGTTTTATTAAGAACCGATGCCTCTTGCATCGGCCATAAAAAGAAATTTAAAAGTATTACGTCTGGGAAACTCGGCGTCTAGTGATATATATCTCTTCCTCTTCTTCTCATTTATTTCTGCGCAACTTGAAACGGTAAAACTTTGAAATTTGGCACAAATGTCTCAGCTCTAACTGGGCCTTAGCTTCCAAGCTCGAGCTTCCACAGCTTTCTCTCCACTGCCCGCTCCTTACTTTGTTATACTCTCAAAAGTATAACGACGTATTTATCTTCATTAACTTTTTTTACCTTTCGCATTCCACATGCAAGAATTATTCTTTCTAATTTGAAAACAAAGTTTTTCTTATTTCTATTGTTTTATACTATTTTTTCAAAAAATGTACGTAATTCATGTCCAGGAATTTCAAATTTGGTTGTTTTATAAAGTACATATTAAAGAACCAAAATAGAAAAAAATATTTTAACATAAAAAAATTTAAAATTCGAAAACTCCCCCATTATGTACTTTTAAATCTGTATTAAAATAAGAATGCGTTTAAATATACTTCTTCTAATATCAATTTATAAATTGAAATGAGATTAAAATATTTTAGGGATTCCAATGAATTCAAACGTAACTTTTAAATACAAACAGTTTTTGAAAAATTTCTTTTGCGGTACATGCAAAAACCTTTTTCAATGTTGAAAGAGTCATCAAAACGAAACGTCGTTTCAGTACTTGTTTCAGTAGTGTTTGTATAAAATTGTGAATTTGTGGAGACCCTGGGATTTTTTTGTCTTATTTATTATATAGTTTCAATTTGCAAAATTTATACAATAATTTAGTAAGATCTTTTTACGGCCCATTACTTACTCTAAAAGTGATGCCTTCAAGTTCGAATAATTTATGAGTCTTGACCACTAAAGATGGATTAATGCAGCCTACTTTTTATTTTACTTTTTCTTTTACTTTATAAAAGTTAAATGTGTGCTTTATGTGCACACTTTTAATTTTACTTTAAGTACTAAAGATGACCAACATTTAACTTAAGACTGTTAAAGTAAAAGAATTTCACAACTGCGCATGTGCACTAGTTCAGTTAGATTGCAAAAATTAGAAAATGAGTAAAGTACAAGATTGTTTATTGTTAGATATAGTGCCACTTATATAATAAAAATATTTACCTGTTTACATTTACGACTACATACCAGAAAAATCAAATCTGCGCACATGTAACGAAAGCTTTAAAGTTGGTGCATAAAGTAGCAAACTTAAAGTAAAAGCGAAAAGAAAATTAAAATAAAAATCTGGTGTGGCCAACACAATACCTCCCGCCAGTTACAGCCCGAGTCACAAAAAATTAAGTTTTTTGGATTAGCGAATTTTACTCTAATTTTGACAGTTTATTTCTTTAAATATAGTCTAATCTGATCCAAGTAACTACCTTTTTTTAAACTCCTCAACAGGGGTAAATCCCAATTACAGAGTGGGTTCACATTCACACACATACATGCCTTAGTGGGATTCGAACCCAGAGCCCCGAGGGCACTCATGACATGAGGCTTTGCTCTAACCAATGAGCCACTGGAACTATAATAAAATTAAAATTAAATTTTAAATACCGGGATAGAATAGAATTCACTAATTCAAAAATGATGATTAGCTTAAATATGTTTGCGAATGGTTGATTTTTATTAATCTAAATACATACCTACATATTTACTTATGCTGGAAACTGTATTGAATTCCTTTTCTATTGTTCTTAGAGGTGGGCGCGGGTCGTGATTTTGTCGGGTCACGATGGGTCACGACGTGACCCGCGTGATCGTGAATATAATTTAAATTTTGCGTCGTGATTGGACGTGAGCGTGAGGCACGAAAAAATTATCGTGCGTGATCAGGCGTGATTGAAATTTAATCGGGCGTGAGTACAAGTTTCTTCTATTTTTATTAAAAAAATTGTCAATTTCCATGTTTTACTTTACATTCTTATTATTATTATGTCCAAATATGTCATCAGTAGTATTTTTTGCATAAAAATAGTGTTATTGTTGTACCAAAAATTGTATACACAATTTCTCCGATTTCACTAAAGATATACAAATCTTTAAGCCCGTTTGACACGATCATAATTTTGTTAACAAATTTGTTACCAAATTTATAATGATATTTGTGATGGAATAGAACAACCTATTTGTCCATAAACATTCGTTTCCAATGATACCAATCTGCTACCTAACTTATTACCAATTTGTTAACAACGTATGACTGTGTTAAACAGGCTTAAATGTACATAGAAACAATTACGTGACACGAACGTGACCCGCCGGGCGTGATCGGGCGTGAGTGCCAAAATAAAATCGTGAGCGTGAGTGATCGTGAATCAAACATAAAAAGTCGTGCGTGATTGGTCGTGATTACATTTTTAGTTCCGTGAGCGTGCGTGATCGTGAACAAAAAGTTACTCACGCGCCCACCTCTAATTGTTCTATTCATTTTTTCCTTTTTAAAGCGTTACTAATATTATTTTGAAATGATTAGTTCTTTGATAGTGACATTTATCTGTCAGTTACATACATTTGAATAACTGCGTTTTGTTTGTTTAAAGCGTAGGATCTGGAACTTAAATTATAGATAATTTTATAAATTTATCCCTAAAATATATAGAAAAAGTATTAATGCAAATCTATAGAACATTTAATAATCTTTAATTTTTATAATAACATTAATCTCGAAAAAATAACATTTAAAGGTATTTTCCGAAGAAAAACTATTTTGATCTTCTAGTAAAGTGCCATTTCCGGTTATCCGATTTACACCAAAATCTAATGGGCTCTTTCCATTACACAAAAAATTCGAAATACAAGGTTTCAAAATTTTCTGAATGATAGTATCTGAGTTGGAGTGGAGGATCCACACACAGACGTGAAAATGTTAAAATTGGATTCTAGGGACCTTAAAACGTGGTCATTTACCAAAATCTCGACATGCGATTTTTAGCACGAGCACTATACCTCCCTTACCAAGGATAATGGGAGGTAAAAAGTAGGCTGCATAAATCCACCTTAAGATTCCTAACCCTCCATGAAAGGTTGTAAACCCTGCATAAGTTAGTTTCATAGATCGCTTCCTCCAACTATACAAATGTATTTGTGTATTAAGAGCGCAAAATGGGACATTGTCGATTGAGAGGTTGTTGCCGCGCGACGCAGAAGCGAGGCATTCTCTCGAAATCGACAATGTCCATTTGCGCTCGAAACACACACAAGATTTTTTCTACAGTCGCCACAATGTGGTCCTCCACTATAACAAAAATTTATTTATTTTTACTTATCGGTATTTTCCATTCTTCTTGAGCTATTGCTTCAATCTAATCTAAGCATTTTATACTTTTGTTTTTGTAAATGAATGCCCTATTTTATTTTCACAGCAGTGCGGCATTTTGTTTGGTTATGTAACATACCGACAGAGCAGTTATATGTCAGATTGACTTGTTAAGTGGGTAATGTGTAACTACAGTGTCATTAATTCCTGACTAAACGTTTCCATTAACAATGTAGCCAACTAACATTTCTCAACATTGTATACTTAGAAATTTGAGGAGCGAGCGTTTTTTCTACTTTGTCGCTCTAGAGCGGCAAAGTGACATTTTGCGTTGACAAAAGATAGACTTTGTATATAGACTGTAGGAAAAATAGCTATTGTATACATGATATGTAACAATCTGTAAGATTTTACCAGGGGCGCGCCGTACTATTGTGTCGCCCATGTGCCAATGCTCATCTTGACGCCCCCCCCCCCAAATTCAACAGTTATAAAAAAATAAGCATCGCCATTCGAAAGGACATAAAAAGGTGCAAAATAAAATCTAGTACTATTTCATATTCGGAAAGTATGTATTCACAAAAAATATTGCAAAATTTACATTGCCTATATCTAGTGACCTACAGATTTTTTCTCAAATAAAGACACCACTAAAATGGTCTTTTAATGGGGCAACAATTATGTGAACACGTTAACTTGAACAGCCTGTGTACATTTTCATAGTTACCATATGTTTGAAATAAACGACAATAATGGTTTTTACCCTATAAAATTAAGAATTCTTGCATTTTTTGCTTGAAACATAGATACATCGTTGGAAATTTTGCGACTATGGAAATTATAAATTGGACCCCATTACTTTGAAATCTTAATAGTGATAAAAATCTGGGCATCGTCGTTTGAAGGAAAATAAAAAAGGGTCCTTAAAGACATGCAAACCAAAATTTCATATAATTTCATATTTGGGAGTTATTTGTGGTCCATGGTTTTTGGAATTTCTCTAAATATACCCCAACATTACCCAACCTAACGCCCAAACTCAGGCTTGGAAAACGCGGGTCAAGTATTATGCGTTAGGTGAGGTTATTGTTGTTCTCTTTAGAGTAATATAAAAGCAACCTTAGTAAGCTATTCAACAACGGTCCCGCGTTCGTGTCGGGATTTGAATTTTTAACAACGGTCCTGAATGTTAAGACATGTCTCTTCGACGTTCCAAGTACTAAACGAGGGACTAAATCACGCCATTTGGAGTTTTGTACAGTAACTACTTGTATATGCATTTTTCAGGAAAAACAAAAACATCTTTAAAATAGTCTACTAATGCGACAACTTTGCCCTAATTTAATCGATTTCGTATCTCTTATAGTTTACGAGATCTCCATGTGAGCCTCGAAAAACGGGCATATTAAATTAAAAAACTTAAGTCTTATTACAATTTTGCTCGCCGTGTCGCCCGTGTGCGACGCACACATCGCACCCTGTGACGGCGCGCCCCTGGATTTTACTACCTTGAAGAAGGTGCAAGTGTGCACCAAAACTTCTGTGTTGTAAGAATTGCTGTTTGACTGAGATACATAGATATCGGAATGATATGTTCGTACCGTGCGGGTATTTGCCAGACATCACCTCATGGGCACTCATTGCTAGCGTGAAGAGTGCTCCACAGGGTTGGAACTCAACACGCACGTCCAAGAGACTCCATGTAGTGATGTAATGAGTTATTTAACATTACTGGATTAGGAAACCCCTAAAATACTTAATTTAAAGTTTTAAACAAGATTTTGGAAGAAAACAAAGACTACATTAGATCCATCTCAGACCATTTACAAGTTCAACGTAACATGTATAAAGGAGGAGGACAATATTGACATTTAAACAAATTGATTCGTTCATCTAAGTTTTCCAATTAACGTCGGGGACCAGGTGCAAGCCGGGTTGGTCTGACGGGACAAGATGGACGGTGCGGTCGTCGGTCATAAGGCGTCTTTAGTCCGTGGTCGCTCTGGCGCTCTGTGAAGCAACTCGGCCTAATTCCAAGCATTGCCAGTGTATGGCTTCGCTTCACTAAATATCAGCCTGACTTTGATCATTCCTCAAGTGGAAGGAGCCCTCCAGCACACGAAAACTTTGCTCTCAATAAGCGAGGGACAAGCCAAAGAGCAATGAACTTCAAGTTTTATTGTAATTATTATTTACCGGTTTCAGGATATTATTCCATTGTTTACATGTACAAAAGTAGGCTGGGATAGAAAAATGCATATTACAAGAACACTTTGTCGTAAAACGATTTAGCAATTGCATCTATAAACCAACAATGGGGACCTTTAGTTTGCGGTTACATACCCCTAATACATCATACAAACAGGCAAGGACAGGGTCGGTCCCTTTACATTAAGAATTATTTGAAAGAAAATATTTCACGATATTTTTATATAAGATTTAAATGTTATTACAAAAACAAGTACAACAAACAATAAATTTTAAAATTTATGTATAAGAGACAATTGAGTTTATCTCGAGAACTGTAAGAGATACAATGTTAAATAAATTTTTGTGCATCTGCAGGGGACAATCTCTGATGTGCTTTTGTTTTTCCAAAAATTCTCATGGGGTACTGGATAGAGGTGGGCGCGTGAGTAACTTTTTGTTCACGATCACGCACGCTCACGGAACTAAAAATGTAATCACGACCAATCACGCACGACTTTTTATGTTTGATTCACGATCACACACGCTCACGATTTTATTTTGGTACTCACGCCCGATCACGCCCGGCGGGTCACGTTCGTGTCACGTAATTGTTTCTATGTATACATTTAAGCCTGTTTAACACAGTCATAAGTTGTTATCAAATTTGTCAACAAATTGGTAATAAGTTAGGTAACAGATTGATTTCATTGGAAATTAATGTTTATGGACAAATAGGTTGTTCTATTCCATCACAAATATCATTATAATTTTGGTAACAAATATGTTAATAAAATTATGATCGTGTCAAAAGGGCTTAAAGATTTGTATATCTTTAGTGAAATCGGAGCAACTGTGTATACAATTTTGGGTACAACAATAACACTATTTTTATGCAAAAAAATTCTGTTGATGACATATTTGGACATAATAATAACAAGAATGTAAAGTAAAAGATGGAAATTGTCAATTTTTTTAATAAAAAATAGAAGAAAACTTGTACTCACGCCCGATTAAATTTCAATCACGCCTGATCACGCACGATAATTTTTTAGTGCCTCACGCTCACGTCCAATCACGACGCAAAATTTAAATTATATTCACGATCACGCGGGTCACGTCGTGACCCATCGTGACCCGACAAAATCACGGCCCGCGCCCACCTCTAGTTCTGGATAACGATGAAAAACTGAATTTGGTCTATTTTTACTTGCTTGTACGAAGTAAAGGAAGTATTGTAATCGCGAAAAATTTCGGTTTTCAGATTTCAACGGAAATATGTATTTTGACCATCTGTGAATTCATTCTGACTAACTTCGTCATGACGTCTGTACGTAAGTACGTATCTTGCATAACTCAAAAACGGTAAGCCGTAGAAAGTTGAAATTTTGTATTTATACTGCTATAACATCTAGTTGTGCACCTCCCTTTTTGGTCATTACATAATTTCCAGAAATGGTACTTTATTTGAAGCCTATAATAGATTTTAATGAAAAACTATATTAAAATATAATCCAAAACTTTTAAAATTTGGTATATAAGACTTTTATGTCAATTGGAATAACATAGTAGATTTTTCATTTTGATTTTATAAATAAAGGCTTCAAATAAGAGTTGTAGACAATTAAATTCTGCGTCTAGCACATCAAGTATTATTAAATTAGCCCTTTGTATAAGCGAGATATGTAAATTTAAAACTTATATACTTTTTGGTTTTTGTAATAAAGCTTGCTATGGATTAGGACAAAAAATAACAAAAACATAAAAAATAGATGTTAATATCAAATTACGTCAAATACGTACAATTTTATAACTGAGTCTATACTTCATATTAGTCTTGCGTACAAGGAAGTCGTGTGGTGTCCACATCAGATTTTTTCATTTTGAAATATCAGTAATCGAGAAAAATATTTCAAATCAATTTTTTAACAATACCCGTATTAATACCAAAGTTGTTAGGACCTCTGGCATGGTTGACATGTTGAGTAATCTTGACTACTCTGTTTAACTTTCACTTGTTGTATTACTGATGATGAGAACTTAGTTCTCGAAATACGTATCTAGTTTTTGTTATAATTTTAATGTTAAGGGGTAATTATATTATTTTTAGTTAATACCAGTATTCCGATTTTTAAAATAAAAATACCGAAAACCCGGTATTCAAATTTTTGCCCGATATTACATTCCATAATTATGAACCTAATCTAGTACAAATCTACTTTATTTCAAAAACAGTTGCAACTTACAGTTGCTTGGAGAAAAGTTAACAGGTGTACCATTGAATCCATTGTATAAGAAACAAACCAAAAAGCATCACGGATTGATCTCATCTGCTGATTTACCTGTTAGGTGCTTACGTTCCTTACACCACTTTGTCGCGTCTTATGAAAATTAATGCGTGTTGGAAGCGTAGGAAGAAGATAAATCTCTTAAATCTTTGTGTATTTTGTCTCAACACTTCTGACATCATTCTGTCCGAAAGAAAAGAGGATTCCAGTAATTAGACTGTCATCTTTTGTCATTAGTGTCACTTCCGGAAGGAAAATTACTATGCAGATTGCATTTAACACCGAGCAAATTGTACCTGGGAGTCAAGCCTACGAAATCGTCAACCAGAGGAGGACATTCGTTCTCCGACGAATTTTGCAAGACTTTTGAAATGGTTATTATTGTGTTAAACGGGATGGTTTGTTTGCAGAATGGTGTGCTTAAAGAGGTTTATTACTTTCTTATTAAACTTCTTTTAATTCTCTCTCTGGCTCTTTACATAATTCTTATCTCATATCTTTATATTTTAATAAACCGGCTTGTAATTAAGAAATAAATCGTGAAACTCTTAGGAGGCATTATTTTTGTAATTATTTTTTTACATTGCCAGTAAATAGTAAGTAAAATGAAATGATTCAAGGAAAATGGTTTTATTCACAATCGGTTAGTAATATGACGATTTCTGACTTTTAAAAAGTTGAGAAGTTAGTTATTGTTAACCTCATATTCCAAGACGTTGGAAAGTATAACGTGAAGATAGCTGGGGTTGGAAAGTTGACACTTTCCAACCTCAGCTATACTCACGCTATACTTTCCAACCTCGAGGCGGGAAATAGCTGCCCCCCGCTTTGAGAGATCAATGCGTATCAATGATGGGTATTTACATATAAACAAAGCATCTTTACAATTTATATCATAAAAATATGGAATAAACTTGTAAATAATACAAGTAATGAATGAAATCAGTATTTAAGGTTAGAAATCAAAGTGACAGTTCATGCAGTTCATGTGACAAATGAACAATCTCAGACCATTCGTTTATTTATGTTAGGTTATTATTATTTAAATATCAAATATTAATTTTTTATTTCAGATTGTGAATAAAATAGTATACAAACCTCGGTGAAAAGTTTCATTGTCTCGGGCCATAGTTAACCTCGGCGCTTCGCGCCTTGGTTAACTCTCTTCGCCCTCGACAATGAAACACTTTCCACCTCGGTTAGTAATATACTATTAAATAAAAACTACAAGCGTCTTATTTACATTGTTCAATTTAACAACAGAGTTATCGACCAGTTTTTTCATTCAAATGACCATTATCAATGTAAACAATTACGAAAATATTGAAGACTTCATATCCTTCGAGAATATACTGACTAGAGAAGTCATTCCCTACATCAACGCATAACATGTTATGATCGGATTCGCGGGACTGGAAGTCAATAGGCGATTTCGGGCGACATACCCGTTCACTTGTTAGGGTTAGTTACGGTATGATATGGTCAATGGTGGCGCCAAAAATAGTTGGTTCACTTGTTGACACCGTGCTTGGTGGTTATGTATATTCTGCGACATTTAAAACTGTCAAAAATAGTGTCTGACAATTAAAATGCATTAACAAAGAAAGATAGTTTATTCATATTTGTCCAAAAAAGAGCCAACGAAAATAATGTCGCCCTGTTTGACATAAAGACCACGACACATACTGTTTTGACTTTTAACATTTCAAGAAAAGACATGATAAAAAGAGATAGAAATAGTGAACAGAGAGCTGACCCGACTCGCAAACCCGTTCAGCTATGAGCACTGATCCAAGCATACCGGGTAAGTTGTTCCTAGCGCCCGAATGTGTGAACGTACCTGAACGCAACATACCGCAAGTGAACGGTTGTCGCCCGAAACCGCCTCTTTAGTCCTGTCAAAATAGACATATAACTTCTGAATAATTCGCATAGAGATGAAAATTATAGTATGTTCCGTAACACACCCGGTTCGATCAGTTCGAAAGTCTAAAAATTATTTACCGGTTTCTATTTGGAACGCGGTTCCTGAAAAAAGTTTTGATATTTTACAGAACCTCAATCTATAAAGATATAAATATGATTACTTTTCTTTGTCAAGATGTCAAGAAGGTACGATTTTGTAAATTCTTTAGTTTCGTTAGGTAATGGACATATTTGCACAGAATTCCATTATTTATTTGGTGTGAAATTTTGTTAAATACATTATATTAATGCACATTAAATTACTGCAAAAGAATATTTCTAAATATGCAAAATAATTTAATTATTCCGTCCTATATCTACATTATAACATGCAACAAATTATCTAAAAAGTATCTACATAATAGATAATTGACTTTACAAAAAAATATTTATTGCCTTATCTAGATAAAAAAATCTGATGTGGCCAGCACATTACCTTCCGTCAGTTCTATGGTTCTATGTATTTTGTACAAATTTCATACGGAAAGTTCCTTGCTAAATATTCTATTTCTTGTACATTACCTTCCGGCAGCTGCATGTATTTTATGCAAATTTCATACAGAAAATTTGTCTTAAATTATTATTTTGTGACGTTTTCTATATACAGTGTAATGTATCTGCGGAAATAAAAGATTTATTATTATTATTTCTTGTACATTACCTTAAAGCAGTTGTATGTATTTTATACAAATTCCATACAGAAAGCAAAAGATCCTATATTTCAGTAAAATTATGTCAAACACACTATGTTAATTTCACTTGACACTGACATCTTTCAATCAGAATTTTCTTAATATAGTAGCTGTTTTCATAGCTATAGCTACTTTATGAAATTTAATTTCTTTATAATTTTTTAACTCTATATCCATTTAATATTAAGTATAAAATGCAGTCAAATCGTATAGAGAATAAAATATTCTTTAATATTTATAATAGCATTAAATGTGAAAAAATGATATTTAACATAGTTTTTTCAAGAAAAACTGTTAAAATCTTCAAATGATGGTACTTCCGGTTGACCAATTGTAACCAAAATCTAATCAGCTCTTCATATGGATGTAACGAAGAAGTATACGAAAAAATTATATTTTTTGAAAGTATTAGAGTTATCGCAGACGAAAATTTTGTTACACACACACATCCACACACACACACATACAGACATCATCGTAAAAATAGTAAATTCGTATTCTAGGGACCCTAAAACGTGCTTATTGATTAAAAACTCATCATCGAATTTTTTGACCAAAGACAATACCTTCCTTACCTAAAGGTGACGGAAGGTAAAAAAATGTTAGTATCTTAATATCTAATATCTAATATTAAATAAGGTACACGAGGTAATGTACTATTATCATGTGAAAGATAAATTTCGAACTTTCATTGTCTTTATTTTAAAATAATATTACACAACGTTTCGATTGATGTAATCTTCAATCGTTATCAAGTGAAATAACCTTCAAACATACTATTATCATGTTAAATATAATGGCTTAATTTTATGCCGGACACTTTTTATTCACAAAAATCAGTTTTCCCATGTTAAACGCCTATGTCAAGGTTTGCTTGGTACACACGGTATATATATGTACACATACAAACACACCTACACACACACACATACAGACATAATCGTAAAAATAGTAAAATCGTATTCTAGGGACCTTAAAACGTGCTTATTCATTAAAAACTCATCACCGAATTTTTTGCCCAGACAATACCTTCCTTACCTAAAGGTGACGGAAGGTAAAAAGTATCAGTTTAACTCATATGCGTGAAATAGTGAAAATAAATATTATTCACCAAACAAAATGAATTTTTAGTGCTGGAAAACATTTCAACAAATAATCTCCATGTATGAATAAATTTACAACGTACATGTAATTTCTGTTCGATCATTTTTCCCATTTGAATTGAAAACCAAAAAATATCAATGTATCCCGATAACAAATCAACAGCAACAAATTCTAGTGTGTTTTGACAAGCAGGCGTACAATCGCGTTAGTTTCGAACGATAACCGAGTGCCACGTTGAGGCAAAGCATATCAGCGATATTAACTGTTGCATTTACTGATTGGAAGCTAGATGCATTGTGTTGTGTATAGCATAGTGGCAATGGCGTTGCTCTACTGATGTAGAGGTTTGTTAAGTGAATGTGTTCTACTAGAACACGCGTACAATTGATTAAGTGTATGGATACTCTATTGTGGTCGCCTATTGAAATTACAAAGTTATTGATTTTGACCACAGGATGCAGAAAAGCGCAACTAGGATGCATGAAGATTACAACAAAGCTTAGATAAATTTATTGTTTTCGAATGGGAATTGTATTAGAATCTAAAGTTTTTTGTCCAGAAAAAATTATACACCATATTTTACATGGAATACCGTACATTTTCCTGTAATATTAGTGGAATACTCATATTTTTATAATATATATATAGAAACTGTTGATCTACTTTAAATGATTTTTTTACCTACCGTCATACTTTTAGGTAAGGAAGGTATTGTTTTTTTCTTCCTTGTACAAAGTAAAGGAAGTATTGTATTCGCGAAAAATTTCGGTTTTCAGATTTCAACGGAAATATCCATTTTGACCATCCCTGAATCCATTCTGACTAATTTCGTCGTGACGTCTGTACGTACGTACGTATCTCGCATAACTCAAAAACGGTAAGCCGTAGAAAATTGAAATTTTGTATTTAGGACTTCTATAATATCTAGTTGTGCACCTCCCTTTTTGGTCATTACATAATTTCCAGAAATGGTACTTTATTTGAAGCCTATCATAGATTTGAATGAAAAACTATATTAAAATATAATCCAAAACTTTTCAAATTTGGTATATAAGACTTTTATATCAATTGGAATAACATAGCAGATTTTGGTTAAAACAGGCTAACCGGAAGTGATATATTACCTGTAAATGTTAACAGTTTTTCATGAATAAAATGGTTTCATTTTGATTTTAGAAATAAATGCTTCAAATAAGAGTTTTAGAGAATTAAATTCTGCGTCTAGCACATCAAGTATTATTAAATTAGCCCTTTGTATAAGCGAGATATACAAATTTAAAACTTACATACTTTTTGGTTTTTGTAATGAAGCTTGCTATGGATTAGGACAAAAAATAAAAATAGATGTCAAATTACGTCAAATACGTGCAATTTTATAATTGAGTCTGTACTTCATATTAGTCTTGCGTACAAGGAAGTCGTGTGGTGTCCACTTCAGATTTTTTGTCAAAAAATTCGATAGTGAGTTTTTAATGAATAAGCACATTTTAGAGTCCATAGAAACCGATTTTACTATTTTTTCGATGATGTCTGTATGTGTGTATGTTTGTGTGTGTGTGTGTGTGTGTGTGTGTGTGTGTGTGTGTGTGTGTGTGTGTGTGTGTGTGTGTGTGACGATTTTTTCCATCCATATGAAGAGCTGATTAGATTTTGGTTATAATAGGTTAACCGGAAGTACCTTCATTTGAAGATTTTAACAGTTTTTCTTGAAAAAAACGCTATGAATATCATTTTTTCACATTTAATGTTATAAATATTAAAGAATATTTTATTCTCTATACGATTTGATTACATTTTATACGTCATATTCAATGGATATTAATTTTCTTCCGTTTTCTAATGATAGTAGTTTTGACCTGTATGTTGGAAACTTCCGACTTAATTTTTTTTAAGAATTTTCGTTGAATAGATTCAATGCGATTTATGTAAACAGCGTAGCTTGGGTTCCAACATACAGATACAAACTCCAATTGACTCCTAACGAGAGAATTATATAATTTAATTAAAGTGGAGGGAAGTTTAAAATTAATGCTTGCTCGAATTAAGAAACCTAACATTTTGTATGCTTTTTGAACAATACTGCCAATGTGAACATCAAATATTAATTTAGTATCAAGTGTCACACCTAAATCCTTCACATTATCAGTTTTATTAATGACAATATTGTCTATTTTGTATTTGCACCTGAAAGCATTTCTATTTCTCGTGAATTTTATATAAAAACATTTATCAATGTTAATCGGCAATTTCATTTTTTTCGTATACGTTACTAAATTATTTGTCTTGTTGGAGTCATTGAGTGATTCAATAGTATGATATATTTTAAGATTATTCGCATATAATAGAAATTTAGTAAATTTAAAACTGTCACCGGGCTATGCAACTTCGATCACTTCGATTCATAAAATAATTAATTAAGGTTGTTATAGTTTCGACGTAACTGGATCACCGACTATTCACTTTACAGACGGTACAGTAAATGTAAAAAACAAAGTATATAGTTTTTGGCGCCATTTTAGCGTTGCCAATCCAGAACTAAAATTAAAATCGCAGCCAACGTGATTATTTATTTATTGAAATTGTACTTTACGTTCTCTGAAAATTTGAAATAAAATAAAAAAAAATTATACGGTTAATTCATAAATTGCATGTTTTTCTTTGGTAAAATGTATGCTGAACTATTTGAAGTTTACACATTGCGGTTCCTGTAATTTCAATTTCAATAATAAAAATACATAATCTTCACAAGTAATATTGAAGTATAATATGAGTTATTATTAATGAGTATACTTATGGTCTTCCTGGTATATGTTTTCCAAAAATTTGATTACAAAAACTTGCAAATCTGTATTATATCTCGTTGACATATACAAATGAGAAAAAAAATAATTTGAATTTTAAACGTTTCCGTTTCGCGTATCCAAGGTAAATTCAAACAGCTTTGTTTCACCATGAAGAACAGAAACCGAATTTCAACGAAAGTATACTAACATACCCGATAGCGACTATAGCGACATTTTGTGGTGCCATTCCCAAACTACAATTTTGAAATTAATCGGTAATATAATTGTCAGCCCCCTGAACTGGATTAAAAATATGATAAATATTATGACATGTAATTTTGACATAATAAAAAAATATAAAGAATAATTTCTAAATATTATTTCTAGTTCTAATTGTAAAACTAGTGGCGACCGTGATAAAACATGTAGATATATCATTAATAAAAATATTGAAAACGTGTTGACTCAAATAAGAACCCTGTGGTATGCCAGAAGTAACAGTTACCTCATCAGATGTGAAGCCATTTAGTACTACACGTTGTGTTCTATTAGTCAAGTGTAAAATAAACCATTTCAGAAAATTACTAGCCACATCGACCTCAGCCAACCTATTTATTATTATATCATGAGGAATTTTGCCAAATGCTTTGCTTGATTTTCCATTGCTTTTAGAACAGAGTCTGTATATTCTAGTAAGTTGGTTTCAATAGAACGTCCGTGTACAAATCCATGTTGTTGAGGGGTAATCAGATGTTTTATTGTAGCATATAATGATTTGTAAATAATAGATTCTAATAAATTTTCAGAGGTATAGTTCGTCTAGGGATCATTTTCCGAAGACTCGTTATCGTTTTATTATGGGTGCACAATAGCTAAAACCGCAATGCCAAAATAATTCGGTCCGTACAGTCGACCAGTTCAGTATTTGCAATGATGGTATATATTTTACGCCCAGTATTCGACTGTAGACCAAGACTGCACTTTCCAGATTTTAATGCGTTAATCTTTTGAACTTAGAATTTCCCTAATTTTCTTATAGCTTATTATAAGGTCAGTAATAGTCATGGATAATGCTACCTACCATTGGCGACAAGAGAATAAAATTCCGACGACAGCAACAAGAAAGGCTGAAATAATAGATTTTTTAGTAAAGAAAAATATGCCAATACCAGAAAGGGCAACAAAAAATGATTTACTTAAAATTATGAAAGAGCAGAATTTTGATGTCTTACGTTATAGACAATATGGCACAACAAATATTACGTTTACCACCTTATTATTGCATATTCAATCCGATTGAGTTAATTTGGAGCCAACTAAAATGTATCACCACAATTAAATTCTAGTGTAGTTCAATTAATCAGGGAAGAAGTTGAAAATATTGGCCAGCAACAATGGATTAACTGTATTCAACATATTATAAAAGAAGAAAATAAATTTGTATCACTTTACAAAGACGTGAATCCATTAATTATATCTTTAAGGGATTCAGATATGTCCGATAACAATTCTGAAGACGAGGACGAGTGCACTATGTCCGAATAAATATTCATATATTTTTTTAAATGACATGTGGTTATAGGCCTCTTGGGGAAATCGCCACTATGAACAAAGATTAACGGTCCGCAATCACTAGCTCCTGAGTGGTCACGGAAATCTGATTATACAATATATTTTTTAAAGCAGTTAAATATTAAACAATATTTTTTATTCACAATCGGTTAGTAATATGGTGATTTCTGACTTTTAAAAAGTTGGGAAGTTAGTTATTGTTAACCTTATATTCCAAGAGGTTGGAAAGTATAACGTGAAGATAGCTGGGGTTGGAAAGTTGACACTTTCCAACCTCAGCTATACTCACGCTATACTTTCCAACCTCGAGGCGGAAAATAGCTGCCTCCCGCTTTGAGAGATCAATGCGTATCAATGTTGGGTATTTACATATAAACAAAGCATCTTTACAATTTATATGATAAAAATATGGAATAAACTTGTAAATAATACAAGTAATGAATGAAATCAATATTTAAGGTTAGAAATCAAACTGACAGTTCATATGACAAATGAACAATCTCAGACCATTCGTTTATTTATGTTATGTTATTATTATTTAAATATCAAATATTGTTTTTTTATTTCAGATTGTGAATAAAATAGTATACAAACCTCGGTGAAAAGTTTCATTGTCTCGGGCTATAGTTAACCTCGGCGCTTCGCGCCTTGGTTAACTATCTTCGCCCTCGACAATGAAACACTTTCCACCTCGGTTAGTAATATACTATTTTTTACTATTTTGGAAAGTAAAATGTGTGAAATGAAATATTTCAAACCCCTACTCAAATTTTTCATTACAGCCCTGGCACATGCCAGGCTATTGGGACCCTCTATTGTACTGCCGTAATAAAACGATAACGAGTCTTCGGAAAATGATCCCTAGACGAACTATACTTAATTTTGGAGATTGGTCTATAATTATTTATCATATTTTTATTACCGTTCTTAAAAATGGGGGTGACATTTGCTCATTTCTAAATTCGAGGACACTAACTATTACCAATATTATGGATCAGAAAGCGCTCATTCAAAATGTAAACAAATCTGACATGTCTTACTGGTCGCCACGACAGGTTAGGGTACCTTTATAACCAGGGTATGGCCATGGGACAAGATCGCCGCCATTGTCGGTAATTTATTTCCCTATTTATTTGTGATAAATGTATTATTTTATTATAAAAGAATATTAAATTATCACACTGTGAATTTAGAAAGGTAATAAAAATTAATTAATTTAAGAGATACACAATTATTATTAAAACATACATTTAGAGGTTATGTAGAATATATGACATGGGTTGTTATTATCACATCTAATTTAATACCTGTAGTTCTTATTTACATAATAATTGTACATTCTAAACTTAGCTTTTAAAATTTAAATGATTGTGCTTAATATTGGTAATTTTTAGTTGTTTTCAATATGTCAGTAATCATGGTAGGTATCTTAACAAACTACACAAGTAAATAAAATAAAAATAATACTTACAATTTAAATACATATTAAAATGATAATTAAATGTGTTTTTCATTAAAATAAAACAAATATCCACGAAAATACATAATAATTTGCGCAAGAACAACACATATTACAGATGTCCCGTTAATGGCGGACGAAACGTGAGCCACGCCATGGCCATACCCTGGTTATAAAGGTACCCTATGACAGGTGCGCTTACAGCGCCGCCAATAAATTCTGCGAGTCCCAATACAACAATTATTTTTACAAGTAATCAAATTTTATTATTTAAATATTACATCAGTAGGTATCTATAAAATGGTTAATTACATATTTCGTTAAGAATAACATTTTTTGTCGCTTATTAAATATGATAGTTTTAGATACCAATTTTTAGGAATTAAAAGAATTAAAGACATCTTAGAAATATAGACTTATATTCTCACCTCTTGAAGTAGCGCTACTTCCAAAAAATCGCTGGTTCAACTGTCAAATTTACTTTAACATTAAAAATTAGAATTACAAATAAATTTTATTTTATTTTGGGATCATAAACTTGTTTATCCGCTCTAAAAAAACGGGCGCAATTTGGCATTTATCGCCCGAGAGCTTATAAAGTTGCCCAGCAACAGCTATTCAAACGTCAAAATCGTCGTTTTTAGGTAAATGTCAGACAATATAATAAATTCGATAAATCACATATTTTGAACACCGTTGCTCGTAAAACTATTCGTATCCTTTCTCGTATACGTCTTTTCTCTTCTGTGGAACCTACTTGCTCTGGACAACGTCAATTTCATTCCATATTTCTTTTCGATAATCGATATCTTCCATTTTCATTTGACAGTAAATTAGTAAATTAAAATTTGTTATAAACAAATAACATAGCGAGAAACCACAGCATACTTAAAATTCACAACGCCAGCACAACGATACCGAATATATACCCACTGAATCTTTAAATTTCGAGAACCAAAATAAAATAAAACGTTGTATGTACCACGGGCATAATCAAGATTATAGCACTCGGGAAAATTAAAACTCTCCGCTGCGCGTCGAGCTTTAAACATTCCCCCGTGCTACAATCTTTTGATTATGCCCTTAATACATAAATAACTAAAATAGCACTTATTTCAAATATTATAGGTTTCATTTACAAATATATGAAACCTATTTGTGTGTATTCGTAAAATAAAATAAAAATTGAAATAGCCTTACTTCCGAATTAGAGGTGAGAATACCGGTCGTAGATTCAGAATAATTTGTATTTTTATTATGCATTAAAATTTAGATTGGATTTAGTATTTTATTACCAACGATGTCATTACTTGTAGTATCTAACTATATGGAACATCGCCATCTCCAACTATGAACTCCATTCTATCACTCATCTTCTTCTTCTTCTTCTTCTACATCGCCTTCATAGTTTCGTGAGCGGATCTTCTTCTTGAACCATTTCCCAAACCCCCGTTTTCGACGATGTGTTGGACTTCTACGTCGAGTTTCAGGATTACGTTGTATATACATATTATTATTTTCAGGATTGTCAAATATATTAAAGAAGCTAGGACTACTAAAAGGATTCACTAAGTTTTCTTCAGATTTCCAGCCATTCCTGTTTGAAGAAGATTTCGCCAAAGGTTTTTCAAATACCATAGTCATTGATTCTTTGTTGAGTGTCACTTTATCCCAATCTTCTGCAGCATGTTTTCTAACTTCAGTAGGAGTGGTAGAGCAAAAATTGAAGAGTAATAGGACGGAAATTATCTGTAACATTGGAAATTCTCACATATCCATGTTTTTTAAGGTATCTCGGGTAATACTAACCGTTCGCACATTGCAGGGTCAACTTAAAAAAAAAAAAATTGTCACCACAGGAATTTTCGATCTTCTTTTGTTTCTAGGCTAGGCAATGAAAATGTATCATATCTTATTTATTATGATAGTTAGAGAAAAATTGTTTTTCCAATATTTTTACCATTTTTTACCTTCCGTCACCTTTAGGTAAGGAAGGTATTGTCTTTGGTCAAAAAATTCGATGATGACTTTTTACTCAATAAGCACGTTTTAGGGTCCCTAGAATACGAATTTACTATTTTTACGATGATGTCTGTATGTGTGTGTGTGTGTGTGTGTGTGGATGTGTGTGTGTGTGGATGTGTGTGTGTGTGTAACAAAATTTTCGTCTGCGATAACTCTAATACTACAGTTACAAAAATTATAATTTTTCGTATACTTCTTCGTTACATCCATAGGAAGAGCTGATTAGATTTTGGTTACAATTGGTTAACCGGAAGTACCATCATTTGAAGATTTTAACAGTTTTTCTTGAAAAAACTATGTTAAATAGCATTTTTTCACATTTCATGTTATTATAAATATTAAAGAATATTTTATTCTCTATACGATTTGACTGCATTTTATACTTAATATTAAATGGATATAGAGTTAAAAAATTATAAAGAAATTAAATTTCATAAAGTAGCCATAGCTGTGGAAACAGCTACTATATTAAGAAAATTCTGATTGAAAGATGTCAGTGTGAAGTGAAATTGACATAGTGCGTCTGTCTTATAATTTACTGGAAACATAGGATCTTTTGCTTTCTGTATGGAATTTGTATAAAATACATACAACTGCATTAAGGTAATGTACACGAAATAATATAATAATAAATCTTTTATTTCTGCAGATACATTACACTGTATATAGAAAACGTCACAAAATAATAATTTTCTGTATGAAATTTGCATAAAATACATGCAACTGCCGGAAGGCAATGTACAAGAAATAGAATATGTATTTAATTTAGCAAGGAACTTTCCGTATGAAATTTGTACAAAATACATAGAACTGACGGAAGGTAATGTGCTGGCCACATCAGATTTTTAGAATTTAGATTGAATAAAAAGGCGTAATTATGATTTTTTTAAATGGGAACCAACGTTGAAAATAGTCTCGTCTTTTTGCTTAATTTATAAGCTTTTCAATGATATATAACAAGTCTACATTCTTTTGTTCTAAACATTAATAAAATACGAATTATTAATTTATTTGGGTGAAAATATTAGAATATTGACGATATTTACTAATTTCAAGTGAAGACTGTATAATTGTACCGATTTCATTTCACTTTTGTACACTTATAAACAAACTTGTAAAAAGTGTGCTACATGGCTATATTTGTATTATTATTAATTATTATAAAATAAATTAAATTCTTAATTTTAATGGGTGATACTACAGGTCAAAATAAAGCCAAAAACATTAAAACACATGTTCGGAAACATTGCGTTATAGATTTACAGCCCTTTGCAGGTTCACCTTAACAGACACATATTTATTAATAATTTTGGTACTAATGGCACTAAAACTTTGAAACTTGGTATGAGGATAGCTACTTTTTTAATACCATTTTTCTCCAAACAATTGTTAAACAATCGTATACAATATTAATATCACTCAAATTGGAAAAAATCTCGGTTTGCTATTACTAAAAAATTCGTCCCTAATTCTTGATATTTTTTTTGTTTATAACATTTGTTTCTCGCCCAAAAAGCACTGATTACAATGCCTAGGTATTGTATACATTACCGGATTTCATACTCCGCCGGTAATATATACCGGGTGTCTGTCTACTTTTTTCCGAACATAGGAAACTCAATGTTAAAATTTTGTTTCACCGATATCTCAATCTATTAATTATAGAACAAATGTGTAATGAAGAAAAATGCTCAGAATGAAAACTGCATCGATTGATTATTAATATGTTGTTCAATTGTTGTATGAGTTATAAACAAAAGAAAATACACGATTTAAGGCAGAGTGCCATGAAAAACAAAACAATTTATGTTAGTTGTATTTGACATATCTGACAGATTTGACAATTCTTTTGATATTTTAAATAGAATTTGTAATTTTTATTTCTTCTAGATAAATATTTTCTATTATTCTAATAATTACCTTAATCATAGTAGAAATGGTGTATTCAGCGAAGAACATGGTTAATAGTAAAAACAAATGTAGCACATTCTGTTTTATATTGTGGTAACTGAAATTTATTTATTTAAAGTAAATTATTTTTTTAAAAATACAATTAGAATCTAACAAGTATGTAATGAACTTTTCAAAATTAATCGATATTTGAATTAAGAAATTCATTTCTTTTATTTGTTCTGCCCACACAAGTAATTTTTAAATTTCGAAATTATTTTCTTTTTCTTGTTCTTCCCATACATGTAATTTACTTTTGAAACAATAGTAAGTGTATGTATTTGATTTTTCGGAATTTGAACCCCTTTCGAATTATGTCCCTAAGGTGACTTAATATCACACACACACACACTAACATTTACCAGCCAACCAAACTGGCGCAAGTCCTTGTTACAGCCACCAGCCGGTGCCCGATAGCTAGGTGTTGTCAGGTTAATTCTTTCCCAACTTGGTAAGGTAACGAGAGTGGTTACCGATCAATGTGAGAGGCTAGCACTCTACTACTGTACTATCCTGCAATCATAATTACGATTGAAACTTATTCATTTAAATTAAATTCAAAAATTACTTGAAATCTAATAATCAAGTGAGTAATGAAATATTGAACAGTAATTTATTGAATCAGGAAATAGCTTCTATTGTATTGTATTGTGTAGATATAAACGTATAAACGGAGAGTATTCACTCCATAATAGTTCTATAATTATTATAAACATATCTTAACTAAACAAACAAAATTGATTCTAAATATCATATCGGCTTATTAATTACCCACTTTTAAGTAGGTATTCCAGTCTGATTTTATTCAAAGATTTTGGCAATGTTGATTATTGTTTACCAAGCCAAGTAGCTTAGTGATGCACGCGAGGCGAGACGAGACGATAAATATAAAATATCAATCTCCTCTCGTTTTAGGATCTGCAATCTCGATCTCGCTCTCATTCTCGCACATTATTTTGAGTCTCGCCTTGTTCTCGCGCGAGGATTTCGTGAGAGTTTCGCTGTAAAATTAAGCGCTTGCGCACTATGTATTTACGTAATAGTTTGAGAGACAAGTTCGCATCAGACTTACCGTCTTCCATGTATTTTCAGTCGTAGAACTATAACTATAATAAAGACACCAGACACTAAATTCTAGTCACCAAATTATTTCAATGCGAACTTAATTTTTATTCATTTACGGCATCATTTCTAACCCTTTTTAAGTGCGAGGAAATTATACAAAAAATAAAAATGTCACAATAATCTCTGTCTAAAGTCAAGTTCCTTTCCAGAGGTATGGAAAGAAACTAAGATGTGCCCTGTTTTAAAATCTGGTGAGGATTCTGATGTACAATATTATAGACCAGTGCTCTCCTCTCAAACTTTGCATTGTACAAAAATATATTTCCTCAAATTAAAAGTTTTATTTCACCGCCGCAACATGGGTTTATGGCAAAAAGATCAACCCTTACAAATTTGGGTTCCTTTTGTCAGTACACATCTGAAATTTTAGACAATCACGATCAAGTTGATGTAGTCTATACTGACTTTTCCAAAGCGTTTGATCGCATCGATCACTACATTTTAATTCAAAAGCTACAAAATTTTGGATTTAATGAAAACTATTTTATATCATATTTGCATTGTAGACCTCAACGTGTAGCATTTAGTGGATTTTATTCAAACTCATTCATAGCAAAATCAGGAGTTCCGCAAGGAAGGTTCTTGGGCCATTAATATTTGTTTTATTTATTAATGATCTTTCCCGATGTTATAAAAAATTGTAATATGCTTATGTTTGCAGATGATGTGAAATTGTTCTAATCAATTAAATCTCACAAAGATTAATTGATTAGAACAATTTCATAACAGTTAAATTTGAATAAAATACATGACTGGTGTACTGTTAATAAACTTTACTTAAATATAAAAAAGTGTCAAGTTATGACGTATACACGCAAACGTCAATTTATAGAGCACAACTATACTATAAACAATGAGCAATTGAAACATCCAAGTATTGTGAAAGACTTAGGTGTTACCTTTGATCCAAAATTAACATTTGAATACCATGTAATCATTGTGGTGAATACAGCTAACAGGACAGTTGGTTTTATTATACGTAATACAAAATCATTTAAAAACATAGTTGCTTTGAAATCCCTGTTTTTTACGCTTGTGAGATCTAGTTTAGAATATTGTTCTTTAGTTTGATATCCGCGTTCTGACAGCTCGATATTAGCAATTGAGAAGGTACAGCGTAAATTTTTAAAGTACATGTAGTACAGAACCTATAACGTTTATCCCGTTCGAGGATGTAGTCATCAAGAATTGCTTCATACTTTTGAATTCTATTCCCTTGAACCCAGACACTCTGAACAAAGCTTATCTTTTTTATATAAACTTATAAATAATGAAGTTGACTGTAGTTACTTAGTTGTTAAACTTAATTTTTCTGTACCTCGTATTGCGTCTCGTAAAGTTGGTACATTTTAGAAACCGAAAGCTAATACTAGTCTGCTACAAAAGTCTCCAGTTTTCATTATGTGTTCTAATTACAATAAAATTAACAATTCTATTGAATAGAAGCTATACAAAGTTGTCTTTTGCACTTGTGAAAATGATTAACAAACATATTAAATATGATAGACGTATAAAATTTTCTGATGAAGTGCTTGTATATTCGCTACACAAAACACCCTACATATTAGCTGTATTCTTTTTGGACAAAATCTCAACTCGTCTCAGATCACTTCAGATAAACTCAGGAAATCGTTGTTCTTTTTGACACAACTAATCTGAGTTGTTCTAAGTAAACTCATTTCCCCCCTTTCCGATGCTACACTAAAAGTTTACAATACTTAAAATGATTTGAAACACTCAGTTTGCATTTTAAGGTTATATAATACAACAAATTTTATATTCACATAAACAGATATACTTATAGTAATATATTTTAAACATTATCCATTTTTCGTTTATAAACTGTATCATAGATAAGAAAATAAGTCAATAATTTTGACAGCTAGTACAGCAAATACTATCGGTAAAGAAGGAAGTGATAAAATGGAATTAAAATTGTTCTTTTTGCACACATCACAACTCACTTCATCTCAACTCAGTTATGTACTGAGTTGAGTTTCAATTGGGTCAAAAAGAATACAGCTATTGTATGCAGAAAATGGATTTCCTGATTCAATAAATTACTGTTCAATATTTCATTGCCCGCTTGATTATTAAATTTCAAGTAATTTTTGAATTTAATTTAAATGAATAAGTTTCAATCGTAATTATGATTTCAGGATAGCACACTAGTAGAGTGCTAGCCTCTCCCATTGATCGGTAACCATTCTCGTTACCTTTCCAAGTTGGGAAAGAATTAACCTGACAACACCTAGCTATCGGGCACCGGCTGGTGGCTGTAACAAGGACTTGCGCCAGTTTGGTTGGCTGGTAAATGTTAGTGTGTGTGATATTAAGTCACCTTAGGGACATAATTCGAAAGGGGTTCAAATTCCGAAAAATCATATACATACACTTATTATTGTTTCAAAAGAAAAGTATATGTGTGGGTACAACAATTATTAAAAGAAATTAATTTCGAAATTTAAAAATTACTTGTGTGGACAGAACAAGTAAAAGAAATGAATTTCTTAATTCAAATATTGATTAATTTTCAAAAGTTTATTATTTACCTACTTGTTAGATTCCCACTGTATTTTTTTAAAAAATAATTTAATTTAAATAAACAAATTTCAGCCACCACTATATAAAACAAAATGCGCTACATTTGTTTTTACTATTAGCCATGTTCTTCGCTGAATACACCATTTCTACTATGATTAAGGTAATTATTAGAATAATAGAAAATATTTATCTATAAGAAATAAAAATTACAAATTCTAATTACAAAATCAAAATAATTGTCAAATCTGTCAGATATACCAAATGCAACAAACATAAATTGTTTTATTTTTCATGGCACTCTGCCTTAAATCGTGTATTTTCTATTGCATATAACTCATACAACAATTGAACAAAAAATTTATAACCAATCGATGCAGTTTTTCATTCTGAACATTTTTCTTCATTACACATTTTTTCTAAAATTAATAGGTAAAGAGATATCGTCAAAACAAAATTTTAACTTTGATTTTTATATGTTCAGAAAAAAGTAGACAGACATCCGATATATGTTACCGGCAGAGTATGAAATCCGGTAATGTATACAATGCCTGGGCAATGTAACCAGTGCTTTTTGGGCGAGAAAAAATGTTATAAACAAAAAATGTAAGAATAAGGGACTAATTTATTAATAATAGCAAACCAAGAATTTTTTTCTAATTTCAGTGATGTTAATATTGTGTACGATTGTGTAACAAATGTTTGGAGAAAAATGGTTTTAAAAATCGCATGGCCTATTTCAATATTGTAATATTATTTTTAATTTTTATTGCCGTTTTCCCCATACTATTAGAAATATACAAATGATGATCTGTAAGAGATTTTTGCATTTGTTTGTTAATAATTTCTAATATTTTCACCCAAATAAATTAATAATTCGTCTTTTATTAATGTTTAAAACAAAAGAATGTAGACTTGTTATATATCATTGAAAAGCTTATAAATTAAGCAAAAAGACGAGACTATTTTCAACATAGGTTCCCATTTAAAAAATCATAAGTTTGTGTTATATCTCAAGAATTATTAAGTTTTCAAAAAATATAATTACGCCATTTTATTCAATCTAAAAAATCTGATGTGGCCAGCACATTACCTTCCGTCAGTTCTATATATTTTGTACAAATTTCATACGGAAAGTTCCTTGCTAAATTAAATATTCTATTTCTTGCACGTTACCTTCCGGCACTTGCATGTATTTTATGCAAATTTCTTACAGAAAATTATTATTTTGTGACGTTTTCGATATACAGTGTAATGTATCTGCAGAAATAAAAGATTTATTATTATTATTTCTTGTACATTACCTTAAAGCAGTTGTATGTATTTTATACAAATTTCATACAGAAAGCAAAATATCCTATATTTTCAATAAAATTATAAGACAAACACACTATGTCAATTTCACTTGACACTGACATCTTTCAATCAGAATTTTCTTAAAATAGTAGCTGTTTCCATAGCTATGGCTACTTTATGAAATTTAATTTCTTTATAATTTTTTAACTCTATATCCATTTAATATTAAGTATAAAATGCAGTCAAATCGTATAGAGAATAAAATATTCTTTAATATTTATAATAACATCAAATGTGAAAAACTTATATTTAATATAGTTTTTTCAAGAAAAACTGTTAAAATCTTCAAATGATGGTACTTCCGGTTGACCAATTGTAACCAAAATCTAATCAGCTCTTCATATGGATGTAACGAAGAAGTATACGAAAAAATTATAATTTTTGTAACTGTAGTATTAGAGTTATCGCAGACGAAAATTTTGTTACACACACACACACACACACACACACACACACACACACACACATCCACACACACACACACACACACATACAGACATCATCGTAAAAATAGTAAATTCGTATTCTAGGGACCCTAAAACGTGCTTATTGATTAAAAACTCATCATCGAATTTTTTGACCAAAGACAATACCTTCCTTACCTAAGGTGACGGAAGGTAAAAATCGATAAAAATATTATAAAAACAATTTTTCTCTATCTATCATAATAAATAAGATATGATACATTTTCAAAATGAGCGAAAAATGAGTTTTTGCCTGTAGCCCAGAAACAAAAGAAGATCGAAAATTCCTGTGGTGACTATTAAATTTTTCTCGAAAAGTTGATCCTGCAATGTGCGAACGGTTTTGATCTATCGTTAATATTACCCGAGATACCTTAAAAAAAACATTGAAAATGAGACAGCCTGTAGAATGGATATTCTAATGTTACAGATAATTTGCGTCCTATTACTCTTCAATTTTTGCTCTACCACTCCTATTGAAGTTAGAAAACATGCTGCAGAACATTGGGAGAAAGTGACACTCAACAAAGAATCAATGACTATGGTATTTGAAAAACCTTTGGCGAAATCTTCTTCAAACACGAATGGCTGGAACTCTGAAGAAAACTTAGTAAATCCTTTTAGTAGTCCTAGCTTCTTTAATATATTTGATGATCTTGAAAATCATAATATGTATATACAACGTAATCCTGAAACTCGACGTGGAACAATACCGGTTGGGAAATTGAGCAAGGCTATCAAGCAGGTTCTGAAGAACCCTTTCGTAAAGGCAGCTTATGATCTTCTAAAGCCTACCATACAGCAGGGTATCAAGAACACCCTCATAAAGGCCTGTGATGACGTAGAAGAAAAGGAGGGATAGAATGGAGTTCATAGTTGGAGGTGGCGATATTCCATATAGTTAGGTACTACAAATAATGACATCATTGTTAATAAAAGACCAAATCCAACCTAAATTTTTATGCATAATGAAAATACAAATTATTCTGAATCTACGATCCGTATTCTCACCTCTAATTCGGAAGTAGGGCTATTTCGATTTTTATTTTATTTTACGAATACACACAAATAGGTTTCATATATTTGTAAATGAAACCTATAATATTTGAGATAAGTGCTATTTAATTTAATTTATTTTTATTTCTCTAATTTTTAATATTAAAGTTGACATTTGACAGTTGAACCAGTGGTTTTTCGGAAGTAGCGCTACTGCAAGAGGTGAGAATATAAGTCTATATTTCTAAGATGTCTTTAATTATTTTAATTCCTAAAAATTGGTATCTAAAACAATCATATTTAATAAACGACAAAAAATGTTATTCTTAACGAAATATGTAATTAGGTACCCATTTTATATATACCTATTGATGTAATATTTAAATAATAAAATTTGATTACTTGTAAAAATAATAGTTGTATTGGTACCCGCAGAATTCATTGGCGGCGCTGTAAGCGCACCTGTCATGGCGACCAGTAAGACATGTCAGATCAGAGATATAGAGTTGGGGAGAAAGATCATATAACCTGCGCGAGAATACAAGAATAGAAGGACGCCATTTTGCAGATAGAGAGGCGGCAATTTTAAATGTAGAATTAACAAAATATTTATGAAATTAATTTATTTGCATTTTAACATACTTTTTCAGGAATACACAGGCGGTAATTTTAAATTTATAGTTTCAGAACAACATAATTATGAAATAATGTTGAAAAATTTGTTGATATTTTAACATACTGTAATGTGCAGTGCCCGCCCTCGCCGCCACTGTTACCGCCTCTGTCCCCGTCGGTGTCGCCGCCGCTGTCGCACGGACGAGCGAGCGTCTATTGTTAGCGATGACGCAACCGACTGGCCGGCGCCTGCTTAATTACGCGGTTGATGTAACCTATTGTGTTTTATCCAGAAATCTTCTAGTGAGTTCTGGAATACAGATGCCGAGGTATATAAGGACTGTTAGCGAAGACATTGGACAGTCTGATATAAATAAGTGTTGCGTGTAAAACAGTGGGTGATATAAACAGATAGTCGACGAGTGCTAAATATAAATAAATACAGTTGTATAAATAAATAAGTGATCTATATATTGTTTAAATAAATAATCTTAGTGTTTAAGTGTTTTATAATATTCTTAGTCATAATTAGTGTTTAATATTTGTTTAATCGTAGTGTTCTTTATATTTATTATCTTTTAATTATATTTAATATCTATTTATCATTATAATAAACTTTTATTTTAATTAATACTAATTGTCTAATATTTACACTTCACCCAAATAAATAAAAACGTTACAATACATACGTACATATTAAATAATACCTAGCAACTACTAGTGGTGAAATAATATTAATTTATTTAATTCTCTCATTACTAATTTCTCTTGTATAACCTCTGTATATCTTTTTGAGAGATTGGAAAACCTAATTCTAGTATAACAATAAATAATATCTTTTACTAAAATAAAATCATGATGCTCTATCAGTGTATCTTTCAAAAAATAAAGAAATTAACAATCTATTAAAAAATTTGTTTACAACTCAACTCAATTTGGTTTACTACTTACATGTAAACATAAATTTCTACTGGCTTAAATTTTCTATTAGAAGATACTGGCATTGAACACAACGACATTAAAAAATTTATCGTTTCAAACAACACAAGCAAATAAAATAGTAATAAAAAGATAATGCTGACCGCGTGTTTAGAAAGCAAGTTGACAGTTGTATCTGCAAAATGGCTACCTCCAGTTTGTACATTGAAAATTGGATGCGCAGTCGTCGAAGCGCTTTCTCCCCACCTCTATATCTCTGGGGCTGACCAGGCTAAAGCCCAGGCCGGCAGTTTTGTAGGGCCAGCAAAATTCAAGCACGACTTTCATCAACCCGATTTTGACAAACGCTATTATTATAGACAAAAGATTTCGATGTTAATATTATTGTGATGAATGTGTACATGCTACTAAAAGTGTAAATAAACGTCATTTTACAAATATTGTGTGTTATTTTCTATATGCTCAACAAAAACCTATAAAAAGCTTACAAGATTGCCAGTTAGTGCCGAAGCTCAGACAAGATATATCGAAGTTGAACGAAAGATGCCGAAATTTTTGCATATTATTCTGATTGGTTAGCAGTAAGACTTTCTGCGTTTAATATAAATCAGTTAGTTCGCTTGCTTTACTTTCTACTTTACTGCAACTGCGTTACGTTTTGCGTTACTTTATTATAAATCCAGCTTTATTGATTTTAGTAATATTTGAAGATTGCAGTTCCAAGTCAAAATTGCTACAAGTCAAGTTACGCCACTAGTAGAAATTAAATCCGGATTTACGAATTGTTGCCCTTATTTATTTATTTATTTATTTGAAATTTGGCTTTTTAGGGGCTGTCCTTAAATTACGTAACGCTTCAAGGGGGGTGGGGGTCAAGAGTAGCGTTACGCAGGGGTGGGGGAGGGTTAATGTGTGCGTTACGTAACAATAAAATATAAAAAATATTGCTAAACTTGCTTTAATAGTTTTGAAACATTTAAATTTCGCGGTGCTAATTCGTATATGCATAGGCAGTCGTTTGTTTTCAATAAGTCAATATAATATGTCGGGCACAGTTCAAATTCGGGCCAGTGGTCTTTCATTCGTGCAATGCAATTCATATTACAACACGAATTCAAGTAGTGTTGATAAGGAAAATAGTTTGTTAAAAGCATATGGAAATGCATATGCTTTTAATTTCTGTGCTGTTATTTTTTCATCTTTATGCACAGTAATTTAATTAGTTTCTGTTTCAAGAGTAGTACATTATTTTTTATCTTTATGTACATTAATTTAAATAGTTTCTGTTCTGTTCTGTTATTTTTCATCTTTATGTACATTAATTTAAATAGTTTCTGTTCTGCTCTGTTATTTTTCATCTTTATATACATTAATTTAAATAGTTTCTGTTTCAAATTTTAACTGAATATTAAGGAGGCCGTATACTTTTATATCCAGTAAAGAAATTTGGGTGACAAGCCGTAGGGCAAGAGTAGTACATTATTTTTCATCTTTATGTACATTAATTTAAATAGTATCTGTTCTGTTCTGTTATTTTTCGTCTTTATATACATTAATTTAAATAGTTTCTGTTTCAAAATTTAACTGAATATTATTACTTTTATATCCAGTAAAGAAATTGGGGTAACAAGCCGTAGGGCAAGAGTAGTACATTATTTTTTATCTTTATGTACTTTAATTTAAATAGTTTCTGTTCTGTTCTGTTATTTTTCATCTTTATGTACATTAATTTAAATAGTTTCTGTTTCAAAATTTAACTGAATATTATTACTTTTATATCCAGTAAAGAAATTGGGGTAACAAGCCGTAGGGCAAGAGTAGTACATTATTTTTTATCTTTATGTACTTTAATTTAAATAGTTTCTGTTCTGTTCTGTTATTTTTCATCTTTATGTACATTAATTTAAATAGTTTCTGTTTCAAATTTTAACTGAATATTAAGGAGGCAATATAATTTTATATCCAGTAAAAAAATGGGGGGGGTCAAGTACTGCGTTGCGTAATATATGGGGGGGGGTTCATGTTTGCGTTACGGGTGCGTTACAAAGGGGGGAGGGGGTATCAAAAATTTCCTAATTTTGCGTTACGTAATTTAAGGACAGCCCCTTAACAGATCTGGCATATTGTTGCCGTTGTACAAGTGTGAAAATCTTTTAACAGGAAAATTTAGGATATAGTTTGTGCGATAATGACAGTGAGGAAAGTTCTAGAACTTAAAAATTGTGATGTTTTGAACTATTACCAATATTATGGCTCATTCAAAATGATGTAAACAAATGTGACATGTCTTACTGGTCGCCATGACAAGTGCGCTTACAGCGCCGCCAATGAATTCTGCGAGTCCCAATACAACAATAGACCATTTCAAAAATTCAATGCGCATGTGCAAACTTTGGACAGAGATAACAAAAGTTAGTGCCGTATACCCATCTTAGTCTACGATATTCTTAAAAAATCATAACTTTGGTGCTAGCGTGAAGTTGGCACAAATAATATTTAATTTGCAATAACTTATTTATCATAAACATGTTGAAAACAAAATGATGGGTACCTAAAGGTACCAATTGGGTACTAAATTTTCGTATAATTTTTATTTGAAAATTTCAACCTTGTGGTGCTAGCGTGAAGTTGGCACCAAAATAATTAAACAATGAATTACTCCTACGCAGAGTAAAAAACAAAAGTTGTTTTGTGGGTACTAATTGGTACAAATTGGGTACTAAATCGTAGTATCAATTAAAAAATTAGTACCCTATACCTTGGTGCCAACTTCACGCACCCCAACAATAGACCATTTCAAAAATTCAATGCGCATGTGCAAACTTTGGACAGAGATAACAAAAGTTAGTGCCGTATACCCATCTTTGTTTACGATATGACAGGTGACAGTTCGATTATTTTTGTTGGTTAGTATTTGTTTCTTCATTGGATAAGTAATTAATAATAGTAATTATGACGGATACTATACGTTGCGTACCGCGTTGTTATAATAATTTTTAAAAAATCATTTGATTTCATTCTTTTCTCAAAATATGAACGGAAGAAAAGAATGGATTACGTAGAATAAATAGACAGCAATGGAAACTAAAAAATTTGATAAAGTATGTGAAAATTGAATTTATTTTATTACTAGAAAGAAATCATCGCAAGATAAATATCCTAAATATTTTCCTTATGGTCGAATAATCTAAAATAAAAAATTATATTATCAAATGCTATCATAATAACATAATTTATAAATAACTGATGAATATACTCCATTTATTTCGATAAATTTTAATTTTCACCATAAATATTTTACTTTTTATTTAAATTCTTTTTGACATTTCTCGTACGCCGCCATTTAACGGCACTAAGTTTTTAGTTCACAAAATAAACACGTAGAGGTCGCGGACATTTTTGAAATGGTCTATTATTTTTACAAGTAATCAAATTTTATTATTTTAATATTACATCAGTAGATATCTCTAAAATGGTTAATTACATATTTCGTTAAGAATAACATTTTTTGTCGCTTATTAAATATGATTGTTGTAGATACCAATTTTTAGGAATTAAAACAATGAAAGATATCTTAGAAATATATACTTATATTCTCACCTCTTGTCAAATGTCAACTTTAATATTAAAAATTAGGGAAATAAAGATAAATTGAATTAAATAGCACTTATTTCAAATATTATAGGTTTCATTTACAAATATATGAAACCTATTTGTTTGTATTCGTAAAATTAAATAAAAATCGAAATAGCCCCACTTCCGAATTAGAGGTGAGAATACGGGTCGTAGATTCAGAATAATTTGTATTTTCATTATGCATAAAAATTTAGGTTGGATTTGGTCTTTTATTACCAACGATGTCATTACTTGTAGTACCTAACTATATGGAACATCGCCATCTCCAACTATGAACTCCATTCTATCACTCCTCTTCTTCTACGTCTTCTACGTCTTTTACTTCTTCAACGTCTTGTGGTTGGGCCTGGCTAATAATTTCATCACTTATGACAGGTGTTGCAATCTTAGCAGCCTCCTTGACAACCTCGATCGTTTTCTTAGCCGGTTTTCGAGGTTGACTAGGTTTTTGAGGTTGACTAGGTTTTCGAGGTTGACTAGGTTTTCGAGGTTGACTAGGTTTTCGAGGTTTTCGAACTCTCATCCTAAAACGTTTTCGACGATGTGTTGGACTTCTACGTCGAGTTTCAGGATTACGTTGTATATGCATACTATGATTTTCAAGATTGTCAAATATATTAAAGAAGCTAGGACTACTAAAAGGATTGACTAAGTTTTTTTCAGATTTCCAGCCATTCGTGTCTGAAGAAGATTTCGGCAAAAGTTTTTCAAATACCATAGTCATTGATTCTTTGTTGAGTGTCACTTTATCCCAATCTTCTGCAGCATGTTTTCTAACTTCAGTAGGAGTGGTAGAGCAAAAATTGAAGACTAACAGGACGCAAATTATCTGTAACATTGGAAATTCTCACATATACATTGTACAGGTGTCTCATTTTCGATGTTTTTTAAGGTATCTCCGGTAATATTAACGATAGATCAAAACCGTTCGCAAATTGCAGGGTCAACTTTTCGAGAAAAATTTAATAGTCACCACAGGAATTTTCGATCTTCTTTTGTTTCTGGGCTACAGGCAAAAACTCGTTTTTCGCTCATTTTGAAAATGTATCATATCTTATTTATTGTGATAGATAGAGAAAATTTGTTTTTACAATATTTTTATCGATTTTTTAGATTGAATAAAATGGCGTAATTATATTTTCTGAAAACCTAATAACTCTTGAGATATAACACAAACTTATGATTTTTTAAATGGGAACCTATGTTGAAAATAGTCTCGTCTTTTTGCTTAATTTATAAGCTTTTCAATGATATATAACAAGTCTACATTCTTTTGTTTTAAACATTAATGAAAGACGAATTATTAATTAATTTGGGTGAAAATATTGGAAATTATTAACAAACAAATGAAAAAATCTCTTACAGATCATCATTTGTATATTTCTAATAGTATGGGGAAAACGGCAATAAAAATTAAAAATAATACTACAATATTGAAATAGGCCATGTGATTCTTAATACCATTTTTCTCCAAACAATTGTTACATAATCGTTTACAATATTAATATCACTATTAGAAAAAAATCTTGGTTTGCTATTATTAATAAATTAGGCCCTTATTCTTTACATTTTTTTGTTTATAACAATTTTTTGTCGCCCAAAAAGCACTGGTTACATTGCCTAGGCATTGTATACATTACCGGATTTCATACTCTGCCGGTAACATATACCGGGTGTCTGTCTACTTTTTTCCGAACTTAGAAAACTCCATGTTAAAATTTTATTTTGACTTAATCTTTTTACCTATTAATAATTTTAGAACAAATGTGTAATGAAAAAAAATGCTCAGAATGAAAAACTGCATCGATTGATTATTAATTTGTTGTTCACTTGTTGTATGAGTTATAAACAAAAGAAAATACACGATTTAAGGCAGAGTCCCATGAAAAATAAAACAATTATGTTTGTTGTATTTGGCATATCTGACAGATTTGACAATTCTTTTGATATTTTAATTAGAATTTGTAATTTTTATTTCTTCTAGATAAATATTTTCTATTATTCTAATAATTACCTTAATCATAGTAGAGATGGTGTATTCAGCGAAGAACATGGTTAATAGTAAAAACAAATGTAGCACATTCTGTTTTATATTGTGGTGGCTAGAATTTGTTTATTTAAAGTAAATTATTTTTTAAAAAATACAATGGGAATCTAACAAGTATGTAATGAACTTTTGAAAATTAATCAATATTTGAATCAAGAAATTCATTTCTTTTGATTTGTTCTGACCACACAAGTAATTTTTAAATTTCAAAATTTTTTTTTTTTTGTTCTTCCCACACACGTAATTTACTTTTGAAACAATAGTAAGTGTATGTATTTGATTTTTCGGAATTTGAACCCCTTTCGAATTATGTCCCTAAGGTGACTTAATATCACACACACACACATTAACATTTACCAGCCAACCAAACTGCCTTGTTACAGCCACCAGCCGGTGCCCGATAGCTAGGTGTTGTCAGGTTAATTCTTTCCCAACTTGGAAAGGTAAAGAGAGTGGTTACCGATCAATGCGAGAGGCTAGCACTCTACTACTGTGCTATCCTGCAACCATAATTACGATTGAAACTTATTCATTTAAATTAAATTCAAAATTTAATTGAAATCTAATAATCAAGTGGGTAATGAAGTATTGAACAGTAATTTATTGAACCAGGAAATCCATTTTTTAGGATAAGAGCTCGAAAACCTCGAAAATCTCGAAAACCTAGAAAACCTCGAAAACCGGTTGGGAAAACGATCAAGGTTATCAAGGAGGCTGCTAAGATTGCAACACCTGTCATAAGTGATGAAATTATTAGCCAGACCCAACCACAAGACGTTGAAGAAGTAAATGACGTAGAAGACGTAGAAGAAGAGGAGGGATAGAATGGAGTTCATAGTTGGAGACGGCGATGCTCCATATAGTTAGGTACTACAAGTAATGACATCGTTGGTAATAAAAGACCAAATACAACCTAAATTTTAATGCATAATGAAAATACAAATTATTCTGAATCTTCGACCCGTATTCTCACCTCTAATTCGGAAATAGGACTATTTCGATTTTTATTTTATTTTACGAATACACACAAATAGGATTCATATATTTGTAAATGAAACCTATAATATTTGAAATAAGTGCTATTTAATTCAATTTATTTTTATTTCTCTAATTTTTAATATTAAAGTTGATATTTGACAAGAGGTGAGAATATAAGTATATATTTCTAAGATATCTTTCATTGTTTTAATTCCTAAAAATTGGTATCTACAACAATCATATTTAATAAGCGACAAAAAATGTTATTCTTAACGAAATATGTAATTAACCATTTTAGAGATACCTACTGATGTAATATTAAAATAATAAAATTTGATTACTTGGAAAAATAATTGTTGTATTGGTACCCGCAGAATTCATTGGCGCCGCTGTAACGGCACCTGTCATGGCGACCAGTAAGACATGTCAGATCTGTCTACATTTTGAATGAGCGCTTTCTGACCCATAATATTGGTAATAGTTCAAAACATCACAATTTTTAAGTTCTAGAACAAATAGCTTCTTTCCTTACTGTCATTATCGCACAAACTATATCCTAAATTTTCCTGTTATAAGATTTTCACACTTGTACAACGGCAACAATATGCCAGATCTGTTAAAAAACCAAATTTCAAATAAATAAATAAATAAATAAATAAATAGTTGAAGGACAACAATTCGTAAATCCGGATTTAATTACTACTAGTGGCGTAACTTGACTTATAGCAATTTTGACTTGGAACTGCAATCTACAAATATTACTAAAATCAATAAATGTACAAATTCTATTTATCAATTCTGTCAATTATTAAAACTACATACCTGCAAAATTTTATTATAATTTCTCTTTGTGAAATGCAAGGAAAATGCATATTTACTTATCAGATTAAAGTATTGCGATATATTAAAATTTCTTTTCCATAAGTTCAGTCGATCAACTTTATCTTTTTGCCAAAAATTACGGAATACGTCATGAATTTTTTTCATACTCGTACACTTTAACACAACACATTTTGCTGTACATTGTGTTCATTTTCTTTAATTCGCTTATACTGAGAAAAATGATTGGTTTTAAGCAAATAAATATTCATAATTAAGGGGTACTTCATTCATTCAATTATTGCAACCTTGCAACAAATACAATTTAATCTTTAATATGAAATGTATTTTATTCATTCAGTTATATTATTTATTTGACCATGATTTATTTCATTTAAATTTAATTAAATGTTCTCAAATAAACTAATAAATTTATTCTTAGTATTTTAAATTGAGATTTCTAATAAATAGATTTATAATTTTCTGACATATTTACTTTTTTCCTATAAATATGAAATTGTTTTGAATTAATTTCATAATATATTTGTGTAAACTTTATATTTATTACAATGAAAAATAGTTTTCTATTGTGTGAATCTGCATTTATTTGTGACAAACAAATGTTATTTGTGGCAAAATAGTATTTCCATTGTGTGAACAATGTTCTATTTGTCAAATGATGATTTTAAGTGAAGTGACTTGTATGGACTTGTTCATTTGTTGCACGTTTCATCTTATTTATGGTGGTGATCATTTCTGACAGAGTGTTCATTTCTCACTATTTGTATTTCATTCGTGAACTAGTGAATATGGGCGATGAAACAGTGAAAAATATACTATTTGAGTGGAGTTTTGGATATTTGCTTTGTATTTTTAGTGTATCTTCTATGCCAAGAAGGCTCATACATCAGTACCTGTTACAGAGTGTGTATTTATACTTTTATAATTTTTATTAATGTACATTAATATTCTTATGTTGTAATTTGTGAGTTAATAAAAATATGGCGTACGAAAAAATTAAATGTACTGGTCTTTCTTTAATTATTTTCCTACAATTTTAATCTATTCAGATTGGACAGGTTATGAGAGATAGGTATATAAATTTGGTTCAAATAAATTATTATATATCCAATAGTAATGAAATAAATTTTGCGCAATTAAAATAATTCCTAAGGTGAATAAATGCCATAGTTCTCATGAAATAGAAGTTATAATTGATCTCAATATATATTTATTTGAGACAAATAAATGCTTCAAATAAATTATTACATTGCTTCAATTGTAGATATATTTGGATCTATTCAAGCTTAGGATTTATTTGTGACAAATAAATTTACAGTTCACGTATTTATATCTTTTTCTCAGTGTATATCTAAGCGCGAAAACATCTTTTTATATTAAAACAAACGATGGTTTTTACATAATTTGACATGTCCTACTGGCCGCCATTAATGTAGTTCTCTCAAATTCCGCTGATGTGGCATACTATTCTGTGGATTGGTATAATTACTCATCCTTCATAAACCAAACAATAGACAGTTTTGCTCGGAAAATAATTCAGAAGTTTTGAAAATTGGCAGTTTAATACAGTATCATAGCCTGAATAAAATACAAAATTTGCGACCATGGGGTGCTGCTGCTCGCTCCGCCATATTGGAAAGATTGGAAATCAGTTTTTTGACAATATCTCCATTATCTCCTTTCCAGTATTTCCTAGACAAAAAGTAGTTATTATAAAAATTGTAGCTTGAAATTTTTATATAAAAATGATTTTCAAAGAGTTCCCTTAAATATAATTACCAATTTATGAAAGAAATATAAATTACACAAAAAATCTGCAATATTAGGTATTTACTATCTAGTCTATAAGAATTTATCTACTAATAATAATAATTTGCATTCGTCATGACAGCGATTTAAATAATATTTCGATAATTTTTGTCAACGATTTCTATAAATTTTCATATTTCCATTCACCATCCAATCTAAATATTTAACCGCGTTATTTTATCTTTAATCCTGTCAGAATGATAGTAGAAAAAATAAAAAATTGTACGAAATCGTTGACAAATATTATTTAAAAATCATCGAAACATATCTTAAATCAATGCCGTAACGAATGCAAACTGTTAGTATTAGAAAAAGCTAATAGATTATGCCCATAGGCGCCCACAAAGGGGGGGGGGGTCGAAAGGGTCGACTGACCCCCCTTTCATTTATGGACTGTATCCATTTTTAAAAATAAAATTATAATTTTATTTTTTCATTTCAATGTATCATTGTATTTTTTAATAATTATTGGTAATACTTTCTTATATTTTAATCAAAAATTTATTACATACTATCTATTACTAAGTAAGAAATAGCTGAAGTGTCAGAATGAGTTAATTATGTTATGTACTGTAAAAGCTATGGTTTTTACTAATTTTGTTAATCTTTTTCATTTATTATTTAACTAGAATATATGGGCGATAATACATGCATTAATTTAATATATACAATTCACTTTCCTTTTTGACCTGTTATCGGCGTCTTTTCCCAAACACGCAACTTTGTCAGCGACGGACTGGCCCTCTACGACGCGTTCCCCTAAGTGGGATAAAATACACATTGTCATTCCAATTTACAACAATTATCACAGGCGTGCATTATCATCTAATGAGATAGAGAGGAGGGGGGACAGGAATAAGGTTGCTCCCAAGTCCCAGACTTGGGCAGGTGCCCCGCATATTAAATGCAGCCTAACACCTTGTGGTTTCCGGTACCCCTATCCGCAAAAGTATACACCCAGTGCATTGACGAATTGCTGGAATACGGCTCTCGTGAATAATCATTTCTGAGCCACTAGCGGTACCGTAGCCACACACGCATGTCCCAGACATGTTGAGCTCCCAGAGCTCTGACCTCCCAGAGGTCAATGGGTCCCAGACCCATAATGAGAGTTTAGCTTACGATCACACGAGTGTAGGTCCCAGACCTATCATGATAAACCCCAGGTTTATCCTTAACGTCCCAGACGTTATCGTGTGTCTCAGCCCCTCATTTGCATGTCCCAGACATGTGAGTTCCCAGAACTCGACCTCCCAGAGGTCAATGGGTCCCAGACCCGTTATGAGAGTTTAGCTTACGATCACACGTTTATAGGTCCCAGACCTATCATGATAAACCCCAGGTTTATCCTTAACGTCCCAGACGTTCTCGTGGATCTCAGCCTCTCATTTGGTGTCGTCACACCTCGAAGCATAAAGCTCCATGGACCCAGAGTTGTCCCAGACAACTCTTCGGATAATTAATTAGGAAACTACTACGTTTGCGGCCACAAACAAATAATACAAATGTATACTTCACATATACCATGCATATCAAATACACAAGCAGTGTATAACATATCAATCAAGCATTTGGTGATCCACACCAAACTATACCTGTATAATAATTAGAATGACAGCGAGTTCTACCACTCACCTATAATTACTGCAAGCAGCTAATCTTTTCTTATGGGCACTTTCACAGTTTCACACACATCCATATAGCACTGCTAGCACACAACGACTAACTGCCCTGACCATCTAAGGGTCGGGGGTTGTTATTGTGTTTAAGAATGTCAAGTGTTTTTGCCTTAAGCCAGCGCTTCTAAACCAGTGGCGCCCAGTCGAAAAGTGAATCTTACAACTGTTATTATATTACATTATCTTCGGTGTTGTATTTTCTTTAATATGCCGTAGTTTATTCTAATCGTTTTATGATCACGTTCTTCTCAAAACTTTCACATTTATCGATTTTACTATTATATAGAAATAAAGAAATAGAAAATTAAATAATGAATATACATTGCATATTTATTTATATTAAAAGTACCTACGTATGATTAGGGTTGCCGTATTTTGTGAGGAGCGCGATTTAATTGACATTTAATTATTATATATTTTATTTTGAGCAGTTCAATAGAATTATTATATTGTTACTCAGTAATATATTTTAATTTAATGCAACATTGTGTTTTCAGATTGTCTGTTTCTATGTAGTTATTGCTTATGCTCGCATCTCGCATCATAAAGCCTAGTAGAAGGGGCAATTCTACGCTTTTAGAGCGTACATACGCATTTTCGTCATAAAATATTGATTTTAATTTTTTAAGAATTTCTGAAATTAGCTTCATTGTAAAGAACTCTATATTATCTTACTTTGCATTAAAACACGTTTGACCTTGTAAAAAAGTCTGCGGGCGCCCATGATTATGCCTGATTGGAGAAACGCATTATTCGGTTAGCGATGCATCAGAACGAACAAATTAGAATCAGTTTCCTTGTTCTTAAGATGTTTAAATCATTGCTGTCAAAAAATCGCATTACATTTGTTTGTTTTGATGAATCGCTAACCGAATATTGCGTTATTGTAAATGGAAAGCAGCTCTATTAAAACCGACTGAATAAAAACCACAATAAATTATTGTCACCAAACTAATAAATCTACCAAATATATCTGGTGTGGCCAACAAAATACCTCCATCCATTTACAACCCGAGTCACAAAAAAAATTAAGCTGATCCTTATTTTTGGATTAGCGAATTTTATTTTAATTTTGGTAGTATATTTCTTAATATACAGGGAATATATTTTAAAATGCAACATATGGTTTATCACTTCCATGATTACACACTACTGTCAAAAAATGACAGCAATGTAATATTTGTCCATTTTAAAATGCAACATTATAAATAGTATTGCAGCACAGGAGATACCTCCAGAACACATCGCAAATGGTGTCAATTCTTTATACGAGCGACTAGGATATTGCCTCAGTGTGAATGGAGGTATTTTTGAACATTTATTACATTAAAATTATGAATTTTTGCAAGCCAAAGTTTGTTAAGATGTGCTACATTAAAGCTTTGATTTTTTGTTAATAGTATATAGGCTAATTTATTGGAACTTAGTATTGAAAATACACAACTACAAATTTTTGTATGTTGCATGTTAAAATGAACTAATATTACATTGCTGGTATTTTTTGACAGTAGTGTGTAGTAACCATGGAAGTGATTGACTATATGTTGCACGTTAAAATAAATTCCCTGTATACTCTAATCTAATCCAAGTAACTACGTTTTTTACCTCTCGCTAAGAGAGGTATTGTATTCATGCTAAAAATCGCATATCCAGATTTTAGTGAATAAGCACGTGTTAAGGTCTCTAGAATCCGATTATAACATTTTTACGATGATGTCCGTATGTGTGTGTGTGTGTGTGTGTGTGTGTGTGTGTGTGTGTGTGTGTGTGTGTGTGTGTGTGTGTGTGTGTGTGTGTGTGTGTGTGTGTGTGTGTGGGTGTGGATGTGTGTGTGGATGTTGGATTCACGATAACTCAAATACTATAAGACTTAAGACATTTTTAACTACGGATTCCTCAATCTAACAATAATGGGAAGAGTTGATTAAGTTTTGGTAACAATTGGACAACCGGAAGTAGCAGTTACAAGAAAAAAATCATCTAAATATTATTTATCGAAAATTTATGTAAATACTTATATTAAAGAATGTTAAATTCTTTATTAGATAAATATAAATTCATTATTATATCTTCTATAGATTTAGAGATAAAGAAATGCATATAAAATAATTTGATGTAAAAATTCTCAAATCAAACTACTTCGAGGCAAGAAATTCAAATATTTGTAATTGAGACATAAATGTCACTGTCAAAAATATTTGTACATTATTATGAAGATTATGAAAATAAAAAAAAGTCAACAACGTAGAATATACGTAAACAAGAATATAAGAGGAATTTGCGGAAAAATGACGAGTATAAAGAAAAAGAAAAGGAAAATAGAAAAAAGAAAATTTCAGGATATTGAATATAAAGAAAATGTATGTACTGTACACTGCATAATTTATATAAAAATATCCCATAGATTTTGCAAATATATGTGAGAATTATTTTGTAGTGAGACATGAACATATGTATTTGTATTTAAAAATATTTTTCGTTTTATGCGTACAACCAGGTAAAATATCTGGCGAGAGGTTATGTGCTGGCCACATCAGATTTTTTTATAATAAAATGAAGATTAAATTTTAAATACCGCGATAGAATAAAATTCACTAATCCAAAAATGAGGATTAGCTTAAACTTTTTTGTGAATCTTTAATTTTTATTAATCTAAATACATACCTACATATTTACTTACGCTGGAAACTGTATTGATTTTCTTTCCGATTGTTCTATTTACTTTTTTTTTAAACTTTATTATTATTAATTTGAAATTAGTTCTATGACAGTGACATTTATCTGTCAATTACATACATTTGAATAACTGTGTAACTAAGAAGTTTTGTTTGTTTAAACAAAAATTATAGATAATTTTATAAATTTATTCATAAAATATGTACAAAAATTATTAATGTAAATCTGTAGAAAATTTAATAATTTTTAATTTTTATAATAACATTAATCTCGAAAAAATATTTAAATGCATTTTTCGAAGAAAACTATTTTGAGCTTAAGTAAAGTGCCATTTCCGGTTATCAGATTTACACCAAAATTTAATGGTCTCTTTCCATAATAGAAAAAGGTCGAAATACAAGGTTTGAAATTTTTTTGAGTGATAGTATTTGAGTTAGGATACACACACACGCAAGCACGCACGCACACACACAAACACACACACATACACACAGGCATCATCGTGAAAATGTTAAAATTGGATTCTGGGGACCTTAAAACGTGGACATTTACCAAAATCTCGATATGCGATTTTAGCACGATCCCTATCCCTTACCAAGGGTAGCTCACTGAAGGCAATGGGGTATGTGACCAAATTTTTATTTTTACATGATATGATACTAGACAAAAAATAAAATGTCCGTATTTTTTACATCGATTAATTATTCGTACTTTACGAAAAATTATTACAAATTTGGGGAAGGGATTTGTGACGTGTCAAGGTAGAAGCGTGAAAAAAGATGGTTAGACTGGGAGGGAAAGAAATAGTTATAGTTAGATGTGATCAAGTGACACCCTGCCACACCTACCACAATATAAACGCGACACTCATAGGCTGATTTATAACTGTCTCTTTCCTTCCCGCAGTCTGTCTGTCTTTGTCCACGATTCTAACATACTTACGACATATCCCTTCTCCAAAACATTAAACAAAAATGAAAACAAGATTATTACAAATTAATGTTTAGTTTTTATTATTGTAATGAGAAGCTATAGTGGTTAGTTTTTATATTTTATGAGATATATATTGAAATTCGAATATGGTCACATACCTCAGCGGCGTATTCAGCGGGGGGCTTAGGGGGCTTGAGCCCCTCCCCCCTTAAAGTCCAATGAATTGAAAATTTAATGTATTTAAATAAATCATTGTCTGCATTTTATTTGAAAAATTCTTTAAGAAGTACAATGGCGATAGATAGACTTAATAGTCAGCTCTCATGTTCTCATGTACTCGTATAATAGTATAAAAAAAAATTACCTATTGATACAGAGGAAGTTTCAGATATCTTCCGATATAAAGCAAATAACGTACAGAGCTGAAGCTAATCAGCCAAGTCTATTATTTGTATATCGGCCTTGCCGCGTTCAAGATTTTTCGTAATCACAATCACATATAATTTAAACATATAGGAATATCTTCTGAAAATTCTTTCTGCTGTCATATTGACAATTGTTTTTGTTGTTTATAAATTTTCCGTGACAAAATTCTGTGATGCGTCTACTACTAAAAATTCTCACTTTGTGTAGAACACAAAAAAAAATCACCTCTATAATCCTATAATTAACAAACATCCAATTATAATATCTGTAATCTACTCTCACAGTACTTCATCTAGATTGCCATGGAACAACCGTGCATCAAAACAAAATCACCTTACCACTACGCCACTACGCTAGGGTACCTTTATAACCAGGGTATGGCCATGGCGTGGCTCAAGTTTCGTCCGCCATTACCGGGATATCTGTTATATGTGTTGTTCTTGCGCAAATTATTATGTAATTTCGTGGCTATTTGTTTTATTTTAATGAAAAACACATTTAATTATCATTTTAATATGTATTTAAAGTATAAGTAATATATTTTATTTTATTTAAGTACTAGTGTAGTTTGTTAAGATACCCACCAGGATTACTGACATATTGAAAACAATAAAAATTACCAATATTAAGCACAATCATTTAAATTTTTAAAAGGTAAGTTCAGAATATACAATTATTATGTAAATAAGAACTACAGATATTAAATTAGATGTGATAATAACAACCCATGTCATATATTCTACATAACCTCTAAATGTATGTCTTAATAATAATAATTGTGTATCTCTTAAATTAATTATTTTTTATTACCTTTCTAAATTCACAGTGTGATAATTTAATATTCTTTTATAATATAATATCACATTTATTACAAATAAATAGGGAAATGAATTACCGATAATGGCGGTGATCTTGGCTTATGGCCATACCCTGGTTATAAAGGTACCCTACACTACGCAACACCAAACACTTCAGTGGGAGTGTGTTGTTCACATTAATATTTATGAGAATATGAGCAGCTAACGTGTCATTCTAAATCATGGTCAGAGATACAGCATTATTAGCCGTACTTTATGGTAATTTAATTCTACATGCTGCATGTGATGTTTTGAACTATTACTATTACCAATATTATGGGTCAGAAAGCGCTCATTCAAAATGTAAACAAATCTGACATGTCTTACTGGTCGCCATGACAGGTGTGCTTACAGCGCCGCCAGTGAATTCTGCGGGTACCAATACAACAATTATTTTTACAAGTAATCAAATTTTATTATTTAAATATTACATCAGTAGTTTTCTATAAAATGGGTACCTAATTACATATTTCGTTAAGAATAACATTTTTTGTCACTTCTTAAATATGATTGTTTTAGATACCAATTTTTAGGAATTAAAAGAATTAAAGATATCTTAGAAATATAGACTTATATTCTCAACTCTTGAAGTAGCGCTACTTCCTAAAAATCGTTGGTTCAACTGTCAAATGTCAACTTTAATATTAATAATTAGAGAAATAAAAATAAATTAAATTAAATAGCACTTATCTCAAATATTATAGGTTTCATTTACAAATATATGAAACCTATTTGTGTGTATTCGTAAAATAAAATAAAAATCGAAATAGTCCTACTTCCGAATTAGAGGTGAGAATACGGGTCGTAGATTTAGAATAATTTGTATTTTCATTATGCATTAAAATTTAGGTTGGATTTGGTCTTTTATTAACAATGATGTCATTACTTGTAGTACCTAACTATATGGAACATCGCCACCTCCAACTATGAACTCCATTCTATCACTCCTCTTCTTTTACGTCTTCTACGTCATCATGGGCCTTTATGAGGGTGTCCTTGATAGCCTCCTGTATGGTAGGCTTTAGAAGATCATAAGCCCCCTTTACGATAGGGTTCTTCCGAATCTTCTTGAAAGTATTGCGCTTTTTCCCAGCCGGTTTTTTTTGACGTCGAGTTTCAGGATTCCTTTGTATATACATATTATCATTTTCAAGATCATCACTACTAAAAGGATTTACTAAGTTTTCTTCAGAGTTCCAGCCATTCGTGTTTGAAGAAGATTTCGCCAAAGGTTTTTCAAATACCATAGTTATTGATTCTTTGTTGAGTGTCACTTTCTCCCAATGTTCTGCAACATGTTTTCTAACTTCAATAGGAGTGGTAGAGCAAAAATTGAAGAGTAATAGGACGCAAATTATCTGTAACATTAGAATATCCATTGTACAGGCTGTCTCATTTTCAATGTTTTTTTAAGGTATCTCGGGTAATATTAACGATAGATCAAAACCGTTTGCACATTGCAGGGTCAACTTTTCGAGAAAAATTTAATAGTCACCACAGGAATTTTCGATCTTCTTTTGTTTCTGGGCTACAGGCAAAAACTCGTTTTTCGCTCATTTTGAAAATGTATCATATCTTATTTATTATGATAGATAGAAAAAAATTGTTTTTAAAATATTTTTATCGATTTTTTTAGATTGAATAAAATGGCGTAATTATATTTTTTGAAAACTTAATAATTCTTGAGATATAACACAAACTTATGATTTTTTAAATGGGAACCTATGTTGAAAATAGTCTCGTCTTTTTGCTTAATTTATAAGCTTTTCAATGATATATAACAAGTCTACATTCTTTTGTTTTAAACATTAATAAAAGACGAATTATTAATTTATTTGGGTGAAAATATTGGAAATTATTAACAAACAAATGCAAAAATCTCTTACAGATCATCATTTGTATATTTCTAATAGTATGGGGAAAACGGCAATAAAAATTAAAAATAATATTACAATATTGAAATAGGCCATGCGATTTTTAATACCATTTTTCTCCAAACATTTGTTACACTATCGTATACAATATTAATATCACTGAAATTAGAAAAAAATTCTTGGTTTGCTATTATTAATAAATTAGTCCCTTATTCTTTACATTTTTTGTTTATAACATTTTTTCTCGCCCAAAAAGCACTGGTTACTTTGCCCAGGCATTGTATACATTACCGGATTTCATACTCTGCCGGTAACATATAGGTATCGGATGTCTGTCTACTTTTTTCTGAACATATAAAACTCAAAGTTAAAATTTTGACGATATCTCTTTACCTATTAATTTTAGAAAAAATGTATAATGAAGAAAAATGTTCAGAATGAAAAACTGCATCGATTGATTATAATTTTTTTGTTCAACTGTTGTAAGAGTTATAAGCAATAGAAAATACACGATTTAAGGCAGAGTGCCATGAAAAATAAAACAATTTATGTTTGTCGCATTTCGTATATCTGACAGATTTGACAATTCTTTTGATATTTTAATTATAATTTGTAATTTTTATCTCATAGATAAATATTTTCTATTATTCTAATAATTACCTTAATCATAGTAGAAATGGTGTATTCAGCGAAGAACATGGTTAATAGTAAAAACAAATGTAGCACATATTGTTTTATATAGTGGTGGCTGAAATTTGTTTATTTAAATTAAATTATTTAAAAAAAATACTGTGGGAATCTAACAAGTAGGTATGTAATAAACTTTTGAAAATTAATCAATATTTGAATTAAGAAATTCATTTCTTTTACTTGTTCTCTCCACACAAGTAATTTTTAAATTTCGAAATTAATTTCTTTTAACAATTGTTGTACCCACACAAATAATTTTCTTTTGACACAATTATAAGTGTATGTATATGATTTTTCGGAATTTGAACCCCTTTCGAATTATGTCCTTAAGGTGACTTAATATCACACACACACCCATTAACATTTACCAGCCAACCAAACTGGCGCAAGTCCTTGTTACAACCACCAGCCGGTGCCCGATAGCTAGGTGTTGTCAGGTTAATTCTTTCCCAACTTGGAAAGGTAAAGAGAGTGGTTACCGATCAATGCGAGAGGCTAGCACTCTACTACTATGCTATCCTGCAACAATAATTACGATTGAAATTTATTCATTTAAATTAAATTCAAAAATTACTCGAAATCTAATAATCAAGCGGGCAATGAAATATTGAACAGTAATTTATTGAATCAGGAAATCCATTTTCTGCATACAATAGCTGTATTCTTTTTGACCCAACTGAAACTCACCTCAGAACATAACTGAGTTGAGATGAAGTGAGTTGTGATGTGTGCAAAAAGAACAATTTTAGTTTAATTTTATCACTTCCTTCTTTACCGATGGTATTTGCTGTACTAGTTGTCAAAATTATTGACTTATTTTCTTATCTATGATACAGTTTATAAACGAAAAATGGATAATGTTTAAAATATATTACTATAAGTATATCTGTTTATGTGAATATAAAATTTGTTGTATTATATAACCTTAAAATGCAAACTGAGTGTTTCAAATCATTTTGAGTTTTGTAAACTGGTAGTGTAGCATCGGAAAGGAGGGAAGTGAGTTTACTTAGAACAACTCAGATTAGTTGTGTCAAAAAGAACAACGATTTCCTGAGTTTATCTGAAGTGATCTGAGACGAGCTGAGATTTTGTCCAAAAAGAATACAGCTAATATGTAGGGTGTTTTGTGTAGCGAATATACAAGCACTTCATCAGAAAATTTTATACGTCTATCATATTTAATATGTTTGTCAATCGTTGCAAAAGACAACTTTGTATAGCTTCTATTCAATAGAATTGTTAATTTTATTGTAATTAGAACACATAATGAAAACTGGAGACTTTTGTAGCAGACTAGTATTAGCTTTCGGTTTCTAAAACGTACCAACTTCACGAGACGCAATACGAGCTACAGAAAAATTAAGTTTAGCAACTAAGTAACTACAGTCAACTTCATTATTTATAAGTTTATATAAAAAAGATAAGCTTTGTTCAGAGTGTCTGGGTTCAAGGGAATAGAATTCAAAAGTATGAAGCAATTCTTGATGACTACACCCTCGAACGGGATAAACGGTATAGGTTCTGTACTACATGTACTTTAAAAATTTACGCTGTACCTTCTCAATTGTTAATATCGAGCTGTCAGAACGCGGATACCAAACTAAAGAACACTATTCTAAACTAGATCTCACAAGCGTGAAAAACAGGGATTTCAAAGCAACTATGTTTTTAAATGATTTTGTATTATGTATAATAAAAGGTATTCAAATGTTAATTTTGGATCAAAGGTAACACCTAAGTCTTTCACAATACTTGGACGTTTCAATTGCTCCTTGCTTATAGTATAGTTGTGCTCTATAAATTGACGTTTGCGTGTATACGTCATAACTTGACACTTTTTTATATTTAAGTAATGTTTATTAACAGAACACCAGTCATGTATTTTACTTGTATTTAATTGGAGTTGTAAACAATCTTTGTGAGATTTAATTGGTTGAAACAATTTTACATCATCTGCAAACAAAAGCATATTACAATTTTTTATAACATCGGGAAGATCATTAATAAATAAAACAAATATTAATGGCCCAAGAACCTTCCTTGCGGAACTCCTGATTTTGCTATGAATGAGTTTGAATAAAATCCACTAAATGCTACACGTTGAGGTCTACAATGCAAATATGATATAAAAAAGTTTTCATTAAATCCAAAATTTTGTAGCTTTTGAATTAAAATGTAGTGATCGATGCGATCAAACGCTTTGGAAAAGTCAGTATAGACATCAACTTGACCGTAATTGTCTAAAATTTCAGATGTGTACTGACAAAAGGAACCCAAATTTGTAAGGGTTGATCTTTTTGCCATAAACCCATGTGCAGCGGTGAAATAAAACTTTTAATTTGAGGTAATATATTTTTGTACAATGCAAAATTCGAGAGGAGAGCAACTGGTCTATAATTTTGTACATCAGAATCCTCGCCAGATTTTAAAACAGGGCATATCTTAGTTTCTTTCCATACCTCTGGAAAGGAACTTGACTTTAGACAGAGATTATTGTAAAATTTTTATTTTTTGTATAATTTCTAATATAATGGGTCGCGAAACATATACAATAGTTAAATTTGGGTCGCACTTAAAAAGGTTAAGAAACGCTGCCGTAAATGAATAAACATTATGTTAGTATTGAAGTAATTTGGTGTCCAGAATTTAGTGTTTCATGTCTTTATTATAGTTATAGTACTACGACTGAAAATACATGATAGACGATTGATGCGAACTTGTCTCTTAAACTATTACGTAAATACATAGTGCGCAAGCGCTTAATATTACAACGAGACTTTCACGAAATCCTTGCGCGATAAGACGAGACTCAAAAAAATGTGCGAGAACGAGAGCGAGATCGAGATTGCAAATCCTAAAACGAGACGAGATCGATATTTTATATTTCTCGTCTCGTCTCGCCTCGCGTGCATCACTAAGCTACTTGGCTTGGTAAACAATCATCAACATTACGAAAATCTGTGAATAAAATCAGACTGGAATACCTACTTAAAAGTGGGTAATTAATAAACCGATATGATATTTAGAATCAATTTTGTTTGTTTATCTTAAGATATGTTTATAATAATTATAGAACTATTATGGAGTGACTACTCTCAGTTTATACGTTTATATCTACACAATACAATACAATAGAAGCTATTTCCTGATTCAATAAATTACTGTTCAATATTTCATTACCCACTTGATTATTAGATTTCAATTAAATTTTGAATTTAATTTAAATGAATAAGTTTCAATCACAATTATGATTGCAGGATAGCACAGTAGTAGAGTGCTAGCCACTCGCATTGATCGGTAATCACTCTCTTTACCTTTCCAAGTTGGGAAAAAATTAACCTGACAACACCTAGCTATCGGGCACCGGCTGGTGGCTGTAACAAGGACTTGCGCCAGTTTGGTTGGCTGGTAAATGTTAGTGTGTGCGTGTGATATTAAGTCACCTTAGGGACATAATACGAAAGGGGTTCAAATTTCGAAAAATCAAATACATACACTTACTATTGTTTCAAAAGTAAATTACATGTGTGGGAAGAACAGAAAAAGAAAATAATTTCGAAATTTAAAAATTACTTGTGTGGGCAGAACAAATCAAAAGAAATGAATTTCTTAATTCAAATATTGATTAATTTTCAAAAGTTCATTACATACTTGTTAGATTCCCAATGTATTTTTAAAAAAATAATTTACTTTAAATAAACAAATTTCAGCCACCACAATATAAAACAGAATGTGCTACATTTGTTTTTACTGTTAGCCATGTTCTTCGCTGAATACTTATTAGATTCCCAATGTATTTTTTAAAAAATAATTTACTTTAAATAAACAAGTTTCAACCATCACTATATAAAACAAAATGTGCTACATTTGTTTTTACTATTAGCTATGTTCTTCGCTCAATACACTAATCTCTACTATGATTAAGGTAATTATTAGAACAATAGAAAATATTTATCTAGAAGAAATAAAAAATACAAATTCTAATTAAAATATCAAAAGAATTGTCAAATCTGTCAAATATGCCAAATGCAACAAACATAAATTGTTTTATTTTTCATAACACTCTGCCTTAAATCGTGTATTTTCTTTTGCTTATAACTCACACATAAGAAACAATTGAAGAACAAATTAGGAAATCAATCGATGCAGTTTTTCATTCTGAACATTTTTCTTCATTACACATTTGTTCTAAAATTAATAGGTAAAGAGATATCGTTTAAACAAAATTTGAATTTCATAAAAAAAATATTTAAGAATAAGGTAATTAATAATAGCAAACCAAGAATTTTTTTCTAATTTCAGTGATATTAATATTGTATACGATAGTGTAACAAATGTTTGGAGAAAAATGGTATTAAAAATCGCATGGCCTATTTCAATATTGTAATATTATTTTTAATTTTTATTGCCATTTTCCCGATATGAGACGTCTCTGGTTGAGACACAGAAACCAAGAAAGTATAAACATGCATCTAAATAAGTAGCTATTCTCATACCAAGTTTCAAAATTTTAATGCAATTAGTACCAAAATTATTAATAAATATGTGTCTGTTAAGGTGAACCTGCAAAGGGCTGTAACTCTATAACTCAATGTTTCCGAACATGTGTTTTAACGTTTTTCGCTTTCTTTTGGCCTGTAGTATAACCCATTAAAATTAAGAATTTAATTTATTTTATAATAATTAATAATAATTCAAATATGGCCATGTAGCACACTTTTTACAAGTTTGTTTATAGTGTACAAAAGTGAGATGGAATCGGTACAATCATACAGTCTTTACTTGAAATTAGTAAATATCGTCAAATTGTCCTATTTTAATACCAAATTACTAATGAGCCTCCTTCACATTTTTCAAAAAGTATCTTAAATGAACATTAATAAAATTTCCAATATATTCACCCAAATAAATTAAAAATTCGTCTATTATAATTATATATATTAATGTTTAAAACAAATGAATGTAGACTTGTTATATATTATTGAAAAGCTTATAAATTAAGCAAAAAGACGAGACTATTTTCAACATAGGTACCCATTTAAAAAAGCATAAGTTTGGGTTTTATTTCGAGAACTATTAAGTTTTGAAAATATATAATTACGCCATTTTATTCAATCTAAAAAATCGGTAAAAATATTGTAAAAACAAGCTTTCTCTATCTATTATAATAAATAAGATATGCTACATTTTCAAAATAAGCGAAAAACGAGTTTTTGCCTGTAGCCCAGAAACAAAAGAAAATCGAAAATTTCTGTGGTGACCATTAAATTTTTTCCCGAAAAGTTGACCCTGCAGTGTGCGATTGGTTTTGATCTATCGTTAGGCTGGTTACACACTGGGCGGTTTTTACCGCAGCGGTAAATTGGTCGTCGCTGCCTACAGAATTTGATGTGTGTACACACTAAGCAGTAAAAGGGCCGCCGCTTATTAGCGGTAAAAGTGCAGCCGCTCGAGTTGGTAACTTGATCGTTAATTTACCTTAATTTAGCTTATTTGTATTTTGATTTGCCAATTGACAAGTTATTTAATTGGGTAAATTTAAAATGACCCGCGAAGAAATTCTCGCTTTATGGTTATACCGTCGACGGAGAAATAGGAAAAGAAAAATTCGCCTTATTTGGATCTATCAAATCAACCAAAAGAGAAGAGAATTTGGAGCTTTAACACATTATTTGAAGATTTGAGGAATGACGACACCAATTTTTTAAATTATTTTCGTATGTCTATTTTGTTTTTGATCGTTATCTACGTCACTCATTTTTCGATTTTGTACTCTTTTCAAAATAAAAATGTGTACTACCAACACGTGCAAGCGGCAAGAAATTCTCTGAATGTGTAAGCGCCCATTTGGTCACATGTGCCACTGTCTAGGCGGCGACGGCAAAACTACCGTCAGCGCTAGTGCGGTAGTAGGCGGCAGCATAGCTACCGCCAACGGCAAATCTACCGCGCGGCTTTTCTTCCGCCCAGTGTGCAAACTCCCATTTGATTCTTCGTACCACTGAAGGAACGACGGCGACGGTCAATTTACCGCCGCGGTAAAAACCGCCTAGTGTGTAACCGGCCTTAATATTACCCGAGATACCTTAAAAAAACATCGAAAATGAGACTCCCGGTACAATGGATATGTGAGAATTTCCAATGTTACAGATAAATTGCGTCCTGTTACTCTTCAATATTTGCTCTACCACTCCTACTGAAGTTAGAAAACATGCTGCAGAAGATTGGGATAAAGTAACACTCAACAAAGAATCAATGACTATGGTATTTGAAAAACCTTTGGCGAAATCTTCGTCAAACACGAATGGCTGGAACTCTGAAGAAAACTTAGTGAATCCTCTTAGTAGTCCAGCATATCGTCGAAAACGGATACCGTTTGCGGATCCGGTTAATTATGAACGTTTGATGAAGCTCCGCCCAGACCTCTATAATGACGAGGGGTGGTGGTACTACAAGTAATGACATCGTTGGTAATAAAAGACCAAATCCATGCATACCTAAATTTTTATGCATAATGAAAATACAAATTATTCTGAATCTACGACCCGTATTCTCACCTGTAATTTGGAAGTATAATATTTGAAATAAGTGCTATTTAATTTAATTTATTTTTATTTCTCTAATTTTTAATATTAAAGTTGACATTTGACAGTTGAACCAGCGATTTTTCGGAAGTAGCGCTACTTCAAGAGATGAGAATATAAGTCTATTCCTAAAAATTGGTATCTAAAACAATCATATTTAATAAGCGACAAAAAATGTTATTCTTATCTAAATATGTAATTAACCATTTTAGAGATACCTATTGATGTAATATTTAAATAATAAAATTTGATTACTTGTAAAAATAATTGTTGTATTGGTACCCGCAGAATTCATTGGCGGCGCTGTAAGCGCACCTGTCATGGCGACCAATAAGACATGTCAGATCAGAGATATATAGGTGGGGAGAATGATCATGTAACCTGCGCGAGAATACAAGAATAGAAGGACGCCATTTTGCAGATATAGAGGCGGCAATTTTAAATGTAGAATTAACAAAATATTTATGAAATTAATTTATTTGCATTTTAACATACTTTTTCAGGAATACACAGGCGGTAATTTTAAATTTACAGTTTCATAACAATATAATTATGAAATAATGTTGAAAAATTTGTTGATACTTTAACATACCATACATACATACATATTAAATAATACCTAGCAACTACTGGTGGTGAAATAATATTAATTTATTTAATTCTCTCATTACTAATTTCTCTTGTATAACCTCTGTATATCTTTTTGAGAGATTGGAAAACCTAATTCTAGTTTAACAATAAATAATATCTTTTACTAAAATAAATTCATGATTTTGCTCTATCGTGTATATTTCAAAAAATAAAGAAATTAACAATCTATAAAAAAATTTGTTTACAACTCAATTTGGTAAAAATAAATTTCTACTGGCTTAAATTTTCTATCAGAAGATACTGGCATTGAACATAACGACATTAAAAAATTTAACGTTTCAAACAACACAAGCAAATAAAATAGTAATAAAATGATAATGCAGACCGCGTGTTTAGAAAGCAAGTTGACAGTTGTATCTGCAAAATGGCTATCTCCAATTTGTACATTGAAAATTGGATGCGCAGTCGTCGAAGCGCTTTCTCCCCACCTCTATATCTCTGTGTCAGATTTGTTTACATTTTGAATGAGCGCTTTCTGACCCCATAATATTGGTAATAGTTCAAAACATCACAATTTTTAAGTTTGTTCAGTCGATTCCTTTATTAAGAAACTTTGTGTTCCACTCACTTTAATTTTTTCAAAATCCGAATTTGAAAAAGGGCAAATGTCACCCCCAATTTTAAGAACGGTAATAAAAATATGATCAATAATTATAGACCAATCACCATCCTCCTAATACAAATACATCCACCAACAGCTGTTTCAACGGAAGACGAAATTCAAAATTTCTACGAAAATCTAACAAATACGATAGAATCAGCTAGAACCAACACAAACGAATTATAATGGGCGATTTCAACGCCAGAATCGGGAAAAAAGAATTTGGAGAAGAAAACGTAGTGGGAATATCGAACTACGGAATCCGAAATGATCGAGGTAACACTTCAATAGAATTTGCTCTACAAAATCAGCTAAAGATAATAAACTCCTTCTCACAAATGAAGACAAATAGAAAATGGACCTACATATCGCCATCAGGAGAAAAGTACGAAATGGACTACATGCTAATTATAAACTTAAAATGCGTAAAAAAATTCAAATCCTAAGTAAACTGGAATTTAATAGCGACGACAGATTATTAAGAACTACTATTCAAATAGACACAAAGTCAATAAAATATCAAAAACTTGTGGACACCACACGACTTCCTTGTACGCAAGACTAAATATGAAGTATAGACTCACGCAGGATTTAATTCTCTAAAAATCTTATTTGAAGCAATTATTTCTAAAATCAAAATGAAACCATTTTATTCAAGAAAAACTGTTAACAACTTCAGGTAATATATCACTTCCGGTTAGCCTGTTTTAACCAAATTCTGCTATGTTAATCCAATTGATATAAAAGTCTTATATACTAAATTTGAAAAGTTTTGGATTATATTTTAATATAGTTTTTCATTAAAACTTATTATAGACTTCAAATAAAGTACCCTTTCTGGAAATTATGTAATGACCAAAAAGGGAGGTGCACAACTAGATGTTTTAGAAGTTTTAAATACAAAATTTCAACTTTCTACGGCTTACCGTTTTTGAGTTATGCGAGATACATACGCACGTACGCACGTACGTACGTACGTACGTACAGACGTCACGACGAAATTAGTCAGAATGGATTCAGGGGTGGTCAAAATGGATATTTCCGTTGAAATATATATATAACAATTTGTAGACTTTCAAACGGAGTAATGAATATTTTAAACTGTAAATATTGTACCTATATATTAGTAAGTATCATAATATCGTATCGTAGGTGGTATTGAAATTTCATTTTTATTTTGTTTAATTAATATCAAATAAACACCAGGTATATAACTCATGTGAACTCAGATAAGCTGTTCTGATCAATCGTTTTGATTTTCGCGGGTTCACACAGAACGAGGCAGGGCGGCCAACAGTTGTTTTCATGGTTACTTATATCGAAAGAAAATACGTGTACCTGATTGGGGTAGCTCATATAAACAAGTGTGGACAGTTCTACTCTCGTTTAAAACTAAAAACAGTTTGTTTCGTTATCTAACATTTTTCTTCAGAGATCGGAGTGTATATTTTGTTGTCAATTTCATTGGTAAGTAAATAAATGAATATTACTTAGATTAATGAGGTATTATATTATTAGATGACAAAATTCAATTACCACTATACTCTGTTTGAAATATCGAAAGAATTTTGACAGATAGATTCTTGTGATACAAGTCATTCTATTGGTTCGGCTCCAAAATTATCCTCTGTTGACCAATAAAATGACTTGTATCATAAAATTCGATGTGTCAAAATTCTTTCGATATTTCAAACAGAGTTTAGGCTTCTTCACAAATTATTTTTATTGTTTTATAACAAAATATAAGCGAGTTATATTTTGCCAGATTGTGAATATTCATTTATGTGATGTCAGATATAAACCTTTCGTTCTCAAACTATTCTTAAAATGTATAATAAACATCTATGGATAAATAAATAAATAAATTAAATTACAAATTACATTATTATAATATATATTCAATCAGAAAGTATTACAAATACGAATTTTTATTATTTTTATATTTATTTAAAACTGTTTGATTTGTTATGGACATGAGATTTTAGTAAAGAAGCACGAATTAGACTCCTTAGAACTCGTTTTTACTATCATTTCATCTAGACAGTGGTGTAAGTAGAATTCTTGGGCTCCTATGCGAAAAATTTTCTAGGTCCCCCTGATTTCCAACGCTCCAAGATAAAAATTAAAAGCAAAAAATTTCTAATTTTTACAATATCCAGTGACAATAATTATAATCAATTTTTTGCGTAGGTAATTAGTAATTTTCATTATTGTAATCAATTTTTTTGTGTTATAATCAAGTTTTTCTTTGTTGCAATCAAAAATCTTTTTAAAAGCCGAAAATCACAATAAGTTTATATTTTCTTCTTTTTTAATTTAAAGTTTAAATATATAAATCTAGTTTAGCAGAACGTCGAAGGCCCTTTAGGCCTTTGGGCCCCTATGCGACGGCATACGTTGCATACACCTATTTACGCCACTGCATCTAGATTTACAACTTACTCGCAGCCAGTCATAAGATTTCTTTTAGGCGCGTAATTTTTGAATCGTTCCTCTGAACCTGAATTAAAACTAGAGTATACAATTAGTAACCAGTTATAAACGATTCTCAAAAAATAATAATTTTTAAGGCACAATGAAGAAGTTCAAAGACATACGAACATTTTTTAAAACTACTATTAAACATCCTGACGAAGCTATTCATTCTTTTCCGAAAAGTACAGTCGAGACAAATTTTATAACTGAATCGAATAATACTGCTAGACAGAGCGTCGTTCCACAAACAGCCACTTTTTCAGAACAATTCAAACAAGAGGATCTCGATATCGGTATTCTGAAAGCTAGGCCACTAGAACCACCTGTAAATTTAAGTCCAGAGTCACACACTATCACTTCTCCTTCACAGCAATCTAGTCAAGAAGGAGATCTGGGTAATCTTCAAACTGGTCCATCTAGACCAATAATAAATTTCCCAAGAAAAAAGTTTGGTGACAGGAATCGCAGCTTTTCTTCTAAGTATTATGCTGTTCATTCATGGATTGAATACAGTTTGAATGAAGATAAAATTTATTGTTTTTCGTGTCGAAACTTTTGCAAAAATATATTACGTTGCCAGAACGAAAAGTTTATTACAAGCGGTTTTGATAATTGGAAAAAGCTGTCGGAGGCTTTGCTAAAACATGAGCAATCGTCGCCGCACAGACAATCTACTGAGTTGTATATTGCTTATAAACAATCTCTTGTATCAGGAAGTGTACACGAAAAACTTGTAACACATCATACAGAAGAAGTTATTCAGCACAGAGAATATTTGATGAAGCTCATAGAAGTGATAATGTGTTTGACTCGTCAAGGTTTAGCGCTACGAGGACATCGTGAAGATAAAGATTCATATAATAGAGGAAATTTTCGAGAAATTTGTGAGCTTTTTGCTAAGCATGACGACAATTTTCAGAAACATTTTGAAAAGCATATAAGTTATTGCAGCCCCAAATTCCAGAATGAAGTTATTGAAATTATAGCACAGCTAACTCTGCAAGAAATAGTAAGAGAGGTTAAAGAATGTGGATTTTTTTCATTGATTGCAGACGAAGCGAGATCATATAAACAAGAACAGTTGTCGATAGTTATCCGATATGCAAGAGATTTAAATGTTGAAGAACGTTTTCTTTGTTTCATTGATTGTTCGACATCACGAGACGCAGTTGGACTGGCGAGACTCATTTTAGATACGTTAAAAAAGTGCAATCTAATCGATGTACCAATAATTGCCCAATCTTACGATGGAGCAAGTGTGATGTCTGGAAAAAATCACGGTCTCCAAGCGGTAATTAAAGAAAGTCATCCGGAAGCTATATACATACATTGTTTAGCACACAGGTACATGTATTCAAGTATTTCAATTACTATGTCTATACAGGTGTCATTATTTTATTTTTCAGGCTCAATTTAGTAGTCGTCGATTCATGCACAAATATTTCCTCAGCAACTTCATTTTTCAACACGATCGAAGCTCTTCATACCCATTTCGCACGCCCAGGCCATCATGCACATCTTCGAAAAATTCAGGAATCTCTTGGCATTAAATTCGGTGGTGAAATTGGAAGTCTCTGCAACACACGTTGGGCTTGTCGATTTGAAAATTGTAAAGCAGTTTTTGCGAACTATGAAGCTATTAAAACTGCTTTAGAGGAGGAAGTAAACCTCGGCCAAAACATGAATGTAGTCGAGGCGATTGGCATACTAAGCTGCATTTCAAAAGCAGACTTTATTGTATGTCTCTCGATTTTTAAATCGGTATTGTCGGTTTTAAATATATTAAGTAAATATTTTCAAACGAAAGAAGCTACACTTGGTCAAGCCATAGACCAAATACAAGGTGTTATTTCGTTATTTGAAAATAGTAGAAACAATTTTAGTAGCGTTTGGGAAGAAATAGTTGCTTTCGCTGAAAAACATGATATATCCCTTGAACCAACGAGAATTTCTAAAAGAAAACGACAGCCAGAGCCAAAGAGGCTGGACGAATTCATAACAGAAGAGACCCTTGGCAAAAGACATGCTGTCGATTTATCTTCCGATATAAATCCATCGGAATATTGGAAAATTAATATTTATTTCCAAGTTATTGATAATGTCCTTTCAAATTTAAGAAAAAGATTTTCTAACTTGCCGTTAGCCCGAGCAATAGAATCTTTCTGCAGTTTAGACTTAAAAAATGCAGAAGAATTTCTAAATACCTACAAAGACAAACTGAAAATTGATACCGATGTGCTGCAGGCCGAATCAATAGTAATAACAAATATATTGAAAAACAAAAATAAGGACATAAATATGAAAAATTTAAAAGAAGAAATTAAAAAGAACTTCTGTCCTAATTATTATAAATTGCTGCAGGTGGTTTTAGCAATACCAATCAGCTCAGCTGATTGCGAACGCAGCTTCTCAGCTATGCGTCGCATAAAAAATTGGCTGAGATCAAGCATGCACCAAGAAAGATTTTCTAACTTGGCCATTATAAATATTGAACATTCTATTGTTAAAACGCTTGTTTCAGCGGAAAAAGTTTTAAATGTATTTTGTGACAAAAATAGAAAATTAAAGTTAATTTAAGGATATCATACTATAGTCCTAATAGTTTTCATTGTTTTATTTACCTTACCTTACACACGTGACAGACTGGGGCCGGGCCCACCCCAGCTACAAATCCTAGTTACGCCTATGCCTTTACTTCGTACAAGAAAGTAAAAATTATACATATTAATGAAACAACGGAGCAGCAATACAAAGAAGAAATACTCAGAAGGATTGAAAACTTTATTACACAAACCGACTGAATAAAAATCACAATAAAATCATTGTCACCAAACTAATAAATCTTCCAAATATATCTGGTGTGGCCAATAAAATACCTCCAGCCATTTACAGCCCGAGTCACAAAAAAAATTAAGCTGATCCTTATTTTTGGATTAGCGAATTTTACTTTAATTTTGGCAGTATATTTCTTAACATATAGTCTAATCTAATCCAAGGCACTACGTTTTATGATAATAAAATGAAAATTAAATTTTAAATACCGCGATAGAATAGAATTCACTTTCCTTTTAAACTTTTATGCGAATCTTTAATTTTTATTAATCTAAATACATACGTAAATATTTACTTGCGCTGGAAACTGTATTGATTTCCTTTCCTATTGTTCTATTTACTTTTTTCTTTTTAAAACTTTAATATTATTAATTTGAAATGATTAGTTCTTTGACAGAGACATTTATCTGTCAGTTACATACATTTGAATAACTGTGTAACTAAGAAGTTTTGTTTGTTTAAAGCATAGGCCCCGGGATTTAAATTATAGATAATTATATAAATTTATTCATAAAATATGTACAAAAAGTATTAATGCAAATCTGTAGAAAACTTAATAATCTTTAATTTTTATAATAACATTAACCTCGAAAAAATATTATTTAAAGGTATTTTTCGAAGGAAAACTGTTTTGATCTTCAAGTAAAGTGCCATTTCCGGTTATCAGATTTACACCAAAATCTAATGGGCTCTTTCCATAATAGAAAAAGGTCGAAATACAAGGTTTCAAATTTTTCTGAGTGATAGTATTTGAGTTAGAATACACACAGACACGCACACGCACGCACACACACACACACACACACACACACACACACACACACACACACTCACTCACTCACTCACACACAAACATACACACATACATACACACATACATACACACACATACACACAGACATCATCGTGAAAATGTTAAAATTGGATTCTAGGGACCTTAAAACGTGGACATTTACCAAAATCTCGATATGCGATATTTAGCACGATCCCTATACCTCCTTTACCAAGGGTAGCTCACTGAAGGCAATTCAAGCACTCGTGGGTGAATTTGTAACTCGTGCTAGAATACGTTGCCTTTTGTAACTTATGTTTTAATATACTGTTCTGAAATTGTTATGCCGTGATATTATTTCATCTTTCAAAAGTTGAACTAACATATTCCGACTGAAAATAAGGTTCGCATCTACTAAAAATTCTCACGTTGTGTAGAACTCCAAAAAAATTACCTCAATAATCCTATATTTAACAAACATTCAATTATCATATCTGTAATCTACTCCCACAGTAGTTCATCTAGATTGCCATGGAACAACCGTGCATCAAAACAAAATCACCATATCACCACGCAACACCAAACACTTCAGTGGGAGTGTGTTGTTCACATTAATATTTATGAGAATATGAGCGGCTAATGTGTCATTCTTAATCATGGTCAGAGATGCAGGATTATTAGCCGTGCTTTATGGTAATTTAATTTTACATGCTGCATGTGACGACAACAACTGCATGTTGTTTGCCCAACCAAGGACAATTCGGTTGTTATTAATGATATGTGCTGTCTATACTATTATTCACGAAAGATGACTATTCAAGGTCATTTGTTCGAAGAAAGAATACACATCACTTTACAGCAGTAGCTTAGCAACATTTTGTATTAGAAAGAGAAAGATTATTTTACCTATGTCTATTTAATTTATGTGGTGTGACAGATATACGTAAATAGTGGCATTACTTTCTAACACACTATAAATAATAATGACAATGACATATGTCGTAGAATTACAGATACCTAATTATCTACTACACTGCCCTCTGTGCTAATATTTACCCAGTGGCGTTGACGTTTAAATCAAATTATTATTCCTTGCTTTATAAGTTAAGTCTATGTTTATGTATTTTGGAAAAACGTAAGTGAAGAATATACATTTTTCAGAAAGGCATTATTTAGAAGAAAAAAATTTTCAAATGAATTACTCTTAGTTTTTTAGTTAAAATGTATCCATAAATATTTCATGCTGCACGCCTATGCATATGAAATGCAATGAAGTTATCTGTAAGTAATATTATATCAGATGGCTCACAAATGACCTTGAATAGTCATCTTTCGTGAATAATAGTTTAACTTGTCTAATGCACACATAGCGCGAAACAATTATTGAGTTAAACTTTATACTTATTTACTTCAATTTAAGTTTGTCGCTTTGATTTTTTAATTTCATTTGAAAATGTGTGAAAAATAAGCGAATTAAAGAAAATAAACATGATATACACCAAAAAGTATGCTGGGTTGAAAGGTGTACGAGTACAACAAAATACTCACGAAGAAAACATCTAAATCATTTTTATGTTTTCACTCAACGTTTGACACTGACAAGTAAATTGATGTAGTATTTTAATTATAAAGTAGCCATTGAATGGTTGTTATGGTTTTGTTATATTGTTATTGAAAAAAATTTGCTGTAATAATTATCATCTGTCATTGGAAATTATTCGAAAGAAAAGTACATTAAAATGGGTGAAAATGAGGACCATCTAGGAAATACTGGAAAGGAGATATTGCCAAAAAACTGATTTCCATCTTTCTAAAAAATTTCCGAGCAAAACTGTCTATGGCTTGGTTTATAAACGATGAGTAATTATTATTAATCCGCAGAATAGCATGCCACATCAGCGGAATTGGAGAGAACTAAATTAATGGCGGCGAATTAAAGAAAATGAACACAATATACACCAAAATGGTTTGTGTTAAAGTGTACGAGTATAACAAAAATACAAGACATATTCCGTAATTTTTGGCAAAAAGATAAAGTTGATCGACTGAACTTATGGAAAAGAAATTTTAATAATCGCAATACTTTAATCTGATAAATAAATATGCATTTTCCATGCATTTCACAAAGAGAAATTATAATAAAATTTTGCAGGATGTAGTTTTAATGCAACTATTGACAGAATTGATATAAAGAAATTATAGATTTATTGATTTTAGTAATATTTATCCCTGTAGATTGCAGTTCCAAATCAAAATTGCTATAAGTCAAGTTACGCCACTAGTAGTAATTAAATCCGGATTTACGAATTGTTGCCCTTCAACTATTTATTTATTTATTAATTTATTTGAAATTTGGCTTCTTAACAGGAATAAAACCCAATAATAAAGAAGCTCTAGCATTATATCAAAAAATTCCTTTAGAAGAAATAAGCAACAGTAACGTGAATATTTTAAGTTAAGAAAATCTAAGAAGGCGCTTAAACTGCGGTAAACTAGTACAGAACAGATCTGGGGGTCTATTCTAATTCATAGCCACATGTGCTATTCGCTATCCGCTATATAAGTTCCACTACTAGTCAACAGATGGATTCAAGTCGGATAGCCACATGTACTATCCGCTATATAAGTTCCACTACTAGCCAATAGATGGGTTCAAGTCGGATAGCCACATGTGCTATCCGCTATAATGACAGATGTCAAACGTGCTGATAGCTTTCACTCTAGTTTGACTGTGCATGATCGTGGCTTTGTTCTTATAGTACCTATTTGTGTTTAATTTGTGTTAGATCTTGGTGTGGCTATTTATTTAGGTTTGTTGTAGGATTAATTTAGTAGTTTCGTTATAGATCTTAATTTTTTATTAGTAATAGTGTGTTAGATTACTTAGTTTAGTTAATAGTTTTATATATATATATATATATATATATATATATATATATATATATATATATATATAACATTTTTAAATTTTCGATAGATTTAGATTCTACTATAGCAATTTTAGTTAATTTAATTTATAATAAATTTACTTTCAATGAAACTGAATGGATCTTGCGCATCCCTAATCGTTCGTCTATTCAATTGAATTTCTTCCCGTCTTTCCTCTTCTTCAAGCACATTTGCGGCTAATAAAACCCTATAAATATATGCCATAATCTAAAATTATTTTTAAACAAAGGTTGTTAGAATTATAAATAATTATTATAATTTAAATATGTACTTACAATATATATATATAGATATAAATCAAATATTATTATGATATAACACACGTATTTTAAAACAAAATTGAAAAGCCGAAATGCTTGTCAACTTGTCATTCAGAGTTATCAGTCACTTTCAAAACAAACATTCAAATTATAGCGTGACACTTTGCTCGTAGCGGTATCACTGGAGCTCTCGCTACGGATAGCCACATGTGGCTAAATTAATATAAATTCCACTACTGGCCAACAGATGGAGTCGAAGTCGGATAGCGGGATTGGGCTAAATTAGCCTCACGCTATATGAATTAGAATAGACCGCCTGGCATATTGTTGCCGTTGTACAAGTGTGACAATCTTATAATAGGAGAATTTAGGATAGAATATATGCGATAATGACAGTAAGGAAAGAATCTATTTGTTCTAGTACTTAAAAATTGTGATGTTTTGCACTATAGTAAAAATGAACAAGCAGAAGACTCACGTCATCGACCTGAAAAAAACCTTATAAAATGAAATATAACTTATAGAAATTATTGGGTGTTATTTATTTTTTAAAAAAGAGGGAGTAAAAAATACTAGTATTAAGAATCGTATATATTAATGAAATTTACCTTCATATCAAAGTCAATCCTTATTCCTTTTAGGAAATATAAAATTATTTGAAATAATTGTAGTTAATTTTCGTATCATAACGGTAGCATTACTGACAATGTCCATGTTTACATTGAATTTAAAATCGATCCAATATCGATCCTGTCCCTGTCACTTGATTGACAGGTGATTGTCAACTCATCTCATCCAGGCACAAATGACTTGAAATAATATAAATGATTGCAAATATCAAAGTAGTTATGTATTATTGTTTTGTAAAAAATATATAGAACTGTTGCTGACAATACAATATAATAGCTTTAGGCATGATTGCAGATTAATTATTGTGTAATATTTATTAAGACAAACCAATAATATTCAGGGCCTGGTTTAGGTCGTCTTAGCTCTAACCAAATCAAAGCGCTCTAAAAACTATAATAAAATTAGGAAATTGTGTGCCCCCAAAATCTGTGTGCTTCTTAGGCTGCAGCTTAGTCAGCCTGTCCGGTAATTGGGCACTGCAGTAATACTGTAGCACAATACACAAATACTTAGAGCAGAAGAAACTGTTGGAATTAAACTTTAAAAACTATAACAAACAGAATAGAGACGAGATCTCTAAAATGGTTCGGTCTCTTAATGAGGATGGAGGAACATAGCTGGCCAAAGCGTATATTTCAGTGGATACCACCAGGGAAGAAGAAGAGAGGACGACCAATCTTGGAGAGGAGTGATGAGACAGCGGAACCTAGAAGAAGATCTAGCGTATGACCGGGAAACTTGGCGTCGGGAATTGGGAAGGCAGCATCTAGTAATATAATATGTATTGTATTGATTATTTTGAAATATGTTGAGTACATACATATATGTACTTTAAATTGTACATAATTAAATCCAAAAATATGTAATAAATAAATAAAAAGAAAATGATTATTTTCAAAAATAGTATAGTTTTGTTATTAATTATTTTAATTACTTACATGCATGTATTGTATACAGTAAGTTATGCAACACGCATTACATTTTCTAGAATAAATTAGTACCCCATGTATACGTAGTAATAAGTGACGTCATTATCTAGTAATATTTATTGATGACGTGAGTCTTCTACTTGTTCGTTTTTACTATATTACCAATATTATGGGTCAGAAAGCGCTCATTCAAAATGTAGACAAATCTGACATGTCTTACTGGTCGCCATGACAGGAGCGCTTACAGCGCCGCCAATGAATACATCAATTATTTTTATAAGTAAACTAATTTTATTATTTAAATATTACATCAGTAGGTATCTATAAAATGGTTAATTACATATTTCCTTAAGAATATCATTTTTTGTCGCTTATTAAATATGATTGTTTTCGATACCAATTTTTAGGAATTAATAGTTATTAACGTCATAAGGCTGATATGTAGCAAATAACAGATGAGGTTGAATGTTGTAAAATCGAGGCGATAGCCGAGATTTTATAATCAACCGTGTCTGTTATTTGTATATCAGCCGTGTGACGTTTAGTATTTTTCATAATAACATAAAATATCTTCTTAAAATTCTATTTTCTATGGCATATTGACAGGTGACAGCTCTTCATGACAATTTCATGATGCTGAGATTTTTTTTAGGAACACATGATTTTTAATAATTGTACTGTTATAAAAAATGACGGCCGTGGCTGTTTTGATGCATATATCGGTTGAGCATACAGTACTGTTAAAGCACATTTAACAGTATGGTATTATGAAAAAGAATTAAAGATATCTTAGAAATATAGACTTATATTCTCACCTCTTGAAGTAGCGCTACTTCCGAAAAATCGCTGGTTCAACTGTCAAATGTCAACCTTAATATTAATAATTAGAGAAATAAAAATAAATTAAATTAAATAGCACTTATCTCAAATATTATAGGTTTCATTTACAAATATATGAAACCTATTTGTGTGTATTCGTAAAATAAAATAAAAATTGAAATAGCCCTACATCCGAATTAGAGGTGAGAACACGGGTCGTAGATTCAGAAAAATTTGTATTTTCATTATGCATAAAAATTTATGTATGCATGGATTTGGTCTTTTATTACCAACGATGTCATTACTTGTAGTACCTAACTATATGGAACATCGCCATCTCCAACTATGAACTCCATTCTATCCCTCCTCTTCTTCTACGTTTTCTATGTCTTCTACGTCTTCTACGTCTTCTACGTCTTCTACGACGTCTACGTCTACTACGTCTTCTACGTCTCCTACGTCTTCTTTGTTTTCTACGACTACATGGTCTTTTGTCATGGCCTTCTTGATAACCTCCTGTATGCCAGGCTTTACAAGATCATAAGCCTCCTTTATGACAGGCTTTGCAATCTGAGCAACCTTCTTGATAACAGGCTTTACAATATTAGCAACCTTCTTGATATCGTTCTTCACTTTCTTAAACTTTTTTCGACGTTTTCGTTTTTGGAGGTACTTCTTGGCGGAGTTCCTGACCTTCTTGTAACCCTTGCTGAATATCCCACCCGGTTTTTGCTTTCGCCTGAATAATCTCCTTAACCGTTTTCGACGATATGTTGGCCTTCCTCGTCGAGTTTCAAGATTACGTTGTATATATGTATTATGATTTTCAAGATCATCAAATATATTAAAGAAGCTAGGACTACTAAAAGGATTCATTAAGTTTTCTTCAGAGTTCCAGCCATTCGTGTTTGAAAAAGATTTCGCCAAAGGTTTTTCAAATACCATAGTCATTGATTCTTTGTTGAATGTCACTTTATCCCAATCTTCTGCAGCATGTTTTCTAACTTCAGTAGGAGTGGTAGAGCAAAAATTGAAGAGTAACACGACGCAAATTATCTGTAACAGTGGAAATTCTCACATATACATTGTACAGGATGTTTCATTTTCGATATTTTTTTAAGGTATCTCAGGTAATATTAACGATAGATCAAAACCGTTCGCACATTACAGGGTCAACTTTTCGAGAAAAATTTAATAGTCACCACAGGATTAATCGATCTTCTTTTGTTTCTAGGCTACAGACAATGAAAAATTGTTTTTACAATATTTTTACCGTTTTTTAGATTGAATAAAATGGCGTAATTATATTTATTAAAAACTTAATAATTCTCGAGATATAACACCAACTTGTGATTTTTTAAATTGGAAAATAGTCTCGTCTTTTTGCTTAATTTATAAGATTTTCAATGATATATAACAAGTGTACATTCTTTTGTTTTAAACATTAATCAAAGACAAATTATTAATTTATTTGGGTGAAAATATTGGAAATTATTAAGAAACAAATGAAAAAATCTCTTAAATATCATCATTTATATATTTCTAGTAGTATCAGTTTTACTCATTTTTTCAATTTATTTACTTCAAAAGCATATTAAACCATTTTTTCGGATTGTGTGAAAGCCAACTGTAACGTAGATAAAATAATTGGTTAAGAATAATTTTGAAAACACAATTAATACATATAGAATTAAAATAAACAAATGATGATCTGTAATCAATTTTTTCATTTGTTAATTAATAATTTCCAATATTTTCATCCCAATAAATTAATAATTCGTCTTTTATTGATGTTTAAAACAAAAGAATGTAGACTTGTTATATATTATTGAAAAGCTTATAAATTAATCTAAAAAGACGAGACTATTTTCAACATAGGTTCCCATTAAAAAAATTAAAAGTTTGTGTTATATCTCGAGAATAATTAAGTTTTCAAGAAATCTAATTACGCCATTTTATTCAATCTAAAATTTTTGTAAAGACAATTTTTTTCTAATTATCATAATAAATAAGATATGGTATGTTTTAAAAATAAGCGAAAAACGAGTTTTTGCCTGTAGCTCCGAAACAAAAGAAGATCGAAAATTCCTGTGGTGACTATTAAACTTTTCTGGAAAAGTTGACCCTGGAATGTGCCAACGGTTTTGATCATTAATATTACCCGAGATACCTTAAAAAAAACATCGAAACTGAGACAGCCTTTACTTAAAAGTAATATCAGTGCTCGGAATTGATCGGAGCGGACCGGAACGATGTTCCGTCTCGTGAAATTGACAAAGTTTACCGTCCCGTCTCTCAATCCTGTGACTTTATTATGCAGGGAATTTATTTGATGGTCAATCACTTCCATGGTTAGACACTACTATCAAAAAATATAATGACCGCGTTCAGCAGCACATAGCGCATCTAGCGGTCTAGCAGGATGTGATGTCACAACTCGACGAGAGCAACAATATTTCTTAATAACTTTTTCTCGAAATCGCATATTTTTTTAGCATTTTTACCACTCCGTAAATTGACGAGTCGTTCCACGTATTTTTCTAATAATTGAATGCAGTAACAATAGTTATGAAAATTTTTGTTTTAGCAATTGACAGTTTTGTCAGTTGTTGCAATTATATTTTGGCATTAGTAATAAACTTGTTTATCAGGTAAAATTCTGTCAAAATGCTTACGTTTACAAAAAGCGAGTACACAGATATTGTAATTACTTACCTATGGTTTATTTATTTATTCGTATCTTTACTACATTAATTTGTGGTTGTTATAAAGACAGTATTATAAAGTTGCCAACGCATTTAGACGAAGCGTTTCCAAATCATACTGTTCCTAATATTCGCACATTTGTTAATCTTGTACATCTTTATCACAATACGAAGTGTCACATATGACAATTTTAAATAAAGCAACAGTTGCATCCATATCATGTACAAAAAGATCAATGTTTTCAGCAGACTTCGATTTTGGGAATGGCTCATAATGTTCATTAATGAGACTGAATTTATTTGGGACGGTGTATTTATTATGCACAATACACATTTCAATAGACGAAAATGCTGTAAAAATTTTCATTAAAAAATGTTTGAGCGGGAACAATAAATGGACGACTAATTATTGGTACTCATGTACCTCGATTAAATAGACAAAAGTTTGTACTTACATTTTTTGAATAACGTATTTAAACTATTATGATTTGTCGATGATAAATAATCATCTCATAACCTAATAACTATGCTTTTGCGTGCTTTTGCTCTTCCTCCCCTCGTTCCTCCTTGTCTTACTCTATTCACAGATGATTAAAGCCTGGTGTAATACACAACTTTATAATTTTGTTATCCAAAATTTAAATTTTTATATTTTAAAAATTGTACTATTACGAATTAATTAATAATAAATGTTATTTCCGTTGATTCGTTTATTAATTGCTGTGACTGAAGTGTAACCGATAACCGACAATTTTTGAGCTGTTTGTATCTTACTTGAATACGACAGCAGCCATTTGTTCTCCATAGGCGCGCGCCGAAATATGCAGCAAATCTTTGAAGAATTTTAACTCAAAATCTAAAAGACTCAGAAAAAAAGTTATTAAGAAATATTACTGGTTAAATTTATTGCACTTATTTCATTGACACCCTGTATATATATATATATATATATATATATATATATATATATATATATATATATATATGTCGTAGGCACAATGCAAATTCAGGCGTTTGATAAAATGCCTAGGCATTATACAAAAAACTTTTAGGCAATTTGTCAAAATGCCGGCATAACATGAGTGAAAGATAACGTATTTCATTTTGCCTGCTTATTTTCAGGCATTTTACAATTTTCCTGTTACTTCCTAGTCATAATAAGAAATAACAAATAGACTTATTAACTACAGTTTTATTTCGAAACAAATAAACAAGCATTTCTAAAATTAAAAGAATACGTAAGTGCATAGATACATAAACAAACATTGAGTATAATCTAAAGTACACATCAAACAAATAAAAGAAAATATAATTAAAATCTCAAAATAAAGTAAAATTTTCAAATGCAAAACATCTGTTTATTTATTAGAGCATGTCAAACTTCTATGGCATTTAGAGGAACATAAATTATTACTTTTAAAGCAGGCACATTTATTTGAGTTGCACTGTTTATTGCCAGCTTTACACGAACATTTCTGAAAACCTTGACCAACGAATTTAGAATGAAATGCAACTGCCTGTCTTACTGTGATTAATCGATCAGAGACTTCATCTTGGAAACCAGCCGAGGATTCTTGAATTTCATTTCACGAATCATATTCTCGTGCAAATGTGAAATTACCGCGTTCGTGTGTTTTGACTAACTCTTATTCGACAAATTGTAAAATGCCTGAAAATAAGCAGGCAAAAAGAGATACGTTTTCTTTCACTTATGTTATACCGGCGTTTTGACAAATTGCCTAAAATTATCTAGTCATAACGCAATATAGTCCTAAAGAACACATTTTGCCGGCTTTTTGTAAAATGCCTAGGCATTTTATCAAACGCCTGAATTTGCATTGTGCCTACGACATATATATATATATATATATATATATATATATATATATATATATATATATATATATATATATATACTAATAATGAAAATATTCGGTGCAAAAGTAATCATTGCAATGATTTATTTATTTAACTTTTTTCTTAACAGTTCAATTAGATTATTCCCATTGTTGTAAGTAGTGTGTACTGTTGTTTTGTGTCTTGGTTGTTGGTATTTGTATATTTCTACAATACATGATTTATATATTATTGTTAAATTGTTTATAAATGTTTAATTTAAATAACTGTAACAAGTAACAGTAGGTACAATTAAAATAGAAATAAATAATAGTTTCATATTTGTGAAAACGTAAAAAAATAACAACAGTAACAATAAATAGTAATTATTAAATCGTTTTTAAAAAAACTAATTGAAAATAATACAAATATATATGTTTGAAGCAAGCATTTTCTGTTGTAAGCGCTTACGTGCGCTCTGTTCGGAACGAGAGAGGCCAAGTCATCGCTTGGCTCATCTGCTGTAGTGTAGAAGTAGAGCGTAGAGAGGGTAAAATCGTTCCGTCTCACTCACACGTATGTATTACCCTATTATTGTCCATGAGGACAGTATAATTTGGCCTCTTTGTGTAAATTCGCGTGAAAATAACACTATTTGCATGGTTATTTGTCATATTATAGTAACAATGATTGTTTGAGTTCAAATATTGTCGATTTATATTACTTCAATACATTTTAAATGAAAAACAAAATTGTAAAATTTTACAAATGTTTTGAATTTAAGAGGTGAGGCGTGGCCTCACCTGCCTCATCTGACGGTTGAATCGTATACAATATTAATATCACTCAAATTAGAAAAAAAAATCTCGGTTTGCTATTACTAATAAGTTCGTCCCTTATTCTTGATATTTTTTTTTTGTTTAAAACATTTTTTTCTCGCCCAAAAAGCACTGGTTACATTGCCTAGGCATTGGATACTTTACCGGATTTCATATATTGCCGGTAACATACACCAGGGGCCTGTTTCATAAAAATTACTAGTCGACAAGTTACAAGTTACAAGTGACAAGTGTACAAGTAACAAGTTCTAGTAATTTCTGTTTCAAGAATAATTTTTGACTACTTGTCAGTTTTCCAATATTTCTAGTGTATTTTTACTAGTGGTGGGAACCGGTTCCGGTTCGGTTCGGTTCCGGTTCCAAAATTACCCGGGTACCCGGTTATTTCAATGTGTAATTACCCGGTTCTCGGTTCCGAGTCCAAAACTACCCGGTTCTCGGTTCTGGAACCGAAACTACCCGGTTCTGGAATCGATACTACCCGGTTCTCGGTCCTAGAACCGAAACTACCGGTTCTCGGTTCTGAAATCGAATCTCATCGGTTCTCGGTTCTGGAATCGAATCTCATCGGTTCTCGGTTCTGGAATCGAATCTCATCGGTTCTCGGTTCTGGAATCGAATCTCATCGGTTCTCGAATCGAATCTCATCGGTTCTCGGTTCTGGAATCGAATCTCATCGGTTCTCGAATCGAATCTCATCGGTTCTCGGTTCTGGAATCGAATCTCATCGGTTCTCGGTTCTGGAATCGAATCTCATCGGTTCTCGGTTCTGGAATCGAATCTCATCGGTTCTCGGTTCTGGAATCGAATCTCAACGGTTCTCGGTTCTGGAACCGAAACGTATCGGTTCCCGGTTCTGGGACCGAAAAAGGATGAATCTCGATTATGAAGCTAATAAAATATACATTACAATCCGTGAATTAGATTTACGTATCATGAATTAATATGTTATGATGAATAAGTCAATTATTTTGAAAGATATTTTTTTAAAATTATTAAATAGGAACAGGTAAACAATTTAGGAAAGTTGGTATCAGATATTCTTATAAACTGATATAATGCAATTCTCTGAAGAACACGTGCAAAAACCAGGTACTTTATCCCCGACTGCACGACTGGTGTCTTTGTTTAAATTTCTATAGGTTTTGTGCTTTGTAGCCCCTTTCGGTTTCTTTTAATCTTAAAGTTAATTCAATTAGGCATTTTAAAATAATAACCAAATTTTTTTACAAATTATGAGGCACGCTATTTTCACTTCGAAATTTATTAAATGGTGTTATGAAATCCAGAAAATAAGAAATATTCATTTATATTACATAACTGAGAGATAAAAATGTAAAGATTAGAACAGAATGTATAAGTAGGTATAAGTGAAATTCTTGGAAATATCTATTGCTTTATCCCTTGAATTTTATGGCCGCTATTGTCATTACGTAGGTACCGTTATTTGAAAATATAACTCAAGGTCAAGTTACTGAAATAAACCATATTACATGAAAATTGAAAATATAATATGAAACTGAAATCTGCATTTATTTACTATATTATGTGGTTACATTTTTAATTTTAGCATCCTCTTGCCTTTGGTGTAATAAAATTTACGCATCATTACAGATATTTTCAATTAAATTACATATAATTTTTTTTAATATTGTTCAATAATATTTCTCAGAAAATATGTTTATTTCTCAAGAATGACGAGGCTAATTTAAAATTATAATTGATTATTCCATAATTCGGATCCGAAGTTCGATTTCACTGCCCGGAACTGGAACCGAAGATCGATTCCACTACTCGGAACCGAAGATCGGTTCCACTACCCAGAACTGGAACCGAAGATCGGTTCCACTACTCGGAACCGGAACCGGAACCGAAGATCGGTTCCATTACCCGGAACCGGAACCGAAAATCGGTTCCACTACTCGGAACCGAAGATCGGTTCCAGGAACCGGGTACCCGGATAGTTTTGGAACCGGGTACCCGGTTCTAAATTTTTCCGGTTCTTGACAGCACTAATTTTTACAAGTTGACAAGTTTGAAACCATGGTTTCATAGTAAATGTAATATGCAGCCACCTTTGCCTTAAATATATATTTTAATCACATTAAAAAGTATGGGTTTTAAAATAATTTAATTTTGTCATTCAACCCTTGCAATCAATGAAAGTAAAGCAGGGGAAATTATAATGATTTGTAATTATATTTAATATGGCACAAATGCTGTTATATTGGCGTTTCTTCGGGAAATTAAAGAACATAAAGACATTCTATTTGGCGCTTTCTCCACAAATTTAACAAAAAATATGAAATGCGAAAAATAGAAATTAATCTATGTATTTGCTGTTTCGCACGCATTAATGAGAAGGACTGGCAATATTACCGGGATCAGGGATTTGTTAACAAATCCTTGGCTAGGATATATTATGAACAGTGGTAAATGCTTTTGTTATAGTCTCACTTTGCAGTATAATAAAACATTTTCTCTATTTATTTAAACATAAACTCATTTTCATATTTTATTTTAAAATTTTAAAACATTGGAATAATTGCTCCCTTTTAAATATTGCTATAGCCTGTTTCCCCGAAACGAAAGAAATTGGAACTAACCAGGGATCAAGTCATTCTTATTGGTCGATGATGACAAATTTGAAGTTGAATCTTCAGATTTGTCATCATCGACTAATAAGAATGACTTGGTTCGGATCCCGGGTTAGTTCCAATTTGTCTCGTTTCGGCGAAAGGACTATATCGAAGACTATTAAATTATTAAATGCCTCAATTTTTATGAAGACAATCTAAATCGTTCATACTTTTGTTCAATATATTCATAGCACAATTTTCTTATAAAAATTCTAGCCCGTCGAAAATGAACATGAACATCTTCCTCTTTTGAATCGCTGGACCACATGTTTTTTACATTACATAAGAAAATTCCTATAAATAATTATTAAAAAGAATTCAATTGTCAACTTATAATTTTTAAATGACCAATCTTTCATTCATGGTTACTGTTCACCTCTAAAATACTAGTAGTAAAATCCAGTAAATATTTTTTGAAGCGCTACACTTGTAAACTGCAAAAATACACTTGTAGAAACGGACTAGTTTACTTGTCACTTGTAATTTACACTTGTAGGTTTTTGAAACAGAAACTTGTCAAATTATTCATTTGACGAGTTCGACAGTGGTAATTTACAAGTGTAGAAGTTTTATGAAACAGGACCCGGGTGTCTGTCTACTTTTTTCCGAACATACGAAACTCAATGTTAAAATTTTGTTTTGACGATACCTCTTTATCTATTAATTATAGAACAAATGTGTAATGAAGAAAAATGCTCAGAATGAAAAACTGCATCGATTGATTAACAATTTTGTTGTTCAATTGTTTCTTATGTAAGAGTTATAAGCAAAAGAAAATACACGATTTAAGGCAGAGTGCCGTAAAAAATAAAACAATTTGTTTGATGCATTTGGCATATCTGACAGATTTGACAATTCTTTGGGTATTTTAATTAGAATTTGTGATTATTCTTATTTCTTCTAGGTAAATATTTCCTATTATTCTAATAATTACCTTAATCATAGTAGAGATGGTGTATTCAGCGAAGAACATGGTTAATAGTAAAAACAAATGTAGCACATTTTGTTTTATATAGTGATGGTTGAAATTTGTTTATTTAAAGTAAATTATTATTTTTTAAATACAATGGGAATCTAGCAAGTATGTAATGAACTTTTGAAAGTTAATCAATATTTGAATTACGAAATTCGTTTCTTTTAATTATTCTGCCAACACAAATAATTTTTGAATTTCGAAATTAATTTCTTTTAATAATTTTTCTGCCCACACAAGTAATTTACTTTTGAAACAATAGTAAGAGTATGTATATGATTCTTCGGCATTTGCACCCCTTTCGAATTATCGCCCTAAGGTGATTTTACATCACACACACTACTATTTGCCAGCTAGCTAAACCAGCGCAAATACTTGTTACAGCCACCAGCCGGTGTCCGAAAGCTAATAAGGGTTGCTAGGTTAATTCTTTCCCAACTTGGAAAGGTAACGGGAGTGGTTACCGATTAACAGAGGCCTGTTTCTCAAAAAATACTAGTTTACAAGTTACTAGTTACAAGTGAAATTTTTAATAGTACTAGTAAATTGTGTTTCTGAAAAGTAGTAGTTTACAAGTTACTAGTTCACAAGTTAATAGTTACAAGTGAAATTTTATTAGTCAAGTAAAATTGTGTTTCTGAAACATTTTTAATAGTCTAGTAGTTTTTTTTAATAAATACTAGTATTTAAACCAATATTTTTTAAATCAAGTGATTTTATTTTCTGACTGACGTTGACATTTTCAGGTGTTTTAATTTGAAATTAAATTATTTTTCAATAAAAATATTTTGGGGATGATTCGAAATGCTAAAGGTATTCTATTTGGAGCATTTTCCAAATAAATTGTCTCAGTTAAATTCAATGAATGGATAAAAATCTATCAAACTTGTCACGCTTCGGGTTAAGTAGACAAGACAAAGACTAGAAATATATCAGACAGGGTCACATTTTGGTTAAACTTAAAACAGTTAATGGTTAATGCATGGTTTCTATTCATATCTAGCTAAAGAATAAGTCCCAATTAATTAATTCATATTTCTAACTTATTTGCCATGAGTAACCTCACATTCATATGGAGTTTCTACATGGATAGAATTTATTCTTGCTTTTAATTAGTTTTTGACGTCGCACTACTTCTTCATCACTAGACTCAGAGTTACTAGACCACATTATTATATTATTTAAAATAATCTATTAACACTAAACAACGACAGACACTACATGAATCTGAATTAACATTAACAAAGAACCATTGAATTACATACGAAAAAGAAAAAAAACACACGAACTGTCAAATAATACGACTAAACTATTATTCACGAAAGATGACTATTCAAGGTCATTTGTGAGCCGTCTGATATAATATTACTTGCAGATAACTTCATTACATTTCGAATGCATAGGCGTGCAATATGAAATATTTATGGACAAATTTTAACTAAAAAAATAAGAGTAATTTATTTGAAAATTATGTTTCTTTCTAAATAACGCCTTTCTGAAAGATTTATGTTTTTCACTTATGTTTTTGCAAAAATTCAAAAACATAGTCTTAACTATAATAATAATTTGATTTAAACGGCAACGCCACTGGGTAAATATTAGCACAGAGGGCAGTGTAGTAGATAATTAGGTGTCTGTAATTCTACGACATACGTCATTATTATTTATAATGTGTTAGAAAGTTATGCCATTATTTACGTATATTTGTATAGGTCAAATAATCTTTCTCTTTCTAATACAAAATGTTGCTAAGCTACTACTGTAAAGTGATGTGTATTCTTTCTTCGAACAAATGACCTTGAATAGTCATCTTTCGTGAATAATAGTTTAGTAAAAGTTATATTCAAAATTTACAAGACAACACTTGTAGCTTTTCTCTAGTAAATTACTAGTCTGACAGACAACTCAAATATTTTGAGAAACAAAATACTAGTATTTTTTGTCAAATACACTAGTAAATACTAGTTCCCAATTTGTAACTAGTATTTTACACTTGAATATTTCAGAAACAAAAACTAGTAAACATCACTATTATTACTAGTGTAGGGACTAGTAATACTAGTCCCGTATTTTTTGAGAAACAGGCCCCAGAGGCTAGCACTCTACCACTGTGCTATCTCGCAATAATAATTATAAAATCAAAACGTTATAACATCCTTTTATGTGAAACGAAACGATGATTTTGACGTTTATATATTTGACATGTCTTAGTGGCGGTCATTAATTTAGTTCCTTAAAATTCCGCTCATGTCGCATATTATTCTGCGCAAAGCCGGAACTGGGGTTTTGAGCGCCTGTGGCAAAAATTTTATTTTCGCGCCTACGTATCAAGAAAATGAAAACAAAATAAACTACTGCTGAGCGGTTCGCGAGTTACTAGCAACTTAAACTTACGTGAACATTTTCCAAAATTTAAAATAACTGCAAATCGTATTAGTTCTCATATTTTCATCTAAAAATTTGACACGATTAAAATAATATAACGTAGGATTTAATACGTGTCAAAATTTCAAATGAAATAAGATTTAAACCGTTTTGCAGATATTTAAAATTTTAGAGGAATTCTATATGTTTAAGTTGTTAGTAACTCGCGAACCACTCAATGGTAAAAATCTTCCATACCCTGTTCCATTTAAACTAGGGATACCGATATCGGTATCGGTATATCGGCCATATCGGTCTTCTTGGCCGATATCGGTATCGGCCGATATGTAAACCACGATATCGGCCATATCGGTATCGGCCTAAAAAAATATAAATTGCTTAATATTTCAGTTGCTAAGGATTTTTTAAAGGAAATGAAAACAGAAATACTAAATAAAAAACAAATCAAGTTTATTCTTATTCAAAATTTAGCAAAAAAGTAATTAAAAATGTAGAAGTAAAGTTACACACTAAGGGCCGGTATTTTCATCTCCGGATAAAGTTCAGGATAATTATCCGTGAGATAAATGATAAAATATCGCATCAAAATAAAACCATAAATGATATAAATTATATTGAATGTCATTTTTTGATGCGATATTGTTCATTTATCCGACAGATAAGTTATCCAGCACTTTATCCGAAGATGGAAATATCGGCCCTAAGTTAAACACATTAATATTTAAAGTTAAGTTTTGGCAAGTTGTAATGTAACAAAATTAAGCTTTCTGCTCTTTCCGGAGTTAGACGATTTCTTGCGCTTTCATAAACATTTCCAGCTGAAGAAAATAGCTGTTCACTATAGCAACACTACTTGGCGGTGGTGCTAAATATATTATTGCATATCAATGGAAAAATGTATTTTTTTGCATTTGCTCTGCATTTTTTTTGTGTTTTATTTATGGTTAATGCGTGTAACGGTGACAGTATATCATTATAAATCACTTTTACCTCATTTATACAGCAAAACATTTACGACAAAATTTTATAGTCGATATATCGGTATCGGCCGATATCGGATATGAGTATATCGGTATCGGCCGATATCGGTATCGGCCACAAAAAATCATATCGGTCGATCCCTAATTTAAACCATTCAGCAGATGACGCTTGCATCAGAGCCAGTTTTAATTAGCCGAAATTACATTGGGTAAACTTGTTTCTTATGTCCAATTTAAGCTAATCAGAAGTCAAAACTATTTCCTAATTTCTACAATACTGAATGGCTAAAATGGAACAAGGTATAAAACATGACATAAAGGAGAATTTCATGCTGAATTCAAATTTTCAAACTGCGTTATCGTATCTTTAACCGGGTCAGAGTTGTGGATGAATTTATAGGAAAGAAAAAATTATTCAAATATCATCAATAATAAACTGTTATACATAGTAAAACCTATTGTACTCTGCTCCATTTAAGCCATTCAGTAGATGGTGCCAGTTTTAAGTAGACGAAATTACATTGGGTAACTCTTATCTCCAATTTCAGTTAATCAGAGAGTTCAAAACTATGCTCAATTCTCTATAATACTGGATGGTTTAAATAGAACAAGATGGATACAAAGTATTAAATACGTAATATTGTTAATTTTTTGAGTAATTTAAATTTCTATCATAAATTGTTATTATGGTTAATGATTTTTTAACAACTCTTTGAGAGATCATCCTATGCAAAAAATGTACGAACCCTATTATGTACAGTAAATTACGAGCTTTAATTTTGTATTCTTGTGAAATTTTGACTTAAGATGGCGGCAAAATCCGGAGTCGCTAGAGGGTACAAAATCAGTATGTTTTTTTGGAGGTACAAATAAAGAGAATAAAATTCATGCAAGCTTGTCACCAATTGTTTTCACAATCAACACCTTGTCGACTGGCCTATCTGTTAAATTTAGAAATAGAATAGATTTTTGAAATATTTGATCTAAAAACATATAAATGATTAAAATTTTGCGTCCCTGAAAATCTTGCGCCCGTGGCGTGCACCACCTTTGCCACGCCCTAGTTACGGCACTGATTCTGCCGGTGCCAATATAGAGCATCCAGCCAGTCAATGGGTTTACATCATAAATATAATATCACTAGAAACAATGACATTATGTGTTAATAAATTTACGCACAACTGTATCATAATTGTTTGTTTACATTTTAGCGGAAAATGAAAGATTACACCCTGCGAGCGGTAAGATGTAAAGCAAAAGCCCGCCGGGCGGTAAAAAATATGACAAAAAAAAACAAATAACGGTAAATAATATTTTAATTGTGGATATTTATAATACAGTTGGATATATTATTCAACGAAATTCCCTCCAAATGAATTGTCTCTGAAGATTTCTTTAACTGGAGATTCAACGGATTTCTGTCTTTTTCAGTTGCAGAAATGTCAGATGACAGACCAGGTTTATCATGGTCTTTAGTACCAATAATCAGTCGAGCTGTTTATAATAACGACCAATATTCAAATTCTTCTTGATCATTAACAATAATAATAATAATAATAATAATAATAATAATAATTTTATTCGCCACAAAATATAAAATACAGAAAAACGTACTACAATGGACATCTTCTTGATCATGGAAAATTTGGACCATAATGAAGAACTCTTATATATTTTAGACTGAAAAGTAAGCACAATCTATAGAATAATATATACGAGTAATATTGTTTCGTTCAAAATTGTCACATTTTTTTCTGTCAACCAGGCTTGCAACACATCGTATTCGTTTTGATATCGGTCCTTTAACTTACCAGGACATAAATCCACTAAAGCTTCATTAGCTTCTAGCAAAATTTTTTCAGAAATTTCAGTATCATATTCAGGTTGAAGCTCCATGGGCTCCATGCTTGACATTTTTAATTATTTGTTTACACAAAACAAATGGTCACCAATACAACGCATCGCCTAAATGTTTCTTGGCATAGCCATCTGGCCATCTAATATTTTTTACATAACAATAAGCTTTTAGTCATGCAATTAAAAATTACGTTTCATTTGGTTTCAGTTGTGCGTAAAACGTTGTACGTACTTCAGGCCGAAAGAGGTTTACGCCCTTGGACGAATAAAACACTCCGCTTCGCGTCGGGCTTCAAATTTCGTCCGCAGGCGTAAACCCTTTCTTTCGGCCCTCTATACGTAAATAACTATTACATGAGCATGTAAAACGGATTGAAATATGATCTCCGGGTTACCTCCATAAATACAAATCTTTGTTACGGGAAGAAATACCTTATTATACATCGATTACGATCACTTAAACTTAACATCATTGATTTCTGAACCGCAAAATAACTAGTAATCGTACAGGGGCGCACACAGGGGGGTGGTCCAGTAGGTCCGGACCGCCCCTAAAACAACTATTATATAAAAACTACAAATACACATGGAAAACTGCTAAGCAAATTACGAGGATTGCGCTGAAAATTGTTAGTTATTAAAAGACCGTTGCATTTTTAAACAAAAATCTTTATTGTTTTTCAAAATATTCTCCATTCAGACTAATACACTTGTGCATTCTTTGAAACCACTTTTTAAAACATTCAGAAAATTCATTTTCTAAAAGGTTCTCAAAAATTCTTTGAAGTTCTGTAACTGCTGCATCTGCGCTGGAAAATCTTTTACCTCACATCATTTTGTTAACAGTTGGAAACAAAAAAAAAATATCGCACGGTCCCAGATCTGGGCGATACGGAGGATGAGTTACCAATTGAACTCCCGAATCCTTCAAAAAATCTGGCAGCAGTGTGAGAGGATACGTTGTCATGATGGACTAAGATATTACGCAAACCGGTCCTTTGGCGACCTGTTTGTAATTTTTCAAACATCTGTGGTAAAGCCACTTCGCAATATCATTCAGAATTAACAGTTCTGCGATCTTCAAGTGGAATAACAGCAACAGGACCACTTCGGCGGAAAAAAACAGCAATCATTTTCTTAATGACGATTCTGCCACGAATTACTTTTGTGGGCAAGTCTTCATCTTCGAATACCCAAACACTAGACTGCTGTTTAGTTTCAGGGTCGTAACTGAATACCCTAGATTGGAAGCTCCTCCGTCAAAATTTTGTAACATAAATTTACACCAGTCTACTCGATCCTGTTTTTGACTTTCTGAGAGCAAATGCGGTATCCAACGGCTTGCTAGCTTTTTTACCCCAAGATGTTTATGCAAAATAGCATTCACCGCCGAGGATCCAATCTTCACTTGCTCCTGAATCTATCTATAAGTAATATTTCGATTGGACTGAATCAACCTTGCCACACGATCAACATTTTCTGAACAGGCAGCATCTGCAGGTCTTCCAGGTCTTGCTTCGTCTTCTAGCAGCTCTCGCCATCGTCGAAATTCGCGCAACCAATGACTAACAACGGATAATGAAGGGGCAGCATCGCCAAAAGCTGCTTTCAAATTTTCATGGCTTTGCTGGTATCCTAACTGTCTTTTATAGTCATAGAAAATCATAGCTCTAAAAGCAGTTCGCGGAATGCTCATTTTAACTGAATTAAAAATGCAAAACTTACAAAATTAACTACGTTTCACAAGGAAATCGGAACTTTTGGCAATTGTGGATACAAATGTCAACTCACGTGTCAACTAATGCGACATTCAATTTTTATAATTGTTTCTAGCCAGTTGAGCTTCCATGGCCTGCTACTAACTATTAACAAAGCATCCCTCGTATAAATAAATAATAAAAATCGCGAAATCCTACTTTACTTTTCACCAAAAATTACGCCACAGTCACGAATTTTAAAAAATAGCACTAAAGGAGATTTTTATTCCTGGAAGGTCAGTTGGACCGCCCCCAAAAAAATATCCTGTGTGCGCCCCTGTAATCGTATATTTATCTCTATCTTACTTATGGTTTCCTTCATTCTTTCTTCGATAGATATGCACAATAGTTTTATTTTTGTCTTACTAACAGATTTATGGGTGTATTTTAAACACAATCCGTTAAAATATATTATGTAAACGGATTCCGTTAAAATATTTCTTATTAACGGATTCCGCTAAAAATTCTATTCACAATATGACATTTGAACGGATCCGTTAAAATTAATATAGTAAACGGATCCGTTTGCTACTGTAGGGCAGTGTTGTCAAATTGTAAAAGTCAACATATTTATATTTTGATAATAACTAAATATATTAAGATTTAAACAGATATTTTTTTTTATTATTAATGAAAATTTGAAGCATTTCAGCCGTTGGCTATTAATGCCCCGGTACAGCAATTGTTATATACATTTACACATTTTACATTGTATTATCATATTTTGTTTAACATATTTATATTAATTAAGTATTGTATGACTTTTTCCATGGATCCTATGTCATTGGCTAGGGCTAGTTTCAGTGTTGGTGGCATGTTGAGTTGTTGTCTTTGAGTGGTATATTTAGTGCATTGTGTGATTATGTGTTGTACTCGTACTGTGATTTGGGTGTTGCATGTGTCACACATTTCTGGCTGTCTTTTTTGTAGGAGGTGTCTATGTGTAAGTCGGGTGTGTCCTATTCTTAGTCTACTTATAGTGGTTTGTAGCTTTCTGTTTGGTAGATCTATCCATTTTTGTGTTTCTTCCTTTATTTGGTATAGTTTATTATTGGTTTGGCTTTTCCACTTCTCTTGCCATTTTTCTTGTATTTTTTTCTTTATTGGTTGTTTAAGGTCTTCGGCTATGATTGGTATGTTTTCGATGTCTTCTGTGGTTGCTTCTTTTGCTGCTTTGTCTGCTTGTTCATTGCCTGCTATCCCTATATGCAATGGTATCCATATTATGACAATTTCTTTGTTTTGTGTGTCCATTGCTTCGTGTATGTTGTCTTGGATATTTTGGATTAATTTATTTTTGGCGTATAGCTCGTCGATGCTTTGGATAACGCTTAGTGAGTCTATGCAGATGGCAAATATGCTACGGTCACTCTGTTTTATGATTCTGGTAGCTTTTTCTATACTGTAGCATTCTGCGGAGAATATGCTATAGTATGGCGGTAGGTCGTACTTTTATGTTGTCCCTCCTGTTATTACACTAGCTCCTATTTTGTTATTGTGTTTGGAACCGTCCGTGTAAATGAAGTAGTGTTGTTTTAAGCTGTCTCTGATGGAGTTGAAAGTTTTTCGGTAGAGCTCCGGTGGGGTTTGGTTTTTTGGAAATTCTGAAAGGCGAAGGATAATTTTGGCTTGTTTTATTGTCCAGGGGGGATGAGTATGGTAGGTAAGGTTTTCTGTATAAGGAGGTGTTAATTGTATTTTGTTTAAATATGTGTTAATTTTTTGCTGTAATGGTGTTTCTTCTTTTATTGTTGGTTTATTGTTGTATATTTGACTAAATGCTGGGTTGTTTGGATTTTTAGAGAGTTTCGTTATGTAGTTTAGTGTTAGTTGCTCTCTTCTTACTTCTAGTGTTGGTTCACCTGCTTCAATTAAGAGACTTTCTGTTGGGCTTGTTCTAAATGCTCCAGTTGCTATTCTTATTGCCGTGTTGTGTATTGGGTCTAAGATTTTTAATTTTGATTTCTTGGCAGTTGAGTAGGCTGTACTTGCATAGTCTATTTTGGATCGAATAAGGGATTTATATATGCTCAGAATAGACTCTCTGTGTGCTCCCCATTTTAAATGTCCCAGTACTTTTATTATGTTTAATTTTTGTATGCATTCTTTTTTCAGATTTGTTAGATGTTGTGTCCATGTTAATTTTGAGTCGAATGTCACTCCTAAGAATTTTGTGTGGTTTACATATTTTATATTAGTTCCGTTAATTTTAATGGTAGGTTGTTCGTGATATTTTCGAAGCCGTCTAAAATGGATGGCTTGGGTCTTCGATTCGGAGAAACGAAAGCCTTAAACAGATATTTGTGATACACAAATTTAGAGATACTATTTAGTAATAAATTTATATCAATAAATAATCACAATAATGAATATATTCTTCAAAATAATCTTTGGAATGTTGGTAGGTAAATACTTTGTAATAAATGTCAAAATTATCAGTTTCATAACCTTTTGATATTATTGTAAATTTGGAAAAAAATGGGCATAAAACAAAAAATCTAGAAAATCATAATTCGTTACTTATTAAGCGCAGCTAAAGTAATAATGAAGATCGCCCCTAACGCCCAACCCCAATATTTATTTTACAATTATAGACACCACCAAGCTAATCTACAGTATCGAGAAAATGAACATACGCAGGGCCACAATGAAATATAGGCGCATGCACTTTAAAAACTACACAAATTATAAAACACACATTATAAGCTTGATTTTTAATTATTCGCAAATACTAATTAATTTTCTTCATTAGATTCATTCATCTAATCAGTATTCTTCGAATATAATCAAAATATCCATTGTTGTAATCAAAATATTCTTTGTTGCAATAAAAATATTCTTTGTTGTAATTAATAATTAAAAATAAAAAACCAATAGCACATTTGTATCTTAAATACTCGAATAATTTTAAAACATTAGGTAAAGTACAAGATTTGCAATGTATGCTGTGTTCCATTTAAGCCATTCAGTAGATGGCACGAGCAACAGCGCAAATCTGCAGTAGCCGAAATTACATTGGGTAAACTTGTCTTTTGTCTCTAATTTCAACCAATCAGAGAAGTCAAAACTATTCCCTATGCTCCGTAATACTGAATGGCTTAAATGGAACAAGGTATAGAGTAAAATATCTGCTCGTTTCATTAGAGAAAGCATTTTTAATTTTTTTGAGAACGAGAAATGGATAATTTTTGTATTGTTAAAATCTTTCATCGAACCGATTTTTTATGGATTATATAGATACGAGTATAATTTTGTTATAAAAATTATTTATTTGTACTTTCCTTTCAATTACATTCTATGAATCCAAGGGTCGGAGTAAATAGTAAAGGGTGATAACGCCATTCTCTGCGTACAATTAAGAAATTTCTAAATATTTATGTATTAAATGTCGTCCGTTTACAATTAACGGCTATGAATCATTCTCCGTTTAAAATTTATTTATAAACGGATCTCCGTTTATATTATTAACGGATAGTGTCTTTAGAATAGCAAAATCTAGTTAACGGATATCTTAATTTTAACGGTTCGTTTATAGGTTTATAAATAACGGAATGTCTTTAGAATACACCCATTAGTGGCCTTATGGCTCATCCTGTTTACGTTAACTGTCGCGAAGTTTCATTTTCGACTAAAAATTTGAAATATCTGAAATTTAGATTTGACATTTTATTGGGTGTATTCTAAACACAATCCGTTAAAATATATTCTGTAAACGGATTCCGTTAAAATATTTCTTATTAACGGATTCTGCAAAAAATTCTATTCACAATATGACATTTAAACTGATCCGTTAAAATTAATATAATAAACGGATCCATTTGCTACTGTAGGACAGTGTTGTCAAATTGTAAATGTCAACATATTTATATTTTGATAATAATAAAATATATTAAGATCTTAACAGATATTTGTGATACATAAATTTAGAGATACTATTTTGTAATAAATTTATATCAAGAAATAATCATAATAAGAATATATTCTTTAAAATAAACTTTGGAATGTTGGTAGATACTTTGTTGTAATAAATGTTAAAATTGTCAGTTTCATAACCTTTTGATATTATTGATAATTTGGAAAAAAATGGGCATAAAACAAAAAAATCTATAAAATCATAATTCGTTACATATTAAGCGCAGATAAAGTAATAATGAAGAAGACCCCCAACATTTATCTTGAAATTATAGACACCACCAAGCTAATCTACGGTATCGAGAAAATAAACATACGCGGAGCCACAATTAAATATAGGCGCATACACTTTAAAAACTACACAAATTATAAAACACACATTATGAGCTTGATTTTTAATTCTTTGCAAATATTAATGAAATTTTCGCCATTAGATTCATTCATCTAATCAGTATTCTTCGAATATAATCAAAATATCCATTGTTGTAATCAAATATTCTTTGTTGCAATAAAAATATCCTTTGTTCTAATCAATAATTAAAATTAAAGGCACTAATAAAACATTTGTGTCTTGGGCCCCTGAAGATTAAATGCAGTCCTGAAAATATTCGAATATTTTTAAAATATTAGGTAAAGTTCAAGATTTACAATGTAGAGTAAAATATATGCTCGTTTCACTAGAGAAAGCATTTTTAATTTTTTTGGGAACGATAAATGGATAATTGTTTATTGTTAAAATCTTTTATCGAACCAATTTTTTATAGGTTATGTACGAGTATAATTTTTTTATAAAAATTATTTATTTCTACTTTCCTTTCAATTACATTCTATGAATCCAAGGGTCGGAGCAAACAGTAAAGGATGATAACGCCATTCTCTGTGTATAAATTAAAATTTTCTTCATATTTATGTATTAAATGTCGTCCGTTTACAATTAACGGCTATGAAACATTCTCCGTTTAAATTTTATTTATAAACGGATAACATAAACGGATCTCCGTTTATATTATTAACGGATAGTGTCTTTAGAATAGCAAAATCTAGTTAACGGATATCTTAATTTTAACGGTCCGTTTATAAATAACGGAATGTCTTTAGAATACACCCATATATGTGTCACTGTCATTGTTATGTTTATAATTTATTGGTGATATTTACCTTTTCTTAAAATGATTTTCGTTCTTCGGTAAGTATAATCATACGTAATATTTATCCAATTTTACGCAAAATCTAATCAACTCGTTATATGAATGCAGAAAGCTTAAATACGGAAAATAGATATATTTGGAAGTTTGTTATAAGAGTTATCGTGGACGAAAAAATCGTCACACACACACACAGACACGTGCACGCACGCACAGACATCGTAAAAATAGTAAAAAACGTGTTGTGGGGTCCCTAATTCGTCCTTATTTACTGAAAACTCACCATCGAATATTTGGCACGATTACATTACCTCCCTTACCTACGGTATGACGGGAGGTAAAAACACCAAATACAATGAACATTATAAGTTTATAAGCAATTCAATTTGTCAGTACACAACAAATACTTGTCATTAAAATCTTAATTCATAAACAACGCCTTATCAGTCAAATCAGAGTTTCAAGTAAAAAAGGTCTAAAATTCGTATAATAAAAATATTAAATAATAATTGGACTAGAGACCCTTTATAATTTCTTTTGCGTCCGCCCTATTTACACAAAACTGAAAACTATTTATTTGTCAAGTTATTTAATACAAATTAAAAATGATGCTGATTTATTCCAGCTATTTGAAAACTTTAACATCAATAAAATCATAAACAACATTTTGTTGCTTATTAAATATGATTGTTGTAGAATCATAAGAATATATGAAATAATTTTCCCTCTGTATATTGTCTTATTATTTTTCTATTTACCAATTTTTTTGAATAAAATGAATTAAAGATATCTTAGAAATATAAATTCAGAATAATTTGTTTATTCATTATACATTAAAATTTAAGTATGCACGAGTTTGGTCTTCTATTACCAACGATGTCCTTACTGGTAGAACCTATATGAAACATCGCCATCTCCAATCATGAACTCCATGCTTCCTATAACTTCGCCATCTTTACAATATCTAACATCTCCCTGATAAGGCCACCAATAAAACGTTTTTGACGTTTTGTTGTCCTGCTACGCCGGTTTTCAGGATTATGTTGTCTATACACATTATGATTTTCACGTTTGTTAAATATATTAAAGAAGCTAGGAGGTTTCACTAAGTTTTCTACATAATTCCAGCCCTTCGTGTTTGAAGAAGATTTCGCCAAAGGTTTTTCAAATACCATAGTCATTGATTCTTTGTTGAATGTCACTTTATCCCAATCTTCTGCAGCATGTTTTCTAACTTCAGTAGGAATGGTAGAGCAAGAATTGAAGAGTAATAGCACGCAAATAATCTGTAACATTGGAAATTTACACACATCCATTGTACTTGAAATTGACAAGGTATATTTTTCACAAAAATCTGTTCAGTGCTTCAAGTAAAGTATCACTTCCGATTTATCAATTTTAGAAAAAATCTAACATGTCATTCTTATTAATATAAAAGTCTTAAATACCAAATTTGAAAAGTTTTCGATTATATCAATACTGGTAGTAACTATATCTCCTTCTCCCTCCCCTATATATACAGGGAGATTCATCGGTCTGTCCTTTCTTTATAACTCTTTTATTTTAAGTCAGATAGAAAAACTCTTAAATATAATTTATATGATATACTATTGTCTATCTACGTACTATATGCATTTGTATACAGGGAACTCTGTTTAAGCGCAACAATATGTAACTTTATATTTCTTAATGGAACACCCTATATTTATTTAATTATTTTGATAGTAAATTAGATTACCTTTAAAAAAGTATTAAGTAATAAGGGGTCTAAAATTATAAATTAAGAAGTTATTTACGTTCATAAAAAATAGTAGTTCAGAGTGGAAAAAACCATAATATAATAAAGAATTTTGACCCTTTTTTAATAATACTTATTTTAAACATTACACTAATTCCAAAGAAGTATTAAATTTTAGTGACAGACTAAATAATGCAAAATTATAATAAATGCTCGAAAACTTGTACTTCAACTTCAATAAATTTTTCTATTATAAATATTATATTAACCATCTCATCTTTACTAAAATTTGTATTATTCATTTTCACATCAACATCAACAATGATAAACTAAGAGTATTTGGACAACTTGTTTGTTTAAATTCGAAACAATTGATCAAATTATCCATAGCTTACTTGTTAATAATAACATGATAGAAACATATCATTCAACGAATATAGGTAAATAACTTCTTAATTTATAATTTTAGACCCTTTATTACTTAATACCAGGGCATCGAACCCAAACCCGAACCGAACCAAACCGTAACATTTTAGCGAACCCAAACCCAGAACCGAACCTGAGATACATTTTTCAATTGAACTCGGACCAGAACCGAACCGGATATTAAAATTTTGGTTCCAGCTCCGGTTCAGGTTCAGTTTCTGTTCAAAACATAAGCGGTAAGCGCGCGCAGTTCTGCGTCTGCGTTGCTGCCTGAACCTGAACCGAACCCAGTTTCTGGCGGGTTCGCTGCCCTGCTTAATACTTTTTCAAAAGGAATCGAATTTACTATCAAAATAAATAAATAAATATAGGGTGTTCTATTAAGAAATATAAAGTTACATATTGTTGCGCTTAAATGGAGCACCCTGTATACAAATGAATATGGTACGTAGATAGGTAATACTATATCATATAAATTATATTTGAAGAGTTTTTCTATCTGACTTAAAATAAAGGAGATAGAAAGAGAGGACAGACCGATGAATCACCCTGTATATATATATATATATATATATATATATATATATATATATATATATATATATATATATATATATATATATATAATGCTTAGCTTGCCGTCATGGCATTCACTACGTTTTCAAGTTACTTTTATATTTCTCGATAAAGTGTTGGACTTCATTTAAACAATGTATCAATAAATATTGTAACTTATATAATTAACATGTAAAGCACTACACGTTTATAATTTCAAATGCTGATGATGGACAAATAATGTGTCCGAAACGTCCACTAAATAAATTTATATAATTATTATATTATATCATTTATAAAAAATCTGATGTGGACACCACACGACTTCCTTGTACACAACTTACACAAGACCAATATGAAGTATAGACCCAAGTATATAATTGCACATATTTGACGTAATTTGACATTAGCATCTATTTTTTATTTTTTTGTTATTTTTTGTCCTAATCCATAGCAAGCTTCATTACAAAAACCAAAAATTATATAAGTTTTAAATATACATATCTCGCTTATACAAAGGGCTAATTTAATAGTACTTGATGTGCTAGACACAGAATTTAATTCTCTAAAATTTTTATTTGAAGCATTTATTTCTAAAATCAAAATGAAACCATTTTATTGAAGAAAAACTGTTAACAACTTCAAGTAATATGTCACTTCCGGTTAGCCTGTTTTAACAAAATCCACTATGTTATTCCAATTGACATAAAAGTCTTATATACTAAATTTGAGAAGTGTTAGATTATATTTTAAGATAGTTTTTCATTAAAATCTATTATAGGCTTCAAATAAAGTACCATTTCTAGAAATTATGTAATGACCAAAAAGGGAGGTGCACAACTAGATGTTATAGCAGTCCTAAATACAAAATTTCAACTTTCTACGGCTTACCGTTTTTGAGTTATGCGAGATACATACGCACGTACGTTCGTACGTACGTACGTACGTACGTTCGTACGTACGTACAGACGTCACGACGAAATTAGTCAAAATGGATTCAGGGATGGTCAAAATGGATATTTCCGTTGAAATCTCAAAACCGAAATTTTTCGCGATTACAATACTTCCTTTACTTCGTACAAGGAAGTAAAAATGGAACCTAAGGCCTACTTTTCCTCATGATCTAATCATCGTCACAGTTCCCAAATTTCAAGTTAATAATAATAATAATAATAATAATAATAATAATAATAATAATAATAATAATAATAATAATATAACTTTATTGACCACAGCCAACGGCGGGGTTCAGCTAAAGGCTGCTCTTCCACCCAACCAGTACATTAGATTACAAAAAAATAGGAAACAGTCAACATAAGTACATAGCATGAAAGTATTGGCGATCAATGCTAAGCGATACTCTATCTGGCGGATTAAAATGAAACTAACGATGCTGTGATAGTTGCGCGGTTACGCCATTACCTCTTGTGGGCAATAATTATTTAAAGTTATTTTTCTGCATATTTTCGTTAAATAATTATTATAATTTCGAAACTTTCCGCAGAAAGGTGAAGTAATGGTCTAAATTGAGAAAAAATTTGGAAAAACATAGACAAACTAAAGCTACGTTATTGAAACTTAACATTGGAAAACCAGTGTAAAAATTCATGAAAGTTTAAAGTATGTTCTCTTCACTTAAAAAATGATGATTTTTTCCAGAGGTTAATATTTGTTTTCTGTACTTTATTGGTGTTCAGACAATTATAATTTATAAATATTGTAAATTTTCATATTAAATTCGAAGAAACGCAGGTTAAAGTGAAAATTTTTAAATTGAGTTTACAAATATTTAGCGATCCTTTAATAACAGGGATGATCATTAATAACGGGAATTTTGCGACATAGCCATATAGTTTGAACATATTTTCATTATTATTATTAATTTTGCCACATAAAATTAAATGAACAGCATCTAGAACTTCTACTCCTTCAAGGAAACATCTACTGTCATTATTTTAGCATCTATATTTATTTATTCGGCATCAACTACGCAGGTTATTACTCTATAATAAATTAACAACAACAATATAATAATAATACAGTAAATAAACAACAACATATAACAATAAATAACACAATATTCTAATGCAACAATATCAAATTAAAAATTAAACAATATATAATATAATAAATATTGAAATGAGTGAAATTCAACTTTATTTTTGTATCCGTTCAATATTTAGGAATTCACTGTGTAAAATGTGTTTATTCTTTTTAATTCAATCCAATTTCATAAAAGATATGTCCAAACTTACTTGACATTTAACAATTTATCACATCTCCGTTAGTTTCCGTAAGCCCTATAGAGGCGCTGCAATCTTAAAATTGATCGCCAATAACATAATATGCCAAAAAGCAGATAAATAGGGTTAATTTGTTTACATTATAATAATATATTGAAAAAGATTACTAATTTAAAGAGAACAATTTTTTAACATAAGCTTTAAAAGAGTGCAAAGAAAGAGATTATAATTCACTTGGAAGATTGTTATATAATTTGGGTGCAAGGTAAGAAAACGCATTTTTCAATTTATTTATTTTTTATATGAAGGTACGATATACGAATTCTTATCACGTAATTGATAATGCTGTTCTTTTAATTTAAGTTTTTCATGTAGATAAGAAGGGCAACCTGTTAGTATGATCTTGTGAATTTGACAAAGATAGAATATCTTCACACGTTCATCAATATAATGAAGATTAGATGAAATACGAAATGAAGAAATATGGTCATATTTACGCACATTATAAACGAACCGAAGGCATGAGTTTTGAAATAGCGTTATTTTATTTTTGTCGTTTTGTGTCAAGTGTGGAACATGTACACATGCACAGTAGTCGAGTATAGGTAGTATCAAGGTGTTAATTAGTCTTAATTTTATTTCTGCTGATAATAACTTGCGATACTGGTATAAATGTCGTAATCTAAGTCTAGCCGCTATTAGTTTTTTTGTCAAATGGTCACCGAATTTAAAGTCTTTGTCAATTATCATCATATCTCTTGGTCGCTGCCATTAAATAAATAAATATCTCAATTTTTGGAATAGAGATGTCACTACTGACTGTTCGAATTTCCAAGAAAGTAAAAACATGTATTTATCTCGGGTAGTATAATTTGCGTCAAGGGCAAACCAAAGACTCAGAAAAGTGAAGGCTTTTTCTGTCTGTATTTCTTGTGTTCACTTTCCTAGTTCAAGATATTATTAAAATTAAATCCAGTTAATTAATATTAAAAAATTGAAATAGTTTTTTAGGTTTTTTTTGTAATCTTGTAATTCCAGCCCTTCGTGTTTGAAGGAGATTTCGCCAAAAGTTTTTCAAATACCATAGTCATTGATTCTTTGTTGAGTGTCACTTTATCCCAATCTTCTGCAGCATGTTTTCTAAGTTCAGTAGGAATGGTAGAGCAAGAATTTAAGAGTAATAGCACGCAAATAATCTGTAACAGTGGAAATTTACACACATCCATTGTACTTGAAAGTAATATCAGTGCTAGGAATTGATTGGAGCGGACCGGAACGCTGTTTTGTCTCGTGAAAGTGACAAGGTTTACCGTCTCGTCTCGCAAAATGCAGAATAATACATTTATTTCATACTGTCTATTGTGTACTATTTTACGTTTTTAATTTGACTCCGTGAAATGTCACATTACACTACTGGGGCCGGGAAGTGTTGCCTGGAAAGATTTCCCCAACAGTTTTTATTTTTACATAAAGTCAAACTCAATATCTGACAATTTGAGACTTTAAAGTCTAATGGCTCACTATTCTCTTTCAAATTAGGTGTATAAAAAAGTGCCCGCCATTTTAATTTTTAATAATGTAACATATGGATTGTATTACATAATTGTAAAGCAAATTTGATGCACTTTTCAAATTTGTAAAAAAATATAGTATGTTCCATTTGAAATTTCAAAGTAGATATTAATTACTCATAAACCGAGAGTGGTATCAGGAATGTACATCCGTCATCAAGTAGCTTTCATGTTCCTGTATAAATCATGTTATATGAAAAAAAATGCCAACTTAATAAATAAGCGAGATATTTGCTGGGTCCATTAAAATATAACACCCTGTGTGTGTATATATATATATATATATATATATATATATATATATATATATATATATATATATATATATATATATATATATATATATATATATATATACAGTGGACCCCCGGTAATCCGACAAACGTTTTGCAGGGCAGTGTCGGACTATCGAATTTGTCGGATTATAGAGTACTGCCTAAGACCCCCTATAGTCCGGAATTTTTTACAAACGAGTACCTTGTAATCCGACAAATTACAGATCCAGTGATAAGATTCTATATGTTACACTCTGAAGCACAAATCATACTTGATTATTTATGTCAAATTTAGTAAATTAAACAACACAATAGAGAGCTTACGTTTTATTATGAAATTAACGTCATTAATGATATAGAATTTACAAACAATAATAACTTTACATTAGAAAATATGTAATTGTGTACAAACAAATGTGCATGCATTATCTACATTAGCAAATACTGTCAAATAGGGATCGACCGATACCGATATCGGTATCGGTATATCGGCCATATCGGTCTTCTTGGCCGATATCGGTATCGGCCGATATGTAAACCACGATATCGGCCATATCGGTATCGGCCTAAAAAAATATAAATTGCTTAATATTTCAGTTGCTAAGGATTTTTTAAAGGAAATGAAAACAAAAATACTAAATAAAAAACAAATCAAGTTTATTCTTATTCAAAATTTAGCAAAAAAGTCATTAAAAATGTAGAAATAAAGTTACACACTACGGGCCGGTATTTTCAACTCCGGATAAAGTTCAGGATAATTATCCGTCAGATAAATGATAAAATATCGCATCAAAATAAAAGCATAAATGATATAAATTATATTGAATGGTCATTTTTTGATGCGATATTGTTCATTTATCCGACAGATAAGTTATCCAGCACTTTATCCGAAGATGGAAATATCGGCCCTAAGTTAAACAAATTAATATTTAAAGTTAAGTTTTGGCAAGTTGTAATGTAACAAAATTAAGCTTTCTGCTCTTTCCGGAGTTAGACGATTTCTTGCGCTTCCATAAACATTTCCAGCTTAAGAAAATAGCTGTTCACTAGCAACACTACTTGGCGCTGGTGCTAAATATATTATTGCACATCAATGGAAAAATGTCTTTTTTTACCTTCCGTCACCTTTAGGTAAGGAAGATATTGTCTTTGGTCAAAAAATTCGGTGGTGGGTTTTTGATGGATAAGCACGTTTTAGGGTCCCTAGAATACGATTTTACTATTTTTACGATGATGGCTGTATGTGTGTGTGTGTATGTATGTGTGTCTGTGTGTGTGTATGTGTGTCTGTGTGTGTGTGTGTGTGTGTGTGTGTGTGTGTGTGTGTGTGTGTGTGTGTGTGTGTGTGTGTGTGTAACAAAATTTTCGTCTACGATAACTTCCATACTACAATTCTAAAAATTATAATTCTTTCGTATTTCTGTTCGTTACATCCATGTGAAGAGCTGATTAGATTTTGGTTAGAATTGGACAACCGGAAGTACCCTCATTTGAAGATTTTAACAGTTTTTCTTGAAAAAACTATGTTAAATATCATTTTTTCACATTTAATGTTATTATAAATATTAAAGAATATTTTATTCTCTATACGATTTGACTGCATTTTATACTTAATGTTAAATGGATATAGAGTTAAAAAATTATAAAGAAATTAAATTTCATAAAGTAGCCATAGCTATGGAAACAGCTACTATATTAAGAAAATTTTGATTGAAAGATGTCAGTGTCAAGTGAACTTGACATAGTGTGTATGTCTTATAATAATTTTACTGGAAATATAGGATCTTTTGCTATAAATTTTCTGTGTGGAATTTGCATAAATACATGCAACTGCCGGAAGGTAAAGTACAAGAAATATAATCTTTAGCAGGAACTTTCTGTATGAAATTTGTACAAAATACATAGAACTGACGGAAGGTAATGTGCTGGCCACATCAGATTTTTTGCATTTGCTCTGCATTTTTTTTGTGATTTATTTATGGTTAATGCGTGTAACAGTAACAGTATATCATTATAAATCACTTGTACCTCATTTATATAGCAAAACATTTACGACAAAATTTTATGGCCGATATATCGGTATCGGCCGATATCGGATATGAGTATATCGGTATCGGCCACAAAAAATCATATCGGTCGATCCCTACTGTCAAAAAATATTCAATAATAATAGTCATGTCGGATTACAGGGGGTGCCGGATTAGACAGGGGCCGGATTAGCGGGGGTCCACTGTATATATATATATATATATATATATATATATATATATATATATATATATATATATATATAATGTATGTTTAAAGTCAATTATAATGGGTCGTATGGAGGTTCCCTCTGTTACATTTTATAATTGACCATTTCTAGCCCTGAAGAAGACTGTATTTACAGTTGAAACTTAGGCCAGGAAATAAATAATTTTCACTAGACTGCGTCTGATTATTTTCCGTTTTTCTACTATTTATAATGTTGCATTTTAAAATGGACAAATATTACATTTTTTTGACAGTAGTGAATAACTGTGGTGTAAATAATATATTATTGAAATTTGGCATGATGAATAATGAAGGTTGACTTTAGTGAACGACAGAGCATTTTTTTGAATTTTTTTAAATTTGGTATTAAAATATGACAATTTGACGATATTTACCAATTTCAAAACAGTGTGGAGACTGTATTATTGTACCGATTTCGTTCTACTTTTGCACACTATATAAGTAAATCTGTAAAAAGTGTACTCGATGGCAATCTTTGTATTATTATTTATTATTACAAAATAGATTACGTTCTCATTTTTAATGGGTGGTACTACAGGTCAAAAGAAAGCGAAAAACGTTAAAATGCATGCCCGAAAATGATGCGTTACAGAGTTACAGCCATTTGCAGGTTCACTTTAACAGACACATATTTTTTAATAATTTTGGTACTAATTGCACTAAAATTTTGAAACTTGGTATGAGGATAGCTACTTATTTAGATGCATTTTTATACTTTCTTGGTTTCTGTGTCTCAACCAGAGACGTCTCATATGGGAAAAACGGCAACAAAAATTAAACATAATATTACAATGTTGAAATAGGCTATGCGATTTTTAATACCATTTTTCTTCAAATAAATGTTACATAATCGTAGATAATATTTATATCGCTGAAATTAGAAAAAAATCCTCGGTTTGCTATTACTAATTTTGTGAGTTTATAACATTTTTTCTTACCCAAAAAGCACTAGTTACATTGCCTAGGCATTGTCTACTTTTTTTCCGAACATAGGAAACTCAATGTTAAAATTTTATTTTGGCGGTATATCTTTATCTATTAATTTTAGAAATGTGTAATGAAGAAAAATGCTCAGAATGAAAAACTGCATCGATTGATTATTAATTTGTTGTTCAATTGTTGTATGAGTTATAAGCAAAAGAAAATACACGATTTAAGGCAGAGTGCCATGAAAAATAAAACAATTTATATATGTTGCATTAGGCTTATTTGACAGATTTGACAATTCATTTGATATTTTAATTAGAATTTGTGATTTTTATTTCTTCTAGATAAATATTTCCTATTATTCTAATAATTACCTTAATCATAGTAGACATGGCGAAGAACTTGGTTAATAGTAAAAACAAATGCAGCACATTTTGTTTTATATAGTGATGGTTGAAATTTGTTTATTTAAAGTAATTTTTTTTAATACAATGGGAATCTAACAAGTATGTAATGAACTTTTGAAAATTAATCAAAATTTGAATTAAGAAATTCATTTCTTTTATCGTTTACTCTTCTGCCTACACAAGTAATTTTTAAATTTCGAAATTATTTTCTTTTTCTTGTTGTGCCCACGCAAGTAATTTTCTGGTGAAACAATAGTAAGTGTATGTATATGATTTTTTCGAAAATTGAACCCCTTTCGAATTATCACCCTAAGATGATTTTATATCACACACACTACCATTTACCAGCCAGTCAAACCGACGGCTCGGCTGTCATTGCAGCCATAATGTCTTCTCTTGTCTGAAATCGCATTCATTTCAATTGCCTCTTGAGTTTGGGGAACAGCCAGAAATCGCAGGGAGCCATATCAGGAGAGTAAGGAGTCTGTTGAACCATAGGAGTCTTGTTATTCGCCAAAAAAGTCTGAATCAAGTGCGAGAAATGTGCTAGAGCATTGTCGTGACGTGGAATGCTTCCACTGTGACGAGTGGGATTTGGTTTCCGGGTCGTACCCGTACTCCCAGGACTCGTCACCAGTGATTATGGTGTTTATAAAGTCGTTCCGTCATTTTCCTTGCAATGAAAATCCGACGAGAGCACTACTCACTACCTCACTCAAATGCTGCTTGCCAGCAACAGACGCTATCGACAGGCGGGAAAAAATTCACGCATGCGCTTAAGGATTCAAGGTCCGCTCATGCAAGCGCGCTTGATTCAAATCCATCAGGTTTTCGCAAAAAAATCTGATGTGGCCAGCACATAACCTCTCGCCAGATATTTTACCTGGTTGTACGCATAAAACGAAAAATATTTTTAAATAGAAATACATATATTCATGTCTCACTACAAAATAATTCTCACATATATTTGCAAAATCTATACGATATTTTAATATAAATTATGTACAATACATACATTTTCTTTATATTCAATATCCTGAAATTTTCTTTTTCTACTTTCCTTTTCTTTTTCTTTATATTCGTAATTTTTTCGCAAATTCCTTTTATATTCTTTTTTGCGTATATTCTTTTGTGTTGTTGACTTTTTTTATTTTCATAATCTTTATAATAATGTACAAATATTTTTGACAGACATACAAATATTATTGACAGTGACATTTATGTGTCAATTACAAACATTTGAATTTCTTGCCTTGTAGTAGTTTGATCTTAAATTTTTTACATCAAATTATTTTATATGCATTTCTTTATCTCTAAATCTATAGAAGATATAATAATGAATTTATATTTATCGAATAAAGAATTTAACGTTCTTTAATATAAGTATTTACATAAATTTTCGATAAATAATATTTAGATGATTTTTTTCTTGTAACTACTACTTCCGGTTGTCCAATTGTTACCAAAACTTAATCAACTCTTCCCATTATTGTTAGATTGAGGAATCTGTAGTTAAAAATGTCTTAAGTCTTATAGTATCACACACACACACACACACACACACACACACACACACACACGCACACACGCACACACACACACACACACACACACACACACACACACACACACACACACACTCACACATACGGACATCACCTTAAAACGTGCTTATTCACTAAAATCTGGATATGCGATTCTTAGCATGAATACAATACCTCTCTTAGCGAGAGGTAATAAGGTCGGATACTTTTCTAACGGACCTCGTATATTCCCGAAAATATGTAACAATAACTAGTATCCATTACACCCTCAAACTTAACACAAAACAGACAATTTTTATTGTAGCAACTTAACTAAACTGTATAAACCCGTTGAGTGACTTTCCACTTATCCTACCAAGGTCCGGAAGTAGACCGGAAGCCATAACCGGAGTCTGGAGTCGAGTGCGGTGTCGGAATAACGAAAGTGAACTCGCGCGCTGCTCCTCGCTGCCTTACCTTGGCTGCCACATTCGATTTAATTAAATTCCGACGAGCTATGCTCAGCAAACGTTATAGACCGAGCGCCATGATTTACCTGAGACTTCATGAACTCGACGACGTTACCAACTGGTAAGATGGTGACTTGAGAAGTTGAAAAGTAGGGTGAAAGAGATTTAGTTTATATTTTAAATAGTTATTCGTTCACCTTATAATAAAATAATTTAGCGGTATACATAGGATGTTCGAATGTCACAATTGGGCTTTCGGAAACTATAAGAGATACGACTACGGTTAAATAGGACATATATTGCATAAAAACATCTTTTGGCTAGTATTAGAATATGCGGCTCTTTTCCAAATTGGTGGAAGATTTTCGGAGGTATTTTATCATATACAGGCTGTCTCACAACTCGCGTCCCAGAGCGAATGAGAAAACACGAGACTGCACTCGGATGTGTAGTTTCGAAAAAAAAATCTAGCTTAAAAGATATTCGAGAAAAGACGTCTTAGGCTTGATTTACATTAGCGGTACAATGACGGTACAATAACGGTACGATACTTCTTGATCCAATGTATTTTAATGGACCCATTTACATCTACGTTCTCAGTACGATGACGGTCAGATGACGGCCTGTGATATTTACTGATTTACATTAGCGATACAACCAGGGTACAGTTTAGTTTTGTTTCTATTGAAAAAATATTGTATATCATAGTAACAGCGTAGTATTTCCAACAAGGGGGACTAGAAAGTTGCGATTGAAGAGTATTTACACTTCAAATTGACGTTCATGCCAAAATCAGCCAAGTGAAAGTAAACATATATGCTAGTAGGTGATTGACATTTGACATATTTTTGACTTTTTCATATTTGTCTTTTAGTTAAACCAAAATGTAGTCAAAATGAGCTAGAAATAAGAAATGATTATACATATACATTTATTGAACAAAAGTTCTCTGCTTATAACAAAAACGTGAAATATGCACTACAGATTACTACAAAAAGTACATAAAAAGTAGTATAGTTTTGCAAAATTTTCTGGATTTTCTTCATTTTCTTCTTCTTCTTCTTCTTCTTCTTCTTCTTCTTCTTCTTCTTCTTCTTCGACAAGAGTAAGGACAGTTATAGCCAAGTCGGTATTTGAGAAATTTTTAAACAGTGCACGACATTTTCTATTTTTGATAGAAATATGACATATGCACCACAAACTGTCATAATACATAAAAGACAAAACTATATTGTCATGGTATTTTATTATGTTGGTACCGTCGTGGTACCGTCTAATGTAAATGCCTCGTGTAATTTTGTTTCACGGATTTTATTTTCGGACGAATCGATTTTCGGCAGACAAGGATGTTACAACGTTCATAATTGGCATATTTACGCAGAGGCAAATCCGTGGGCCACTTTTCCAAGAATATTTCAGCATCGATATTCTGTAAATTTGTGGACTGGTTTGTTAGGGGATCGTGTGGTATGTTAAGATTATCAATTAATTTCTAGATAATTTGATTTTTCCTCTCTAAGGTCAGAACTTTCGTTTAACAGGACGCATTTATGCTGAATTCATAGACACAGAACTTCCATATTTAGTAGATGAGTAGGTACCACTCGCTATTCGTATTAACGAATGGTTCCAACACGACGGGGCACCACCTCATTTTAGTCGAGAAGTGCGGGAAATTTTGGACCAACAGTATCCTGACCGTTGCATAGGACGTGGTGGTCCACGAAATTGGCTTTGGATTTCTTTCTTTAGGGACACGTGAAAAACTTTGTTTAAAGAGAACCCATTGACACAGAGGAGGAGCTCAGAGTCCTTTGCAACAGTTACTCCACAAATGATTAAGGACTAAATTGAGCCTGTTAAGAAGGGCGCGATTATATTTACAAATGAAAGGAGGACATTTTGAGCATCTGCTCTTATTGAATCGTTCCTTGGGTGTTATTACCATTGTATAAATTGCATTACAATAAAAACGGCTCTTTTTAGAACCACCATTTGTTGTTTTAATCTCAAAGAATTCAAATAACAATAATATTTTCGTTTAACACATTTTACACAGCTGCTACAACACGTTGCACTGTATGATATAAATGATGATCTCGGATGACACATTCGCTAACCTAAATTTGTTGACAGTGAAAAGTCAACTCTAAAGTGTCAAAATTACAGTAAGTCAAACAAATTTTGTAACTGACTAGTAGTATTTTTAAAACGTAGCAACCAGTTTTGTTTTGTAACAATATCATCACACCTCAAGATATCCTTCCGGGATTGGTGGATTAAAAAGTCTTATAACTCCGTTATGCAAGCAGCCGCAAATTATTTTCTTCTATTTGTTGGCAACCTATTGACGTCGGCAAGTGTCAGTTTCGTCTGGGGCGCGAGTTGTGAGACAGTCTGTATAATATCACAAGTGGTAAATTTTTGCCGGAAAATTTTCAGATTGTTACGAGAGCTG